>LR738713.1:528295183-528322808 GCA_902687465.1 Secale cereale
GCCCCCCCTGGGCCGCGCTGGGGGGGGGGGGGCGCCTGGGCCCCCCGAGGCTCCTCCGATGCCCCCCTTTGGCATATATTTAAAGCGTCTCCCGAAACCCTCAAGGGAGGAACTTTTTTCGCGATCTCATCTCTGTTCCGCTGCCGCCGCCGCTTCCAAGATCGGGAGCACCAGGAGAACTCTTCCCGGCACCCTGCCGGAGGGGAGGATCACCACCGGGAGCCTCTCCACCACCATGGACGCCTCCCGGATGAGTTGTGAGTAGTCTCCCTTGGACCATGAGTCCATGACCAGTAGCTATGTGATGTTCTCCTCCCGTTCTCGTGCTTCACTAATTAGTCCTCGTGAGCTGCCCTACATGATCGAGGCACATATGTAATCCTTATGCTGTTGCTATGACGAGTTTGCTGGGATCCGATGGATTATGAGATTATGTTCAGATTGTGCTTGAGTAATATATTTGATCTACCTCTTTTAAATTTATGTTCGTAAGTAATTCTTGCATGTTCTCCGTTGTTATTTATTGCTTTGGCCAATTAATAAGTAGTGACTCCAAGAGGGGACGTTATGCTTGATTGTGGGTTCATGCCCCTCGATGACTAGTTTGAGTGACAGAAACATGAGTCTAGGGGATGTGTTGTTGCCACAAGGGGGAAAACAACGGTGCTTGTGCCCGCGAGTGCAAGGATTGTTTACTTTACGCAAAGTTCTTTTAATGCAATTGTCTGTTGCATTGAGTTTACACTATGGGTGGGACTCGCAACTTAATACCAGCGAGATGTTCTGGATAGATATCTCAAGGTGGATGATTAGTAGTAGATATTGATGGATTTCGGTCTACTTACTTTGGCGTACCGCCCATGCTTTGAACCTCAACCTTTCTTGCAATGTAGTGAGCATTGGTTTGCGCACATGGTCCTGTCAATTGCCCAGCTGTAATTCGTTTACCTCACATAGCTGTTTTATCGTCTTTTGGGAGAGAGACATCACTAGTGAACATCATGAGACTCCGGTCCATATTACCATCATTGATCACACCCGCTATTTACTTTTCGCTTTTATTTACTATTGCAATTATATCTATCACTACTATCACTTGCGTTTAATCCTTTGTGAACTACAAGGCCGGAGGGATTGACAACCTCTCTGTACTCGTTGGGAGCAAAGTTATTTGTATCTGTGTGCAGGTCCACGTTGATTGCTAATATCAGGCGCCGTAGCAGTTGACACCTTCTTGTTGAACCTAGGAGTCTCTGGGGATTCGATCCTTGGTATCTTTGCCAAGGGAAAAACTTCCGCAACACTACATCTCACACCTTCCACTTGGGGTAACCAACGAGGGGCGAGAAGCCTAGCAAGAGTTTTTCTGGTGCCGTTGCCGGGGACTCCACTCTTGAAGATAGGGGAGTTGCACGCTATCTTTTACCTTTGCTTTTAGTCTTGTTAGTTTACCTTTCAGTTTTTGCTTTAGTATCTTTTATCGAAAATTACAAAAATAGTTATCTTGCTTGCTTGCTACTATGGGTTCCACCGAGAACACCAAGTTGTGTGACTTCACTAGTCACAACAACGATGACTTTATCAGCACACCTATCACTACACCTGCCACTTCAGCACCTTCATATGAAATTAAACCTGCTTTACTGAATCTAGTTCTGAAAGATCAATTCTCCGGTGCTGGAGATGATGCTGCTTTACACTTGAACAACTTTGTTGAACTTTGTGATATGCAAAAGTACCAAGAAATAGATGATAATATTGTTAAGCTTAAGCTTTTTTCCTTTCTCCTTGAGAGGAGGAGCTAAAATTTGGTTTCAGTCTTTGCCTAGAAATAGCATAGATTCATGGGACAAGTGCAAAGATGCTTTTATTGGAAAATACTATCCACCTGCTAAAATTATCCAACTGAGAAGTAACATAATGAATTTTAAACAATTGGATAATGAACACGTTGCCCAAGCTTGGGAACGTATGAAATCTCTTATCAAGAACTGCCCTACTCATGGTTTGACTACTTGGATGGTTATCCAAACTTTTTATGCAGGCTTGAACTTTACCTCGCGGAACTTCTTAGATTCGGCCGCGGGAGGAACCTTTATGTCAACTACACTTGGTGCTGCCACGAAGCTTATCGATGAGATGACGACCAACTATTCCCAATGGCACACCGAACGCGCTCCAACAGGTAGGAAGGTAAACTCTATCAAGGAAATTTCCTCCCTTAATGAAAAAGTTGACTTGATCATGTCTCTACTTTCGAAGCAATCCTCTGTTGATCCTCGTGATGTTCCTTTAAATTCTTTGATTGCTCAAGAACAAGTAGATGTGAACTTTATCTCTAGAAACAATTTTAACAACAATGCTTATAGGAGTAATTTTGGTAGCAATCCTAGACCGTTCCCCTCTAATTCTTATGGGAACAACAATGCTTATCCTAGCACCAAGAACTCCAATACTGAACTAGAGATTATGCTTAAAGATTTCATCACTACCCAAAAAGCCTTTAATAAGAGTGTAGAAGAAAAACTACATAAACTAGATGATCTCTCTTTGAAGGTAGACCATTTAGCCAATGAGATAGAATTGCTTAAAATTAAAACTTCTCCTCTTGAGGAGAGGAAGGTCACTCCTATTAATGCTACTCAAGTGCAAATTAATGAAAATATTAGGATGATGGCTAAACTTAAAGAAAGATGGGCTAGAGAAAGGGAGGAAGAGGATAGAATTAAGAGCCTTCCTACCCACCACACTGTTGCTACTATCCAAGTTGTTGAGGATATCCAAACTCTTAGCACCCAATGTACTCCTGGTCCAATTGGACCTATTAATGGTGATGCTATGACTATAGAAACTACCAAACATGTGAACCTAAAGGACACCACTACCACTTTACTTGATGCTAGTGACCTTGATTTTGATAATTGCACTCTTACCGAAGCTATTGATTTCCTTCACAAGATGTCTAGAGATCCCCGCACTAGCACGCTTAACCTTGCCTTCACAGAGCATATCACTAATGCTCTCATCAAAGCTAGGGAGGAGAAACTTAGAGTAGAAGCCTCCATACCTAGAAAGCTAGAAGATGGTTGGGATCCTATGATAAAAATTAAATTGAATGACTTCTCTTGCTATGCATTATGTGATGTTGGAGCTAGTACCTCTGTTATGCCCAAAAGAATATATGATATGCTTAAATTGAAACCTTATGATTCTTGTTCTTTTGGTGTTTGTCTCGTTGATTCTTCCATAAAGAAACCTTTGGGGAGGATCGACGATGTTCTTATCGTTGTCAATGATAATTATGTTCCCGTTGATTTTACTATTATGGATATTGAATGTGATCCTTCTTGTCCAATTATTTTGGGACGTCCCTTTTTACGCACCGTTGGTGCTATCATTGCCATGAAAGAGGGGAATATAAAATTTCAGTTTCCTCTCAAGAAAGGGATGGAACACTTCCCTCGAAAGAAGATCAAGTTACCTTTTGAGTCCGTTGTACGGGCTAGCTATTCTTTTACTCTTGATAAAACTTGATCTATATGCATTATGCCTAGCTTAAAGGCATAAAAGAAAGCGCTTTTGGGAGGCAGCCCACATGAATAAATTTATTTTGCTTTTCAATTTTGTGCCAAGTGTAGCCTCTGATTGCTAGAAAGTTCAAAAGTTGTGAGGTGCTGTCTAGGAAACATATTCTGTCCTTGGATAGAAAAATTCGTATAAAATCACCATATCATCTTTTTGGTCTGAATTTTTTCGACAGCGTGCTCTATATAATTGTTTTTCGTGCGTCTGTTCTGAGTTTTTTGATTAGAGTTGCAGAAGTGCCCCGAACAAATCAATTACTACCTGCTGTTCTGTTTTTCACAGATTCTGTCCTGTTTTGCTTTTCCTTCATTTTGCAAACCAAGAGCTTGCTTTTTCTTTGCAAAAACCTTTTGGCAATCTTGAGAAATAGTAGACCTTCAAGAATATCTTTATTTCCAGCAAGGTATAATTATTTTATTATGGGTACTAACCTCGCTAATCATATTATGATGAGTTATGTATGAAGGGAGTTTTCAAGTGTGCGAGGGAAGATGATAAAAAGATTCAGGAGTGTCAAGCTCTCAAGCTTGGGGATGCCCCCATGCACCCCCAAGAAATATTCAAGGAGACTCAAGCGTCTAAGCTTGGGGATGCCCCCGTGCATCCCCTTCTCCATCAACATTATCAGTTCGTCTTTCGTTCCACTATATTTTAATCACTTCATGTGTTATGTGCTATGCTTGGAGCGTCTTGCTTTTAGTTTTCTTTAGTTTTTCATAACGAGTCGGAACTCAACTTTCTTTATGTGGGAGAGAAACACGCTCCACTTCTACCTAGAACATAACATAGATTTTCATGTCTATCCTTGCTGTGTGTGTTCTTTGTCTTTTAATAGCTACTATCATGTTCAGCTCTTAGCTTTCATGCTTATCTTTTCAAGAGCTTTTGTTTAGTTGGTTGCTTGAACTCTCTTTAATTACCATGCTCACCTTATTAAGAGAGTTTGCTTCCGTTGCATTGGTTGATATGTCTATGATAAAGATGCTACGTGCATGATGGCGCTTAGTAGTTCTTTTTTTCTTATGGTTAGTCTCAAATAGCTGGAGGGTTCCCAATATGTTATTGGAGTACCAACATGATTTGTTTGCCTATGATGTGGTATGGTTTAGTAATATCTTCCTTCGAGAATTTATTTTGATTGACTTGGCGTATGCTCACGCATATTTAAGACTGTAAAGAAAGTCTGTCAAGCCTTGATGATCTTTTGTTTCTGAGTAGCGATATAACTACCATGCCTAATTCAATGTTGCTTTGTCGCTCTGCATGATTATGACCGCCATTGCTCTCTTAGTTGGTCGCTCCCAGTCTTTTGCTAACCTTCGCCTGTACTAAGCGGACTGACTGCTTGTGCATCCACATCGTTTAATCCAGTTATGCCATATGAGTCCATCATACCTTCCTACATGGTATTTACCTGCCATTCCTAACGGAGACTTGCATGTGCCATCTTGAAATTATTCAAAGAAAAAGCATTCTTATTTTGTGCCTCTGTTGTAAGTTCATGAGGAAGTAGTGGTTAATTCATGACCTTTTTAAGTTGGACAAGCTTCACCCCGGGATTGCATGTATAATGTGCAAACCCATAATACGAGAAGGAACTGGCATTGAGTGCGCCCGGCTCAAAAAGATAATATAACAAACAAACCCTCCTTCACGCTTTGTTCATGAGAAATCAGAAAACTTCGGCAGTGATAAACAAAGGAGATTAAGAGGATGTGATCGTCCTCATTCGGGAGCCGTTCCTCGAAACTTGTCCATCTCGAAAAGTGATTGAGTTGTCTGCTAGCATTCGTTGACGAAACATGCATGATCTAAAATAAATTATTACCTTTGTTTTAAAGCCAAGAGCTCTGGTAGATGTTTTGTCTTTGTTTCCGACTACGGGTTTTCAACCTTGCCAACAAAAGCCACGATTCGAGAGTCTCCACCTTCTTTTAAAAGCACCAACTATTGAGAGCATGATTGTCATTCTGAGTGTAATGTGTATTGTCCCAAAGTAGCATTGTCTTTTGCATGATTGTGATATCGTTTATTCTGAAATCATTGTATCTAGTCATCACTTAAACCTTGGAGGTGCCCCTGCATTTATGTTTTGCTTCACTAAAGGGGGCAAGCTAGATATCACTTTATCATATTTGCACATCATGTTCATTGCAAATCTATTTGATGCTTCAGTATCATATTGTAAAACTTTCAGTCCTTTGTGATTTTCTCATAAGGCAACTTAATTACTATAGATTCATTGTCTTAGTAAGCTTTTGTCATATGACTATGAAAAGTCCTATATGGTTAATAGCATGTCACCACAGAAATTATTCTTGTTATCATTTACCTACTCGAGGACGAGCAGGAATTAAGCTTGGGGATGTTGATACGTCCAAAACGTATCTATAATTTCTTCTTGCTCCATGCCTCTTTTGGGTGATATTGCTATGATATTTATACACTTCCATACACTTTTGATCATATTTGGACTAACCTATTAACTCAGTGCACCCCAGTGCCAGTTTCTGTTTTCGGCTGTTTTTGTATTTCAGGTTTTCACGTTACGAGAACTGCCAGGAAAAATCCAGAAAAATTATATAAAAAATCAGCGTTCCAGAAACTACCGTGCGCCCGAAGGACAGCCGGGGGGGGGGGGCACCAGGGCTCCAGGCGCCCTGGCGGCGTGCCCCCCCTGTGCCGCGCCGGGGGGCGCCTGGGCCCCCCGAGGCTCCTCCGATGCCCCCTTTGGCATATATTTAAAGCGTCTCCTGAAACCCTCGAGGGAGGAACTTTTTTCGCGATCTCATCTCTGTTCCGCCGCCGCCGCCGCTTCCAAGGTCGGGAGCACCAGGAGAACTCTTCCCGGCACCCTGCCGGAGGGGAGGATCACCACCAGGAGCCTCTCCACCACCATGGACGCCTCCCGGATGAGTTGTGAGTAGTCTCCCTTGGACCATGAGTCCATGACCAGTAGCTATCTGATGTTCTCCTCCCGTTCTTGTGCTTCACTAATTAGTCCTCGTGAGCTGCCCTACATGATCGAGGCACATATGTAATCCTTATGCTGCTGCTATGATGAGTTCGCTGGGATCCGATGGATTATGAGATTATGTTCAGATTGTGCTTGAGTAATATATTTGATCTACCTCTTTTATATTTATGTTCGTAAGTAATTCTTGCATGTTCTCCGTTGTTATTTATTGCTTTGGACAAGTAATAGGTAGTGACTCCAAGAGGGGACGTTATGCTTGATTGTGGGTTCATGCCCCTCGATGACTAGTTTGAGTGACAGAAACATGAGCCTAGGGGATGTGCTATTGCCACAAGGGGGAAAACAACGATGCTTGTGCCCGCGGGTGCAAGGATTGTTTACTTTATGCAAAGTTCTTTTAATGCAGTTGTCTGTTGCATTGAGTTTACACTATGGGTGGGACTCGCAACTTAATACCAGCGAGATGTTCTGGATAGATATCTCAAGGTGGATGATTAGTAGTAGATATTGATGGATTTCGGTCTACTTACTTTGGCGTACCACCCATGCTTTGAACCTCAACCTTTCTTGCAATGTAGTCAGCATTGGTTTGCGCACATGGTCCTGTCAATTGCCCAGCTGTAATTCGTTTACCTCACATAGCTGTTTTATCATCTTTTGGGAGAGAGACATCACTAGTGAACATCATGAGACTCCGGTCCATATTACCATCATTGATCACACCCGCTATTTACTTTTCGCTTTTATTTACTATTGCAATTATATCTATCACTACTATCACTTGCGTTTAATCCTTTGTGAACTACAAGGCCAGAGGGATTAACAACCTCTCTGTACTCGTTGGGAGCAAAGTTATTTGTATCTGTGTGCAGGTCCACGTTGATTGCTAATATCTGGCGCCGTAGCAGTTGACACCTTCTTGTTGAACCTAGGAGTCTCTGGGGATTCGATCCTTGGTATCTTTGCCAAGGGAAAAACTTCCGCAACACTACATCTCACACCTTCCACTTGGGGTAACCAACGAGGGGCGAGAAGCCTAGCAGGTACCACCTCCGTCTAGTTTATAGTCTCCTTTATATTCCGTGCCATACTTTGCCCTCAAATTTAACCAACAAAATGTTAATGCATGTTTTAAAAATTATATAATTGGAAACTATGTTCAAATACAAATCCAACTATATAATAGTTGGTGACATGGATTCGTATATTATTAGTTAAATCATACTTATATACCAGGACGGTGGTATAGTAGGTAATTAAATCGCAAACGTTTTTTATTAACCGTATGTGTACGTGGCCTTTCGTCCTCCTCTCGCACATCTTGTCACCCCGCTGCCGTAGACGGCTTACAGCGCAAGCTTGCGCAGCGCGCGAGGGTATTCTTTTTGCCAAACGGTGGTGCCAATGAATCGTCGGTGAGCCCATTCCCACGCAACCTCGCAGGTTCCCGCGCATGCTTCCCGTCCGACTCAGTGAAATCCCCCAAAATCCCAATGCTTACCGGCCTGCTATAAAAACCGTCATGGCCGGTGAGTCATGCGTCTGCTTCTCCCACATTCGCCAATGGCACCGGTCCGTCGTCGTCGCTCAGCCACTCCGCCATCATCAGAGGACAGCTGCAGCTAGGAGGATACACTGCGGCGGCGGCGCAGTCCCTGGCGTAGTGTAGTGCACGTGGCGTCCCTATTGGGTGTGCGCGGAACACCGACCACACGCTCCGCCGCCGGTGCCCATCGGCAGCTGTTGCCGCCACACCACCGTCGAAAGCCAGGGCCATCGCCCGCTCTGCCGCTGCGGCCCGAAGGCGGGAGATGGCCATCGTGGCCGCCACCCCACTGTCGGCCACTATGGCCATCACCCGCTCCGCCACCGCGGCCCGAAGGCGGGGGGTAGTGGTCGTGGCCGCCACCCCGTCGTCAGCCGCCGTGGCCGCCAGCCCACCGTCGAACGCCAGGGTCATCACCTGCTCTGCCACCGCCGCCCAAAGGCGGGAGGCAGAGGTGGATGCCCACACGTGCGACATCGACCTTGCACGCTACACCGAGTTCCTGCGGGAGGAGGAGGAGCGCCTCGTCGAGCATGCAAAGAGCCTTACCGCCGCAGTGGCCGCGACACACGCCGCCTCAGAGGCGAGGAATCAGGAGATCTACGAGGAGAATCACCTCTTCGAGAGGGGTCGTCGGGAGCGGCAGAGGGCGTTCGAGGTGAGCGTCGCTGAAGCTGCATTAGCGGCAGGCACCGTATTGCGGTTGCCCAGCTCGTCGGTAAGCTCCTCCTCCTCCGCCTCTTACTGAGCGTGGTCGGTAGAGGAGAGGCAGTCGGAAGTAGTACAAAGCCCCTCCGCAATAGTAGTAGTATTTAGGGGCTATTTTGTTCAGTTCATCTGACTATAGATGTGGTGGAACTGTACAACGTACTTAAAATTAGCTAGTATATATAGTTAAACTAGCTATTTCAGTACGTGGTTGGCAACAATTGGGGAAAATTTTGGTCGGTTCAGCTGTTGAGTTGAACCGTTTGTATAAATTAAGAACGACTGCTTAATCTATGAATGAAATCTATGCTTAATTACTGAATTTTAGTTGAAAAAATTAGATACTGCTAGTGATTTTTAGCTTCATATTTTGACAAATTGCATTGTTAAAAGGATTGGAAAATTTACCAAATTGTTTGTACGTGGTTGCACACGGGTCATCCAAAAAAATCTTTTGCGTTGAAGGGATGCACAAATCCTGCGACGCTCTCGCTTTGCATACGGGTGTTCTATCTAAAACGTTTGCGATCAAGAGCTGTAGAAATCCTGCTCGGCACATTTTCTCTTGGCTTTCTGGGGAAGTTGTCGGTTTGCATACGGGTGTTCTAACTAAAACGTTTGCGATGAGTGTTTTATATTTAAAATGAAAATTAAACTGCGATGGAGAGGATGCCGGCAAGGCGGGCGGCCATGGAAGTCAAAGGGCTCGCTTCCCAGTGATCCCGTGCAGCGTACAACTCGCATGCTTCCCGGTGAGTGGGCGCACTCGAGCACAGCTTGCACGCCTCTCGGTCAGCCTGCGCACCTGACAATGCTCGCACGCCTCCCGTTCAGTCAAGGTCAAGCAGCTATCCGCACAACACCTCCTACAACCATTAAAACCAAGACACGTGGCATCACGTGAATGGTTAACACAATTTTGGATTTACTAGAATTTAAAAACCAGGCATCTTAATGTTTTAACGGCAATCAACGGTGCCCTGGTGTTTGAAATTCATTCCCATTTCTTGCATGGGACCTAAGCATGCACCCAAGGACACATATTTGATTTTTCAACCAATTTATATGCACTAGAGCATGCGCATGTAGTTCAAATTTGAATTATGCACATAAATGCATTGAAAACTCAGTTAATGCATAAAAATGTCCAAACGAACCCTGAAAAATCACAAAAATTCACACAACACTCATGTTGGTCTATGTTGACACGAGAATAAAATTTGAAAGCAATAAGAGGCAATGGATATCGTTTCGTCCCGAAAGGTGGGACGTTCCTTACCGAAAAGCATCATGCTTGTTGTGGTTTGTGAGAAGCATATACCCTAACCTGCCCCAAATGGGACAAAAAATTTACCATGGCATGTTGATGCCGCTCCATGATAGCATGCCAAGTTTCATGAATTTCAGACGAGTTTTGGATCTACTAGAATTTAAAAACCAGGCATCTCAATGTTTTGCCGGCAATCAACGGTGCCCCGGTGTTTGAAATTCATTCCCATTTCTTGCATGGGACCCAATCATGCAGCCAAGGACATATATTTGATTTTTCGACCAATTTATATGCACTAGAGCATGTGCATCCAGTTCAAATTGGAATTATGCACATAAAATGCATTAAAAACTCAGTTGATGCATAAAAATGTCCAAACAAACCCCGAAAATTTACAAAAAATCACACAACACTCCTGTTGTTCTATGTTGACATGAGAAAAAAATTGAAAGCAATAAGAGGCAATGGATATCGTTTCCTCCCCAAAGGTAGGACGTTCCCTACCGAAAACCATCATGCTTGTTGTGAGAAGCTCCGGTTTGTGAGAAGCATATACCCAAACCTGCCCCAAATGGGACAATCTTTGTACCATGACATGTTGATGCCGCTCCATGATAGCATGCCAAGTTTCATGAATTTCAGGCGAGTTTTGGATTTACTAGAATTTCAAAACCAGGCATCTCAATGTTTTGCCGGCAATCAACGATGCCCCGGTGTTTGAAATTCATTCTCATTTCTTGCATGGGACCCAAGCACGCACCCAAGGACATAGATTTGATTTTCAACCAATTTATATGCACTGGAGCATGTGCATAAAGTTCAAATTTGAATTGTTCACCTGAATTGGCTAGAAAACCAATTTAATGTATAAAATGTTCAAACGAACCCTGAATAATTCCAATACTTTTACGACACACATATAGTTGCATGTTCACTCCAGATCAAAGGTCTAGCAATTCAAACACCGTCCATTGCCTCTGTGACCCCATTAGGTAATTCAAATCAAGATGAAAAATCAAGTAGATCACACACAATTTATTATCAGCAACCGTGTGAGATGTAGTACAAAATATCTTGGAGCATCGTCGGTGTATAGTATGCCTATGGCTTACGCGAGAAGGTGCGTCAGCAACCGTCCACAGCCGGTGTATCAAGTACACTAGCTCGCTCCCCAAATATCATTTCACTGTTCAATCGTCGCCGGTGAAAGATGGGCATGTGGACCCGCGTCGTGCGGGCAACTTCGGTGGCCCAATCCGGTGAGAGCGCGGCCGCATCCGCCATGCCTGTGCTAACAAGGTGCATGAATGCGATCGTAATTTCCAACCGGGCAGCAAAGGCAACCCAAACGGCCGCTGTTGCTTCTCAGGTGGCGGCAGCAACATCTGCCTCGGGGATACCAACTGACGAGAGCGGCACAGCAGTTGTCCGTTCCGCAGCGGCGACCTTAGCCCTGATGGAGGCCGCCCATGACCATGTCGAGGCAGCCCACGCCCAGCTCCTGGCGGTCACCGCACAAATCGAACGAAGCTTCTCTGACAACGGTCGACAACCCACGACCGAAGAGCTGGCAATCGCCAAGAGAGTTCGAGCAGCCATCCGTTCCTCCGCTGCATACCTTGCGACGACGGAGCCCGTCCAAGCCGAGATCGCGTCCGCCCACGCCCAGCTCGTGGCGGCCTTTTCCAAAGAGACGGCGGACGTGGATGGCGAGATGCTTGCCGAGTATGGTGCGATGGATGCCATGGAGCCCCTTCCCCAGGAGACCGTCGGGCGCGAGCTGGACATGGTGGCGGCGGCGGAGATCGACGAGCACCAGCCGTAGTAGTACTCTTTGTTTTGTTTAATTAAGAGCGCCGGTCTTTAATTTGTTAGAGTAATGTTTAGGTCAGCTAGCTCTGTTTAATTGGTAAACTTGCTCGATTAAGAAGTGTGGGTGTGCTGTAGTCTCCTTTGTGTACCCAAATTATGCAATGATGTGGATGACCACTGTAACCATGGAAATTCGAACCAAAACTTTTGACGTTCAAACTCATCACACACCAGTTAAGCTATCTGAATCGTTTGTGATGTCCACATATCGTACACGGTTCTGAATAAGGGACCGTGTCTGATGACACTTTGCGCGCTAGTTTTTTTGCTGAAGCGATTCCAAATTTTCGGCTTCCGCAGAAGTATCTACCTCCCCGCCCCCTCCCCCTTACCAAAAGCCACATTTCCCCTCTTTCCACCTTCCTTTCCAAGTTGAAACCTTCACTCCTTGCTTGCAGCATCGCCGCCTCCTTGCATGTGACCCTCCTTCACACTGCTCGGCCTCCTCTATCTAGGCAGGTAATCCACACCCGACCCCCATCCTCCTCCTCCTTCCACATCCCACATGCCCCGACCGCCGGCGCGAGCACGACACCTTCCACCCAAATCACCGACCCCTCCACCAAAAAAGCACCGGCCTAAGCCATGGTGCATGCAGTATAGCCAGGACCTCAAGGAGCATTTGGCAGCGGAGAAGCAAATCGCGGCCGCACGCACGGATGAGGTCGTGATGGCTGCCATTCGTGCCGACCCCCATATCTTGAAGGAGCACCTTGCCATTTACTAGCTACGCCGGTTAAGCATGCTCGGTTTACCCGTGGTGTGTGCTGCTCTTGCCTTTCCTTCACAAATTCTAGTGAATTGTGCTATCTAATTTCACCATGCAATCTGTTGCTCTAGTGTATATGTTCTATATGTCGTGCAGTGTGGTGCTCACTTATTAACTGATTTGTTAATTAGTTGTCGTCTTCACTCTCTAGTTAACTGTTTGGTTCAATTTTGCAAATGTCATGTTCACTTCTTTAGGCTGCAATTTTGTATTGTCTTCCATGTGAGAAATAAATCAAATTTATCGTTACAAAATTGTGGGTGCATTCTATTATTGTATACCATGTGAGGAATAAATTGAATTCGGCTGTAGTAAATACATGAGAAACAAATACAATTGCTGCAATTGGCTCTAGTTAACCGTTTGGTTAACTCTCTGATCTTCTATTATGAGTATATTATATTGTGCAATGTGGTGCTCAGTTAATGTTTAGTTCATTTGTTGTGGTGTTTAGTTAACTGCTTGGTTCAATTCTGCAATGCGATGTCCAATTGTCGTAGGTAGAAATTTGTATTGTTGTGCATGTGAGGAATAAATCGAATTTGGCTGCACTTAATACATGAGAAACATATACAAGTGCTATATTTCCTAGTTCATAATCATGCTTGGTTTGGGTAAATGGGTTTTCCGTGTGGCTTCAATTAATCTGATGAATCTGCAATGTGCTTATTTTTCATCAACATATTTTACTGATAGCATGTGAACCCTTACTTAACCTGATGACTAACTACCTTATATGTGTTGCAGGGAAACAATGGGAAGCACTGAGGTTTACAATCGAGGTTAGCACATGCATGGTCCGTTGTCTAATAGCACATTATTGTGCAATTGCAGGAACCATTCAAATATTTTGGTTTTTAACAATTTGGTTTTGCACATGTAGGCCCTGCTGCCAGAGGTTTTGACCCACTGTTCGACCCTTTTTGCATATGGGGAAATGAGTTGTCCATGAATACCAATCAAATCAAGAAAATCAAAAAGATTGTTAGGATAAAGAAATTCGCGACAAAAAACAACAAGTTCTTTGTCTGCACAATGAAGAAGACATCATTTCACTACAAGATGGTACTAACTATTATACCTTGCCTTTTTTATTCCTTTGCCCCATTTCTAATATAGAGAAGACATTTATGCACATTCTTGTTTTCAGGCATTTTCAAAGCAGTTCACTAATGATTACCTCTCAAACCACCTCTATGGTCAGGAGGCGAGGAAGGGTTTCATACAACACCCACGGTTCAATATTGAAGTGTTCCTGAAGAGGACGAAGGACGGACGGTTAATCATCTACATGCACTGGCCTAAAGTTGCAAAGACCTTCAACATGAATGAAGGCTCAATATTCGCCTTCCACTTCAGCAGTTTTCTAGATGCGATGCATATGTCTATATACCGTCTATGATGCTAATTTCGAAAGGTTCTACAAGTTGCATGTGGAACTTGCTGCTGGTGCAGTTGTGTAATGGGGTAGCTGAGTGCTGAAGCTATATCATGTTGTACTCTGATGTATTTCAATTATGAAATTCTGCTTCCTTAATATGGAAATGAAATATATTGTGTGCTTAATATGAAATGTCAATTAGATTAATAAATGGATTATGAATAATCGGATAATTAGCATGCTAATGGCAAATTAGCCTGCTAATTGTGTTTTGCTATTGCAAACGGTTATTGAAAAAATACCGTGGGCGATGACCTCAGGCAACGCACATAGTTTCTAGGAATAAACCGTGTTGGATCAATGAACAATCACACATGACTTTCTCTTGAAAACTGTTTGTGTTAGGCCACCTTGCGCAAACGTTTACCACATAAAAACAGTGTGTGATGGACAACCTTTGCCACACAGTGTCTTCTACGGACTGTGTGTGATACATTCAATAACGCAAACGATTTAACCGAAAAAATTGTGTGTGATGTACGTGTGAACGGAAACGTTTTCCCTGGAGCGACTGTGTGAGATGTGCATATGAACGGAAACATTTAGCGGGGACTAACTGTGTGGGATGTACTTGCGACCGGAAACAATTTCGCCGTATAATTTTATTTTTTAGATATATTGTACGTATTTCTATATTTGAGTGCTCGCCGGTCGCACACGACCTAATTTTGCCGAATGTGTGTGCCACGAGGGCATATCCCCCACGGTTTCTGGGTCATGTGGGAAGGAACCCCCTATCGCCCATACTCACTTGATGATGGTTCCAAATGCCGTTGCGGAAAGGGGTTTTAAACCGTTTGTTTAGGACCTATGTGCACCAGTGTATCTGTGTGATTTGAAGACTTGTTACACTTGAGGACTGTGCATCCTCCAGCCGGTTAGGCGTCACGTTCTGAGCATCCAAGAGTGATTGTGGATTGCCAGTGAACAAAGTCTGTGAAGGTTTGGGAGTCTACCTTAAAAACTTACCAAAGTGATTGGGCGAGGATTGGGTGTCCTTAGCTCAAGGGAATAAGGTGAAGACACGATCTTCTGAGTTCAATCTCAGCCTCCCTAACCAGACGTACAGTTGTCACGACAACTGTAACTGGTCTACTGAATTCCTGTAGTCTCCAAGCTAGCGGTTCTTTCGTCCAACTGACTTATATTTCAGTTTGTCTTCATGAAGTCATTTCTTGCTTATGTGATCTAATTGACTTCACTGTGTGAGGTCTGTTACCTGTTTCGCTTTATCCTGTCTTCCATTCTGATCCATGCTACCTAGCTACTGATAGTCTTCGTACTTTCACTATACTTTGTACTTGACTATGGCTTGTCTAGTGCATTTTATCTTCCGCTGCATATCAATATGTTCATTCCATCTGTTTGTCTTCAAAGATCTCGTGTTTTGAAGACTTTCATAAAAATCACCTATTCACCCCCCCCCTCTAGTCGATAACTAGCACTTTCAGTTGGTATTAGAGCAAGGTGCTCCCTTGTTCTGTGTGATTCGGATTAATCACCTGGAGTTTCAGCTATGTCGACTGCAAGGATAATCAAAGTCTCGCTGTGTGCCCCATCTTCGATGGGACTGATTACCCTTACTGGAAGAATAAGATGCGCATGCATATTGAAGCTATCGACAATGATCTCTGGTATGTCGTCAAGACTGGTTTTCCCAAGGCTAGTGAAGGCGTCACCCCTGCTGATGTCAAGAAATTCGCACAATTGGACTCAACCGCCGAGAACATCATCTATGGTCATGTGAGTGCACTGGAATCCGCCAAGCTAGTATGGGACTGGTTGTCCAAGGTCAACGAAGGCGTCTCAACTCAGAGAGACTCAATGATTGACGTTCTTCGCAATATCTTCAATCGCTTCAAGAGAAATGACAATGAAAATGTCCAGCTCACATTTGATCCCCTCACTGATATCACCAATGGGCTTCATGCCCTTGGCAGCAATAAAATCACTAAGCATGAAGTTCTGAAGAAGCTATTGAGGTCTCTTGACAGCTCATTTAACACCTTGGCCCTGATGATTCAAGAACGCCCTGACTTCAAGAGTCTTGATCCGTCTGACATACTTGAGAGGCTCAATACACATGAGTTCTAGGTATCTGAGAAGATATATATATATATATATATATATATATATATATATATATATATATATATATATATATATATATATATATATATATATATATATATATATGGCCCCAACTATGGTCGACCCGGAGCCGTGAAGGCAAAAGCTATGTCCTCGTCTAAAGAAGAATCTGACTGCAGTTCTGATGATCTCGGAGACATTAGTAGAGAACTAGCAATGCTTGTGAGAAAGTTCCAAAGGTTCTCCAATAAGAAAAGCTTTGGAAAGTCTTCGAGATCTAGCTCAATAAACGATGAGGCTTCCTCTCGTGACTACAAGAAGAGAACATGCCACAAGTGCAAGAAGCCTGGCCACTACATATCTGAATGTCCTCAATGGGACAATGAATACAAGAAAAATAAGAAGAGCAAGGAATATGATTCTGATGACAACAAGAAGAAGAAATCTTCTAAGTATTCTTCCAAGTCTTCATCAAGGTCTTCGTCTTACAAGAAGAGTTCATATGGCAAGGCTCGTGCGTTCATTGGCAAGGAAATGGATTCAGGCGAGGAGTCTGCTTCTGAGGAGGCAGAGGTGGAGTCTGAAGAGGAGTCTGACTCAGGCATGGCTAGTCTCGCTCTAGCTTCAGCATTCGTCGCCAAGTCCATCTTCAACACTGAAGACAATGGTCACACCGCCGACGCTGAAGCCGATGATGAGGATGACTCTGCTCCAACCTACTGCTTCTTGGCACGTGGTGCAAAGGTAAACTCACACGATGCCTACTTAAAAACCTCCAGTGAAGATGACTCGGAATGTGAATCCAAACCCACCTATAAAACCCTTGCTAAAATTGCAACTGAACAAAAAAATGCTATGGACCATATTCAAAAGTTGCTAGAGAAAAGCGATGATCTGTTGGACGCGGAAATGAATCAAACTCAGTCCTTAATTGAAGACATAAAAAATCTTCATGTTAAGTACACTGAGCTTGAAAGTCATCATGAAACCCTCTCAGCAACTCATGAGAAGCTTTCCTATGATTATCTTCAACGGAAGTAAGATCTAGAGAAACCGAGAGCGTCTCATGAAGATCTTCAAAAGGAGAACGATTCATTACTCGCTAAAAAGATCAGTTCCGTCCAGCAAGATTTTGTGCCACCTTGTCTAAAATGTCTTGAGCATGACAATGCTGTCTCTATTGCTGAATGCTCTAATGCTTCTGAAGTTGCAATATCTTCAACTGTTGATGTGGTAACTAACCCCTCTGCTGAGGAAACCACTACTATTGCTGATGAGAATGCTAGGTTGAAGACATTGCTTGAAACAGGCATGTACAAAATCCTAAAAGGGCATCAGAAACTATGCGATGTTCTCAAGAAACAAATTCTGAATCGAAACCCTAAGAAAGAGGGTGTTGGTTTTAAGAGGAAAATGAATGTTGATGGTTCGTACTGGAAGCCTGAGCAGTACCCCGAAACCGCATGGGTTGCTGCAAAGGGCCCACCAGTAGATCCATCTACCTTATCTGGATTCACTTATGCTAACCCTATTGTCATTGACGAGTCATTTGACTCAAACTATAAACTGTTCAAGGATCAGAACCGTAAAGTGTTTGCCAGGTTCATTCATACTAACTATAGGAATGGGTCACCTATGAAGAAGATCTGGGTTGCGAAATGTCTTCTCGAAAAGCTTCCACTGAATGTCATCATGACACCACCTGGGAAGAAGTCAAACTCCATACCAAAGGCTTCATATGGCCCAAAGGGTTCATACAGACAGAGGACCTCACAAGGTCACCCTAACGCAAATGTTTTGCAGGGAGATTATCATCAGACTCATCAATATGAGCATGTCTCACCTAACCACTATGTTCATACAACAAAGAATTCTCTGCATATCCATATGAGTTTTATTTACCTCCTGCAAAGCTATTTGCTCGGGTTCCCAAGCCAAAGTTCTCAGATGCTGCACTTAGACTTATTGCTTCTAAGCCAACCCTAAAGATGTGCGTGGTTAAGAAGAATTAACTTCTCTTGCAGGGAAAGGTCTCCAGGATGAAATCAAAGACTTCATACGCCAATGTTGGGGACCTAAAACATCTTGTGGGACGCAGGATAAAATGCCAAAATGGCCTTACCATGTATTTCGCCCCATGATTTCTTGACAAGCTTCCTATCATGCCCAACAAGGGCCTTAACTTTGATAGCATGCTTGTTCAACAAATGTTTGTGCTTCACACTTCCCTTTGTGAAGCCTATCCCCCTAACTGCACTGTAGGGTATGACACTGGCAGCTACTAAGTGGATAATCGATAGTGGATGCACCAACCACATGACTGGTAATCGACGTCTTCTCATGGATTCAACCCTACGTCCTTCAACTAAGAGCCACATCATATTCACTGACACTCGTAAAAGCAAGGTATTGGGTCTAGGTAGAGTTGCTATCTCAAAGGATCAACACATGGATAAAGAGATGCTTGTTGAATCCCTTGGATAAAACTTAATGTCAGTCGCAATGCTGTGTGATCTAAACATGATTGTGATATTTTGAAAATATCGTTGCCTTGTACTTATGGAATCTGACAAGTCTCTAGCCTTCGAAGGATATCGAAGAGGTGATCCGTATATGGTAGATTTCTCCACAGGAACACAACTCGCCGTATGTCTTCTTGCAAAAGCTCCAGAGTGTTGGCTTTGGCATCGAAGACTAGGTCATGCGGGCATGAGGAACTTGCACACTCTCGTGAAGAAGAAGCATGTCATAGGCATCGATGGCGTCGAGTTCAAGAAGGATCATCTATGTGGTGCTTGTGAAGCTGGGAAGATGACAAGGGCCAATCATCCCTCGAAG
Source organism: Secale cereale (assembly GCA_902687465.1). Taxonomy (NCBI): domain Eukaryota; kingdom Viridiplantae; phylum Streptophyta; class Magnoliopsida; order Poales; family Poaceae; genus Secale; species Secale cereale. Next base: position 528,314,281 of record LR738713.1, read on the forward strand.
ACAATCATGACTACATCACATCCCTTCGAACTACTTCACATGGACTTATTTGGACCTACACACTACTCTACTCTTTCCACTACTTCTTGTTTATACGGCTTCGTGATCGTTGATGATTATTCTAGATATACCTGGGTGCACATAATTCTCTATAAGACTAAAGTGTAGGATGTCTTCAGACGATTTGCCAATCGTGCCATGAACAACTATGGCATCAAGATCAAGCACATCAGAAGTGACAATGGAACCGAGTTCAAGAACACAGGGCTCGATACTTATCTTGACACATTGGGCATCACTCATGAGTTCTCTGCTCCATACACACCTCAGTAGAATGGCGTCGTGGAGCGCAAGAACAGGACCCTCATTGAGATGGCATGTACTATGCTCGATGAGTACAAGACTCCAAGAAAGTTCTGGCCTGAAGCCATTGATACTGCATGTCATATCATCAACAGAGCTTATCTTCACAAGTTCTTCAAGAAAATGTCCTATGAACTTGTGACTGGTAAGAAGCCAAACATTAGCTATTTCAAGGTCTTTGGTGCTAGGTGTTGGATCAAAGATCCACATCAAACTTCCAAATTTGCACTGAAAGCACATGAAGGTTTTATGCTTGCTTACGGAAAGGACTCTCACACCTACCGGGTCTTTAACCTCTTTCACTATAAAGTGGTTGAAACCGTAGATGTGCGGTTCGATGAAACTAATGGGTCGCAAAGAGAGCACCTGTCAAATGTGCTAGATGAAGCTTTACCTAGTGTATCTATCAAGCAAATGGGTACTGGAGAAATCATACCCATCGAGGAACAGACTAAAGAGGAAATCATCATTTCAACATCTAATCAACTTGAATACAATGGTCAGTCTGAAGCCAATTCTGAACATGAAGATAACCAACAGCAAGGGCAAAGTCTTCGCCCTGTTCATCCTCGGGTGGCAAATGAAGTACAAGTGGAGAAGATTATTGATAGCATCAATGCAAATGGTCCACTCACTCGTTCAAGAGCAACCCAGCCAGCAAACTTCTGTGGGCATTCTACAATCATTTCAATATCTGAACCCAAGAAAGTTGACGAAGCCTTTATGGAACCTGAATGGAGTCAAGCTATGCAAGAAGAGCTTCAACAGTTTGAGCTGAATAATGTTTGGGAGCTAGTCAAATGTCCTGATCCTTGCAAGCACACCATCATTGGCACCAAATGGATCTACCGCAACAAGCAAGACGAGCATGGTCAAGTTGTTAGAAACAAGGATCGTCTCGTTGCTCAAGTTTACACACAAGTGGAAGGAATTGACTTCGATGAAACCTTTGCTCCTGTGGCTAGGCTTGATGCCATTCGCATATTGCTAGCCTATGCTAGTAACAACAACATACCTCTGTATCAAATGGATGTGAAAAGTGCCTTCCTCAACGGAAAAATTGAAGAAGTGTATGTTGCTCAATGTCCTGGTTTTGAAGATCCAAAGCATCCTGATATGGTGTACAAGCTCAACAAGGCACTGTATGGCCTCAAAGGAGCACCTCGCGCTTCGTATGACACACCAAGGACTTCCTAAAAAGCAAATGCTTCAAACCTGGTTCTCTAGATCCCACTCTCTTCACGAATACATATGATGTTGAATTATTTGTATGCCAAATCTATGTGGATGACATTATCTTCAAATGCACTGACAATAGATATAGTTATGAGTTTGGATACATGATGCAAGAGCAATATCAGATGTCCATGATGGGTGAGCTGAAGTTCTTCCTTGGTCTTCAAATTCGTCAGCAGAAAAATAGCATCTTCATATCTGAAGAGAAATACCTCAAAGACTGCCTGAAGAAGTTTGGAATGCAAGATTGCAAAGAGTACACGACGCCAATGCCAACCAAAGGTCAATTGGGCTCCGACGACAATGGTAAAGAGTTTGATCAAAAGGTATACTGCTCCATCATTGTTTCTTTACTCTACTTATGTGCATCTAGTCCTAATATAATGCTTAGCGTTTGATTGTGTGCTCGATTCCAAGGGGCACCAAAGGAATCACATCACCTCACAGTGAAGCAAATTCTTCGATATTTGGTTCACACCCCAACACTAGGATTATGGTATCCCAAGGGCTCTATATTTGATCTAGTTGGATTCTCAGATGTTGATTATGCTGGTGACAAGGTTTATCGCAAGTCCACATCAGGAACATGTCACTTTCTTGGACTATTTATCGTATGTTGGTCTTCAAAGAAGCATACCTCTGTGTCTCTATCCACTGCTTAAGCTGAATATATTGCTGCTGGATCTTGTTGCGCTCAGCTCCTCTGGATGAAGCAAACTCTAAAGGACTATGGCATCAACATGATAAAGGTGCCTCTCTACTATGAAAATGAAAGCGCCATCAAGATTGCTCATAATCCAATTCAACACTCGAAGACAAAGCACATTCAAATTTGTCAGCACTTTCTCACGGATCATGTGATCAAGAAATACATTGAGATCATTCACGTCAACATTGAAGAGCAACTAGCAGATATCTTCACGAAACCCTTGGATGAGAAAAGGTTTTGCAAGCTGCGGTGTGAGCTAAATATCCCAGAATCCTCAAATGTCTTGTGAATGGACGCACATCCTAACTCTTATGCATATTGATGACTTAGATGTGCAACACACGAAGTAACGCATGCCTTCAACTCATGAAGACATACACTCTAAGTGTGAATACATTAATGTGGAATTCGACTCTGGAGTGCCACGATAATTGTGCGTTGTGTCCAGGTCTAATACTTCCTATACGGTGGGTAACACCACCACCAAACTTTCTTGAAGATATTCATTTGGCGTCATGACTGCATTATCTTCACATTTGGTTTGTCTTCAACATTGATTTGACTTCATAGTTTATCTTCGCAATGTTGATTTTGTCCTTTCTGATATATATATATATATATATATATATATATATATATATATATATATATATATATATATATATATAGGGCGGGTATATTATGATAACACCCCTTAAGAGTCTTATTCTGCTAACACCTCCCACCACCACCGATCCCACCCGACCCAAAAGCAAAAAGAGTCAACGCACCTAGCCCTCTCCTTCCACGTTCTATTCGTGCCCGATCCCCTCCGTCCCGCCTTCTTCCTCCTGTACAGCCTCCTCCCACCTCCCCTCCACCTTCCACTGCTGCTGACGCAGGGGCCCGTGCCTCCGATGCAAGGGCCGTGCCGCCGCCTGCGTATCTCTCCTGCCCTGGCAACCCACCACCCCATATCGAGACGTGTGCGGTTCCCTTATGACCGGCGACCTTCCGCCGCCGCCAAGTCTCCACCCAGGCGACCTGCCACTCCCACGACACCACATCCCCTTACCTCCGTGCACCCGCTCGCCTTCCTCCAAGGCCGCCGCACCTTCTCCATGTGTCGCCGACGATGGATCGGAGCTGCCCACCACCCCGCGCCTAACCGGTGGAGGATCAAAGATCCATCGCCTCTCCGCACCCAGTCGACGACAGATCCGAGCACCCCGCGCCACCCCGTGCCCAACCGGCTGCGGATCCGAGCACACCCCCTTCACCCCGTGCCCAACCAGCGGCGAATCCGACCTCCTCCCCCGCTGGAAGCCCAGCCAGGTGCTCGCCCCACCTTCTTCACGTCGGGCCCTCCTACTACGCTGCCCCCTACCACCTTCCTCCCGCCGGCTGCTCCTCCCGTCATGTTGGCGAACGCCGCGTACACCGGCATGCTAGCCTCCTTCAATCGTTCGTTTCCTTTCGGTAAGAGAACTCCTCGACTGCGCGCGTCATGCAGTCTGTAGGTGCAAACCATGTGGTCCACGGCGTGTGTCAATGCAGTGTGTCGCTCTTTTTGATTTTGGCAGATATTCAAGTGCAGTTCCTTTTTTGATTTTGGTAGATGTTCAAGTGCAATTTGCGTGTGTGTTGTAGTACGCCGGGCATGAGGAGGCCGACGATGTGCGGCAATGATATGTAGTACGCCGGCACACCATGCAGTTCGCACGGTGCATGCTTGCAAAATTTGCGGTGGCATTTTTTTCTTTTATTTGCATAGAAAAAAGTTTCATCTCGTCGGGCACAAGTAGCCTATTTTATTTCGTATATGCACTTCAGTGACATGGTCTACTTTGCAGGTGCAGTAAGCCACTGGGGTGTGATCTAGGGCAGCACAACTAGTCCTCAATTGTTGTTCGGCTGGTGACAGTGTTGCTTTTGTGTGTATGGCTGTGTAAAAATAATGAAAAAATATATATTTTTCGAAGCTCACTTTTTTTCCCACGTGGTTCACTATAACACTTCTGCTTCGGTAGACCCCCCTTAAACACATCGATGGCTGAGATTACTCCATACCCTTTCATAATAAAGGATAGGATGGTCTTTTTTAAAGTACGTCCTCTGTACAAGCTAATCGTAGTTGTGTTGGTGTGTTTTGCGCAAGGGCGGTTCACCTGGGCCGGCCCATTTATTGGCGCGGGGAGAAAATTCGTTAAAAAAACAATGGCGATTGGATTCGAACCTGCAACCTTTACTTGACAACTGCGCTGTAATAGCCGATGTGCCTTCAGACATTCGGTGTCAAATTATCAACGTGAATCTTTAAGAAACTTAAGTGTGCGTCAGGGAACAAACATGGGACCTCGTGCCAGTCTACCATTTGGGTCGCCACTATACAAAATGAGATTTGGTGTCCAAAATGGTAGCCCGATCTATATGAACCATAAGCCACGATTTTTTAAATCACATCTCATTTACTTTTGGGATTTTTCTACAAAGGCGGTCATTTAAAAATCTGTGAATAAAAGAAACTATAACATTTTGTGAAAACGCGAAAGTTTTTTGGGAAATAGGAAATGAACAAAATTGAAAATGATAACATTTTTTTGCGGTTGAAAAATGATAACATTTTTTCAAATTGTGTACAGCTTTTGGGAAATGCGACATTTTAAAATTTGTGATTTAAAAAAATAAAACATTTGTGAAAACATGATTTTTTGGGAATCTCAAACATTTGGTTTAGAAAGGAATAAACATTGAAAAGTAGAACATTTCGAAAAACAGGAACAAAACTGAAAACACGAACATTTTAAAAAAGTACAAACAATTTTTTAAAGTGCGAACATTATTTTGAAATTCTCCAAACATGTATTGAATTTGCGAACAACTCTTGAAATCAAGAATATTTTTTGAATTTGGGAACAAATTTTGTAACCTCATCATCCAGATTACACAGTTTGCCAGCCGAGTACGCTGCCGCTCGTGATATTTAGCAGCAAGAATACATCATCTCGTGACTAACTCATTAGTCATTTGCTTGCAAGGCTTATTATGATGTGTATTACCGAGAGGGCCTAGAGATACCTCTCCGACACTCGGAGTGACAAATCCTAATCTTGATCTATGCCAACACCACAAACACTTTCAGAAACACCTGTAGAGCATCTTTATAATCACCCAGTTAAGTTGTGACGTTTGATAGCACACAAGGTGTTCCTCCGGTATTCGGGAGTTGCATAATCTCATAGTTAGAGGAATTGTATAAGTCATGAAGAAAGCAATAGCAATAAAACTAAACGATCATAGTGCTAAGCTAACGGATGGGTCTTGTCCATCACATCATTCTCCTAATGATGTGATCCCATTGATCAAATGACAACACATGTCTATGGTTAGGAAACATAACCATCTTTGATTAACGAGCTAGTCTAGTAGATGCATACTAGGGACACTCTGTTTTGTCTATGTATTCACACATGTATCAAGTTTCCGGTTAATACAATTCTAGCATGAATAAAAGACATTTATCATGATATACAAGGACATATAAATAACAACTTTATTCTTGCCTCTAGGGCATATTTCCTTCACATACAAGGCATAGAAAAAAATTGGGGTCATTTGAAGGATATCGGGAACATCGTGTTCTCAGATGAAGCCTTCTGGCCTAGCCGGGCACCCTCCGTTAGACATGGTCTATCATTTTACATCCTTCAAATGATTCCAAATCTTGCAAGTAGGTGGAAATGCCCATGGTAGGCATCCAGGTCAGATTTGAATGATTTCCAAAATCGTATGCAAGTTGTGACACGTTCGGCCATTTATGTGTTTTTTTGCCCGAAAAAACTCCAAAAAATGCAAAATTTGTCGAAAACTGAAACAACTTGGCACGGTGCCTTTAATTGGTCATATAAGCTCATGGAAATAAATATGGGCCTCATTTGATGGATGCCAATAAAATTTTGAACCACGATGTAAGCAAAATGTACAATTAGAGCGCCCAAATTTTATTGTGATTGGAAACGAGAATATTATATTACATTGGACTCATGTATCTATCTCATGGAAGCAAATTTTCTAATTGAGCTATGATGGATGAAAATAATAATTATATGAATAACATTTTGTGTTAAGTCGATGCATATTTTAGTTCCTTGCAAAAAAACAAAAAACAGAAGCATATTTAGTTGCACCAGGAGTAAATTCTCGAATTAATTGAAACATGATTTCATTGTGTTGAAAACGCGTGTTGCCTCAAAGAAAATTTGGTACGCATCGGAAGCAAGCAAATTCCCTGTTCGAGATGTGATGGGATAAATAGTTTATCCAACACAAAACAACTTTTGGTTAAGTTCGAACATATCTTAAATTTGATTAACTAAAGGAAGCACAAGTTCATGACGGCGGAAGCAAATTTAATATGCGTCTGATTTTAGTAACATGTATGGCGTACAAAATTTCATTGAACATAATTTCCTAAAAAACAAAAGAGAAATAAACAGACTCACATGATTTTAGGAGGGCACTTAATTTCCGCTGGACAGTTTTAGGGAACAAATTGGAACCAATTCCGTTTGTTATGTGCAAACTATCTATGGAAAGCCGCGTTCTCAAGTCAAATCCAACCAGCCAAAGCTTTCTCATTAGTAGTCTGACAGAATAAACAATAATTAGAGTAAAAGAAGAATTTATGCATAACAAGTGAGTTGTCCAAGTTGGTTATGGTGGGTGGAAATGAACCGTAAGGTCTGGAGTTCAAATCCTACTCATAAGCCTATTTTTTGAGGGTTAAAAAACAAAAGAAATGGGCCAGGCCCAGGAAGAGGGGTGTGTGTGTGGTGGGCGGATCGGCGGTGTACGTCAATGTACAGTATGTGTCACATACGGATGGTCGATGTACGTTATGGTCAAATGACCATGCTGCCCTTTATACGGTTTGTGAGGGGGGGGGGTCTACCGAAGCAAGTCTCTCACTATAAAACTCCTTCATTGTTCACTATATCAATGCAACACTTGCAGTGCGATTGATCCTCGGTTGTGGTACACTTTAGAGAGTGATACCGTTCACTTATGCACCACGTGGAAGTGCGAAAAATTAGCGAAACAAAAGAAAGTAATGCAATTTACTTCAATATATGTCGCGGTTCACTTGCCCTCGTCCATGCGGTGCACTCTCGTTCATAAAAAATTGTTGAAAAAAAGACAGCAAAAACACGTCTGAGAAAAAATTACCTTCGACAAAAGAAATCATGAAGTTCACTCGACCGTCTAATGCAATGTGGTTTTCAGTTCGAAGCAGTGCGGTTTTCTGTCCGATGCGGTTCACTAGTCGATTTTGGTGTCGCGAAAAACACAGTGTCCACATTTCGGTATTTTTAAAACTGCTCTTAAATCGTAATGAATTAGAGGGAGTGTTCTACATGAAAAAGTAGCGTCTCGACGATATATTTCCAACCGTGTATCGTTTGGATCATTTCGACTAGCGGTTTGTAAAAATTTCGTGAAAAACTGCCGCTGCCTCTCGTAGTCAGCCGCACGATTTTCAAAATTAACTAAAAACCGTAAGGAATATCAAAACATTTCAACATATGAAAGTTGCGCCTTGTTCGTAGCTTTCCAACGGTGTATTACACGCCTAGTTTCCACAAACGATTCAAAAAATGGAGCAAAGACAGTATGGAAATTGAAAACAAATTCAAAAAACCAAATTCCGCGGTTTGCTAAATTTAAAACTGCTCTTAGACCGTAACGAATTAGAGAAAAAATAGATATGAAAAAGATGTGCCTCGACGATATCTATCCAACGGTATATCATTTGATTCATTCTGGCGAGCGGTTTAGAAGAAAACGCGAAAAAAAGCTCGCTGCCATTCGTTGTGAGCCCCATAATTTTCGAAACTGCTCTTAAACTATGATGAATTTTGAAAAGTGTTCAACATGGCGAAGTTGCGTCTACAACATAGCTTCTCAACGGTACATTACATGCATAATTCCGATAAACGGTTAAAAAACTAGAGCGAAAAAGGTACCCAAAAAAGAACACGTACAGTTTTTTCGAGACGAAGTTAACTGGTCGTTGTGTTGCAGTCCCTCAGCTACTGAGATTGCAGAGCCCTCGCGTTGTGTGTGCAGTGTGGAAGTGTTATCAGTATAGTTATTCTACTAATATTAGCATAATAGACCGGCTATATATATATATATATATATATATATATATATATATATATATATATATATATATATATAT
>LR738713.1:528322906-528479539 GCA_902687465.1 Secale cereale
GTGTGTGTGTGTGTGTGTGTGTGTTGTCCTCTACAACATTCACTTATAGCTATTTCTTCAAACTTGTCTTTTTCTGAACTAAGTGAATGTGATCGGACCCTAACACCTTCTGTGCTTCCCTCTCAAATTCTTTCTATCTCTTTATATGCATTCTGTTGACACGTGTCGAATGTATTTACTGTGTCCTTGTCAGCTGAAGATATAGAGGCACACATTTCAAACTGTTTTAAATGCCTTATCTCTTTTGCCTGAAAACCGGAGAAGTCGGAACGACCATCCGACAAACCAGGCGCGTGTGGGATCGTGGCTCAACTCTCCATAAGTTACATGCATGACACGTGTCCTTCAGATGTGAACCGCCAGGGGCACCTGCGTAATTTCGTTGCGCCGCCCCTTCTCCTTATAAATATTCCACCCACGCAGTCATTATTTCCTCTCCCACCTCGCCATCTCGCTCAAAATCTGGCGCCACCTCTAGCTCGAGTCGACGCCGGAGACGAAGCGCTTAGCTGTCGCGACTTCTTCGACATCGTCTTCTCATCGGCCGTGGACCTCGTCTTCTCCTCCGCCGCCATAGGTGTCTTCCGCCGCCAAGTTAGGGCAAGGAAGATCGAACTGCTTGGCATCCCCCTCATCTGGTCTAGCAGTCCCTCAAGCGATAAATAAATCTCGCTTTTTACCGTCATTTTTGATCTGTTGAAACCATGTATCTCAACCAAAATTTGTTTCTGATCTCCTAAAGTTAATTATTTCTGATTCTTCATCTCATATCATGAAAGTATGTTCACTTATGCCACATAACTAGTTAGATTCCTCACTTGTACCTATTCTTGGATTCATACAAATCTGGAACCAACTCACTCCAAATAAGTGAATGTCTTTGAACTATGAGGTCAATGTCTTCAAACTGTTTTATCTTCAAAATCTTCTGAGAATGCATATGACCTCTTCCCCTTCCCTCGCATCTCTAATGCTGTCACAGGTACATGTCCGTGGAAGAATCCCTTGGTTCTCATAGTCTGCATTCATTTGCATAATTCGTACAGTGTCATATTGAGTCTCCTGGAGCTAGCTCTTGTCTGACGAGTCATCGGAAGACAAACTCCTTTGTGAAGCCTTTCCGCCTGAACCCAATGGCCTATGAAAAACCTTCAAAGAAGGGTGGTAGACAGAGACGCACTAACACTGCCAAGGATCTTCCTCCTGATATGTTCACATTGTACAAGTCTGACCCTGAAGAAACCTATGGTGAACGCAAGTCTCGAATCGAATGGATTCGAAGATATTGCGCGGAGCAATGGTTCTTATATCGCTTCGTGACTCCAGAGTATGCAACCAAGAATGCTATACGCCCTCCGTGGGGTGATGTCGTCTACAAGAAGCTTCAGCCCAAGAACAAGGCTGAAGCCATTGCCAAAGACTTGTACCCTTGCATGGTCAGAGGACCTATGCCAGAGAATGTCGACCCATCTAGTCTTAGATGGTGTCGTGACGATGATCTTTTTGAAGAGAACTATAAGTTTTCCAAGAACTCTGCAATGCTGAACAAGAAGGAGTTCGGTCTTAACTTCAATCCTGTCCCAGCTCGGCCTCGTTCTGATGACACCCGTGAAGCCAATCAGAATTGAATTGGCCCCTTCAATGGCCTTGATGAGCTACTCTCCTACATAGCTGCTCAACAGGCTACTATGGAACATGCTGCTGCTCATGAGGAACCGGAAGATGTTCCTGGGCCTGTGAAGCCAAAGAAGAAGTCAAAGGTTTCAAAACCTTCAGTTGCCCCAAAAGCTTCAAGTGTGAAGTCATTGAAAATTGTACCTCCTGGATCAAGTGTGCAGTCTCAGGACCACTCTCGCATCTCTAAGAAGTCCAAACAGCTCATGAAGCCATCAGGTCAAGGGATCTTTGTCCAGTGATGCAGACCTTTGTCGGATCTCAGGGTCCGGCAAAACCCTTGTGGTTCGAACACTGGGGTGCGCACGAAGATCTCTCCTTCCGCTCTAGCTCGTCTACTCGCCGATTCCTAGGCCTAGTTCATCAAACCCGAAGAACAAGGGACACAAAGGTTTATACTAGTTCGGGATACCGTTGTGGTGTAATACCCTAATCCAGTGTGGTGTGGTGGTTTGCCTTATAGGGTGAGGAAGAACTAGTACAAGGGAAGAAAAGCCTCCGGAGGAGAGGTGTTCTTGTACTCGGGTGTGCTTGCTGTGTGTGTAGTTGGCTCTTGATCAGATGCCTTCTAGGTTGGGTCAGCTCAAGATGAGATGATCCTCGTATGGTGGTGGTTAGTCCTATTTATAGAGGCCCGGGTCCTCTTCCAAATATTGAGCGGGAAGGGATCCCACAACGGCCAAATTTGAAGGGGGGCAACTAGTACAAGCTATCCTGACAAAAGGTGGTCTTCGCTCGCCAAAGGCTCTGGTGGTGACGCTGTCGTGGGCTCCGCGATGACCTCCGCTCTGTCGTCCTGCTGGTCTTGGTCTTGTTGCACCGATATGGAAACCTTTGCCTGATGCCTCGGGACTCCTCGCCCGCGCCTGCCTCTTTAGCACCAAAGAGGAAACTGGTACCCTGCGCCCGCTGGCGCCTGCTTGGCCTTGGTCATCATGGGTCACGTCACGAGGACCTCACGAGATGCCCCTTGCCTTGATATGTCCCCTCCTTGGGAGCTAGCCTAGTGAGGCCGCCCCAGGGGAGGTCTTGTGTCGTCCGCCTCACGAGGCTTGGCCCTCGCGAGGGTCTTGAGTGGTTGCTGGCGAGGAGTTCAGTCTTAACTTCAATCCTGTCCCAGCTCGGCCTCGTCCACACGCAGCCTTGATTTTCGCCCAGTCTGGCGGCCACTGTTGCCTACACAACTCCTCCTCCCGCGTTGGTAACGCACCCGACGACTTCTTCGTCTTCTTGGTCCTTCCCCCTAGTTCGATTCGGCACCAGCTTCCCTCGCCACCATGGTCTCCAGTCGCAAGAAGGAAGGGAGGGGGGAGTCTCGTACCTCAGCTCCTTCGCCATCGGCCTTCGGTCCCGCCATCGAGCGGTCAGTGGTGATCGACGACGAGACGATGGAAAAGGTGTGCCCAGCGCTTGCCGCCAAATTCAATGGGTGGGGGGCGACGGTGGCTTGGCTTGCTTCCCGCGCCAAAATCAACAGGACGGCCACCGAGGTCCCCCTCCATCTTCACGCCCTCTGGGCGGGCTTGATTCCTCCTTTTTCCGATTTCTACAACGCGGTGCTCTATCATTACCAGATCAGCGCGCTACACCTTGATCCTCAACCTATCATCCTCCTCGCTGTTTTCGCCTTTGTCCGCGAAGCTATGGTGGTCATTGCCCCCTCCGTGGCCTTGCTCCGCCACTTCTTCTCGCTGCATCTGACGGACGTGCTCCAGCGCTCTGGATGTGTGTCCTTCCAGGCCATCGCGGCAATGGCCGGCTCGGGGATTTACTTCGACCTTTCGTGGGTCGTCGACGGCTTTAGGAGGCGGTGGGTGTTCGTCGATGTCGGGGTGCGCAGTCTCCTGCTGCTTCCACCATGGATCCCGACTGCCCCAAGCTCCGGCTGGAAGCACGAGAAGCTCGTCGACCAGCAGCTAGCTCCGTTTGGCTCTGGCTGACCAGGCTGCAGAAGCTTGGGGTGACGGCGCCCATGGTGGTGAAGGAGTTCATCCAGCGCCGCATCACCCCACTCCAGCGCCACTCTCGGCCGATGTGGGCCTTCTCCGGTTATGGGGACCGCATGAGGCTCCAAGCGCCTGCCCTTCCTCGTGAGGCACGGCGCACGGTGCTTGAGCTCCTGACGGGCGACCCAACGCCGGCTCGCTTGCCAGAGGAAGGCTGTCTCCTGTACTGCTGCTCAAACAAGGTGGAGTTTGTGAAGCAGATGCCCTCCTTCGACGAATGGGGGCTTCGTCCGCCTGGTCTCGTCGGGTCTCGCGAGAAACCCATCTACGCGGTTCCCTTGTCCGCCGCTATAGCGGCGACCGCCCCAGGAGAGGGCATGAGGGAGCGATCACCGCTGAGCGCTGGTTGCGCGGCCGCTTCGTCGTCGACGCCTCCTAGAGCTCCCTAGGCGTCGTCCACTGGGGCTCTGGTGAGCCACCTAGAGGAGATGGCTGAGGAGCAGGTGCTTCCTGACACTTCTGAGGTCAAGGCTCCCGAGGTCCCCCGCGTTGCTCTGAGGCGGGGGCGAGTGACCCCGCACGTCCTAGCGCTCCTGGGGGCGTCTCACCTGGAACCGGAGCTGCTCTGGTCACGCCCGGCGAAGCCGACCGTATCTTGGGCCTCGGTCGGCCTCATCTGAATTTCGAAGCCCTCCGCAAGAGGAAAGGATCTCCAAACTGCAGTGGTGTTGCCTTCCGGCCATTGAAGCAGAGGAAGTACATTGCCATAGACGAGTGAGTAACTTATATTCATAATTTCTTGGGTGCTACCTCCCCCTAACTGTGATTCCTTAGGGCCTCCCCTGCCAAGGCGACAGGACCTTCTAAGAAGCAGGCCCCTGCTATCCCGAGCTCCCCGCCGATCATGGGCGCCCTCAGCCGATGCGCTGCCTCTGGTGCGAGGCCACGCACAAGGACGAATGGGCCGGCCTGGCGCCTCGAGCCCGCATTTTTGCTGCTCCTTCTTCATGGCACTTCCTGGGGAGCGGGAGGGGTGCCGAGGGCTCCCTGATGGGCCTCGAACCCCTCGTTGGTTACCCCAAGTGGAAGGTGTAAGATGCAGTATGTAGAAGTGTTTTCCCTTAGCAAAGATGCCAAGGATCGAATCCCCAGAGACTCCTAGGTTCAACAAGTAGGTGTCAACTGCTACGGCGCCAGATTAGTAGCAATCAACGTGGACCTGCACACAGATACAAATAACTTTGCTCCCAACGAGTACAGAGAGGTTGTCAATCCCTCCGGCCTTGTAGTTCACAAAGGATTAAAAGCAATGATAGTAGTGATAGATAGTGTTTTGCAATAGTAAATAATAGCGAAAAGTAAATAGCGGGTGTGATCAATGATGGTAATATAGACCGGAGTCTCATGATGTTCACTAGTGATGTCTCTCTCCCAAAAGACGATAAAACAGCTATGTGAGGTAAACAAATTACAGCTGGGCAATTGACAGGACCACGAACGCAAACCAATGCTGACTACATTGCAAGAAAGGTTGAGGTTCAAAGCATGGGCGGTACGCCAAAGTAAGTAGACCGAAATCCATCAATATCTACTACTAATCATCCACCTTGAGATATCTATCCAGAACATCTCGCTGGTATTAAGTTGCGAGTCCCACCCATAGTGTAAACTCAATGCAACAGACAACTGCATTAAAAGAACTTTGCGTAAAGTAAACAATCCTTGCACCCGCGGGCACAAGCACCGTTGTTTTCCCCCTTGTGGCAACAACACATCCCCTAGACTCATGTTTCTGTCACTCAAGCTAGTCATCGAGGGGCAAGAACCCACAATCGAGCATAACGTTCCCTCTTGGAGTCACTACCTACTACTTGGCCAAAGCAATAAATAACAACGAAGAACATGCAAGAATTACTTATGAACAAAAATATAAAATAGGTGAATCAAATATATTACTCAAGATCAATCTGAACATAATCTCATAATCCATCGGATCCCAGCAAACTCAACATAGCAACAGCATAAGGATTACATAGGTGCCTCGATCATGTAGGGCAGCCCACGAGGGCTAATTAGTGAAGCACATGAACGGGAGGAGAACATCACATATCTACTGGTCATGGACTCATGGTCCAAGGGAGACTACTCACGAGTCATCCAGGAGGCGTCCATGGTGGTGGAGAAGCTCCCGGTGGTGATCCTCCCCTCCGGCAGGGTGCCGGGAAGAGTTCTCCTGGTGCTCCCGATCTTGGAAGCGGTGGCGGTGGCGGAACAGAGATGGGATCGTGAAAAGAGTTCATGTTCTGAGGGTTTCGGAGGAGCCTTTAAATATATGCCAAAGGAGGGCAACGGGGGAGCTTCGGGGGGCCCAGGCGCCCCCCCCCCGGCGTGGTCCAGGGGGGGGGGCACCGCCAGGGCGCCTGGAGCCCTGGTGGCCCCCCCGGCTGTCCTTCGGACGCAAGGTTGTTTCCGAAACACTGATTTTTTATATAATTTTTCTGGATTTTTCTGGGCAGTTCCCATAACGTGAAAACCTGAAATACAAAAATAGCCGAAAACAGAAACTGGCACTGGGGTGCACTGGATTAGTAAGTTAGTCCAAATATGATCAAAAGTGTATGGAAGTGTATGAATATCATAGCAATATCACCCAAAAGTGGCATGGAGCAAGCATAAATTATAGATACGTTTTGGACGTATCAACATCCCCAAGCTTAATTCCTGCTCGTCCTCGAGTAGGTAAATGATAACAAGAATAATTTTTGTGGTGACATGCTATTAACCATATAGGACTTTTTCATAGTCATATGACAAAAGCTTGCTGAGACAATGATTCTATAGTAATTAAGTTGCCTCAAGAGAAAATCACAAATGACTGAAAGTTTTACAACATGAAACTGAAACATCAAAAAGATTTGCAATGAACATGATGTGCAAATATGATAAAGTGATATCTAGCTTGCCCCCTTTAGTGATGCAAAACATAAATGCAGGGGCACCTTCAAGGTTTAAGTGATGACTAGATACAATCATTTCAGAATAAACGATATCACAATCATGCAAAAGACAATGCTACTTTGGGACAATGCACATTACACTCAGAATGACAATCATGCTCTCAGTAGTTGGTGCTTCAACATAAAAGTAAAAGAAAGGTTAAGTGCTAGAGCTTTTTATTTTGAAAACATGGAAGCAATTTTGTCAACGGTAGTAGTACGTCATATGTGTCATGTATAAGACATCCTATAAGTTGCAAACCTCATGCATCGAATACAAATAGTGCTCGCACCTTGTCCTAATTAGCTCGGATCTCCATGGGTTATCATTGCATTACATATGTTTCAACCAAGTGTCACAAAGGGGTACCTCTATGCCACTGTACAAAGGTCCAAGTAGATAAATCGCATTTGATTTCTCGTTTTTGATAGATCTCAACTTGAGGACATCCATACCGGGACAACATAGAAAATAGATGATGGACTCCTCTTCAATGCGTAAGCATATTCTCATAAGAGATTGAGGATTAATGTCCAAGCTAAAACTTCCACCATGATACATGGCTTTGGTTGGCGGCCCAATGTTCTTCTCTAACAATATGCATATTCATACAACCCACGGCAAATCACTCTTACTTCAGACAAGACGAACATGCATAGCAACTCACATGATATTCAACAAAAGTGTGATAGTTGATGGCGTCCCCAGAAACATGGTTACCGCTCAGCAAGCAACTTATAAGAAATAAGATACATAAGCAACATATTCTTTACCATAATAGTTTTTAAGCTACTTTCCCATGAGCTATATATTGCAAAGTTAGTTTGCTTAGTACAGGTGGAGGTTAGCAAAAAGACTGGGAGCGACCAACTAAGAAAGCAATGACGGTCATAATCATGCAGAGCGACAAAGCAATATTGAATCAGGCATGGAAGTTATATCGCTACTCAGAAATAAAAGATCATCAAGGCTTGACAGACTTTCTTTAAAGTCTTAAATATGCGTGAGCATACGCCAAGTCAATCAAAATAAATTCTTGAAGGAAGATATTACTAAACCATACCACATCATAGGCAAACAAACCAAGTTGGTACTCCAATAACACATTGGGAACCCCCCCAGCTATTTGAGATTAACCATAAGAAAACATGAACTACTAAGCACCATCATGCACGTAGCATCTTTATCATAGACACATTAACCAATGCAACGGAAGCTAACTCTCTTAATAAGGTGAGCATGGTAATTAAAGAGAGTTCAAGCAACCAACTAAACAAAAGCTCTTTGAAAAGATAAGCATGAATACTAAGAGCGGAGCATGATAGTAGCTATTAAAAGACAAAGAACACACACAGCATAGATAGACATGAAAATTCTATGTTATGTTCTAGGTAGAAGTGGACCGTGTTTCTCTCCCACATAAAGGAATGCTGGGTTCCGACTCGTTATGAAAAACTAAAAGGAAAACTAAAAGCAAGACGCTCCAAGCATAACACATAACACATGAAGTGATAAAAATATAGCGGAACGAAAGACGAACTGATAATGTTGATGGAGAAGGGGATGCACGGGGGCATCCCCAAGCTTAGACGCTTGAGTCTCCTTGAATATTTCTTGGGGGTGCACGGGGGCATCCCCAAGCTTGAGCGCTTGACACTCCTGAATCTTTTTATCATCTTCCCTCGCACACTTGAAAACTCCCTTCATACATAACTCATCATAATCTGATTAGCGAGGTTAGTACCCTTAATAAAATAATTATACCTTGCTGGAAATAAAGATATTCTTGAAGTTCTACTGTTTCTCAAGATTGCCAAAAGGTTTTTGCAAAGAAAAAGCAAGCTCTTGACTTGCAAAGTGAAGGAAAGGCAAAGCAGGACAGAATCTGTGAAAAACAGAACAGCAGGTAGTAATTGATCTGTTCGGGATACTTCTGCAACTCAAATAAAAAAACTCAGAACAGACGCACGAAAGACAATTATATAGAGAACGCTGTCAAAAAAATTCAGACCAAAAAGATGACCTGTGATTTTATACGAATTTTTCTATCCAAGGACAGAATCTGTTTCCTGGACAGCACCTCACAACTTTTGAACTTTCTAGCAATCAGAGGCTATAATTGGCACAAATATGGAAAGCAAAGATACAATGATGATGCTACAGCAGTAAACAACATCAAGACACAACAAAAGCAAAAAAAATTATTCATCTGGGCTGCCTCCCAAAAGCGCTTTCTTTTATGCCTTTTAAGCTAGGCATAATGCATAGATCAAGTTGTATCAATTAAACCATCATCAAGATCATCAAAAAGCTCTTCAATAATACAACTAGTTTTAAGAGGACTCTCAAATAAAGGCCTCATAGAGATACTCCTAGGTAGAAGACCAAAAGGATAAAAGTCAAGGGAAGATTCATTTATAAATTTATTAAAGACAGGTGTTTCTTCCAAGGTCTTAACAGTTTCAACCCCTTTGGCAATAGATGGATTACTTTTAGAACGGGGAGCCTTTGGAACGTGAACGAACTTAGGCTCCCTCTTTGCCGGAGTTTCTAACTTTTTGGTTTTGATTGAGGAGAAGGTGGTTCCTAGAGTGTCAAAGATATCCTCAATCTTGTCTATCCTAGAAGAGTCCAAGTCATGGAATTTGACGGTCTCCAAAATTTTAAAATTTTTATGTATGGAGCTATCAAGTCTATTCAAATTCCCTTGGATCTTGCGGTCCAACTCATTTATCTTATTAATGCTTGGCATCTCTAGCTCTATCTTTTCAAGTTTTTTCATAATGTGAGCTAGGGTGATGTCCTCTCGAATGCTAACAACAGGGAGATTCCCAACAAGATTTTCAATAATACTAAGAGACTCCCAAACTGGGCCCTCCAGGAAATTCCCATTGATAGCAGTATCTAGAATAAACCTATTCCAAGAAGTAATTCCAACATAAAAATTTCTAAGCAAGATAGTAGTAGGTTGCTTCTTGGTGGCTCTTTTTTGTGAATCATTAATTCTATACCAAGCATCTTTCAAACTTTCCCCACCTCTTTGTTTAAAGGTGAGAACTTCTGCCTCGTCAAAGACAAAAGGACCCGACATAATGACAACTAAAGAATGAGATAACTATTTTTGTGATTTTTGATAAAAGGTAATAAAGCAAAAACTGAAAGGTAAACTAACAAGACTAAAAAGCAAAGGTAAAAGATAGCATGCAACTCCCCTATCCTGAAGAGTGGAGTCCCCGGCAACGGTGCCAGAAAATACTCCTTGATGGGCCTTGAACCCCTCGTTGGTTACCCCAAGTGGAAGGTGTAAGATGCAGTCTGTAGAAGTGTTTTCCCTTAGCAAAGATGCCAATGATCGAATCCCCAGACACTCCTAGGTTCAACAAGTAGGTGTCAACTGCTACGGAGCCAGATTAGTAGCAATCAACGTGGACCTGCACACAGATAC
Organism: Secale cereale; assembly: GCA_902687465.1. NCBI lineage: Eukaryota > Viridiplantae > Streptophyta > Magnoliopsida > Poales > Poaceae > Secale > Secale cereale. The sequence goes on from LR738713.1 coordinate 528,332,969, forward strand.
AAATACTTTGCTCCCAACGAGTACAGAGAGGTTGTCAATCCCTCCGGCCTTGTAGTTCACAAAGGATTAAAAGCAATGATAGTAGTGATAGATAGTGTTTTGCAATAGTAAATAATAGCGAAAAGTAAATAGCGGGTGTGATCAATGATGGTAATATGGAACGGAGTCTCATGATGTTCACTAGTGATGTCTCTCTCCCAAAAGACGATAAAACAGCTATGTGAGGTAAACAAATTACAGCTGGGCAATTGACAGGACAACAAACGCAAACCAATGCTGACTACATTGCAAGAAAGGTCGAGGTTCAAAGCATGGGCGGTACGCCAAAGTAAGTAGACCGAAATCTATCAATATCTACTACTAATCATCCACCTTGAGATATCTATCCAGAACATCTCGCTGGTATTAAGTTGCGAGTCCCACCCATAGTGTAAACTCAATGCAACAGACAACTGCATTAAAAGAACTTTGCGTAAAGTAAACAATCCTTGCACCCGCGGGCACAAGCACCGTTGTTTTCCCCCTTGTGGCAACAGCACATCCCCTAGACTCATGTTTCTGTCACTCAAGCTAGTCATCGAGGGGCATGAACCCACAATCGACGATAACGTTCCCTCTTGGAGTCACTACCTACTACTTGGCCAAAGCAATAAATAACAACGGAGAACATGCAAGAATTACTTACGAACGAAAATATAAAAGAGGTGACTCAAATATATTACTCAAGATCAATCTGAACATAATCTCATAATCCATCGGATCCCAGCAAACTCAACATAGCAACAGCATAAGGATTACATAGGTGCCTCGATCATGTAGGGCAGCTCACGAGGACTATTTAGTGAAGCACAAGAACGGGAGGAGAACATCACATAGCTACTGGTCATGGACTCATGGACCAAGGGAGACTACTCACGAGTCATCCGGGAGGCGTCCATGGTGGTGGAGAAGCTCCCGGTGGTGATCCTCCCCTCCGGCAGGGTGCCGGGAAGAGTTCTCCTAGTGCTCCCGATCTTGGAAGCGGCGGCGGCGGCAGAACTGAGATGGGATCGCGAAAAGAGTTCCTGTTCTGAGGGTTTCGGAGGACCCTTTAAATATATGCAAAAGGAGGGCATCGGGGGAGCTTCGGGGGGCCCAGGCGCCCCCCCGGCGCGGCCCAGGGGGGGCGCCGCCAGGGCGCCTGGAACCCTGGTGGCCCCCCCGGCTGTCCTTCGGACGCAAGGTTGTTTCCGAAACGCTGATTTTTTATATAATTTTTCTGGATTTTTCCGGGCAGTTCTCGTAACGTGAAAACCTGAAATACAAAAACAGCCGAAAACAGAAACTGGCACTAGGGTGCACTGGATTAGTAAGTTAGTCCAAATATGATCAAAAGTGTATGGAAGTGTATGAATATCATAGCAATATCACCCAAAAGTGGCATGGAGCAAGCAGAAATTATAGATACGTTTTGGACGTATCACTCCCCCACGGTCGTCAAATGCAGTCGGGCCACTTTGGCCCTGGTGTCTTCATTGAGTGGCGAGTCCGAGCCCCTCCAGGCCCCTGCCGAGGCCCGAAAGACGACTGGGGTGGAGGAGACCCCGGTCCCACCCCGGGGGAAAGCGAGTCTCCTCGGGCTTCTTCAACTACTCTTGGTGCCGAGGAGGGTCCTGGTCACGCGCTCGAGTCAGCCCGCAGGTGGGGTGCCACCCGTCATGAGCTTCTTCAGGAAGCGATGAACGCGCTGAATTGACTTGGGAGGAGCTTGAGGTAGTTGATGCCTGTCTCGAGGCTGAGGGCATCCAGCTGATGGACGAGTGGCGTCGACAGAGGGTGGCTATTAACCTCGGGCGCCTCCAGCACGAGCGCGCCAATGCGAAGGCTGAGGCATCCCTCGCAGCCTCACGAGAGGCCTGCGACCAAGCCCTGGAGGAGGCTTGGAGGCTGACCGTCGCTGCGAGGTTGCAGAGAGGCGCGGGCTGGAGCTTCAGGCCCTGAATGCCATCCTGGAACAGCGAGCTGAAGCACGCAGGTCCTCCTTGGCGTCAATGAGGGGGACGCCTTCCGAAGAGGCGGAGGTCTTGCGGCATGAGGAGGCGTTGATGTTGGAAGCCGCGGAGCGCAGCCTTGAGCTCGAGCGGCTGGAGGTGAGGGAGCGCCACGTGAACCTGGCCGAGGATGCTGTCTCCGCTCGCGAGGCCAGAGTTCAAGAGGAAATCGACCAGGGGGTGGCGAAGGCTAGCGCAGACCTTGCCAACGAGTATGGACTGAAGCTGGAGCTTCAGCGGCCGGAAGCTAATGGGAGGACTGCTGCCCTCGGGGCGAAGTTGGAGGAGGTAGAGCAGCGCGAAAAGGTCGCCACAGCGGCCCAGTCTTCAGCTCAGGCCAAACTGGACTCTGTGCAGGATGATTTGGCCTCGCTCTAGCGCAGGTTGATGGCGCTGCAGCTCTCGTGCATCAGAGAGAAGACGAGGCCGACCATTGGCTGGCGCTGCAGCATGTGCACGCCCCTATGCTCCAGGCTCTCCGGGTGAGAGCCAATCGGGCATTAGGGACCATCTGCGAGGAGAGTGATGGCTTCTCGCCCCTCGTTGGTTACCCCAAGTGGAAGGTTTGAGATGCAGTGTAGCGGAAGTTTTCCCTTGGCAAAGATACCAAGGATCGATTTCCCTGAGACTCCCAGTTTCAACAAGAAGGTGTCAACTGCTAATGGCGCCAGATATTAGCAATCAACGTGGACCTGCACACAGATACAAATAACTTTGCTCCCAACGAGTACAGAGAGGTTGTCAATCCCTCCGGCCTTGTCGTTTACAAAGGATCAAACGCAAGTGATAATAGTGATAGGTATTGCTGCAAATAGTAAATAAAAGCGGAAAGTAAATAGCGGATGTGATCAATGATGGTAATATGGACCGGGGTCCCATGATGTTCACTAGTGATGTCTCTCTCCCAAAAGACGATAAAACAGCTATGTGAGGTAAACGAATTACAGCTGGGCAATTGACAGAACCATGTGCGCAAACCAATGCTGACTATGTTGCTAGAAAGGTAGAGGTTCAAAGCATGGGCGGTACGCCAAGGCAAGTAGACCGAAATCCATCTCGCTGGTATTAAGTTGCGAGTCCCACCCATAGTGTAAACTCAAAGCAACAGACAACTGCATTAAAAGAACTTGGCGTAAAGTAAACAATCCTTGCACCCGCGGGCACAAGCACCGTTGTTTTCCCCCTTGTGGCAACAGCACATCCCCTAGACTTATGTTTCTGTCACTCAAGCTAGTCATCGAGGGGCATGAACCAACAATCAAGCATAACGTTCCCTCTTGGAGTCACTACCTACTACTTGGCCAAAGCAATAAATAACAACGGAGAACATGCAAGAATTACTTACGAACATAAATATAAAAGAGGTGAATCAAATATATTACTCAAACACAATCTGAACATAATCTCACAATCCATCGGATCCCAGCAAACTCAACATAGCAACAGCATAAGGATTACATATGTGTCTCGATCATGTAGGGCAGCTCACAAGGACTAATTAGTGAAGCACAAGAACGGGAGGAGAACATCACATAGCTACTGGTCAGGGACCCATGGTCCAAGGGAGACTACTCACAACTCATCCGGGAGGCGTCCATGGTGGTGGAGAAGCTCCCGATGGTGATCCTCCCCTCCGGCAGGGTGCCGGGAAGAGTTCTCCTGGTGCTCTCGATCTTGGAAGCGCGGCGGCGGCGGAACAGAGATGAGATTGCGAAAAAGGGTTCCCGTCTCGAGGGTTTCGGGACACGATATAAATATATGCCAAAGGGGGGCATTAGCGGAGGCCTGGGGGGCCCAGGCGCCCCCCCGGCGCGGCCAGGAGGGGGGCCGCGCCACCAGGGCGCCTGGAGCCCTGGAGGCCCCCCTCCGGCTGTACTTCGGGTGCTGGGAAGCTTCTGGAACGCTGATTTTTTATATAATTTTTCTGGGATTTTTCTGGCAGTTCTCGTAATGGGAAAACCTGAAATACAAAAACAGCAGAAAACAGAAACTGGCACTGGGGTGCACTGAGTTAATAGGTTAGTCCAAATATGATCAAAAGTGTATGGAAGTGTATAAATATCATAGCAATATCACCCAAAAGAGGCATGGAGCAAGCAGAAATTATAGATACGTTTTGGACGTATCAGAGAGCTCCCCTCATCCCCTCATGGAGGATTACACAGGCCATCTCGCCTTCTTCACTGCGGTCATGACGCGCCTAGAGAGCTGGGCCGCCAGGGCCCGCCAGCTTGTTGATGAAAAGAGCCGAAACCTCCTTGGGCACGCGTTCTCCCGAGTCTTCAGCCACCTTCAGAATATTAACCCCAACTTCGACTTCGACGCCGCCATCGCCCCAGTGCCTCGGGCCATCCGAGACAACCTGGCGCACTAGTTGGACGACCACGTGGATGCTCTCGTTAGGGCCTTTGCCACTGATGATGACAAGGCCGTCGTCGTGGCAGATGAAGGCGGCGTGGTTGACGATGGTGAATACGTGGCCAGCGACAGTGCCAGAAGTGTGCATGAGAGCAACTCGGATGGTGCAACGAGCGATGTGTCCGGTTGAGCTCGTACTCCTTCGCCTTGACCCTCCACGCATAGACTTGCAAAAGGACCCGTAGGGCATGAGAGCATTTTTATGGGGGGAGCCCCCTATGTGTGTAAACTGATATTCCACTCTCCTTCTTTCTGCTGCTTGAATCCAAACCTGGGACGTGCGTCCTCGAGTTTCTGAGCTGAGTTGTCATTGTAACTCACCTCAGCCTCACCTGGCCTCATGCGGGTTACGAGGTCATTGACACACCTCTCTTTTGAGGTAAACCACTTGGGATCCACGGCCCTGAGCTTCCTGAGCAACCCGTGACCCTCCTCCGGGGAGTGGGGCCAGGGGCACCTGATGGCCGCAGCAGGATGCCTAAGCGGCAATTTTGCGGCGCGTAAGCTTTTGTCCCAAGGGGGTCCTGCCGAGGTTACAGAGGTCCGCCAGGCGGGATCGGCCTTCTGGTCCCCGAGCCAGAGGGCCCGGGGTAAGATCTTCAAAGATAGCCAGAGGCGACAAAATCCAACAGAAGTCAACAAAAACTCCCCCCATTTTTGGCAACGAGCAAGACTACAAATTCAATTCAAAAAGGTGGCGAATCCAGCTACAAAGAAAGGAGAGGAAAGCAAATAGCCGCGTCTGGAACCTATCTAGTCTTCAGGTCTTCCACCAGCGCGGAGCTAAGTGCTACCACTAGGACGTGGGAGGGAGGCCCCGAGGCCCGAGGGCGGCACTCCATAGACTCCGGGGCATGTACATCCCCACTCATTATTACGTGAGAGTGTAACGGGTGGACACCATCATAGGCGTGAGCCTTACTTCATATCGCCAGACGAGGGCCCCGCCTTGCGCCACCCCCGACCAACGTTGGGGCGACCAGAAACCAGGACGAGACCAAGGGGCAAGGGGGACACCAGCGGCGCCCTCGGCGACCACGGGCCCTCTACCAGGGGGAAGGGCTTGTTGACGCTCCCCGGGCAGAGGACATACATCCGCATGCTGCTTTGCTCTGCGCGACGTGGAGAAGACTGCGGCTCCAGGCCCTCCACACGCAGCCCAAGCGTTCTACCCCAGTCGAGGGCGGAACTGTTGCTCTCGGGCCTCCGACCAGCACCGTGGCTTGGTTCACCTGCAGCCCATTGTTAGTGCACGCCTGCCGCTGCAATACCTGCTGTGCCCTGTCGTTGTCGCTGAAGGGTTCGATGAAGCCCCCAGGCGACTCGTAGTAGTCTTCTACTTCGAGCGCCTCGCCGTTACATCTCGGCCCGAGGAAAGCATTGGGGCCTTCTCCGAACGCGTACGTCAGGTCCACCATGCGGGGCACATAGGCCTCGCCGGCGGACCTTCCCAGGACGTCACTCACGTGCCCCGCGCCTTGAACTTCTGGCTGCGGCACCTGGCCTCGGTGGCTACCTGGTTGTAGCCCGACGCGCCCCCGTGAGGGGCCGCCGGCGCTGGCCCCCGCCCATGACGAAGTTGCCGCGGTCGGACGGGTGGCACCAGCGCCCATGTTGGTGTCGTCGGGCCCCTCCATCGTTGGAGGGGCGCGCAAGCTTGTCGGGGCCTTGTGTGTGCCTCACCTGCGGCCTGGAGCGCGGGTGTGTAGCAGAATGGTGGCGCGCCCCTCCTGGCGCAATCCAGCAGCTTGGCGACACATTCCAGCAGAACGTCACGGCCGCCCTCGGCCAGCCTGCATCGTAACAGCTCTCGTGCTACGATGAGCGCATCCCTCATGTTCGCCTGCTCCCGTCGGGTGTGTGGTGCTATCGTTGTGGCGTAGTTTGAGGATCGTGCCGTGGAGCGTGCGCACGGCGGCGCCGCGGCGGCGCCTGCTGGTCCGCGCCACCCGCAGCAGGTGGTGTTAGACGGGGTGGGGGCCGCCTCAAGTGCGGGGTTGAGGCCTTCGTGGGCGGACGGCGCCATCCGCATGGGTTAGGCTGCCCAACAATCGGCGTGAATGCCCCGGTTGTCGGCCATCGGGGCTGCTGAGTGGGAACAAACCTAACAGCAAAAGAGGAGATCCGGCACACCCCCTACCTAGCGCGCCAAATGTCGGATCTCGGGTTCCAGCAAAACCCTTGTGGTTCGAACACTAGGGTGCGCACTAAGATCTCTCCTTCCGCTCTAGCTCGTCTACTCGCCGATTCCTAGGCCTAGCTTGTCAAAGCCGAAGAACAAGGGACACAAAGGTTTATACTGGTTTGGGCCACCATTGTGGTGTAATACCCTAATCCAGTGTGGTGTGGTGGATTGCCTTATAGGCTGACGAAGAACTAGTACAAGGGAAGAACAGCCTCCGGAGGAGAGGTGTTCTTGTGCTCGGGTGAGCTTGCTGCATGTGTAGTTGGCTCTTGATCAGATGCCCTCTAGGTTGGGTCAGCTCAAGATGAGATGATTCATGTATGGTGGTGGCTAGTCCTATTTATAGAGGCCCGGGTCCTCTTCCCAAAATTGAGCGGGAAGGGATCCCACAACGGCCAAATTTGAAGGGGGACAGCTAGTACAAGCTATCCTGACAAAAGGTTGTCTTTGCCTGCCAAAGGCTCTGGTGGTGACGCCACCGTCGGCTCCGCAAAAACCTCCGCTCTGGCATCCTGCTGGTCTTAGTCTTGTTGCACCGATATGGAAACCTTTGCATGATGCCTCGGGACTCCTCGCCCGCGCCTTCCTCTTTTACACCAAAGAGGGAACTGGCACCCTGTGCCCGCTGGCGCCCGCCTGGCCTTGGTCGTCATGGCTCATGTCACAAGTACCTCGCGAGGTGCCCCTTGCCTTGATTTCTCCGCTCCTCGGGAGCTAGCCTAGTGAGGCCGCCCCAGGGAAGGTCTTGTGTCGTTTGCCTCTTGAGGGTTCACCCATCACGAGGGTCTTGAGTGGTTGTTGTCGAGGATGGGCCGTACCAGGCTGCTGGATGAGCCACGGCCTGGGCTGCATTCAGGAAAGTCTGGGTACCCCCGTTCCCAGAACGCCGATAGTGGCCCCCGAGCCCAAGGCGCGCTCAAGCTTGGCTTCGCGGCGAAGCCAAGGGTCAAGTGCGGAGCATTGCGGGCCCCAAAAGCCTGCGACCTTGATTGGCGCGTGGCGATTAATGGGACGTGGGCGTCTCCACTTTCCCCGCAGCCTTGATTTCCGCTGGGCCTGGCGGCCACTGTTGCCTACACAACTCCTCCTCATGCGTTTGTTTTGAGCATCCAAGAGTGATTGTGGATTGCCAGTGAACGAAGTTTGTGAAGGTTTGGAAGTCTACCTTGAAGATTTACCATAGTGATTGGGCGAGGACTGGGTGTCCTTAGCTCAAGGGGAATAAGGTGAAGACACGGTCTTGTGAGTTCAATCTCAGCCTCCCTAACCATACGTACAGTTGTCACAACAACTGGAACTGGTCTACCAAATTCTTGTCGTCTCCAAGCTACTGGTTCTATCTTCCAACTCATTTACATTTAAGTTTGTCTTCGTGAAGTCATTGCTTTCTTACCTGATTTGATTGACTTCACTGTGTGGAGACTGTTACCTGTTTGGCTTCATTATGTCTTCCATTCTGATCCATGCTACCTAGCTGTTGATAGTCTTCGTACTTTCACTATACTGCTTACTTGACTATGCTTGTCAAGTTTAGTTTATCTTCCGCTGCATATCAATAGGTTCATTCCATCTGTTTGTCTTCAAAGATCTCGTGTTTTGAAGACTTTCATAAAAATCGCCTATTCACCCCCCTCTAGTTGATAATTAGCACTTTCACTAACGGATCTCACGAAGGTTTTTGTTCAGATTTGTGTGATTGAAGTTTTCAAGTTTTGGGTGATGTTACGATGGATGAAGGAATAAGAAGTAAGAGGAGTCTAAGCTTGGGGATGCCCATGGCATCCCAAGCTATTATCCAAAGAGAAGCAAGCAACTAATCTTGGGGATGCCCCGAGTGGCACCTCCTCTTTCTTCTAACGACCAACGGTATTTTACTCGAAGCTATATTTTTATTCGTCACATACTATGTGTTTTGCTTGGAGCGTCTTGTGTGATATGAGTCATTGCTTGTTTTATTTTGCTTTTTTAGTCTTGAATACTTGCTGCACACACCCATTTGAGAGAGCCATAATTATGCCATGACTTGTTAGAATAGCTCTCTTTGCTTCACTTAAATCTTTATGAGCTATGGATTTGCTCTAGTGCTTCACTTGTATCTTTTTGAGCACAATGTGCTTTAATATTTTTGAAGAAATACTCGCTTGCTTCACTTTGATTTATTTGAGAGTTAATATTTTTTTTTACGAAATTCTCTCTTGCTTCACTTAACTTATTTTGAGAGAAAGAAAATAAATCATGCTCATGATCTTCACTTATATTTGTTTGAGCTTATCAAAAGCAAGACATGAAAATTAGTCCCAAAGTGATAGATATCAAAGAAGGATATAATAAAAACTTTCAGGAAGATCATTGGACAAAATAAACTTGATTCCTTGTAGTTTTGAGATATGATGATGTGATATGTGAGTCATGTTGATAAGTAATTATGCTTTAGTAAGAATATTGGTGTTAAGGTTTGTGATTCCCTATGCAAGCATGAAAGTCAATAGTCATGCAATGAAATTACATCCTACTTGTGGTGCATTTTTCGATGTTAATTATGCTTAATGCTCGCTTATGAGATGTCAGGACCCCGATCCTAAGTCACACCGATCTAGCTGTAACACGTCATATCACTTTGCGGCCTCACGCACGGTAACCCCACGGGTGCCACCTTACCTGGCCCGGGACCGTTTGCGCATTTTGGCACATGTATATGACAGTGTCGCTAGCATCCATATGACAGAGAACCCGGGCCGACATGGCTAGTTATAAACCAAAAGTGGCACTAAATTACAGAGACAGGCATCCATGACCCAGCAACGAACGTGTCGGTCATCAACGTATGAACCCAAGTCGTAGCAAGCTACATGGACTTAAAGGAACAACGCGTGACATTTCCCCTAAGGGACAGACACAGGAACGAAGAAGGACACATGCCGGCCAGCCTACGTGTTCCGAGCAGTAGCAAGCTACCAAGGCTCATTGGAATCACTAGGAGGCATTTCCCTGTAAGATAGGCTACCAAAGGAAAACAACTAGGTGTCGGATCCCACACATACCAAGCATTTCAATCATACACGCAATATGCTCAATATGTGCAAATACAACATTGCATCACAACAGAACTCTATGACTCAAAGTACTTTATTTAAAAGGCTCCAAGAGCCATACATATCATATCCATACAGGTAGGGGTCACATGACCCAACACTCAAGTCATACAGTCATACAAGCACAAGCGGAAGCTACATGTCTGAGTACAGACAACTTAGAAAATAAAACAGGCTTGGTGTAGCCTGACTATCTACAGGGCCCTTCACAAGCTCCAGATCACCGTCTGGGTGTCAAGCTACTCGTCGACGTCAACGTCTATGTAGAACCCATCAGCAGGGGCGGGGTTCTCCTCTGCAACAGTTATTAAGAAAACATGAGTACAAAGGTACTCAGCAAGTCTTACCACAGAACCTATCATACATGCAACATTATCAAGGGGGTAGTGGAGTTCATAGCAGAATGCCAGCTTTGACCTTGGCTAACCTATACTACAACTCTCAACGGATTGCAAGATGTTATTACGAACACGAGTCCTCTACTCACCACATCAATACACTACCAAGAATCCTCTTCCGTCATCCTACGGAAGGGCCATCCACGGCACTCACCCTTATCTTGAGGCTTTTAGTAGTAACCATCAACTTGTCTATGAACTGTAAGAGCAACCAAGTAGTTCGTACCGCGAACAACGGCTATTTGAATAGATTGATAACCCTGCAGGGGTGTACTTCTTCACACATGTTTTCACCACTTAGCGTCTGCACACGACATGTGCTCGGCAGACTTCAAGCGAAAGCCGACGTGGGTGTAGACCACGACCTAACCAACCACTCAAGTCTCTCGTCCAGGTTTATCGCCTATTTGGGTTCCATCCGTGGGGAGAGCCGGCCGGGGTGTCGCTCACGGCCCCAAACGATGTGTACAGGGTTCCCGAGTCACCAAATGAGCAACCGGTACACCGTGCCACGTACCTGTCGCATCACAACCCACCCCGAGGGTCAGCGCTGTGCACGACCTCCAGTAAACTATAAACACCAGAAACTAGTTGCAACTCCTGGACAGAGTACAAGGGCAGTCAATAAGTCGAGCGGGGTCATATTTCAGGGCCCAATGTGTGGTAGTAGCTGTAACTTGAATCACACACACAGATCTCGGGTCCTATGGACGATTCCAATGAAACAACCCACCATGTACTCCTACATGGCCTTTCATCGATACCTTTACCAAGCGTATTCCACACTTCCTTCTCTTTATCGATAAGATCATTTCACTCTGATCCATCACCCAGATGAACCAGACCAGACAGAACTCTAAGCATAACAGGCAACATAAGTAAATAGCATGGTGGATCACACATCACATGGCTCAATCAACTCCTACACATGCTAGTGGGTTTCAACTATTTACAGTGGCAACGACAGGTCATGCAAGGGAATAGGGTTCAACTACCGCAGCTAGTAGTAGTTCACGCGATGTTGCCTTAATGCAGTAAAAGAGAGCAGGAGCGAGAAGATTGGGTTTGTATCGGAATGATAATTGATTGCTTGCCTGACAAGGTAGTTGTCGGGTACTGCTCTTCAACTGGATACGCAGCAGTATCCTCGGGAGCAGGACCTAACACAGGGAATACCGACGATACAATCATTAACAAACAAATGCAACAGTATGATGCATGTTCATGACATGGCAAGATGCATGTGTGTTGGCTAATGCAACTAAAACCAGAAGGGTTTGAACCTATTTGAATCAAGGATTCAAATTAAAGTTCAAACTATTATTTAAATAAGTGCATTATCATGTTTTTGATGTATACAGCAAGTTAACTTGTTCAAACATGCATGAAACCAGTGCCATTGGAAAGATTGGAATTTTCTGATCATTTTTCATATATAAATCTTTTCCATCTGAGCTATGGTTGATTTTATATGATTTTTAGAAGTTTTGGGTATTTTCTGGAATTTCCTGAATTATTTTTAAATCTAAAAATCCCAGAAAAACCTTTACTGCGTCAGCATGACATCATGCTGACGTCAAGCAGTCAACAGGGCCAGTCCAAGACAAACCTGACCAGTGGGTCCCTCATGTCAGTGTCACAGCTAATTAACTGAGTTAATTAGAGTTAAACTAAAACTAATTAGCTGTCAGTGGGGCCAGGGCCCACGTGTCAGTGACTAAACTAATTAACTAATTAAAATTAAATTAACACCTAAACTAGGTTTGACTTGCGGGCAGGGCCCACATGTCATTGACCCAGGGGGTCAAACCCGTGGTCAAAACAGGTCCAACTCGCCGGCGTTTAGCCGCCGGCGAGGCCAAACACGGCGGCGTGCTTCGGAAAACGCCTACGGTGCACGGCTCGAGCTGCGGCTGGGTGCGTTGGATAGCCCTTGCTGTTGCGCGTCGGATGGAGGTGGTCGCCGGACCTGGGGTGGCCGGAGACGACGGCAATGAGCTCGACGGCGGCGACCGGCGTCGGGCGTGAGTGGAGAAACGGCTGCAGGGGCCTAGGCGATGCGTGCGTAGCACCATTCGCATCTACGTGCCGCGGTGAGTATGTTGGACGGGTGCCAGTGACCAAATGGTCACCGAAGCATCACCGGCGGCGAGCACGGCGGCGGTGCGTGCGGGCGAGCTTCGTGCAGTGCGTTACAGGGCAAAAGGGAGCCAACGGAGAGGGGGAGGAGGTAGCTAGGCTCACAGGGGTTGCAGCAAGCACCGGAGCGAGCTCGGGGGTAGTCGGAGCTGAGCAGAACGGCGAGGGGGATCTCCGCGGCCGGAGTTGGGGAAGAAGAGGTCGGGGGCGTCTCCAGGGCGGGCAAGCGCTCGGGGCTCGGCCTGTTCGAAGCAGTCGAGGACGGCGGAGACGATGGACACCAAGGCGGAGCTCAGGGACGACGGTGGACGCGGCTTCTACGGCGGTGCGAACACGGCGGCGTTGGCCATGGCGCAGGGAGAGCGAAGGAGAGGAACTGGGGGGAGGTGGAGGTGTCTGCGGGGTCGAGAAGGACGTGGAGGGTCGAACCATCCCTCCAGGACGGCGAGGGGGTGAAGCAAGGCGGCGGGCAGCTGCGTGGCGCGCGGCGCGGTCCCCGTCGAGCACCTGCCTGCCTGCCTGGCCAAGCCAAGCAGCTCGCTGGAGCGGCAGCTGGGCTGGGCCGGCAGGTGGGCCGGGTGGGCGCCAGTAAGCTTTCTCTCTCCCTTTTTTTCTATTTTCTTTTCTGTTTCATTTCTTTTGCAACTTTGTTTAATTAAATAAAATGCCAAAGCATTTTTGTAACTCATAACACTTGTCATACCTGCTGTATATAATATGAACAGTAGGAAACATTATAGTTTATGATTATTTGAGCATTTAAAATATTTTGTAGCATTTAAATGCCCAAATTCAAATACCATATGATTTTATCAAAAGCCCTAGATTGTCCTAGAAAAATGTGCACCATTTTTGGCAGAGGTTTAGGACCAAGGCAGAAATGACGAACATTTTGAAGGGCATTTTGGGTACATTGGAAAATATTTTATCAAACCCTAGTTGTTAGGGGAGGGGTGCTGGGGTTTCTGTTAATCCCATTTCAATTTTCCTTTGAAAGTAGACATGATGCACACTCTAGTCAGGTCCTAATGCAAGTGCTAGCTAGGGATGTGACAACTCACCCCCACTTAAAAGAATCGCGTCCCGAGATTCGGGTTCCTCCGGAAAGAGGGTGGGGTACTCAAGTCGAAGACGATCCTCCCTTTCCCAAGTAGCTTCACTCTCGGAATGATGTGACCATTGAACCTTAAGAAACTTGATATTATGGCGTCGAGTGGTGCGCTCAGTTTGATCAAGAATACGAACGGGGTATTCTCGATATGTGAGATTGTCTTGGAGATCAAGCGTTTCGTGGTCCACTCCGCGGATAGGATCCGAGAAGCAACGCCTGAGTTGGGAAACGTGGAAAACATCATGAACTCTGGAGAGGTGCGGAGGTAGTTCCAATTGGTAGGCAACTTCTCCTCGTTTGGCAAGAATGCGAAAAGGACCGATGTAACGAGGGGCCAATTTGCCTTTGATACCGAAGCGATGTGTTCCCTTAAGAGGAGTAACCCGAAGGTAAGCCTTATCGCCGACTTCAAAAGTCACAGCCTTATGATGACTATCATATTGGCTCTTTTGGCGAGACTGGGCTGTTTTCAATCTCTCACGTACGATGCAAACTTGTTCTTCTGCTTCCTGAATCATATCCGGGCCAAAGAATTGTCTTTCCCCGGTCTCTGACCAGTTAAGAGGTGTTCGACACCTTCGTCCATATAGAACTTCGAAGGGAGCTTTACCCAAGCTGGCTTGATAACTATTGTTATAAGCGAATTCGGCAAATGGAAGACATTTTTCCCATTCCATACCGAAAGAAATGACAGAGGCTCGAAGCATGTCTTCCAGAATTTGATTGACTCGTTCCACTTGACCACTTGACTGCGGATGGAAGGCAGTACTAAAAGAGAGATGAGTTCCCATAGCATTCTGGAAACTTTCCCAAAATCGGGAAGTGAAAAGACTTCCACGGTCTGAGTTAATCTCCAACGGTACACCATGTAGTGATACTATCCGAGAGATATATAAGTCTGCTAGCTAGCTAGCGGTAATACTCTCCCTAACAGGCAGGAAATGAGCTACTTTAGAGAGGCGGTCGATAATGACAAAGATAGCATTATTCCCTTTCCTGGACCTGGGAAACCCGGTAATGAAGTCCATACCAACTTTATCCCATTTCCATTCAGGAATAGCTAAAGGTTGAAGGGTGCCAGCAGGCCGTTGCTGCTCTGCTTTGACTCGACGACAAACGTCGCAGTTAGCAATGAATTGAGCGATTTCTCTCTTCATCCTAGTCCACCAGAATCTTTGACGTAGGTCTTGATACATTTTGGTACTACCGGGATGAATCGTGAGAGGAGATTCATGAGCCTCCTTAAGGATTAATTGCTGTAGATGGTGGTTCTTGGGAACCACTACACGGTTCTCAAAGAAAACAACACCTCGATCATCCATGGAGAAACTTTTAGCGAGTCCGCTAGTAATGTTCTCTTGGAGTCGTGATACACCTTTATCACGCTTCTGGGCAGCTATGATTTGATCCATAAGGGTAGGTTTCGCCACCAAGGTGGAAAGGAATCCTCGAGGAACAATGTGAAGGTTAAGCTTACGAAATTCCTCGTGGAGAAGTGGTTGACTTTGTTGTAACATTAAATTGTTACAATATGACTTACGACTTAGTGCATCAGCCATGACATTGGCCTTTCCAGGAGTGTAAGTGATTCCTAAGTCGTAGTCGGTGAGCAACTCAACCCAACGTCTTTGCCTAAGATTTAGATCCGGTTGGGTGAAGATATACTTCAAACTTTGGTGATCAGTGAAGATTTCACAGCGATTACCAAGGAGGTAATGTCGCCATGTTTTGAGTGCATGGACTACAGCTGCAAGCTCTAAATCATGAGTAGGATAGTTATCCTCATGTGGACGCAACTGTCGGGATGCGTATGCAACCACTTGACGATCTTGCATGAGAATGCAACCTAGTCCTTGTCGCGAGGCGTCGCAATAGATTATAAAATCCTTGGAAAAGTCTGGTGGTACCAGTACAGGTGCAGATGTCAGGCGTCTTTTCAGTTCCTGGAAACTGGACTCGCACTGTGGGGTCCACTCAAACTTTTTATCTTTCTTGAGGAGTTCGGTTAGAGGTTTAGCAACCTTGGAGAAGTTCTCGACGAAACGTCGGCAATAGCTCGCTAAGCCAAGAAAACTCCTAACTTGCTTGACTGATTCAAGGGGAGTCCAATCAAGTACGGCTTGAACTCGCTCGGGATTGACAGCAATACCCTTGCCAGAGATCACATGACCTAGATAGGTTACTTTTGGCAACCAAAATTCACATTTAGAGAATTTGGCATAAAGGCGGTGCTCTCGAAGTTTCGTCAATACCAGCCTTAAATGCTCGGCATGATCTTCCTTGTTCTTGGAGAAAATGAGTATATCATCGAGGTATACCACGACGAATTTATCCAAATACTCCATGAATATAGAATTCATTAACCGAGAAAAGGTAGCTGGGGCATTGGTTAATCCGAAGGACATGACGGTGTACTCATATTGGCCATAACGAGTAACGAAAGCTGTTTTAGGAATGTCCCCGTTCTTGATTTTGATTTGATGGTAGCCCAACCTCAAATCCATCTTAGAGAAGACTGAGGATCCCGCGAGCTGATCATACAGGTCGTTGATCCTGGGAAGCGGATACTTATTCTTTATGGTGACCAGATTGACAGGTCGGTAATCTACAACCATCCGCTCCGTTCCATCCTTCTTCTTGACGAAGAGGACGGGGCAAGCCCAAGGGGAAGAACTAGGACGGATGAAACCTTTTTGCAAAGACTCATCGAGTTGTTTCTTTAGCTCAGCTAATTCTAGTGGTGCCATCTTATAAGGTCTCCTAGAGATTGGGACAGTTCCAGGGATAAGATCTATCACGAACTCGACATCTCTGTCAGGTGGAACTCCTGGCAGTTCTTCTGGAAAAACATCCGGAAAGTCACAAACTACCGGGATATCTTCGAGTTCTGGTAGAGGGCTGGCATTAAGAGAGTAGAGCTGACGTTCAGCCATTCGAGTCAAGACATTGACTATCTTGCCGGATGGATGTGTAAGTTGAACGGTCCTAGTAAAGCAATCAATTTTGGCGTAATGGGTTGTCATCCAATCCATACCCAAAATGATATTTATGTCCGAGGACTTGAGAGCGATTAAAGATGCAAGGAAAACAAGTCTATCGACAAGGATTTCATTTCCATGGCTTACCCTAGAGGTTTGCCACTTTGAACCAGGAGTTTGAATAACCATGGAAGTAGGCATGTCACAAAAAGTCATGTTGTGCAATCGAGCATAGCTCTCAGATATGAACGAATGGGATGCTCTAGTATCGAAAAGAACAGATGCCGGATGGCAGTTTACGAGAAGCGTACCAAGGACGACGTTAGGATCCTCATAAGCTTCTTCGGCAGAAACATTGTTGACATGACCACGTGCAGTGGGGATTGGCTTGACATAGTTCACCTTGCCGGTTGGCTTACCACGGCCAACGGGTTTTCCTGGCTGGTTCTGGGGACAATCACGCATGTAGTGTCCCGGTTCTCCACACTTGAAACATGTCACAGTGGTGGTGCGTGGAGCGAAGTTGGAGGGTGGACCTCCATTGGTCTTAGCAGGTGCAAACTGTTGAGTTGGGCGAGGCGCCTCATAGGATGGCCTCGGTGTATACTTGCGTGGCAGAGCAGTGTTAGGAACCCACACACGGCGCTTGTGAGAGCCAGAGCCGGATGAGGAACCAAGGTCTCGAGTTTGCTTGCGGGTGGCCTCGAAGTCGGTCTGTCCTGTTTCAGCACTGATAGCCTTGTTTACCAACTTCTGGAAGGAAGTGCACTCGTGCAGACGTAAATCTCGACGAAGTTCAGGGCTGAGTCCCTTGCGGAACCTCGCCTGTTTCTTGGCATCGGTGGATACTTCCTCAGGTGCATAGCGTGCCAGATTACCAAACTCACGACTATAGCCATCCACAGTTAAACGGCCCTGGGTGAAATTACAGAATTCCTCCCACTTGCGATCCATGAGACCTTCCGGAATGTGATGTTCACGGAATGCCTCACTGAACTCAACCCAGGTAGTGACTTGGCCAGCAGGACGCATAGCTTCAAAGTTTTCCCACCAAAGACTAGCAGGGCCCTCAAGATGGTAGGCGGCGTAGATAACCTTGTCAGCTTCGGCCACACGGGCAGAGTGTAGCTTGTGGGTGATACTACGTAGCCAGTCATCAGCATCCAGAGGTTCAGTGGAGTGATGGAACTTTGGTGGACACATCTTGATAAAATCATGGATTCACACCACGTCATTCCTCTGACGGAACCCAGTGTTCTGCTCTATGCGTTCCAGCAGACGGTTAGTCTCTCTCTTGTTCCGTTCTGGTTCAAGCATAACTTCCGCCAAAGAGGGTGGCTGGGGCAGATTTCCATCTCTAGCCCCACTAGCCTCACCCTGCTCCTGAGCAGCAGGAGTGTTGCGAGTGTTGACCATCTTAGGAAAACAAAACAACGGTTTAGACAAGGATGGCAAAAATTTGACATAGAAGTGCAGAATGTAATGGATGACACAGAATGCAGAGATGTTCATCCGTACGACATGGTAATATAGGAACTGCTATATATACACTAGTGGCCATACACACCATACAAAGTTTAGTACAAGCCAAGGCTAAAGTACAACTGCGGTGAAAGACGATACATCCCATCAGAGGCATTCCAAGCTCCTATACATTATTTAACTACACCTCCGGAATTCAGTACACACTAAGTCATATTCCACAAGACGCGCAGGACTATGGAAATACAACTACTACAATACTACTACTACCACGGACTAGCTCAGACATTCGCGTAGTAATCCTCGTAAAGATTACCACCGTAGCCTGGAAGTGGTACAGACGGATCTTGGAACTCGCGAGCACTCGAAGGCTGTGGACCATAGGGGCATGGGTGTGGTCTCGGTCCCGATGCTGGTGGTAACCGACGCCCACGTGGAGGTGTAATACCCCCAACGTCACGCCAACCCATGCGATCAGGCAGACAAGTCCGCACGGGGTACAAATCCCGCATGTCCAGATATCCGGCGTGCACAGCAGGTGCAAGTCGTGTCAAAGTAGTCCAGTGAGCGGCTCGAGTGTTATACAGCTCCATTCGGAGGGCACGGACCTCACGGTCCCTATCCTCCAACATCTGAACAGTAGTCTGAAGCAGTGGCTCTTCATGAGCAGCATCAGTATACAGACCAGTGTAGTAGCCTTCCTCTCCGGGGAGTGAGGCTGGCATGTAACAGAACTCAGTGTTCAGCAACAGGGCATGCCTAGCACGGAGAATGGTCATCATCGAATAAGCGGCATCCTGCACTGCCATCTCGATGGTAATCCCGAGTCCATAAGACCAATGGATGGGATCATTAGCTCCGGGATATGAGGGGTATATCCGGACTGTGCAGAAATACTGACTTTGATTGAAATCCCGGTACTGTTCCTCCACGGTGTATTCAGGATACCAGCGATAACCGGTCTCAGTCATCACACGGACTAGCATGGCCGTGTGACCGGGCACATTAATGCACCGAGTCAAACGAACCACTTGGTGAGGGATGCGGCCAGACATCTGAAACACGAAATAATGCAAAGGCATTAGTGTTTCTGGAAGAAATCGGGCAGCATAACAACTGTAAATGCTCAAACAAAGATTTGAGACATCATACAAATGATAGCATAGCCATTCAACAATTCCATATCAAGGTTCCGGTTCAAAAATCATCATACTAAAAGGATAGAAACTGAACTGAGGCTTGAAACTAACAATCCTAAGAGTCTACGGATTAGTAACACGTGAACCTAGTAAGGATAAGAGGCCTAGTCCTAAATCCCCGTAGAAAGAATAGACTGACTCAGATCAGAAGGGCATAAGGTAAAGGAGTAAAAAGAGCCTTACGTTCCCTTCCACAATCAATTCCCCTACATATAACTAAGAATTTTTCTAGACTCAACATCGACCAGTTTGGCTTGAGAAACCTACAGGCAGTCCAGCTCTGATGCCAACGCTGTCAGCACCCCGATCCTAAGTCACACCGATCTAGCTATAACACGTCATATCACTTTGCGGCCTCACGCACGGTAACCCCACGGGTGCCACCTTACCTGGCCCGGGACCGTTTGCGCATTTTGGCACACGTATATGACAGTGTCGCTAGCATCCATATGACAGAGAACCCGGGCCGACATGGCTAGTTATAAACCAAAAGTGGCACTAAATTACAGAGACAGGCATCCATGACCCAGCAACGAACGTGTCGGTCATCAACGTATGAACCCAAGTCGTAGCAAGCTACATGGACTTAAAGGAACAACGCGTGACATTTCCCCTAAGGGACAGACACAGGAACGAAGAAGGACACATGCCGGCCAGCCTACGTGTTCCGAGCAGTAGCAAGCTACCAAGGCTCATTGGAATCACTAGGAGGCATTTCCCTGTAAGATAGGCTACCAAAGGAAAACAACTAGGTGTCGGATCCCACACATACCAAGCATTTCAATCATACACGCAATATGCTCAATATGTGCAAATACAACATTGCATCACAACAGAACTCTATGACTCAAAGTACTTTATTTAAAAGGCTCCAAGAGCCATACATATCATATCCATACAGGTAGGGGTCACATGACCCAACACTCAAGTCATACAGTCATACAAGCACAAGCGGAAGCTACATGTCTGAGTACAGACAACTTAGAAAATAAAACAGGCTTGGTGTAGCCTGACTATCTACAGGGCCCTTCACAAGCTCCAGATCACCGTCTGGGTGTCAAGCTACTCGTCGACGTCAACGTCCATGTAGAACCCATCAGCAGGGGCGGGGTTCTCCTCTG
The DNA here is from genome assembly GCA_902687465.1 of Secale cereale. Lineage (NCBI taxonomy): Eukaryota > Viridiplantae > Streptophyta > Magnoliopsida > Poales > Poaceae > Secale > Secale cereale. Next base: position 528,353,122 of record LR738713.1, read on the forward strand.
CAACAGTTATTAAGCAAACATGAGTACAAAGGTACTCAGCAAGTCTTACCACAGAACCTATCATACATGCAACATTATCAAGGGGGTAGTGGAGTTCATAGCAGAATGCCAGCTTTGACCTTGGCTAACCTATACTACAACTCTCAACGGATTGCAATATGTTATTACGAACACGAGTCCTCTACTCACCACATCAATACACTACCGAGGATCCTCTTCCATCATCCTACGGAAGGGCCATCCACGACACTCACCCTTATCTTGAGGCTTTTAGTAGTAACCATCAACTTGTCTATGAACTGTAAGAGCAACCAAGTAGTTCGTACCGCAAACAACGGCTATTCAAATAGATTGATAACCCTGCAGGGGTGTACTTCTTCACACATGTTTTCACCACTTAGCGTCTGCACACGACATGTGCTCGGCAGACTTCAAGCGAAAGCCGACGTGGGTGTAGACCACGACCTAACCAACCACTCAAGTCTCTCGTCCAGGTTTATCGCCTATTTGGGTTCCATCCGTGGGGAGATCCGGCCGGGGTGTCGCTCACGGCCCCAAACGATGTGTACAGGGTTCCCGAGTCACCAAACGGGCAACCGGTACACCGTGCCACGTACCTGTCGCATCACAACCCACCCCGAGGGTCAGTGCTGTGCACGACCTCCAGTAAACTATAAACACCAGAAACTAGTTGCAACTCCTGGACAGAGTACAAGGGCAGTCAATAAGTCGAGCGGGGTCATATTTCAGGGCCCAATATGTGTTAGTAGCTGTAACTTGAATCACACACACAGATCTCGGGTCCTATGGACGATTCCAATGAAACAACCCACCATGTACTCCTACATGGCCTTTCATCGATACCTTTACCAAGCGTATTCCACACTTCCTTCTCTTTATCGATAAGATCATTTCACTCTGATCCATCACCCAGATGAACCAGACCAGACACAACTCTAAGCATAGCAGGCAACATAAGTAAATAGCATGGTGGATCACACATCACATGGCTCAATCAACTCCTACACATGCTAGTGGGTTTCAACTATTTACTGTGGCAACGACAGGTCATGCAAGGGAATAGGGTTCAACTACCGCAGCAAGTAGTAGTTCACGCGTTGTTGCCTTAATGCAGTAAAAGAGAGCAGGAGCGAGAAGATTGGGTTTGTATCGGAATGATCAATGATTGCTTGCCTGACAAGGTAGTTGTCGAGTACTGCTCTTCAACTGGATACGCAGCAGTATCCTCGGGAGCAGGACCTAACACAGGGAATACCGACGATACAATCATTAACAAACAAATGCAACAGTATGATGCATGTTCATGACATGGCAAGATGCATGTGTGTTGGCTAATGCAACTAAAACCAGAAGGGTTTGAACCTATTTGAATCAAGGATTCAAATTAAAGTTCAAGCTATTATTTAAATAAGTGCATTATCATGTTTTTTATGTATACAGCAAGTTAACTTGTTCAAACATGCATGAAACCAGTGCCATTGGAAAGATTGGAATTTTCTGATCATTTTTCATATATAAATCTTTTCCATCTGAGCTATGGTTGATTTTATATGATTTTTAGAAGTTTTGGGTATTTTCTGGAATTTCCTGAATTATTTTTAAATCTAAAAATCCCAGAAAAACCTTTACTGCGTCAGCATGACATCATGCTGACGTCAGGCAGTCAACAGGGCCAGTCCAAGACAAACCTGACCAGTGGGTCCCTCATGTCAGTGTCACAACTAATTAACTGAGTTAATTAGAGTTAAACTAAAACTAATTAGCTGTCAGTGGGGCCAGGGCCCACGTGTCAGTGACTAAACTAATTAACTAATTAAAATTAAATTAACACCTAAACTAGGTTTGACTTGCGGGCAGGGCCCACATGTCATTGACCCAGGGGGTCAAACCCGTGGTCAAAACAGGTCCAACTCGCCGGCGTTTAGCCGCCGGCGAGGCCAAACACGGCGGCGTGCTTCGGAAAACGCCTACGGTGCACGGCTCGAGCTGCGGCTGGGTGCGTTGGATAGCCCTTGCTGTTGCGCGTCGGATGGAGGTGGTCGCCGGACCTGGGGTGGCCGGAGACGACGGCAACGAGCTCGACGGCGGCGACCGGCGTCGGGCGTAAGTGGAGAAACGGCTGCAGGGGCCTAGGCGATGCGTGCGTAGCACCGTTCGCATCTACGTGCTGCGGTGAGTATGTTGGACGGGTGCCAGTGACCAAATGGTCACCGGAGCATCACCGGCGGCGAGCACGGCAGCGGTGCGTGCGGGCGAGCTTCGTGCAGTGCGTTACAGGGCAAAAGGGAGCCAACGGAGAGGGGGAGGAGGTAGCTAGGCTCACAGGGGTTGCAGCAAGCACCGGAGCGAGCTCGGGGGTGGTCGGAGCTGAGCTGAACGGCGAGGGGGATCTCCGCGGCCGGAGTTGGGGAAGAAGAGGTCGGGGGCGTCTCCAGGGCGGGCGAGCGCTCGGGGCTTGGCCTGTTCGAAGCAGTCGAGGACGGCGGAGACGATGGACACCAAGGCGGAGCTCAGGGACGACAGTGGACGCGGCTTCTACGACGGTGCGAACACGGCGGCGTCGGCCATGGCGCAGGGAGAGCGAAGGAGAGGAACTGGGGGGAGGTGGAGGTGTCTGCGGGGTCGAGGAGGACGTGGAGGGTCGAACCATCCCTCCAGGACGGCGATGGGGTGAAGCAAGGCGGCGGGCAACTGCGTGGCGCGCGGCGCGGTCGCCGTCGAGCACCTGCCAGCCTGCCTGGCCGAGCCAAGCAGCTCGCTGGAGCGGCAGCTGGGCTGGGCCGGCAGGTGGGCCGGGTGGGCGCCAGGTAAGCTTTCTCTCTCCCTTTTTTTCTATTTTCTTTTCTGTTTCATTTCTTTTGCAAATTTGTTTAATTAAATAAAATGCCAAAGCACTTTTATAACTCATAACACTTGTCATACCTGCTGTATATAATATGAACAGTAGGAAACATTATAGTTTATGATTATTTGAGCATTTAAAATATTTTGTAGCATTTAAATGCCCAAATTCAAATACCATATGATTTAATCCAAAGCCCTAGATTGTCCTAGAAAAATGTGCACCATTTTTGGCAGAGGTCTAGGACCAAGGCAGAAATGATGAACATTTTGAAGGGCATTTTGGGTACATTGGAAAATATTTTATCAAAACCTAGTTGTTAGGGGAGGGGTGCTGGGGTTTCTGTTAATCCCATTTCAATTTTCCTTTGAAAGTAGACATGATGCACACTCTAGTCAGGTCCTAATGCAAGTGCTAGCTAGGGATGTGACATGAGATTAGTTGTTTCTTGGTTGGTCGCTTCCCAATCTTTTGTTAGCCTTCATTTTGCACTAAGTATGATCACTACTTGTGCATCCAAAATCCTTTAACCCACTTTTGCCACATGAGTCCACTATACCTACCTATAGGCGGTATTCTTTTGCCGTTCTAAGACAATTTGTATGTGCCATCTCTAATTTTCAAAATAAATTTCTCTTTTGTGTGCTCGTACCGCTCGCGAGGCGGTGAGGGGTGGCTAATATTTTCCATGCTAGATGTGTTATTCTCATGACGAGTGTTTATTCACTTGGCGTTGCACGAGAGTAAGGAAAAGGTATTAGGGATGGCCAGTCCTGAAATGAAAAATGAATTTACTTTATGTCGTCAAATAGTAAATTCCTTGGAAAGTGTTGGTATGGAAGGCACCCATGGATACGGTTAGCCATGGCTTGTGAAAGTTTGGTGGAAAAAGGAATACAGTTTATTTTATGTTTTGGAACAGCCTATGATATATCTAGCATGGAAAATGTTGGGAACTCTAAGTCGTTTTGGTTGGTGGGAAAAGTATGCCACCCAAAATAATTTATCTCTCAATTTAAGCTTTTAGCTCTAGCACATCCACAAATCCCTACTTCCCTCTACGAAGGGCCTTTCGTTTACTTTATGCAATTTTTATTTTGAATTTGAGTCTCCATCTTCTCTTATAAAGCACCAACTAGGAGGCACTATGATCGTACTTGAGTATTTGGTGTAGTTAATATGCGAGTGTGTTTCATGAATGGGTCAATGGTTGAGCATGATGGGCTAGGGATAACTTATTTTAGCATTGATATTTTGAAAGACATGATTGCTTGTTGATATGCTTGAGTATTTAAATCTCATGTCAAACTAGACTATTGCTTTGAACCATATAAAAGTCCAAATGTCCATGCTATAAAGAAAAGAATATGATATGACATGATAGGAAACATTCCACATCAATTTTTTTGTTTTTATCATTTACCTACTCGAGGACGAGTAGTAATTTAGCTCGGGGATGCTGATACGTCTCCAACGTATCTATAATTTTTGATTGTTCCATGCTGTTGTTTTCTGCATGTTTTTTACATCACAGGAAATAAATACCAAACGGAGTCCAAACGCAGCGAAACTTTTTGTGGATTTTTTTGGACCAGAAGACATCTAGTGGGCCGGAGAAGCACCTGGGGGGTGCTCCGAGGGGAGCACAACCCACCAGGGTGTGCCAGGAGGCCCAGGCGCGCCCTGGTGAGTTGTGCCCACCTCGGGTGCCCCTCGGACTGCCTCTTTGCTCTATAAATACCCAAATATTCCAGAAACCCTAGGGGAGTCGACCAAAATGAATTCCAGCCACCGCAAGTTCCAGAACCACCAGATCCAATCTAGATATTTGAGTCTTCTTTGATCTCTTATATAAATTATTGCTTATAGCCTAGTATTTCTTCTCCCATATTTGGGTTTTGTTCGGCCAACTTGATCTATTTATCTTGCAATGGGAAGAGGTGCTTTGTAGTGGGTTTGATCTTACGGTGCTTGATCCGAGTGACAGAAGGGGAACCGACACGTATGTATTGTTGCTACTAAGGATAAAATGATGGGGGTCTATTTCTACATAAATAGATCTTGTCTACACCATGTCATCGTTCTTATTGCCAAGATTCGTTGAATTGTGGATTTATGACCAGATTATCTATGAATATTTTTTGAGTCTTCTCCGAATTCTTATATGCATGATTTGTTATCTTAGTAATTCTCTTTGAACTATCGGTTTGGTTTGGCCAACTAGATTGGTTTTTCTTGCAATGGGAGAAGTGCTTTGCTTTCGGTTCAATGTTGTTGTGCTCAATCCCTGTGACGCCCCCGATTCGACTGTACACTATGCATGCACGCAAATGTGTACGACCAAGACCAGGGACTCACGGGAAGATATCACAACACAACTCTAGACACAAATAAAATAATACAAGCTTTATATTACAAGCCAGGGGCCTCGAGGGCTCGAATACACAAGAGTCAGCGAAAACCCTAATATCTGAGTACAGACATAAGTTAAACAAGGTGCCATAAGATGGCTAGCACAAAAGTGGCAACAATAAAAAAGGCAAGGCTTCCTGCCTGGGACCTCCTAACTACTCCTCGAAGCCGAACTCCACGTAGAAACATCAACGGGATCCTCTGGCTCCTGGACTCCATCATCTGGTTGCGTCATCCGAGAAGAGAGGAAAAGGTGGAAAAGGGGGAGCAAAGCAACCGTGAGTACTCATCCAAAGTACTCGCAAGCAAGGATCTACACTACGTATGCAATGGTATCTGTATAAAGGGGTAATATCTGTGGACTGAACTACAGAATGCCAGAATAAGAGGGGGGATAGCTAATCTATCGAGGACTATGCTTCTGGCAGCATCCATCATGCATCAGTAGATGAGAGTAGCTAGAAAGTAACAAGTATCCTCGCTTCTTGCAGCCTCCGTCTTGCAGCAGTAGAATAGAATAGATGGTAAGTTCACCGAGTAACATCGTATAGCATAAACCTACCCGGTGATCCTCCCCTCGTCGCCCTGTGGGAAAGTGATCACCGGGTTGTATCTGGCACTGGTAAGGGTGTGTTTTATTAAGTATCCGGTTCTAGTTGTCATGAGGTCAGAGTACAACTCTGGGTTGTCCTTTTACCGAGGGACACGGCTATCCGAATAGATTAACTTCCCTGCAGGGGTGCACCACATTACCCAGCACGCTCGATCCCATTTGGCCGGACACACTTTCCATGGTCATGCCTGGCCTAGGAAGATCAACACGTCGCAGCCCTACCTAAGCAGAACGGAGAGGTCAGCACGCCGGTCTAAGTCCTAACGAACAGGGGTCCGGGCCCATCGCCCATTGCACACCTACACATTGCGTGGGCGGCCAGTAAGCAGACCTAGCCGCTCCTAATACCAGAGCGGCGTTCCAATCCAATCCAGCACGCGCTGCTCAGTCGCTGACGTCAAGAAGGCTTCGGCTGTTACCACGACGTCGAGTGCCCATAACTATTCCCACATAGCTGGTTAGTGCGTATCGATCAATGGCCAGACTCAGATCAAATACCGAGATCTCGTTAAGCGTGTTATTATGAAATAACCGCGGACAACAACATGGGCCAGGGCCACCTGTCTCCTAGGTGGTCGTGACCTGCCCTGCCGCTCCGCCACAAAGTAACCATCGAGGGGCTGCCGGGAACCCAGGCCCACTATAGAAGAAGAGGGGGAAGAAATAGTAAATACAGAGCACACAAAGCATCACAAAATATAACAAGGCCATACGCGGTGCTAGGGGTGACCTAACGCAGTGATAGGTGCTACTGGCGAACGGGGGAAACATCCGGGAAGGTATTCCCGGTGTTTGACGTTTTCGGACAGATGAACCAGAGGTGAAAAGTTGTAGGTTCGCTATGCTAGGGACGTGTGGTTGACAAACGACCCGCGGATTCTGATTCGTCTCGTCGTTCTGAGCAACTTTCATGTATAAAGTATTTTCATCCGAGTTACGATTTATTTTATATTAATTTTTAAAGTTTTAATGCATTTTCTATATTATTTTAATTCAGAATTTAAATGTCAAATTGCTAAATGTACCCAGCACAGTGTACACAAAAACATACAGTGGCTGGCATGTGGGACCAAGGGGACCCAGTTGACCAGCCAAACTTTGACTGGTCAACAGGCATGGGGCCCCCTGTCATTGTCTGCCTAGTTAACTAACAATTTTAGTTAGACTAATTAGGTAGTTAATAGATTAATTAACATTATTAATTATATTAATTAATTAATTAACTTTTTATTCATTTATTTTCGTTCTAAGGGGCATGGGCCCCGTCTGTCAGCCCGCCGGAGTTTGGCCGACGGCGACCATTTCGCGCGGCGGAGGAACGCCGGCGTTGCTCGGGACGGCGCTACAGAGCACCAATTCGTGCGCGGTTTGCGACTACGGAGAGCTGGCGGTGCGGCACAAGCGGTGGTGGCCGCGTGGTGCGCTAGGGCGGCCTGGAACATCGCCGGCAACGACCTTGGCGGTCGCCGGAGTCGGGTAAAGTCGAACCCGAAGCTACAGGGCACGGCGAGGCACGTGGAGTGGTGCGTTGGGCTCCTCGGGATGCGGTGAGCACGTTGGACACGGTGGTGTGGCCAGTGGGTGGCTGGAGCATCGTCGGTGACGAGCTCGGCGGCGGCGCGTGCGGTGAACGTGGTGCGGTGCATACGGTGCAGGAGAGAGTTAACGAGAGGGGGAGGACGGAGCTGAGCTCACGGCGATTGTAGCAAGCGTCGAAGCGGGCTCAGGGAAGGACGGAGCTGAGCGGGGCGATGATGGCGATCTCAGTGGCCAGAGTTGGGGAAGACGGGGTCGGGGGCGACTCCAGAGCGGGCGAGCGCTCGGGGCTCGGCCTGCTCGACGTAGTCGACGACGGCGAAGCGAACAGACACGGTGACGCGGCACGGGGATGACGGCGGACGCGGTTATCACGATGGCGCGGGCGCGGCAGCGTCGGACATGGTGCGGGGGAGCGAGGGAGAATACTGGGGAGGAAGAGGCGTGTCTGCGGGCTCGGGGGAGAAGTGGGTGACCGACCCAGGGCAGTAGAATGGCGAGGAGAGGAGGCAGGGCGGCGGGCAGCTGCGTGGCGCGCGCTGGTGCCGGCGTCGAGCACCTGCCTGCCTGCCTGGCCGAGCCAAGCAGCTCGCTGGAGCGGTGGCTGGGCTGGGCCGGCAGGTGGGCCTGCTAGGTGGGCGCCAGGTAAGTTTCCTTTCCCTCTCTCTTTTCTGTTTTCTATTTATTCTGTTTTGTTTTTCTTTTTCAACTTTGTTGAATTAATAAAAATGCTAGAACATTTTTATAAATAATGAAACTTGTCATGCCCACTGTATATAATTTGAACATCATGGAACATTTTAGTTTATGATTATTTGGGCACCTAAATTATTGTATAGCATTTAAATGCCCAAATGCAATTACAATATGGATTAATCCAGAGACCTTTGGATGTCCTAGAAAATTGTGTACCATTTTTGGTAGAGGTTTAAGACCACGGCAAAGATGATGAACATTTTTGAAGGGCATTTTGGGTACATTGGAAAAGATTTTATTAAACCCTAGTTGTTAGAAGAAGGGTGCTGCGGTTTCTGTCATTCCCATTTAAATTTTCTGTAGAAAGTAAACATGATGCACACTCTTGCTAGTCCTAATGCAAGAACTGACTAGGGATGTGACAATCGGGGAGGCGGGCGCAGTCCCGTGCGGAGGAGGACGGGGATGCGGCGACGGCAGGGCAGCCTCAGGCGGCTGCGGGTGCTCGTGCGGCGACGGTGGTCGACGACGGCTGGTGGCGATGGTGACGGCGAAGGCGCTCCGGCGAGGTGGTATCAGCGAGCTGCATTTGTGCGAGGAGGCGAAGCTGTTGACGTGGTTTCATTCCGATCCAGATTTGGATCGGGGGATGGGGGAGGAGAGACGAGGGAGTGGGGGGAGTGGCGATGGTGGGTTAGGGTTTCTGTCGGCGTGGAGATTAGGGGGTGTGGGGTGGCCGACTGGGTCGGCCTGGTCGACGGAGCCGACTGGGCCAAGAGGCTCAGTGGGGAAGGGGGGCGGCCCTTGCCCCTTTTATTTTATTTTGTTTTGTCTTTCTTTTCGTTTATTTTTCCTTTTACTGTTTTATTTTAGTTTTATAAATTATAAGAGTAGTCTCTATTTAGTGTTAATAAATAAGCCCCTCCCACATAAGTTTGGGCAAGAAATTAAAACCGTTTAATATTTTATTTATTGTAAAAGGCATTCCACTAATTGTTTGGGTAGTGTTTTAACTATTTTAGGACATTCCAACACCTGATAAAGATGTGGTTTCTCTGACATGATTACATATGCATTATTTGGCACGACCCGAACATTTTAGTTTAAACATTTGAAAACTTTCATCGTTTGACTGTAATTCAAATTCGAATTTCGATCAGTTCTAGACTAACACGAGATTAGCAACAGTAATTGTGATGATGTGGCATCCTTTCCAGAGGGTTACTGTAGTTTGATTGCCCGGGCATCACAGTTCTTCTCCACTACAAGAAATCTCGTCCCGAGATTTAGGAGGTGGAGAAAGGGGGAAAGATCTGGTTACAAAATTCTAACGAGTCATCTCGGTCTTGGCCGCACTTTCGAGGAGGTTGACCCCTTTCGTTGATTTCTTCATTTCTCTGCTTCAAGTCATCATGATCAAGTCATCATCCTTTCTTTGGGATCTCCATCGTCCTACGAATGCGAACAGGGGGGAAAAAAACTCCGGAAGAACGCATCTCCACAAAGCTGGGCATTTGACGGTGAACTCAATGGGAAATACACGAGGTACCCTACGAGTCGTATTTCAGTGAATTCGTTGAGTGTAATATAAGTTGGTACCAAAGTTTCAAATGGGTAGGCAATCATTCGATGCCTAGACAGAAGCTAGAATGGGGGCATGAACAACGAGAATAACATGGTGTTTGATTCCAGGATGAATAATGGTATAGAATTTAGCTCATGAATCACATACGAAGCCAGGTGCAAAGGATACATTAGAATCCGGGTTGTAAAGAAGAGTCAGGTTTCGATCCAGTGGACCTGTGGGTTATGGGCCCACCATGTGGGTTGAAAATAGGAAGGGTGGTGACATCTTGCACAGCCGCGATAGGGAGGCATGTCAGTGGATAGCTTGTCAGCTATGTCGGCAACAATGTCAGTAGCAAGGACGGGGAGCGAAGAGAACCATTTTCCTGCTCGTTGAAACAAGGCGGACCAGCAGGCTATGTTCTTTTCCATCGCTGGTTACCAGGATGTTATCACAATAGTAACAGGGGCTTACTGACAGAGTTGTACACCAAGGTGTTACATAAGCAGAGAATTATTACTGCTTAGATCATATAGATCAAGAAGGTTAAACAGAACAATGGAAAGGAAAACTGTGATTACACACAATTATAAGGAGTATATCCTTCCCATGGACAAGCAGAACATGGCATACAGGGTAGGAGAGAAAGTACCCAACCATTCTGATAAAGAGGCAAGGATTAATCAAGATGTTACCCATACAACGGTGTTTGGACAACTGACCAAGAAACACTTAGCATCGCACCTCCAATGTTCTAGTTGATGAGCGGGGTATCATTTTCATGCTTCGAGGTAGCAATGATATGGTGTTTCAATCAAGGGTCAGACTTTGGATACACAAATGATCCATCAGGAGCAACTTATAAGATAAGTCTTACAATTTCCTCCTGGAAGAATGGTTATCCTTGCAAAAGAGATTATAATGATAGGTCCTCCAGCCAGGGGTGCTAGGCATGACATCATATTACTGAGTCATCAAAGGACCAACATTATAACTCCTAGAAAGTTGTCCTAACCATCATAGCTGACCGAGATTCAGATCCGATTGGAGTCATGATACCTCAGACTCAGGATGTTCGAGAAGAAAAGGTGCAACACAAATCGACGAAATGACATTGCAATATTCTCGAGAAATGAACTATGGGAGCGGGTTCCCGAAACAATATTTCCTCAATAAAACAAGGATGGGATGAGGAAGTGGCTGATGGGCTCAGCGACAATTCATCGATAATTCAAAATGGATGGATTTTCACAATAATGTGAACAAGAAGATGACACTTGACAATTCAAATGATATAATGTTATATGCTCGAGGAAAACATACACCATTAATCATTAGTTGAAAGGTGTGCCCGAAATATGACCTTAGGCAGCAAGATCAATGTTAGAGTGACGATTCAATAAGCATCAGTCTAAGAACGAACCGTTGATCGTTAACTTCAAAGCAATAGGGTTGCTAGAAGTACAGAACTCAAGCATCATCGTTAGCATATTGGTATCCTGGTTAAAAACAACACGGGTACCAAGGAAGAATGGTGATGGTGAGAAGTATCATCATACCGAGAATTTCTAAGAGGTGGAGTAATCCCCACAACATTCTCGACATACAAGATAGTAATACTTCAAGGCAGGACACATCACTAGCTGGAGAGCAAGTTGTATTCATAAAGTGGACAAGTTTGCAATGAAAGAAAGTCAAGGGTGTTGTCAATGATAATAAAAATCATCAAGGGCAAGGAGGGTATTTCTCATCATGAACACAGTTGACATCTCAGAAGAAGTCACACATTTGCCGGGAGGTTTCAAGAGGATGCAAGCAAACAACAACGACAACAAGCAAGGGAATGACGAAGTTGCAAGTTATAGGATCAATATATAAGAATCAAACTTGGAACCAAAGTTGCCTTTCAAGACAAGCAACATGATGTTGAAAGCTCGACGTAAGTCGTGCTCACACACTTAAGAATTCGTGCACCAGAGAAGGACGCGGTAGCACGGTTAAAGATAACAGGACCATGATGCAGCCGATAGTCTAGGAATGACCAGATTGAGTTCAGAATTTCCTAGTAAAAATACTAGGGGTATCTGATTTGTAGTGCGGAATAATTTCACTAGTCAGTGTCCTCGGTTGACAACAACCCAGAACCCGTAGAGTGATTACGACAAGGAAAGACATTACTTCAACAAAGTTAGTAAGATGTGGTGCAATGGCAAGACATATCCGAGATACCAGGGGGGTAATACTCGAAGGTAGAACATCATAAAAGTAGAACTGGGTCATTGACCTATGATAGTAGATACTTCAACCTTGACAAAAATAGACGAGGCACTGGAATGAATTCCCATCAGATATATTAGATCAGGACAGCATGGTCGGAACCATAGCTGTAAGGAATCAATTCAAGAATACTGAAAGAATCATACAGCTGGCTAATCATTTTGCAAGAAGCTTCGAGACGGTCTACATCATTTTCATGGGCATGAACACAAAGTCCAAGGTTGACTCCCACTTCTTTAATGCATATCATTTCATTCGCCTCTCGCTTTGATATAGCTGTAGTGTTGGAATTTTATCTAGTAGAACACCGGAAGAGTAAGACTTGTGAAAACTTTTGGGTTCTCACGGATTAGGGGAAGGCATAGGTTCAACCCATCTGGCATCTTAGTAACATATACCACAAATTTCAAAAGTAAGTACACCAGCTCAAAAGTAGAGCATGGTTGGCCAAGCAGAGGATACAATTTACCAAAGGCATTATGTATCAGGGGAAGAACTCACAAGGTGACTGAATATGAAGGACACTGTCGGATAACAATCCAACAACGGATCGGGCCATCCACAACGGAGCTGATGTGAGTATCAGTACTCACTCAGAGGAGGAAACAATGCAAAGGCATTGGATCATAGAAACAACTCACTAATTCAAAGCTCAAATGCGAAGGAATTATGATTTCCAATACAAGGGATCAAAAGCAAATTCTCTGATTTAGGATGAATAAGTTGAGTAGGCTTAGGGGTACAATCGGTACAAATTTGATTGGTCGTGATCCAGCTCATCTTTAAAATGACGTCTGAGCTAGAAGGATGAATTCGAGGAACTGATTGAGGATTGCGAGCATTCGAAACATAACAAACCAACAAACTCAAAATGATAATGACAAAGGATGACAATAAGATTACTAGAGTTATGGGATTATCCACAATGCTAGCAAGCAAGAATTTTCAAGAGCAATAGACTGTTGAGGATTTTCGGAAGATTGAATTCTATTTCGAAGACATTTATGAAACATATGAACAACCGAGGATGAACGAATCCCTGATAAGTGTGAGGAATTCTTCATAGGGATATTCATGTGGTAAAGAACTGCGAGGCAGTAGGCACAAAGTATTCTTGGAACAATAGAGAGAATTTGGGATATCTTGTAATAACAAGATCGACTTAGAATAAAAGTAAGAATGACAGGTGTATGTATCTATCCATAGGGATATTTTGGTGGTAAGGAATTGCAAAAGCAACGAGCACAAAGTATCGAGAGAAAATCGGAGAGTATCTCCGGAATCCTTCGGTGCACCAAGCAATCATCTGGAGTGACGGGCTCTCCGGGCGAAAGTATTTTCGAGAACCTAAAGTTAGAATTTTGGAAAATCATTTAACCCGAATAGAAGAGAGATCAGAGTCCCAGAGTAAAGACGAGGAATAAAAGATGCTAATACCACCCAAATGGCGACGTGGGCCCGTAGTAAGGCTAGACTCAACTTCGACCAAGGAGTTGGAAAGGGGGATTCCTAGAGGCAGTCGGCTCTGATACCAACTTGTGACACCCCCGATTTGATCGTACACTAATCATGCACGCAAATGTGTACGACCAAGATCAGGGACTCACGGGAAGATATCACAACACAAATCTAGACACAAATAAAATAATACAAGCTTTTATATTACAAGCCAGGGGCCTCGAGGGCTCGAATACATAAGCTTGAATACACAAGAGTCAACGAAAACCATAATATATGAGTACAGACATAAGTTAAACAAGGTGCCATAAGATGGCTAGCACAAAAGTAGCAACGATCGAAAAGGCAAGGCCTCCTCCCTAGGACCTCCTAACTACTCCTCAAAGCCGAACTCCACATAGAAACATCATCGGGATCCTCTGGCTCCTGGATTCCATCATTTGGTTGCGTCATTCGAGAAGAGAGGAAAAATGGGGAAAAGGGGGAGCAAAGCAACCGTGAGTACTCATCCAAAGTACTCGCAAGCAAGGATCTACACTACATATGCAATGGTATCTGTATAAAGGGGTAATATCTGTGGACTGAACTGCAGAATGCCAGAATAAGAGGGGGGATAGCTAATCCTATCGAGGACTACGCTTCTGGCAGCCTCCATCTTGCAGCAGTAGATGAGAGTAGCTGGAAAGTAACAAGTATCCTCGCTTCTCGCAGCCTCCGTCTTGCAGCAGTAGAATAGAATAGATGGTAAGTTCATCGAGTAACATCGTATAGCATAAACCTACCTCGCGATCCTCCCCTCGTCTCCCTGTGGGAAAGCGATCACCGGGTTGTATATGGCACTGGTAAGGGTGTGTTTTATTAAGTATCCGGTTCTAGTTGTCATGAGGTCGGAGTACAACTCTGGGTCGTCCTTTTATCGAGGGACACGGCTATTCGAATAGATTAACTTCCCTGCAGGGGTGCACCACATTACCCAGCACGCTCGATCCCATTTGGCCGGACACACTTTCCAGGGTCATGCGTGGCCTCGTAAGATGAACACGTCGCAGCCCTACCTAAGCACAACAGAGAGGTCAGCACACCGGTCTAAGTCCGAAGCGCGCAGGGGTCCGGGCCCATCGCCCATTACACACCTACACATTGCGTGGGCGGCCGGTAAGCAGACCTAGCCGCTCCTAATACCAGAGCGGCGTTCCAGTCCAAACCGGCATGCGCCGCTCAGTAGCTGACGTCAAGAAGGCTTTGGCTGATACCACGACGTCGAGTGCCCATAACTTGTCACAACCCTAGTTCTGGTATGCACTAGGTTAGTCTTGTGGTTTGCATCATGTTTAAATTTCAAATGAAATTGAAATGAGGACTTGTGAAACCCTCAGAAACCCTTTTGAAAATGACCCAAATAAAAGTTGCTCCAAAAAGGTCCAAGAAAATGTTCATGTGGCCCTCTAAAAATATTGGTCAGAGATAAAAATCAAACCAATATTATTAGGAGCTCATAAGTATTTATTTTGGGCATTTGGAATTAATGCAATAGCTATTTGCTTGGATATATATATATATATTATATATTTTATATATGTCCAAAATTCTGGTTCTTTATTTTGAGGGGTTTGGGTTAATTCCTAGGTCCCTGCAAAATAAACATGTCAGAAGAAAATAATTGATTTAATTTAGATATTAAATCAAAACATATGTCAGAAAATTAGAAAACAAAAAGAAATAAAAGGGCAGACTTACCTGTGCTGGCCCAGCATAGCACGGCCTGGCCGGCCCAGCTAGCCAGCCCAGCCCGCTCCTCCCCTGTCGTCTTCCTCCTTGCCAGGAGGACGAGCGCGTGCTCGGCGCCCGCGGCCACGCGCCACGGCCACCTCCTGCTTCCGCCGCTGCCGACGCGCCTAGCAGCCTCTGGACGACGACACGCACCCCCTGGACCCTCTCACTCCCCCTCGGTTCCTCCCCCCCTCCTGGTGCTCTTCCTCGCGAACGCCAGAACGCCACCGTCGCCGCCGCTCGTCGTAGCCGTGGCCACCGTCCCCCTATCGCCTCGCCGGAGTGCCCAGAAGCTCCGCCCCGTTCCTCTCCTTCTCCTCGCCGAGCTGCCCGACGTCAGAAGCCCCTGGAGCGCCGTCGTCGACCTCGTCTTCAACCTGCGGCCGTGGAGATCGCCGGCGACCGTGCGCCCGCTCCGACGCGTCCCCGAGCTCGCTGACGACGCCATCAAGATCCTCGTGAGCTCCTCTACCTTTCCCCCCTTCTCCCGTGCTCGCACCTGTCCCCTAGCTCCGATTCCTCCCGTGGCCGAGAGCTTCTCGCCGCCGGCCATGGTGTAGCCGTGGCCACAGCCGCACGAGCTCACAACGGAGCACGTCATCGTGCTCAAGAAGCTCCCAGGAGTCTAACGCACTCACTCCCTCGCCTTCTCGTGCACCGTAGCACCTAAACCGACGAGGCCCGAACTCCGGCCGCCGCTGGGCTCGACGCCGGCGACGATTCCGGCCACCCCAACTGCTGCCGCTTAGTGCGTTGGATGCGCAAGAGCCTGCGCATCCTGTAGGTGCCCTCCGCCGCTCGAATGGTCGACGGAGGCGATTTTCCCATGCACTCCGCCGCTTTCGGCCTCGCCGGCGGCAAACCGCCGGTGGGTTTGACCCAAACCCACCGGGTTTGACTTCCCCTGAGTCTATGACATGTGGGGCCAGCCTTGACTAATTTTTTAGTTTAGGGTTTTAATTAAGCTTTAATTACTGACATTAATTTAATTAGACACTGACATGTGGGCCCCGTGTCTGTTTAGTTTAGTTTTAAACTTTAGTTAATTAACCGAGTCACTGACCAGTGGGACCCACTGTCAGGTTTGACTCTGGACCAGCCCTTTGACCTGCTGACGTCATGCTTGTGTCATGCTGACGCAGTAATCCAGTACTGGTTTTTAAATAAATCTTAAATGATTTATTTATTTCAGAAATTGGTTTTAACTTCAAAAAATCACAGAAATTCAACCGTAGCTCAGAATGAAATAATTTATATATGAAAAATTATCAGAAAAATTCAATCTATCCATCTGTACCATTTTCATGCATGACAAATGAAGTTATACCTACTGTTTATATGAAAACACATTTTTGGCATTTAAAATGCTTATTTTAAAACTGCATTTGAACCCTTGGTTCAAATGGACTTCTTTCAAATTGAATGCTAGTTGCTCTAGCCCAAACAACATCATAACTTCATGCCATATTCATGCATCATATTGTTGCATATGCTTGTGTTTGATTGTCGGCACCGTTCTTCTCGATAGGTCCAGCTCCGGAGACCGATCCAGAGTACCTGTCAGAGGAGCAGTGTTCTGCACGTTGTTTTACCAGGCAAGCAAACCCCTTTGTTCATTCCGATACAATCCCTCTCTCGCTCCCGCTCCCTGTCATTGCATTAGGACAACAACGAATTCACCTGCTACTTTATGCTGCGGTAGTTGAACCCATTCCTCTGCATGACCTGTCTTTCCACAGTAAATAGTTGAAACCCACTAGCATGTGTAGGAGTTGATTGAAGCCATGTTGTGATCTTACCATGCCTTGCTTGTTATTGCTTAGAGTGTGTCAGGTCTGATTCATCGGGAATGAATTGGAGTACATTGATATGTTCTGATGCTGAGGGTTAAGTGTGTGAACACGTTTTGGTAAAGGTAGTGGTGAGAGGCCATGTAGGAGTACATGGTGGGTTGTCTCACTGGAACCGTCCCTAAGAACTGAGTTCTGTGTATGTTGTCCAATGATCAGCTACTACCACGCATTGGAATGCTTAAGTGCCCCTCTCGACTTATTAATCAACATGATCTCTGTCCAGGAGTTGCAACTAGTTTCTGGTGTTTGTAGGTAGTGTTATTTCTCTACCAGGTGGCACCCGGCAGGGTGGGCTTGGGACAGACTAGGCACACGTGGCCCGGTGTACCGAGTGGCACCCGAATGGTGGGCTCGGGAACCCTGTACACATCGTTTGGGACCGTGATGGAAACCTCGGCCGGACTCCCTTGCGGATGGAACCCGAATAGGCGATAAACCTGGACGAGAGACTTGTGTGGTTAGTCAGGTCGTGGCCGACACCCTCGCCAGGCTTCCGCTTGAAGGTTGCCGAGATACACGACGTGTACCTGGCGGTAAGTGGCGAGAGGGTGTGTGAGGAAGTAAACCCCTGCAGGGTTAACATAATCTATTCGAATAGCCGGGTCCGCGGATATGGACTTCTTGGATGCTTACGTGGTACATAGACAACTTGAAGTGGATACTCTAAAATACTCAAGACAAGTGTGAGTGCTATGGATGGCCTTCTCGTAGGGAGACGGGAATGAATCCATAGTGGTGTATTGTGTGGTGCTTAGTGGACTCGTGTGCGCCACCTTAAAAGAGTTACCAGCAATCGTAGAATAGGATAGCCACTGAGTCAAAGCTGGCTTGCTGCAACTAAACCCCACTTTGCCATCTTGATACATGTGCATGTATGATAGGATCTGATGTAAGTCTTGCTGAGTACCTTTGTACTCATGTTTGCTTAATTTATGTTTTGCAGATAGGATTGATGTCTCACTAGTAGTTCCGCTTGGACTTCGACAAGTAGCTTGTACCTCAGCTACGTTCTAGGACGAGTGTTGTAGATAGTCAGGCTCTGCAGCCTTTTTCATTTGTAGATGTCTGTACTCAGACATGTAGTGCTTCCGCTTGTTGCTTGTATGCTCTGAATGTTGGGTCATGAGACCCATGTTTGTAATATCTGGCTCCTCGGAGCCTAATGAATAAATACTTTGTTTATTAGAGTCTTGTTGTGATGCCATGTTGTACTTGCACATATTGAGCATATTGTGTGTATGTTATTGAAATGCTTGGTATGTGTGGGATCCGACACCTAGTTGTTTACCCTTGGCAGCCTATCTTACAGGGAAATGTCTCCTAGTGTTTCCACTGAGCCTTGGTAGCTTGCTACTCCTCCGGAACACTTAGGCTGACCGGCATGTGTCCTTCTTCGTTCCTGTGTCTGTCCCTTAGGGGAAATGTCACGCGTTGTTCCTTTAAGTCCTTGTAGCTTGCTACGACTTGGGTTCTTACGTTGATGACCGACACGTTCGTTGCTGGGTCATGGATGCCTGTCTCTGTAATTTAGTGCCACTTTTGGTTTATAACTGGTCATGTCGGCCCGGGTTCTCTGTCATATGGATGCTAGCGACACTATCATATACGTGAGCCAAAATGCGCAAACGGTCCCGGGCCAGGTAAGGTGGCACCCGTGGGGATACCGTGCGTGAGGCCGCAAAGTGATATGGTGTGTTACATGCTAGACCGGTGTGACTTAGGATCGGGGTCCCGACATAACTATTCCCACGTAGCTGGTTAGTGCGTATAGGCCAATGGCCAGACTCAGATCAAATACCAAGATCCCGTTAAGCGTGTTATTGTGGAATAACCGCGGACAATGACCAGGGTCAGGCCCACCTGTCTCCTAGGTGGTCGTGACCTGCCCTGCCGCTCCACCACAAAGTAACCATCGAGGGGCTGCCGAGAACCCAGGCCCACCACTACCTGTGTGCAACCACCTGCCCCTTCAGCCCCCATCTCCGAATCATCAACAAGAGTATGTAATAGTATAGTATATACCTGTGATCACCTCCCGAAGTGATCACAACCCAAAAGTATAGCATGGCAGACAAACAAGGATGTGGGGCCACTGATGGAATACTAGCATTCTATACTAAACAATAGGATAGTAGGTAAAGGTATCAACAGTGGTAGCAACAATGGCATGCTATGCAACAGAATATGAGTTATCGAATCATCAACAGTAGCCGTTCTAATGCAAGAATAAGAGAGAGAGAATGGGCGATATCTGGTGATCAAGGGGGAAGGGCTTGCCTTGAAGCTCTGTTGCACAGGAAGAAGGGTCGTCGGTGATGTAGTCGTACTCAGTAGCATCAGCGCCAGTCTCAGGTCTACCGGAGAAGAAGAGGGGAACAAATAGTAAATATGGAGCAAACAAAGCATCACAAAATATAACAAGGAAATACGCGGTGCCAGCGGTGACCTAACGCAGTGATAGGTGCTACTAGCGACGCGGCAAAACATCCGGGAAAGTATTCCCGGTGTTTGACATTTTCGGACAAATGAACCGGAGGTGAAAAGTTGTAGGTTCGCTATGCTAGGGACGCGTGGTTGACAAACGTACCGCATATTTGGATTCGTCTCGTTGTTCTGACCAACTTTCATGTATAAAGTATTTTCATCAGAGTTACGATTTATTTTACATTAATTTTTAAAGTTTTAATGCATTTTCTATATGATTTTAATTCAGAATTTAAATGTCAAATTGCTAAATGTACCCAGCACAGTGTACACAAAAACGTACATTGGCTGACATGTGGGACCAAGGGGACCCAGTTGACCAGTCAAACTTTGACTAGTCAACATGGGTGGGTCCCCTCTCATTGTCTGCCTAGTTAACTAACAATTTTAGTTAGACCAATTAGGTAGTTAATAGATTAATTAATAGGATTAATTAATTAATTATCTTTTTATTCATTTATTTCTGTTCTAAGGGGCGTGGGCCCCGTCTGTCATTGACCCCAGGACCCTAACGGGCACTAGGTCACAGCGGGGAACCGGCACGGGCGCCGGGTCTCCTGGACATGGGCGTGCGGTCTTGTCGGCGGCCATGGCGGGGCACGACGCCGGCCAAGGAAGGGAGCAGGCGTGCGGGTGGTGCGGCCTGGCGAAGGAGGCCGCGACCGGGGCGAGGCGGGCACGCACTCGCAGCTGCGAGTGGCGTAGGGGCGTGCGGCTGGCGGAGGCAGGCGGCTGCGGCAGGCCGATGAGCCTGGGCGAGGGGGAGAGGCCCGGCGAGGCAGGGCGGAACGCGGTGGCCGAACGGGGCCACAATGGACGCGCGCGGGCGGGCGAGAAGGGCCATGGGGGGCGGCGGCGCGCAGCGGTAGAGGCGGGGCGGGGCAGTAGCAAGCAGCACCAGCATCAGGTACGAGCGGGATGAGCGGCCAAGCCGGTGCGGTGCGGGCGCGCGCGAGGGCATGCCTGATGGGGCGAGGCCGCGGTGAGCGAGGTCGGCACGCGTACGGCGCGGTGGTCAGGGGGCGTGCGCCGGCGCGATGGCCAGATCGACGATGGAGTGCAGGGGGAGCAGGAGGTCGGTGGCCTCACCAGCGTTGAAGAGAAGCGGGGCGGCGAGGAGTGAGGAGGCCCGTCGTGGAGGAGGACAAAGACGGACAATCTGGCGATGCGACATCGGGGAGGCGGGCGCAGTGCCGTGCGGAGGAGGACGGGGATGCGGCGACGGCAGGGCATCCTCAGGTGGCTGCGTGTCCTCGTGCTGCGGCGGTGGTCGACGACGGCTAGTGGCGATGGTGACGGTGAAGGGGCTCCGGCAAGGTGGCACCGGCGAGCTGCATTCGGGCGAGGAGGCGATGTTGTTGACGTGGTTTCGTCCCGATCCACATTTGGATCGTGGGAGGGGGAGGAGAGACGAGGGAGTGGGGGAGTGGTGATGGTGGGTTAGGCTTTCTGTCGACGTGGGGATAAGGGGGTGTGGGGTGGCCGACTGGGCCGGCCTGGTCGATGGAGCCGACTGGGCCAAGATGCCTAGAGGGGAAGGGGGGGCCTTTGCCCCTTTTATTTTATTTTGTTATGTCTTTCTTTTCGTTTAATTTTCCTTTTATTGTTTTATTTTAGTTCCCCTTTTATTTTAGTTCTATAAATTATAAAAGTAGTCTCTAATTTAGTGTTAATAAATAAGCCCCTCCCATATAAGTTTGGGCAACAAATTAAAACAGTTTAATATTTTATTTATTGTAAAAGGCATTCCACTAATTGTTTGGCTAGTGTTTTAACTATTTTAGGACATTCCAACACCTGATAAAGATGTGGTTTCTCCGACATGATTACCTATGCATTATTTGGCACGACCCGAACATTTTAGTTTGAACATTTGAAAACTTTCATCTTTTGACTGTAATTCAAATTTGAATTTGGATCAGTTCTAGACTAACACGAGATTAGCAGCAGTAATCGTGATGACGTGGCATCATTTCCAGAGGGTTACTGTAGTTTGATTACCGGGCGTCACAATCCCAGTGACAGAAAGGGACATGACACGTATTGTATTGTTGCCATCAAGTATAACAAGAAGGGTTTTTCATCATATTGCTTGAGTTAATTCCGCTACATCATGTCATCTTACTTAATGTGTTACTCTGTTCTTTATGGACTTAATACTCTAGATGCAGAATCGTTTCGGTCGATGTGTGGAGCAATAGTAGTAGATGCACGCAGGAGTCGGTCTACTTGACACAGACGTGATGCCTATATTCATGATCATTGCCTTAGATGTCATCATAACTTTGCGCTTTTCTATCAATTTCTTGGCAGTAATTTGTTTACTCACCGTAATATTCGCTATCTTGAGAGAAGCTTCTAGTGAAACCTATGGGCCTGGGTCTATTTTCCATCTTATAAGTTTCCAATCTACAATACTAGTTTTCGATATTTTGCAATCTTTTACTTTCCAATCTATAAACCAAAAATACCAAAAATATTTACTTTACATTTTATCCATCTCTATCAGATCTCACTTTTGCAAATAACTGTGAAGGAATTGATAACCCCTTTATTGCGTTGGGTGCAAGTTGTTTGATTGTTTGTGCAGGTATTTGGCGATTTGCGCGTTGTCACCTACTGGATTGATACCTTGGTTCTTAAACTGAGGAAAATACTTACTCTACTTTGCTGCATCACCCTTTCCTCTTCAAGGGAAAAACCAATGCAAGCTCAAGAGGTAGCAGGAATAATTTCTGGCGCCATTGTCGGGGAGATCTACGCCAAGTCAAGACATACCAAGTACCCTTCATAAAACTCTCATCTCTCGCACTTACATTATTTTCCATCCGCCTCTCATTTTCCTCTCCCCCACTTCTAAAACGACTTTTGAAAAGTTTTGCCTTTTCTTTGCCCTTCTTATGTTCGTCTTCTTCGCTTGCCCGTTTGTTAGATTGGTTTTCCACCATGTACGAATTTGAGGAAGTTGTAGTTGGTAAAGATGATTGTAACGATGGAGGAAACCTTGATGATTTCACTAATAATCATGAAGAACCTACCATCTTGCATACTAAAAAACTCTGCATAGGTAGCGGCAACATTATTGGGAAGGGGGTTATTCAAGATTTTTTTTACTTGTGACGGATCACTCCCGACGTTAGGAGGATCTATTGTTCATATGACTAATAGCCTCGCGGATGGTATCTCTCTGCTTATGGTTGAACTTGAAACACAATTTATTCATATGCATCCATGCATAGAAAGGTTTTTCCTAGAGTTTTCTAATATTGAGTATTCTTCTGTCAAACGCGCCGCTACTATATTTCTAGCCCATGATTTCAGATTTATTATGAATAAAGCTAGTGAAATTTTTGCACATTATAAAGTAGCTGGTGGTTGTCCTCCCATAGAAAGTATTATCTTTAATCAAGAGGATATAATGTGTTTGCGAACTCTCGATCATGTTGCATATAATGAACATTTGAGAAAGAAGGTCCCCTACCGAAGTTTTGATTGATAGGATTTCCAAACTTAATGATGATTTTACTATACAAAACAACGGGTTGGGATTCTTTCTAGGAAATAAGCTCATGACTTTTTGCCAAAATAATGCTTATAATGATGAGTTGGTCATAGAATATGAAGGGCCGAAGGAGGAACCAATTCCTCCCGAGATCAATCTTGGGGATTCTTATCCTATTAAATTTAGCCCTCTTGATTATTTTTGCTTGCCTCAAAGAAAACTTGCTGCTGAACGAAGGGAATATGAGCTGATTTTTTGAGATTTGCCTTATCATTATTTTGACAATACCTAGATCTATTCGTGTTTTATGCCTAGCCAAGGGCGTTAAACAATAGCGCTTGTTGGGAGCCAACCCAATTTTATTTTTTATTTTTGCTTTTTGGTTATATTTTTCAAGTTTCACACATTGTTACTTCTTTAGTAATTTTGTTTTGGTGTTTTAATTAGTGTTTGAGTCAAGTAAGACCTTTGGGATGGCTTACGGTGATCGTTGATTTGATTTTGCTGAAAAACAGAAACTTTTGCGCCTAGTGTAGAAAATTCAATAATTCTCTGGAACGTGAAAACATTCTGAAATTTTTACACAAAATTGATATACAAATTCCCCACATCGTCCTAATATTTTAGAATTTTTGGAGTTACAAAACTATGCGAAGTTTTTAGATTGCTATAAGCTATTCTGTTTTCGACAGATTCTGTTTTCTATGTGTTGTTTCTTATTTTGATGAATCTATGGCGTATCGGGGGGGTATGAACCATATAAAAGTTGGAATACAGTAGATATTGCACTAATATAAAATAAGAATGAGATCACAAGAGTACCTTGAATGGTTATTTGCGTTGTTTTACTAACAGAGCTCACGAGATTTCTGTTGAGTTTTGTGTTGTGAAGTTTTCAAGTTTTGGGTAAGGATTTGATGGACTATGGAATAAGGAGTGGCAAGAGCCTAAGCTTGGGGATGCCCCTGGAAAGGCATCCCCTCTTTCGTCTTCTTCTATCAGCAACTTTACTTGAGACTATACTTTTATTCACCACATGATATGTGTTTTGCTTGGAGCGTCTTGTATGATATGAGTCTTTGATTTTTAGTTTCCACAATCATCCTTGCTGTACACACCTTTTGAGAGGGACATGCTTCAATCATGATTTATTAGAATACTCTATGTTCTTCACTTATATCTTTTGAGCTACGCAATTTTATTCTAGTGCTTCACTTATATCTTTTTAGAGAACGACGGTGATTTTATTTTATAGAAATTGTTGAACTCTCTTGCTTCACTTATATTATTTTGAGAGTCTTTAAAAACAACATGGTAATTTGCTTGCGTTATGAATTTAGTCCTAATAGGATAGGCGTCCAAAGGAGATATAATAAGAACTTTCATATATAGAGCATTGAATACTACGAAAAGTTTGACTCCTTATAATTGTTTTGAGATGTTAAGATGGTAATATTAGAGTCATGCTAGTGGTAGTTTGTGAAGTTAAAGAAATAATTGTGTTAAGGTTTGTGATTTTCCGTAGCATGCACGTATGGTCTCCTAACTATGAAACCAAATTTGAGCGTAATGTATTTTGATTGTTTATCTTTGCGTGAAGGCCGGGGGGGGCGCGATGGTTAATTCCTACCAACCTCCCCCCAGGGGCATGCGTCATAGTACTTTGCTTCGAGGTCTAAAAAAATCGCAATAAGTATGTTAGTTCTTTATGACTAATGTTGAGTCCATGGATCATACGCACTCTCACCCTTCCACCTTTCTAGCCACTCTAGTGCCGCGTAACTTTCACCGGTGCATCAAACTACCTTATATCCTTCCTCCAAACAGCCACCATACCTACCTATTATGTCATTTCCATAGCCATTCCGAGATATATTGCCATGTAACTCCACAGTTCCGTTTATTATGACACGCATCATCATTGTCATATTGCTCTGCATGATCAAGTAGTTGAAATAGCATTTATGGCAAAGCCACCGTTCATATTCATTTTTACATGTCACTCTAGATCATTGCACATCCCGGTACACCGCAGGAGGCATTCATATAGAGTCATATCTTTGTTCTAGTATCGAGTTGTAAGTAAATAAAAGTGTGATGATCATCCTTATTAGAACATTGTCCCATGTGAGGTTATAAATAAAGAGGCCAAAAGAGTCTCCCAAAAAGAAGAGAAAATGGTCTAAAAAAAGGTGCCTAAAAAATAGGGAAAAAATAAAAAAATAGAGAAAAAGAGAGAAGGGACAATGTTACTATCCTTTTCCACACTTGTGCTTCTAAGTAGCACCATGTTCTTCATGATAGAGAGTCTCCTATGTTGTCACTTTCATATACTAGTGGGAATTTTTTGTTATAGAACTTGGCTTGTATATTCCAACGATGGGCTTCCTAAAATGCCCTAGGTCTTCATGAGCAAGCAAGTTGATGCACACCCACTAGTTTTCTTTTGAGCTTTCATACACTTATAGATCTAGTGCATCCATTACATGCCAATCCCTACTCACTCACATTGATATCGATTAATGGACATCTCCATACTCCATCGATTTGCCTAGTTTATGTGAGACTTTCTCCCTCCTTTTGTCTATCACCACCTTCTATTACACACATAGTGCTATATCAATGGCTCACGCTCAAGTATTGCGTGAAGACTTGAAAATGTTTAAGAATGTTAAAGTATGAAAACAATTGCTTGATTGACACCGGGATGGGCATGCCTTATACTTTGTGTTAAGAAGAGGGATCATAAAATACCATATGATTTTGTAGGGATAACTTTTTTTGGCCATGTTATTTTTAAAGCTTTATAGATTACTTTTAGTATGCTTAAAGTATTATTGTTTTGATATTGATAAACTTTTGTTTTGAGTCTTGCGGATCTGAACATTCATGGGACAATAAAGAAGAATTACATTGATAAAAATGTTGGGTAGCATTCCAGATCAAAAATTCTATTTTTATCATTTACCTACTCAAGGACAAGCAGGAATTAAGCTTGGGGATGCTTGATATGTCTCCAACGTATCTATCATTTTTTTATTGTTACATGCTATTATATTATCTGTTTTGAATGTTTTATATGCATTAATATGCTATTTTATATTATCTTTGGGACTAACCTATTAACCTAAAGCCCAGTGCTAGTTTATGTTTTTTACTTGTTTTCGAGTTTCGCAAAAAAGGAATATCAAACGGAGTCCAAACGGAACAAAACTTATGAGGATTTTTCTTGGACCAGAGGACATCGAGAGGACTTGGAGTGCATGCAGGGGAGCCACGAGGTGTCCACAAGGACGGAGGGCACGCCCAGGGGGGTAGGGAGCGCCCCCACCCTTGTGGGCCCCCTGTTGATCCACCGACCTATTTCTTCCACTTACATATTCACATGTATTCCAGAAATCCTAGAGGGGGCATCGAAACCACTTCTCCACCGCCATAACTTTCTGTATCCACGAGATCCCATCTGGAGGCCTTTTTCGGTACTCTGCTGGAGGGGGATTCAACCACGGAGGGCATCTACATCAACACCATTGCCCTTCCGATTAAGTGTGAGTAGTTTACCACAGACCTACGGGTCCATAGCTAATAGCTAGATGACTTCTTCTCTCTCTTTGATGCTCAATACCATGTTCTCCTCGATGTTCTTGGAGATCTATCCGATGTAATCTTCTCTTGCGGTGTGTTTGCCAAGATCTGATGAATTGTAGATTTATGATCAGATTATCTATGAATATTATTTAAGAATTCTCTGAATTCTTCTATGCATGATTTTATATATTAGTAATTCTCTTCGAACTATCGGTTTGGTTTGGCCAACTATATTGGTTTTTCTTGCAATGGGAGAAGTGCTTTGCTTTGGGTTCAATCTTGCGGTGCTCAATCTCAGTGACAGAAAGGAACATGAAACGTATTGCATTGTTGCCATCGAGGATAACAAGATGGGGTTTTCATCATATTGCTTGAGTTAATTCCACTACATCATGTCATCTTACTTGATACGTTACTATGTTCTTTATGTACTTAATACTCTAGATGCAGAATCATTTCGGTCGATGTGTGGAGTAATAGTAGTAGATGCAGGCAGGAGTCGGTTTACTTGACACGGACGTGATGCCTATATTCATGATCATTGCCTTTGATATCGTCATAATTTTGTGCTTTTCTATTAATTGCTTGGCAGTAATTTGTTTACCCACCGTCATATTCGCTATCTGAGAGAAACTTCTAGTGAATCCTATGGCCCCCGGGTCTATTTTCCATCTTATAAGTTTCCAATCTACAATACTAGTTTTTGATCTACTATTTTGTAATCTTTTACTTTCCAATATATAAACCAAAAATATTTAGTTTACAGTTTATCCATCTCTATGCTACCTCTTGAGCTTGCGTTGTATTCCCTCGAAGAGGAAAGGGAGATGCAGTACAGTAGCGTAAGTATTTCCCTCAGTTTTTGAGAACCAAGGTATCAATCCAGTAGGAGACCACCCGCCAGTCCCTCGCACCTGCACAAACAAATAAGAACTTCGCAGCCAACGCGATAAGGGGTTGTCAATCCCTTTATGGTCACTTACGATAGTGGGATCTGATAGAGATGATAATTATCTTTTTGGTACTTTTAATATAGAAACAAAAAGTAAAGAAAGCAAATAAATAACGGCAACATAAATTGGCTAGTTGACGGGAAAGTAATATGATCAAGATAGACCCGGGGGCCATAGTGTTCTCTAGTGGCTTCTCTCATGATAGCGATATTCTACGGCGGGTAAACAAATTACTGTCGAGCAATTGATAGAAAATCGAATAATTATGAGACTATCTAGGCATGATCATTGTATATAGGCATCACGTCCGAGACAAGTAGACCGACTCCTGCCTGCATCTACTACTATTACTCCACACATCAACGGCTATCCAGCATGCATCTAGTGTATTGAGTTCATACGAACAGAGTAACGCCTTAAGCAAGATGACATGATGTAGAGGGATAAACTCAAGCAATATGATGACAACCCCATCTTTTTATCCTCGATGGAAACAATACAATACGTGCCTTGCTGCCCCTGCTGTCACTGGGAAAGGAGACCGCAAGATTGAACCCAAAGCCAAGCACTTCTCCCATTGCAAGAACTATAGATCTAGTAGACCAAACCAAACCAATAATTCGAAGAGAGTTGCAAGGATATTATGAGCACACATAAAAAGTTCAGAGAAGAACCAAATATCTTTCAAAGATAACCTTAATCATAAACTCACAATTCATCGAATCTCGACAAACACACCGCAAAAAGAGATTACATCGAATAGATCTCCTCGAAGACCGAGGAGAACTTTGTATTGAGATCCAGAGAGAGAGAAGAAGCCATCTAGATACTAGCTATGGACCCGAAGGTCTGTGGTAAACTACTCACAACTCATGGTGAGGGCGATGATGATGATGATGAAGGCCTCCGTGATGGATCCCCGTCCCGGAACAGGCTCCAAGATGGGATCTCCACAAGAACACCAGCTACGGCGGTGGAATTAGGGTTTTCTGTCTGCGTATGGAGTTTCTGGGGTACGTAGGCATATATAGGAGGAAGAGGGGAACCAGGGGCCACCGGGCCTGCCCTCGAGGCAGGGGGGCGCGCCCTGGGAAGGGGGGCGCGCCCCCAACCCTCGAGGGTGGGCCCTTGTCCTCTGGCTTGGCCCCGAAGTTTATCTCGCATGATTTTCTCCAAAAATATCTCCTGCGATGGTTTCATTCCGTTTGGACTCCGTTTGATATTCCTTTTCTGCAAAACCCTGAAATAGGCAAAAAACAGCAATCTGGACTGGGCCTTTGGGTTAGTAGGTTAGTCCCAAAAATGATATAAAAGTGAATGATAAATCCCATTAAACATCTAAGACTTAGCATGGAATAATAAAAAATTATAGATACGTTGGAGACGTATCACTCTATTAGATATCACTTTTGCAAATAACCGTGAAGGGATTGACGACCCCTTTATTGCGTTGGGTGAAAGTTGTTTGATTGTTTGTGTAGGTATTTGGCGATTTGTGCGTTGTCTCCTACTAGATTGATACCCTGGTTCTCAAACTGAGGGAAATACTTACTCTACGTTGTTGCATCACCCATTCCTCTTAAAGGGAAAAACCAACACAAGTTCAAGAGATAGCAGGAGCCGTCAAAACTATGGATTGGGTTGGGTAACCCATGCGACAAGGCTGATCGTAACTTCTTCCTTGCCTCCACAACCATTACAGTTGGAAACGGTGCTCGCACGCCCTTTGGGCAAGCCCCCTAGGTGATGTATCGGAAGCCTAAAGACATTGCGCCGCTAATTTTCAAGGCATCCAAGGAAAAAATTGGAAAATTAGGGAGACTTTGAAGGATGATGCTTGGATATCTAGAATCCACATGATAGTCAACTTCACTATCACGCACTTCATAGAGTTTCAGGAGCTTTGGGCCACTCTGCCTGACTTCCTGCTTCATGAAGACATGGAGGACGACGTCGCCTGGAAACATACCACCAGCGGCCTTTACTCGGCGGCTTCCTGATGGGGAACGTTGCATGGGAAAAAAAATCCTACGAACACCCAAGATCAATCTAGGAGATGCACATCTACGAGAGGAGAGTTGGATCCACATACCCTTGTAGATCGCTATGCGGAAGTGTTCAAGAACGCGGTTGATGTAGTGGTACATCTTCGCGATCCAATCACGATCCGTCCCACGAACTCCGATCTAGTGCCGAACGGACGACACCATCGCGTTCAACACACGTATGACTTGATGACGCCTTCACCTCCTCAAACCAGTGAGCGATGGTGAAGTAGTAACTCGAGTCCTCCGGTAGCACGATGGTGTGATGGCGGTGGTGGTGGAGGAATTGCGGCAGAGCTTCGCTAAGCACTACACGTATGAGGAGAAGAGCTACGGGAGAGGAGGGGCAGTGCCAAGGCGTGTAAGGGTGCGGCTGACTTCTCTCTACCTTGCTATATATAGGGGGAAGGCGGAGAGGGGGCCGCCCCTAGGAGATCCCATCTAGGGTCGGCGGCCACTAGAGGGAAACCATAGATGGGGTTTCCCCCTTAGGAGGCTTGGACCCCAAGCCAAAGGGGTGGGAACCCTAGGGTGGCGCCCCCATCTCCTCTCGCAATGTGGGAAGGGGTGAGGGGGCGCACAACCGCTTAGTGGGCTGGTTTTCCCCTCCCTTGGCCCATGAGGCCCTCCAACACTTGTCGGGGCCCCCGAAACCCCTTTCGGTCATGCTGGCCATCACCCGGTACCCCGGGAACACTTCCGGAATCCAATACCCTTCGTCCAATATATCAATATTCCCCTTCGGACCATTACGGAGTTCCTCGTCACGTCCGGGATCTCATCCGGGACTCTGAACAACCTTCGGTGACCACCATAATGACTCAACTATACTTATATCGTCATCAAACGTTAAGTGTGTAAACCCTGCGGGTTCGAGAACTATGCATGCATGACCAAGACACCTCTACGGTCAATAAACAATAGCGGACCTGGATGCCCATATTGGTTCCTACATATTCTACGAAGATCTTATCAGTTGAACCTCTATGTCAAGGATTCAGCTAATCCGGTATGTAGTTCCCTTTGTCTATCGGTATGTTACTTGCCCGAGATTCGATCGTCAGTATCTCCATAACTAGTTCAATCTTGTTACCGGCAAGTCTCTTTACTCGTTCCGTAATACAAGATCCTGCAACTAACTCCTTAGTCACATTGCTGGCAAGCTTCTTGTGATGTTGTATTACTGAGAGGGCCGAGAGATACTTCTTCGTCATACGAAGTGACAAATCCCAGTCTTGATCCATGCCAACTCAACAGACACCCTCAGAAATACCTGTAGATCACCTTTATAGTCACCCATTTATGTTGTGACGTTTGGTACACACAAGGTATTCCTCCGGTGTTGACATGCAGAAAACGATATTAATAAACTAACATGATTATATGCTACGTTCACAGTTTGGGTCTTGTCCATCACATCATTCTCCCGAAGATGTGACCTCATTATCAAATGATAACTCATGTCAATGGCTAGGAAACCATAGCCATCCTTGATCAATGAGCTAGTCCGGTAGAGGCTGACTAGGGACATCTTGTTGACTATGTATCCTCACATGTATTTGTGTTTCCGATCAATACAATTCTAGCATGGATAATAAACGATTATCATGAACAAGTAAATATGATAATGACCAATTTATCATTGCCTCTAGGGCATATTTCCAACAGTCTCCTACTTGCACTAGAGTCAATAATCTAGTTCACATCGCCATGTGATTAACACTCATAGTTCACATCGCCATGAGACTAACACCCAAAGAGTTTACTAGAGTCAATAATCTAGTTTACATCATCATGTGATTAACACTCAATGAGTTATGGGGTTTGATTATGTTATGCTTGTGAGAGAGGATTTAGTCAAAGGGTCTGCAACATTCAGGTCCGTATGTACTTCGCAAATCTCTATGTCATATTGTAGATGCTGCTACCACGCTCCACATGGAGCTATTCTAAATGGTTGCTCCACTATACGTATCCGGTTTGCTACTCAGAGTCATTCGGATAGGTGTTAAATCTTGCATCGACGTAACCCTTTACGCCGAACTCTTTATCACCTCCATAATCGAGAAACATTTCCTTATTCCTCAAAGGACAATTTTGACCGCTGTCCAGTCATCCACTCCTGGGTCACTTTTGTACCCCCCCCCTTGCCATACACATGCTAAGGCACACCGTAGGTGTGGTACATAGCATGGCATACCGTATAGAGCCTATGGCTAAGGCATCAGGGACGACCTTCGTCCTTTCTCTTCTTCTGCCGTGGTCGAGCTTTGAGTCTCACTCAACTTCACACCTTACCACTCAGGCAAGAACCCCTTCTTTGAGTGATCCATTTTGAACTCTTTCAAAATCATGTCAAGGTATGTGCTCTGTGAAAGTCTTATCAGGCGTCTTGATCTATCTCTATGGATCATGATGCCCAATATGTAAGAAGCTTTACCCAGGTCTTCCTTTGAAAAACTCCTTTCAATCAACCCTTTATGCTTTCCAAAAATTCTACATCATTTCCGATCAACAATATGTCATCCACATATACTGATCAGAATCGTCATAGTGTTCCCACTCACTTTCTTGTAAATTCAAGTTTCTTGCAAACCTTGTATAAACCCAAAAGCTTTGATCACCTCATCAAAGCGTATATTCCAACTCCGAGATGCTTGCTCCAGTCCATAGAAGGATCGCTGGAGCTTGCATACCTTTTAGCATCCTTAGGATCGGCAAAACCTTCTGGTTGTATCACATACAACCTTTCCTCACGAAAACCATTAAGGAAACTCAGTTTTGACATCCATCTGCCAGATTTCGTAATCGAAAAATGTGGCAACTGCAAACATAATTCTGACGGACTTTAGCATCGCTAAGAGTGAGAAAGTCTCATCATAGTCAACTCCTTGAACTTGTCAAAAAAACCTTTGTGACAAGTCGAGCTTCATAAATGGTGACATTACCATTAGCGTCTGTCTTCTTCTTCAAAATCAGTTTATGCTCAATGGTTTGCAGATCATTAGGCAACTCCACCAAAGTCCATACGTTGTTCACATACATGGATCCTATCTCGAATTTCATGGCTCCTAGCCATTTGTTGGAATCAGGGGCCACCATCGCTTCTCCATAGCTCATAGGTTCATCATTGTCCAACAACATGACCTCTAAGACAGGATTACTGTACCACTCAGAAGTTGTACGTACCCTTATCAACCTACGAGGTCTGATAGTAACTTGATCTGAAACTTCATCACTATCATCAGCTTCCTCTTCAACTATCGTAGGTTTAACATAAACATCTTTCTGTGTTGTATTACTCTCTGGTTGAAGTAAAGGTTCAACAACCTCATCAAATTTTATTTTCCTCCCACTCAATTCTTTCGAGAGAAACTCTTTCTCGAGAAAGGACCCATTATTAGTGACAAACACTTTGCCCATAGATCTGAGATAGAATTTACACCCAACTGTTTCCTTTGGGTATTGACCGTGCCATGGACCTAGGATAGGGTCAAAGGCCTGACCTAGACCCCCTAACCAAGGTCACTACCCTAGAATCAAGAACATTCAAAGTATAACAAAGGATACCGACTAAAGTAACCTCAGAGTGCAATCCACTTGACCAATTATCTCACTGGGATACCCTAATTCCATTCGACCATGATCTCACTCGACCATACAAGAAACCACTCGAAGTACAGAAGATCTAAAGCCACCCAGGATGACAACGGTCAGGCGTTCACTCTGTAGTCTTGAAGATCATTTATAGCTCTTTATAGCTGGCATTACCAGTAACGCCCTGTCTTTATGTACATTAAACCCCGCGTAACGGGGGATGGCTGGGGTACTGGCGCACTCTATATAAGCCACCCCCTCCTCTGGTACAAGGGTTCGCACCCCTGTAACAGACATAGTCATATTCCAGTCGACCGCCTCAGGGCACTGAGATGTAGGGCTTTTACCCCCTCCGAGAGGGGCCTGAACTCATAAACTCGTGTGTACAACCTCGCCATAGTTAGGACCTTGCCTCCTCATATGTACCCCCTATTCTTACTGTTAGACTTAGTACCACAACAGTTGGCGCCCACCATGGGGCAGGTGTCTTAGCGACTTCCGGCGAGGTTGCAATTTTTCCGATCTTCATCGACATGGCTTCCGGCGGTGGTCTGGCTTTGGGCCACGAGATTTGACTCGGCGCACTGCTCTTCATCGCCGATGACTCCACCAGGCTCCAGGAGGCCCCCTTCGACGTCGAGGCCCTTCCCGTCCGAGGGGCGGAGCACTTTCACGCAAATTCCTGTGGCGTCCTCCTGCGGCAGTCGTTGACCCTGTATTGGTCAGCTCCTTCATCATCCTCTCCCCCTGCTGTATGCCGTCGCAAGTCGTCCGGTCGATCGCGGCTTCAGCGCTGGGTGAAACACGCGGTGGCCCGTCAGTCTGCCACCCCCAAGTTGCGGCAATTGAGCCCGACGAATCTCTCTATGGTCCAGTCAACTGGCTCCGTAGAAACTCTTTCCCAGTGCGGAAGCAACGGCCCTGCGGTGGAGGTCCTTATGGTCGACTCATGTCGCAGCCCACCTAAGTACCATCGCAGCGGTGGCGGTGGCGGCGGTGATGGTCCGTCGTATGCTCACGATGAGTATGAACCACAAGCCCTCTTTACAGAACAAAGGGAAGAGCTGCATCGCCGCAACGTCGAGGCGCTCCAGACCCCCATCATGGGGGAGACTTCCAAGGCTCGGGCCTTGGAGGCCACGCGCCTGGCCAGCTCGGCTGAGCGTGTAGGTCTGGAGAACCTTCAGCATTCACTCGACGAGCATGCCCGTCGATTGATCCCCGAATCCAGTTGACAGCAACGACAGTTGTTTCCACCTGAGCCCCAGGTATACCCCACTCCGATCCAGAATCTTACAGCTGCAACCCGTATAGCAGAGTTGATTCAGCCATCCCAATCAGAGGCTAGAAGAGGTTTGATGCAGATCCGAGCGTTGCTTCGAGCAGCAGGTGAGCAAAACACGATCGTTTCTGAGTCCCGCATCAGGATCCACAGTAGGTCCATGGTGACGGGCACAGTCCAGTCGGCTCATAGCCCAAGATCACCTTTGCGACGTCAGGGTCGTGGGCACCGCCAAGAGCAGTATCTGGGTCGAAACTACGAGCAGTATGATCATCGAGTCAGCCGTGATGACCGGCGTCGAGTGTCTACGCCACCTCCGAGGGGCGGATCATATGTGTCCCCGCAGTACGATGATAGGAGCCCGTATGGCGATGAGCGAAGGATCCCAGTCGACCTAGAGAGCCCGGGTTTGATGCAAGATCGATCCTTGTGCATGGTCTGGTCGATAGGAACCGGGCACACAGAGAAGGACAGGAGAGAGATCGTCCAATTGGTAGTAGAGTGCATGTTTCTGGGCCTGAATGTTTTAGCAGAGCCATTAGAGCCGCTGAGATCCCTCCGAACTTCAGGTTGGCGACGAGAGTAAGCAAGTTCATTGGTAAGTCAAAGCCATACACATGGCTAGAGGATTACCGAGTGGCTGTGCAGATTGGTGGCGGCAATAATTATGTAGCCATGAAGCACCTCCCCTTGATGCTGGAGGGATCAGCTAGAGCTTGGTTGAATCAGTTGGCTCCTGGTAGCATCTTTAGTTGGGAAGAATTGGCCCGAGTGTTTGTCAGGACCTTTGAAGGCACTTGCAAACGACATGCAGGGCTGACTAGATTACAAAATTGTGTCGAGAAGTAGAATGAAACTTTGAGAGATTACATCCAGAGGTGGACCACTCTTCATCATACTTTCGAGAATGTGTCAGAACATCAAGCAATTTGCGCCTTTAAGTAGGGTGTTCGGTACAGAGAGCTTAACCTGAAATTCGGTCGGACAGGGGACATGTCTGCAGCTCGGATGATGGAAATAGCCACTCGGTATGCTAACGACGAGGAAGAAGACCGACTCCATAGTGCCAAGAATAAAACTAGTCGCCCAGGACGGCGGAGGAGGGATTTCCAGTCAGAAGCAGAAGCGCAAAGCCAAACCCGCAGGTCCTGGTGAGGCCGCAGTTGTGAACCAAGGAAAGTTCAAAGGAAAGCCTAAAGGTCCTTGGATCCCCAAGAAAGTGAAAGATCAAGCAGGAAATGATGTGCTTGATTTACCGTGTCATATACACACCAAGAAAGATGAAGAGGGAAACCTGATTTACCCCAAGAATACCACTCGATAGTGTCGACTCCTGATTCACAGCTTCCGAGAGGGTCAGCCCAGCGAGCAAGAAAAGGAATCAGATAAGGACGAGGACAAAGAGGAGGATGGTGGTTACCCCAATGTCAATGCCACTTTGGTGATTTTTGCTGACATCGATAGCAAAATTTGATAGAAAGTCATCAACAGGGGGGTAAACATGGTTACTCCGGCAATGATACCGTATTTGAAGTGGTCAAAGACTCCCATTACATTCGACCAGTCCGACCATCCAGCGCACGTTGCTACACCCGTGCGGCAAGCATTGGTGGTCGACCCAGTTGTTGAGGGCACTCGACTGACCAAGGTTTTGATGGACGGTGGCAGTGGTTTGAACATCCAGTATGCTGAGACCCTTTGAGGGATGGGCATTCCGATGTCCAAGCTTAGTGAGAGCAACATGTGATTCCACGGTGTCATCCCTAGGAAGAAAGCCGATTCACTTGGTCAGATCACTCCTGATGTGGTTTTTGGTGATTCAAAGAATTATCGCAAGGAAAAGCTGACGTTTGAGGTGGTTGATTTTCATAGTGCCTACCATGCTATTCAGGGCAGGCCTGCATATGCCCGTTTCATGGCTCGACCGTGTTACGTTTACCTCAAGTTGAAGATGCCTGGCCCTAGAAGCATGATCACAGTCACTGGAAATCGGCAGAGAGTAGAAGAGTGCTTCCAAAAGGGATCAAAGATTGCCAATGAGCAGATGGCAGCAGTAGAGTTGCAAGAATACCAGAAGAATGCAAAACTGAGTGATTTGTTACATGCTACAGAGCATGCTTCAAAGTCTGCATTTCAGTCGTCCGGTGAAACAAAGCCAGTTCCAATTCACCCGACCGATCCCAATGTTGCTCCAACTCATATCTCAACGACACTCGACAACAAATAGGAAGAAACGCTCATCCAAATCCTCCGTGAGAACTGGGACATCTTCGCATGGAAACCATATGACATACCGGGTGTACCCAGGGGACTGGCTGAGCACCATTTGCGAGTCGACCCGAAAGCAAAATCCGTTAAAGAGCATCTCTATCGGTCCACCGCGGAGAAGAGGAAGCCAATTGGCGAGGAGGTGGCTCGGCTTCTGGCAGCTGAGTTCATCCGCGAGATATACCACTCCGAGTGGCTCGCTAATTGAAGGAGTCCTGGATCAGGGGGTCCTCATGTGGCCGGACAAACTCCTAGTGGGCCGGACTGGTGGGCCATGAAGATTATTATAGAAGATCATCTCTCGTATCCGGATTTGACTCCTAGATTCTTGTAATGGCAAGTTTAGGCTCGGGTGTAGATTTTCCTTCCTCTGCAAGATGATATGTACAAACCCTAGGCCCCTCCGGGGTGTATATAAACCGAAGGGTTTAGTCCGTAGAGGCTAGAGAATCATTCAATCCTCATAGGCTAGACTTAGGGTTTAGCCTTTACGATCTCGAGGTAGATCAACTCTTGTACACATATTCATCCATACTAATATAGCAGGAAGTAGGGTTTTACCTCGATTGAGAGGGCCTGAACCTGGGTAAACATCGTGTCCCCTGCCTCCTGTTAACATCAATCCTCAGACGCATAGTTTGGGACCCCCTACTCGAGATCCGCCGGTTTTGACACAGACATTGGTGTTTTCATTCAAAGTTCCACTATGTCGTCGACAGAAGGATTGATGTATCATGTCGTCAATTGCAACGGCGACGTCGAGGAGATTTTCCCTCCCGGCCAACTCTTCGTGTTCGGCGGTTTCGCACTTCGGGCCAACACTGAAGGCCACCTTGAGCAGATCGAGAGCTACGCCCCTGGCCACCATGTCAGATTTGGTAGCCTGAACTACATTGCCGACGTCCGTGGAGACTTGATCTTCGCCGGATTAGAGCCAGCAGCAACCCCTCTCTGCCTCCACGATGATCATGACTTAACTCTGTCAACGGATCAGGAAATAGCACCTGCAACAGTTCTGGCCCTAGATCCAGAGCGTTTGCGCCACCCGAAGATGGGAAGCTCAACCCCACCACGGGAGCCGCAGACTCTACGGCGATGGAGCCACACGTGGACCCAACCGATGGGGTATGTGTTACTGGAACCCCGGACTTAGCTCCGGCCTCTGATTCCAGACTGCGCGTGACGGCACCCCTCAAATCCAATCAAGCGTCTATCGCCAAATTATGTGCTGCTGATATTTTCCAGCACTCACCACTTGGCGACATGTTAAGGTCTTTGAGATCTCTCTCCCTAGACGAGAACACACCGCCGCACTATATCTGGTTCGAACTGGAGGCTGATGAACAGCCGCGCTATACCCAGGGAGATGAAGAATTTCGTTCCCCACCCACCACCCACTTAGTAGCCACGGTTGAAGATCTAACCGATCTACTCGACTGCGCTTCAGAAGACTTCGACGGGATGGACCTCGAAGCTAAAGCAGACACAAATCAAAGCAGGCCCATAATAGGGTGGTGGAAAGCTACGTCTTCATACGACGTGTATATGGTGGATACACCAAAAGAGGCTGAAGGCAATAGTGAAAACAATCCCGTAGAGGATAAACCCGCTGAAGAACCTCCCAAGCGTCGGCTGTCGGATCCAGGGCTCCGCAAAACCCGTTAAGTTCGAACACAGGGGCGTGAACGAAGATCTCCCCCACTCACGTCTACCTAGCTCCTCGCTCTCGTCTCGGTGGAAGGATTCAAGCAAACAACGAACAAACACACAAGAGTTTACCCAGGTTCGGGCCACCGTGAGGTCTAAGGCCGTACTTCCTGCTTTGGTGGATTGGCTCTGGGCGAGCTAGAATATGAACTGGTACAAGGGTTCCTGAGCTCAGGAGGGTCGGGAGGCTAGTGTTCTTGCTCCTTGTGCAGTGGTCAAGTGTGTGAGTCGATCCTCCTTTGAAGTGGAGGTTCTAGCTACTTATATAGGCGGTCACGGTCCTCTTCCCCCGAAATGTTTAGGCGGGAAGGGATTCCACAACGGCCATTTTTGAGCGGGAACACAAGGACGTTCCAACCCTGAAAAAAGCAGTCTTCGCCTGCAAAAGGATCAGGCGGTGACACGATGGTGGGCTCGAAGGTGACATCCTCCTTATCGTCCTTGCAGTCTTCGGTCTTGTTGCACCAAAGAGGAAACCTTTGCCCCGCTCCTTGGGAACCAACGGCTGCGCTGTCTCCTTTGCATTGAAATGGCAACTGTGCCGCTGGCGGACGCTGGCACTCACTGGCGCGGTGCATCACTGCTGACATCACTGCCTCCTCCTGAGGCAAGCTTGGCCTTGGATTCACCACCCCTCCGGAACGCCTTGCCGAGGCCGCTCCCGAGGGGGTCTTGGCGTCATTCTCCTCGCGAGGCCTGGCCCCTCGCGAGGGTCTTGATTAGCTGGTCAATCAGCTGGGCCATACCAGGCCGCTTGAAGGAGTGTGTCGCGGACCGCAGACAGGCAAGTCTGGGTACCCTGGTTCCCAGGACGCCAACAGTAGCCCCCGGGCCCAAGGTGCGCGCGGAGTTGGTTTTGGAGGCGAAGCCTTAGTCGAGGACGAAGCGCCGCGGGCCCCACAAAGGCTGCGGGCCAGGCTGGCGCGCGACGGTTGGATGGGACGCGAGCGACTCCACTTCCCACGCAATCTTGGCAACCGTGTGACTTGACAACTCCTTGGCACGGGCAGCGGGGCCATTATGGCTGCGCGCGACTGGCCGCCGGTTGGTCTTCTTGGCCTATAAACAGGGGGTGAGGCTCCACGCCTCTCACTTGACCGTTGCAGGCTGATCCCCACGTTTCCATTCCTCCCAGGGTTCCATGGCGCCGATTCGCCGATTCTCGGCCGCGGAGATAGGGAAGAGCCCGATGATGGAACCCGAACAGCCCCCCCCCCCGAAGAGGAGGCGCCGTGATTCCCCGGCCGCGCCCCTGAGGCCGGCGGACGCCCGCACATGGTGCACGCCGGCTCCACCAGGATTTCCGCTTCCCTTGCACATCTCATCGGCAGGCAGATTGAGCGGCAGCGGCGATAGGGATGGCGCCGCCAGTCGCCTGGAGAGACGGGCGTCTCCTCGCACCCTGCTACCATCCCATTCGGAGGATGATGCCCGCGAGTTCATCGTACGGGCGGGGGCACCTCCACATTCCTAGATCCTTCTTCCTCCATTCCTGAGGGAGGTACTCCCGGCTCGTGGCCGAGTGACGATGGAGCTGAAGCATGAAGGGTGTCGCCTTCCTCCTTTGCACGCCGACGTGGAGGTGGCTTCTTCTGGCCAGGTCTTCATGACCTGGGGCTTGGGTGTGGTGCGTCGCACCTACGCCCCCACCGGGAGGCACATTCTTCATTTCGCGCTGGACACGACGGGCGCGATAACCTTCAAAGTCTTCGGGGCGGACGGCCTCCGACTGCCGTGTGGCACAGGGAATGGGCTCGCCGGCGACCATTCCCTGTGTCATCAGGGCGACGAAGCGTTTGCTGTCGGCTATATCCCCGACTCTCCTGATAGCAGTTATGCTACCCCTGAGATGGCCTCGAGCTCTGACGAGAGCTACGAGCAGCCAAGCCGCCTACCCTCTCGCCGAAGGGAAACGGTGTCCTCCCGGTGTCGCCGTTGTTAAAGGAGTTCAAGCCGAGTTCCTTGGGAGCGTCTTCCTTAGCTTAGTTCCTGCGGGACTTCATGGAGGGCTTCACAAGGACATGCAAATTCTCGTAGTACTTTTGTTATTATCTAGCGTTATAAACTTGTGTCCTGCATGATTCCCTTGTTAAAGCACGATTTCCCCTTTCTTTCGTTCCCGTGGCAGCTTAAGGCCCTACGCCTGCAAGACCCAATCCTGGAACCAGCCTCGGCCCGTGCTAGTATGCCAAGTCACGGCACCATGGCCAAGGCCAGGAGGAGAGGGGTCCAGGATCTGGTAAGAGCCCCCGAGGCGCAACGCTCGGGAGGTCCCTCTTGGCGTCGAGGCAGCTGCCCACTGGTCCATTAGGAAGGACTTCGTAACTATAGTAAGTGGTGGTGTATGTATGCAAGCGGGTGCGGTGTTGAAAACTTATCCTAAGCTATTCTTGAGGTCAGATGGCGCTTGATTCCTGTCGCCTCTCCCTTGAGGCACGGTTTGGCGTCCAAGCGCCCTCGTGAGGCCGCGGCAATGATCGCTCTCGAGGCCCTGGAACAGAAGCAACATGGTTGGTGGAAACGTTTCTCCAGGCTGCCACCATCGCAACCTAAAAAGGTGTAGACTGGTGATACCGTGCTTGTCGATGCTTGATCCGTCCTATTTAGTGAGAGGAGTGCGAGTGCCTCGGGGAGGCATAAGAACTTGGTTGAATTTGAAAAAACTTGATGTTATTGTAATAGCTAGATGATTCCATGCTTGATTCCTTTCATGTTTGCTTTAGGTGCTCTGCGTCGGCAGGGCCCAACCCCGTGCATACCTCGACCGCCGCTGAGCCCTCTGGATGACCGGGGTTACCGTAGTAACTAGACTCATTGGTGAGCCCTCCGGACGCCAGGATTACCATAGTAACTAGACACAAGGGGTGAGGGGCTACGTGGCTAGTGAGTCCCTTGCGTTGTGATGCCCAAGGGTCCTCCTTGACGTTCAAGCGGTCCCGTTTTCGTTCTCCGTTGGCAGGGCCCAACCCCGCGCATACCTCGATCGCCATTGAGCCCTCCGGAGGACCCGGGTTATCGTCATAACTTGGCTCAAGGGATGAGGGGCTACGTGGCCAGTTAGGCCCCTGGGTCGTGATGCCCAGAGGTCCCCCTTGACATACGAACGGCTCTTCATGAAGGAGAACAAGCACCATACCTTGCCCATGAGCCTTCGCCTGGGATGGGGGCACGAGAAGGCCAGGTGTCTGGGCACCTGGTAGGGTGGCGTCTGCTAGGCGTGACCTGAGCATAGCCCCCGTGCCTAGCCCCCCTCGCGACACCCATCCAAGGAGAAGTTGTGAGCGTCGTGAGCTGAAAAGCTCCCTGAGGTTGGTGCGACCACTGGGGGCCACCCTCAGTTGTTTATAACTAGTGCAGAGCATAGAGTTACCACACTTGCGCGAAGTGTGGGCATAATCGCGCCTCGGTCGTATCGGCCAGCGCAGAGCCTGGTGCTTCCACTGGTTCGTGGACATAACCGCTCCTCGGTTGGATCTGCCAGCGCGAAGCTTGGTACTACCACTGGACCGTGGGTGGGAGCCTCCCACCGGGAGACTCCGGGGCGTGTATAGCCCCGTCCTAACGCGTGGCTAGCACGGTAGGACAGCCAAGGTGTATATAGGCCCTCCTCAGGACAAGCTGGACGACTCTGAGGAAGTTCTCGTGAGCTTACGTATCACCCAGGAGACCCTACCCAGAGGCGAGTTGCGCCTAAGTCTTCTTCTGCAAAATGTGAAAAGTGAGGTGTTGTGTCGACCTGTGCCGAGTGCATCTCCAGGGGATATTGCATGAGAAGGCCGCAACACCAGCGACCCCAGGAGGTGACGTCACGGGGTTAACCTGCGAGACAGAGCTCAGCCACTGGATTTGACGATGCTGCAGGGACGGACCCAAGCATAGACGTCATGCCTAGTCTTCTCATGCCACGATCCAAAGGAAAAACAACCGGCGCACGGTTCCCACATGAGCGAGGCACCTGCCACGGGCCCCTACTTACCCATCCACGATTAGCCCATGTGAGAACAAGGCACCAAGGACCATGGGAGGTGCCATCACGGAAATGGCTCGCTAGGCAGAGCTCAGCCCTTGGGTTTATCGACGCTGCAGGGACGGACCCGAGCACAGACGTCGTGCCAGTCCTTAATCATGGGGCGGTCGCGAGTGGGCTCACAAGGGCTCATGAC
The DNA here is from genome assembly GCA_902687465.1 of Secale cereale. Taxonomy (NCBI): domain Eukaryota; kingdom Viridiplantae; phylum Streptophyta; class Magnoliopsida; order Poales; family Poaceae; genus Secale; species Secale cereale. The sequence goes on from LR738713.1 coordinate 528,395,756, forward strand.
CTTAGTGGCGGTGAGGATGCCAAGTATATAGATAATGTGAATGGAAAGAAATATCTAGCCTTGATCATGCGAAAAGGGAGACAGCTACGGGGGAACATCCCCTAGCGGCCCGAGGATGATGCAGCCCGAGAGGCGCCCTCGTTTAGATACCTGAAGTGTCACCTGATACTTGCTGAAGGAGAGTAGGGGTAGCTGAAGACGTGAGCTGTGCGGGTCGCTCTCGAGGATCGTTGGGCTCTTGAGGCCCAGGGGCTCCTGAGGCTCTCAGTGGTCGCGCAGGTCCGGCTCCCGCTCCATCCGGACCGCCTACCACTGAGCCTCCTGAGCCCCCAAGGCCTGCTGCGTGAGATACTGGAACGTGGCAGCTGCATTGCAGAAACCGAAGAGCGTGCGGACGTAGCTGCAGGGGAGGGCCCTCCTCCGGCCGACCGCCGTCGGCAAGAAGGGCTCCTGAGAAGCGGCTCGGTTGAGACCCGCGATGTCGACGCAGACGCGGAAGCCGTCGCTCGGGCTGCAGGTAGGTGGACTTGGGATCGTGCGGTTACGCCCACCGCAGATGTGTCTTGCGTACTGAAGTTCCTCCGTAACTTGGTCGATGAAGTCCTGAGCCCCTAGCGCTGGACAGCTCACGCTGGGCTCACAAAAACGCACATCAAGATACGCTTGCAGGTGGTGCTCGAACACCTCCCTCGGGGCACGGGTCAGCTCAGGTACACTCCAGAGGAAAGCCCCCAAGCCCGTTACGAGAGGGGCATCGAGCGCGCCTCCCTATGTGAGGGTGGAAGGCGGCTCGTCAGCAGGCGTGGGTCCTGAGGTCAGGCCGTCGGGAGCCCCTGCGTACTGAGGACCGTTGACGGGTAGGTTCTTCTTCTTCTTGGGGGCGGTCTGCAGGGCGAGGATGGCTTCATCCTCATCGGGGTATTCAACCGTCGCGGTCTGGTAGGCACGCTCCATGGAATGCACCGCTTCCTTCTCGTAGGAGGTGATCGTGATGACTCCGCCGCTCCAGGGCATCTTGAGGACGTTGTAGCCGTGATGGGTCGCCGCCATGAACTTGACAAGGGTAGGATACCCCAGAATGGCGTTGTACGGGAGGTGGATGTTGGCGACGTCGAAGTCGATGAGCTCGGTGTGGTAGTTGTCGCGGTCTCCAAAGGTGACGGGGAGGCGGACTTGCCCCATCGGGAGCGTGGAGCCATCCGTGACTCCGTAGAATGGACGGAGAGGACGTTGAGCCCTGCGCCGCCATCGATGACGGTCTTGGTCACGAGAACGTCGCTGATGGTCGGGGTGCAGAGCGTCGGGAGTGCACCTGGGGCTGCAGTACACTTGAGCTGGTCTTTGGGGTCGAAAGTGATGACTTGCTTGCTCCACCTGAGGTTACACGCGGCATCAGACCTGGGAAGCGTCGCGTTCACCTCACGGGCGAACTGCTTGAATATGCGGTGAGAAGCCGGGGCATGGGCTCCTCCCAGAATGCACGCGACTGCACACGGTTCCTGGAAGCCCCCTGCCCCGTCTCCCTGACGGTCGTCGTCGTTCCTCCTTTGTGGTGGTGGCAGCGGGGGCAAGCCTCCGTGGCCCTGAGGGCGACCCTCACGAGGCTGGTCGCGCCAGGGGGCGTCACGAGGCTGCTCACGCCACCCTTGCCGCGAGTTCCTGCCGTCCCAACGTCCTCCTCATCGGCCTCCTCCACGGCCGTAGCCGCAGTTGTCACGCTCAGGGCGCTGCCCGACGCGCCCACCACGCATTGCCCTGAGCTCCTGACAGTCATTGGTGTTGTGGCTGTGCACGTTGTGGAAGACGGAGTACGGTCGGTTGTCTCCGGGGAGGTCATCGTAGCCGCAGCCACGCTTCACTTCTAGCTCAGCAGCCAGCACGGCGGGTCCCTTGCGCTTCGACTCCTTGGCTTTGGTCTTCTTGTCGTCTGCCTCCACCTCAGGCAGCTCCTGAAGGGAGAGGCGGCCTTCCTCCGCCTTGGCGCTGATGACCCACAACCGTAAGGGATCTATTGCAGCATTTTCGATAAGTAAGAGTGTCGAACCCAACGAGGAGCAGAAGGTATTGATAAGAGATTCTGAGCAAGAAATTACTGCAAGCACTGAAAGATAACTTTTAGGGGTTTTCTCGGTATAAGCAACAGGAAAGTAAAAGCAAGTAATGTAAAAGGTACTGAGAGTAACAAGTGGCCCAATCCTTTCTTAGCAAAGGAGGGGGCCTAGCAACTGAACTTATAAAGACTAAAGCGTTCCTGAGGACACACGGGAGAGGTAGTCATGTGCTTTCGCCATATTCCGTATCAATACTATGTTATGTGTTGATAAGTGTTGAGTGGGTGGATCTATGCTAGTGCACTCTCTAGACTAAGATGAATGCACTCTTATGATTAAACACCTTGCAAGCATCCGCAAATACAAGGTAGAATTTAAGGCAAACGCCTAACCATAGCAATACGATTGAGGATCCATTATTCCCTTATGCAAAAGCGTGCGAACTGGGGTTCAGGTTTCTGTCACTCCGGCAACCCACCATAAGCATTCTTTATACACAATGTATTCTCCTAGGTCCTTAATAAGGCGAAGTGTTGAGTGTTCGACTCACACAACACCACTAGTAGAATGAGAACACAACTTAAGTATCAAACAACACATATTACTTCAACAGCATATGACTACTAACAACAAGACTTTCCCCATGTCCTCAAGAACTAAGGTAACTACTCACAAGACATAAAAGAGATCACGATCAGTGGGGATAAATATGTGATAAACAATCTGGACATAATAATATTTCTCCAACAAAACTCAATAGCATTCACCACAAAGTAGGAATCAACACCGATGGAGTAGAGAGGATAGGTAGTACGAGTTACAACACGAGTTGCGATTGTAAGATGAGATTTGGATGAAGATGGAGATGGTGCTGGTGTTGGGGATGATGTTGATGATGATCTCGATGATGCCCGTGACGATGGTGATGACGATGGTGACGATCTCCCCTTCCGGGAGGTGATCTCCCCGGCAGAATCTGCTCGCCGGAGATGCCCTTTTCTTCTCTGTAGGTTTCCACCACGGAGCGGCGGCGGAACTCCGTAAAAAGTCTCGTCCTTAGGGTTTTTGGATAACGAAGAGCATATATGCAAAAGGGGGCGGCCAGAGGTGGGCCAGGGGCTCCAGGCGACCCCCTGGCGCGGCCAGGAGGGGGGGCGCCCCCAGGCCGCCTGGGCACCCTGTGGCCCCCCTCTGGTTGCTCTTTCGCGTGCCTTCGTGATCCGTCTGAAAAATATCACCCGTCAATTTTCAGGTAATTTGGAGGTATTCTTCTTCAGCAACTCAGCGTCCACTTTTTACTGCTGAATCCTGCGTCTGCTGCTTCGGCATCGGAAAGTTTGCAAACTGTGTAAAATAGACCAAAACAACATAAGAACATCACCGTAACGTGAAATATATCAATGAATAAGGATAAATTATGATACAAAATAGTGATGCATTTTGGACGTATCAACACCCCCATGCTTAGACCTCGCTTGTCCCCAAGCGAATATGAACTCGGTAAACCTGTCCACAAGTTTAGAGAGTGAAGTGTCGATAAATAGAATACGGACAAGAAGCATCATAGTTTCTTTACCAACTCAAATATCCTCGACAGCAATCTTCAACTCATAAGGCCCTTATGAAAGAGTGATAACACTTATATTCGAAAGTAGGGCTAAGGAAACTCATTATATCATGGCAAACATGTCCTTCGGTCAAAGAACAACAAATAGATTTAACTTTTGCTCTTATATTTTGATGAAATCAATTGAAGCTTTTTTAAAATAACATGTTAATAGGCAAGAAGTGAAAGTGTTAACACAAAGGAAGATGTTTGCCTTAGCTGGGCATGACAAACAACTTACTTATCGAATGATAATGTCAACAAGGATATGATATGACAAATCTTAATGCAGCTTTATATGAATGAATCCTTATCAACATCAAACGTCTGCTCTCTTTGAGAAATAGAAGGAAGTAGAAGTAACTGACTCAACTTAAAATTAAAAGATAGGCCCTGTTCTAGGGTAGTAGGGAAAACTCATGTGCTATCCTCAAATCAAACAGAATGAAAACAAGTTTTTAGGGGTGCATGATTTGTCAACGAATGCTAATAGATAACTCAATTGCTTTTTGAGCTGGACAAGTTTCGAGGAACGGCTCCCGCACGAGGACGATAACATCCTCTTATTCTCCTTTGTTTATCACTGCCAAAGTTTTCTGATTTCTCATGAACAAAGCGTGAAGGAGGGTTTGTTTGTTATATTATTTTTAAGCCGGGCGCACTCTTTGCCAGTTCCTTCTCGTATTATGGGTTTGCACATTAGACATGCAATCCCGGGGTGAAGCTTGTCCAACTCAAGAAGACCATGAATTAGCTATTACTTCCTCATGAGCTAAAACAGAGGCACAAAACAAAAGATTTTGAACATTTAAGGATAACACATGAATTATATACTTTAGGAGGTGGTAGTGGAATACCACGAATAGGAAGGTATGGTGGACTCGTGTGGAAGGTATCGGTTTTAAGGGTATGGATGCACAAGCAGAATACCGCTTAGTACAGAGTTAGGCTAGCAAAGGTTTTGAGAGAGCAGACAACTGATGATGACTAAGATGCAAAGCAATATAAAGCATGAACATTGAAATAAGCATAACACATCAAGTTGTCTTCCTTGTCAGCATAACACTTCAAGCATAATAACATAAAGGTTTTGGCTATGTTGATACTTTAAGAAAATCATGCTTGTTGTTATGACCAAAGCTATGTTTGCCAAGATTAAATAAAGTTTCATAGCCATACCTGACATAAGGTCAATACTCCCCATAAGAATCATCATATAAGGTCGATTGCGTGAAGAGAATACCGAGTGCAGCAAAAGGAACTGATAAACTTCTCATTAATATTCCATCATAAACGACTCCACACTCACGGATACAATTCCTCACCGAAGGAGCGATAGACCTCAATGCACACACCTATCTCATATGTTAACCTCCCTAGACATGATACGACTCTATTTGACTCTAAAAGACAAAAGGTAAAGATAAAGATACCGGGCACTCCCCCAAGCTTGGAACAAGCCAAGGGAATGCCATTACCCCAGGAGATTTCACTCATCATTCTTGTTGGCGTTGATCACGTAATCCTTGGCGAAACGCTTCCATGGATATCTTGCTAAAGTCTCATATGATAAGCTCGTCTCCTGAATCCTGCATTCAGCACCCAAACTCATGCGCATAAACCTTAGTTCGTACTCACAGTTCTGGTTATGTAGATCATTAATTTGCCCTTGGAGCTCTATAATTCTTTCTTCAGACGGGGTGATGCTTTTCCACATCTCATTCATCTCCTTCGGGAAGTAGGTCTTCAGCTCGTCGATGATGTTAAAGTTAGCTTCAACACCACGCTCGATCATCTTCTTGTACTTGAAGACTTCTTGCTCCACTTCTTCCAGCCTGGCCTGGATGCTCCCCTCCTTGATAGGTCCCTTCAGATCTTCTTGATGAAGGACGCCGTCCTTCATCTGAACAACCTGAGAGTGCTTCTTCACCTCAGCGAGGTAAGGGTTGATGACGTTGACGACGAACTTGTCCTTGGGGGAACTTGGAGAAGCCATGGCACCTAAATTCAGCTGAAAGATTCCCTGGCAGAAACAGATCGAAGAGAAAACACGCGAAATCGCAAGATACGTTGCCGGAACAATCCGGGCAAATATATAGGAAAAATTTATGCACAGAAAGGAAGGTAACGGACCAAAGCGGGGTCGGAGACGGACTCCCGGGTGTCCAGGCGGCCTCCCGGCGCGGCCCAGGGGGGGCGCGCCAGGGGGGCGCCTGGACTCCTGGAGGTCGTCTCCGGCTCCACTTAGGTTCAGAATTTTACTAATTTTGCAGAAACTCGTAATACGGAACTTTTATGGCGGTTCGCGATGTTTCCTTACCGTACTACATACCTTTTCTTTATTCTGCTTCTGCTGGTGTCTGAAACAGGGCTACAACATGTTCTTCGTGGGTTGTCGTGTATATTGTATTCGCATCAACATTGACAGGATCTCCTGCTATGTAATGTTTAAGTCTTTGCCCATTCACAACTTGAGGTTTGGTACCTTCAAAATTATTGATCTTAATTGCACCAGACCGATAAACTTCTTCAATATGAAATGGTCCTTCCCACCTGGAAAGTAGTTTACCTGGAGAAAACCTGAAACGGGATCTGAACAACAAAACTTTATCACCAACATTAAATTCACGTTTCAGAATCTTCCTATCATGCCACTTTTTTACCTTTTCCTTGAACATTTTAGTGCTCTCGTAAGCTTCACTTCTCCATTCATCTAGAGAAGTCAAGTTCATGAGACGCTTCTCACCAGCTAGTTTTGGGTCAGCGTTAAGCTCTCTAACAGCCCAGAAAGCTTTGTGCTCTAACTCTAATGGCAAATGGCAAGCCTTGCCATACACCATCTTATAGGGGGACATGCCCATGGGGTTTTTGTAAGCAGTTCTATATGCCCACAAAGCATCTCCTAACTTATTTGACCAGTCCTTTCTATTTCTGTTTACTGTTTTCTGCAAGATTAACTTAATCTCTCTATTGGTGAGCTCAACTTGCCCACTAGTTTGATGATGATATGGTGAAGCAATTCTATGATTAACATCGTATTTAGCCAAAGCTTTTCTAAAAGCTCCGTGCGTGAAGTGTGATCCCCCATCAGTCATGAGATACCTTGGTACACCAAACCTAGGAAAAATTACATCTTTAAGCATTTTCAAAGATGTTTTGTGATCAGCACTTTCAGTGGGGATTGCTTCAACCCACTTGGTCACATAATCAACACCTACTAAAATGTGAGTGTACTTGTGTGAAGAAGGAAAAGGACCCATAAAATCAAAACCCCAACAATCAAAAGGTTCAATCACTAGTGAGTAATTCATAGGCATCTCATTCCTTCTACTAATGTTACCAACTCTCTGACATTTATCACAGGCTAAAACATAATTTCTAGCATCTTTAAAGAGAGTAGGCCAATAAAAACCTGATTGAAGAACCTTATGTGCAGTCCTCTCACCGGCATGATGTCCTCCATAGGGACTATCATGACACCGTCTGAGAATGTCCTTCTGCTCATGTTCCGGAATGCATCTTCTCACGATTCCATCGGGACCTTGTTTGAAAAGATGTGGGTCATCCCAAAAGTAGTGCCTCAAATCATGAAAGAACTTCTTCCTTTGCTGAAATGTTGGACCTGGAGGCAAATACTTTGCAACAATAAAATTAGCATAATCTGCATACCAAGGATCGGAAAGAGATTGTACTTTTACAATGGCAAGTTGCTCGTCTGGAAAACTATCGTTAACTGGGATGGGGTCGTGCGGTATATCTTCCATCCTTGAAAGATTGTCCGCCACCGGATTGTCTTCCCCTTTCCTATCAACAATCTGCAAATAAAATTCTTGAAGAAGGAGTACCCATCTGATAAGCCTTGGCTTGGCATCCTTCTTTGTCATAAGATACTTAACAGCGGCATGATCAGTATGAATAATATCTTTGGAATCAACAATATACTGCCTAAACTTATCACAAGTAAAAACTACAGCTAAGAATTCCTTCTCAGTAGTAGCATAATTTTTTTGAGCACTTTCAAGGGTTTTACTAGCATAATGTATAACATTCAATTTCTTATCAACTCTTTGTCCTAAAACAGCTCCAACAGCAAAATCACTTGCATCACACATAATCTCAAAAGGTAAATTCCAGTCAGGTGGTTGTACTATAGGAGCAGTTATTAAAGCTTTCTTAAGGACTTCAAAAGCTTCCTTACAATTTTCATCAAATACAAAAGGAACATCCTTCTGGAGAAGATTAGTGAGGGGTCTCGAGGTTTTAGAAAAGTCTTTAATAAATCTTCTATAAAAACCTGCATGACCGAGAAAACTGCGAATACCTTTGATGTCCCTTGGATAGGGCATCCTCTCAATAGCTTCGATCTTGGCCTTGTCCACTTCAATTCCCCTTTCGGAAATCTTGTGACCAAGAACAATTCCTTCATTAACCATAAAGTGGCACTTTTCCCAGTTGAGTACCAAATTTGTCTCCTTGCATCTCTTCAAAACTTTATTAAGGTTGTGAAGACAATGGTCAAAAGAAGTTCCATAGACGGAGAAATCGTCCATGAAGACTTCCATAATATCCCCGCAGAAACCATGAAAGATAGCAGACATACACCTTTGAAAAGTAGCAGGGTCATTACATAAACCAAAAGGCATACGTCTGTAAGCATAAGTACCAAAGGGACAAGTAAAAGTGGTCTTCTCTTGATCGGCAGTGTTAACATGAATTTGAGAGAAGCCAGAATAACCATCGAGATAACAAAAGTGGGTATTTTTGGATAACCTTTCAAGCATTTGGTCGATGAACGACAACGGGTAGTGATCCTTCCTGGTTGCCTTGTTCAACTTCCTGTAATCAATACACATTCTATATCAAATAATAATTCTCTGAGGTATTAATTCATTTTTATCATTAGGAACCACAGTTGTACCTCCTTTCTTAGGAACACAATGTACCGGACTTACCCACTTACTATCAGCTATAGGGTAGATAATACCTGCGGCTAGAAGCTTGAGAATCTCAGTTCTCACGACATCCATCATCTTCGGGTTCAACCGTCGTTGATGATCAACAACTGGTTTAGCATCAGGCTCAAGGTTGATAGTATGTTGGCAGATAGATGGACTAATCCCCTTAAGGTCATCAAGGGTGTAGCCAATTGCGCCTCGGTGCTTACGAAGTACTTCCAATAATCGCTCTTCTTCATATCCTGAAAGGTTAGAATTGATAATAACAGGATATACTTTCTTTTCATCTAAATAAGCATACTTGAGCGTATCGGGAAGAGGTTTAAGATCGAACACCGGGTCTTCTTTCGGTTTTGATAAAATTCCCAAAGGTTCAACCAGAAGGTTGTGCTTCAGGATAGCAGGCTGCCTCAAGAATATTTCATCTAGTTCATTTCTTTCCTGCATATGCAAATCATTCTCGTGGTCCTCCATGTATTGCTGCAAAGGATCATTAGGGGGAATAGCAATAGAGGCAACACTTTCAATAATTCTATCATCACTAGGTAAATCAGTACCACGAGGCTGCTTAGAGAACTTAGAAAAATTAAATTCATATGGCTCACCATCGAACTCAACAGAAACTTTACCTTTCTTGCAATCTATTATAGCTCCACAAGTTCTAAGAAAAGGCCTACCAAAAATAATTGGACAAAAATTGTCCCTCTCTGAACCAAGTACTAGAAAGTCGGTAGGGTATTTTACCTTTCCACATAGGACATCAACGTCCCTCACAATTCCGATAGGAGAGATAGTTGTTCTGTTTGCAAGATGAATAGTAACATCAACTTCTTCAAGTTCACAAGGGGAAATCTCACCGATGATCTCTTCATAAAGTGAATAGGGGATAGCACTTGCACTCGATCCCAAATCGCATAGCCCATAATAATTGTGATCTCCTATTTTAACAGATACCACTGGAGTACCTGAAATTGGGCCTTTATTCTTGGCTGTGACAAGGTTAGTGGAAACAGCACAAAAATTTATATTGGAATCCAAAGCATCATTAGTAGCAAGGTCTTTAATCAATGCAACTTGAGGATCGACCCTGATCTGGTCCTCAGGCTCAACAACTCTTCTCTCACTTTTATTTATTATGCCTGTCACAAGAGAGTGCTCCCTTATCCTTGTGGGAAAAGGAGGCTTTTCATATATAACTGCAGGCAAAATAGGGTCAGCAACATAAATATCAATAGGTGGTTCTTTAAAAGGTTCATGGTGCTGGTCTCTCTTCTTTTTAAAAGAATCAACGTGAGAGGCAAAATTCTTACACAAATCAATCACTAGATGGGAATCAAGACCAATCTTAGAGCAAAAAGTATTGAAGTAATCAGTTTTCACATAGCTCTCAATATAATCATATTCATAATTTATAGCGGGTTCAATACCCTTATCAATTTCCCAATCTTCGGTATTCCTCTGGATACTTTCATTGAGATCCCACCTTTCTTCAACACTCTTCTTCTGAAATACCCCACTAGAGGAGGCATCCAGCATCTCCTTATCCTGACGAGAAAGCCTGGCATAAAATTTTGTAAGTATAATTTCCTTGGGAAGCTTATGAATAGGGCATTTGAGCATTAGAGACTTCAATCTCCCCCAAGCTTGAGCAATGCTTTCTCCGTCACGAGACCTAAAGTTATAGATATAATTCCTGTCTCGATGAATTTCATGAAGAGGATAAAATTTAGTATAAAAGAGAGACATAAGGTCCTGCCAGTCCAGCAAGTGTGAGTTATCGAGAAGCCCATACCAATCTGAAGCTTTATCTATAAGTGATACGACAAACAATTTCCTCATGACAAACTCCCTCGATACACCTGCAAGCTTAAATAATGAACATAGTTGTGACAGATATAACAAGTGTTCACCAGGATGTCTGTCTCCTGCGTAACGATTAGCCAAAACATAATCAATAATACCAGCTGGTATTTTATAAGGCACAATTTCAGTAGGGGGAGGATCAACCACCACAGGTGTGGGGCGTCTTCCCGCAAGCAACGATCCAATAATAGGGTTGTCCATAAGGACAAGGAGCAGCAAAATAGCAAAAATAAAAACAGAATTATAAAAAACTTTCTTACCAGTTTCACTTTACCAATAGCGCTACGCTCCCCGGCAACGGCGCCAGAAAACGGTACTTGATGACCCACAACCATAAGGGATCTATTGCAGCGTTTTCGATAAGTAAGAGTGTCGAACCCAACGAGGAGCAGAAGGTATTGATAAGCGATTCTGAGCAAGAAATTACTGCAAGCTCTGAAAGATAACTTTTAGGGGTTTTCTCGGTATAAGCAACAGGAAAGTAAAAGCAAGTAATGTAAAAGGTACTGAGAGTAACAAGTGTCCCAATCCTTTCTTAGCAAAGGAGAGGCCTAGCAACTGAACTTATAAAGACTAAAGCGTTCCTGAGGACACACGGGAGAGGTAGTCATGTGCTTTCGCCATATTCCGTATCAATACTATGTTATGTGTTGATAAGTGTTGAGTGGGTGGATCTATGCTAGTGCACTCTCTAGACTAAGATGAATGCACTCTTATGATTAAACACCTTGCAAGCATCCGCAAATACAAGGTAGAATTTAAGGCAAACGCCTAACCATAGCAATACGATCGAGGATCCATTATTCCCTTATGCAAAAGCGTGCGAACTGGGGTTCAGGTTTCTGTCACTCCGGCAACCCACCATAAGCATTCTTTATACACAATGTATTCTCCTAGGTCCTTAATAAGGCGAAGTGTTGAGTGTTCGACTCACACAACACCACTAGTAGAATGACAACACAACTTAAGTATCAAACAACACATATTACTTCAACAGCATATGACTACTAACAACAAGACTTTCCCCATGTCCTCAAGAACTAAGGTAACTACTCACAAGACATAAAAGAGATCATGATCGGTGGGGATAAATATGTGATAAACAATCTGGACATAATAATATTTCTCCAACAAAACTCAATAGCATTCACCACAAAGTAGTAATCAACACCGATGGAGTAGAGAGGATAGGTAGTACGAGTTACAACACGAGTTGCGATTGTAAGATGAGATTTGGATGAAGATGGAGATGGTGCTGGTGTTGGGGATGATGTTGATGATGATCTCAATGATGCCCGTGACGATGGTGATGACGATGGCGACGATCTCCCCTTCCGGGAGGTGATCTCCCCGGCAGAATCTGCCCGCCGGAGATGCCCTTTTCTTCTCTGTAGGTTTCCGCCACGGAGCGGCGGTGGAACTCCGTAAAAAGTCTCATCCTTAGGGTTTTTGGATAAAAAAGAGCATATATGCAAAAGGGGGCAGCCAGAGGTGGGCCAGGGGCTCCAGGCGACCCCCCCGGCGCGGCCAGGAGGGGGGGCGCCCCTAGGCCAGGGGATGCGCGCCCCCAGGCCGCCTGGGCACCCTGTGGCCCCCCTTTGGTTGCCCTTTCGCGTGCCTTCGTGATCCGTCTGAAAAATATCTCCCGTCAATTTTCAGGTAATTTGGAGGTATTCTTCTTCAGCAACTCAGCGTCCACTTTTTACTGCTGAATCCTGCGTCTGCTGCTTCGGCATCGGAAAGTTTGCAAACTGTGTAAAATAGACCAAAACAACATAAGAACATCACCGTAACGTGAAATATATCAATGAATAAGGATAAATTATGATACAAAATAGTGATGCATTTTGGACGTATCAGGCGCACTTTGTCGCGAGCTTGAACATGTTGAGGGCCGTGAACATGTCTTCATGGATGGCGAGCTCTTCCCTCATCCTGACGTCGCGGACGCCATCGAAGAACGCGGAGATGATGGCCTCATCCGAGACCCTGGGGATACAGAGGCGCATGGTGTTGAAGCGCTGGATGTACTTTTGCAGGGTTTCTCCCGGCTGCTGCTTCACGCGACGCAGGTCAGCAGCTGCCGGGGCTCTGTCGCGGGTGCCTTGGAAGTTGGCGATGAAGCGTTCGCGAAGCTCTCCCCAGGAGGAGATGGATCCCACCGGGAGGTTCAGGAGCCAGGAGCGCGCGCCGTCCTTCAGAGCCATGGGGAACCAGTTCGCCATGACCTGCTCAGTGTCGTTGGCCGCCTCGATGCTCAGCTCGTAGAGTTGAAGGAACTCCGTGGGGTCGGTGATGCCGTCGTAGCGCGGAGGCAGGTCCGGCTTGAACTTGCCAGGCCAGACGAGGCGCCATAACTCGGGAGCCAGGGCGCCACGCCCACGCACCCTCATGATCATAGGTGCCCCTGCACCTGTGACGCTGGTTCTTGAGGTGCTGGCGCCACCACCTCCTATGGCGCGCGGTCTGGGCGTTGTGGGCCAGGGGCCCCACCAACCCCTTTATGTGGGTGCGTGATCGCCTGGCAAATCTCCTCGTCGCGGGCGTGGGCTCTGCGGGTTTGCTCACGTCGAGGGGCCTTGCGCCGGCCCTCCTGGCCGGCGGGGTGAGGGTGAGGCGGAGCCGGGACCCCACGGCCCTCGTTCGCCGCTGGGGGCGACGGAGGACGCGAAGAGTGCATTGGTGGAGGCGCTTCCCCAGCTGCGTTGACGAGCTCGGTGATGCGGTGGACCAATTCGTCATAGAGATCATCTGCCGGGCGGTAGCGCAAGAGCTACCGCGCCATTCGTAGCGCAGGCTGCTGGTAGACCGGCCCATGGCAGACCAGCGAGGACGACGCTGCGGCAAGCGAGGGTGAAGGCGTTGCCGTGCGGCCGTCCCGCCGCACGGACAGCGGCAGCGAGGAGTCCTGCTGCTCGTGGACAGTCGGGTCGGTGGCGGTGTTGGCGACCGACGAGTTGGGGCGGAGTGGTGCGCTGTTGCCTGTAGGCGCCGTCTGAGCGACGTTCGCAGCGCGGTGGGCGGCGCGAGCTCGGCGTGTGTCCACCATGGCTGTGGAGTAGGGTCGGTGACGAGAACGCGACGAGGTCGTCGGATTCAGGGTTCTGCAAAACCCGTGAAGTTCGAACATAGGGGCGTGAACGAAGATCTCTCCCACTCATGTCTACCTAGCGCCTCGCTCTCATCTTGGTGGAAGGATTCAAGCAAACAACGAACAAACACACAAGAGTTTACCCAGGTTCGGGCCACCGCGAGGTGTAAGACCCTACTTCCTGCTTTGGTGGATTGGCTCCGGGTGAGCTAGAATATGAACTGGTACAAGGGTTCCTTAGCTCAGGAGGCTAGCTCAGGAGGGTCGGGAGGCTAGTGTTCTTGCTCCTTGTGCAGTGGTCAAGTTTGTGAGTCGATCCCCCTTTGAAGTGGAGGTTCTAGCTACTTATATAGGCGGCCACGGTCCTCTTCCCCCAAAATGTTTAGGCGAGAAGGGATTCCACAACGGCCATTTTCGAGCGGGAACACAAGGACGTTCCTACCCTGACAAAAGCAGTCTTCGCCTGCAAAAGTATCAGGCGGTGACACAGTGGTGGGCTCCACGGTGACATCCTCCTTATCGTCCTTGCGGCCTTCGGTCTTGTTGCACCAAAGAGGAAACCTTTGGCCCACTCCTTGGGAACCAATGGCTCTGCTGTCTCCTTTGCACCGAAATGGCAACTGTGCGCTGGCACTCGCTGGCGCGGTGTGTCACTGCTGACATCACTGCCTCCTCCTGAGGCAGGCTTGGCCTTGGATTCTCCGCCCCTCCGGAACGCCTTGCCGAGGCCGCTCCCGAGGGGGTCTTGGCGTCGTTCTCCTCGCAAGGCCTGGCCCCTCGCGAGGGTCTTGAGCAGTTGGTCAATCAGCTGGGCCGTACCAGGCCGCTTGAAGGAGCGCGTCGCGGCCCGCAGACAGGCAAGTCTGGGTACCCTGGTTCCCAGGACGCAGACATCGGCATCCAAAACGCCGAACAAAATCCCGTAAAGGAAAGGACAGCAACACCGCAACTAATGACGGTGATATTTCGGAACAAGCCGAAGACCCCGCAGATCCAGCGGGAGCGAGAGGACGGCGAAAAGAGTCCGAAGCCGCAGTCCGATGACAGCGATGCTGAAGATGGTGACTACAAACCGATCTCTGAAGAAGAGGTTAGCCTGGATGACGACGAATATACCGTACCAGAAGAACCCTCCAAACAAAAACGCTTCCATCGGCGGCTTATAGCCACCACACGGAGCTTAAAAAGTAGCAGAGATAGCTTCAAGCTGCACAAGACATGCTCAATGATAGATGGAATGAGGTGCTAGACGCCGAACAGAAACATGGCTTTAATGGCCAAACCAAAGGCTATCCCAAGCGCAAGCTGCTGCCCGAATTCGACGACGAGGCCATGGCACCCATCCCACCGAATAATAACACCGCCAACAAGCCAGACCGACCACCTCAGGGACGGGATAGAGTCGCTAGCAATGGCATAAACAAGCCCCCACCCCATAAAGGAAAGGAGGGTGCAGCCCAAGTCTGAAAGCATGATCTGCAGGAGGACCTAAACAAAAAAGCTAGCAAGACCGGGTCTATATTCAAACCCAAAGATCAAGCTCCCGCACGGGACGGCAGCTATCAAGCCAATCGCTCCGGTGACATACCAGTTCGGGGTCAATATCGAACACCACAACTATCAGACATACGCCACGATATAGCAAGATACGGAGGAGCTTCACACCCTCTATGTTTTACCGATGAGGTACTAGGTCATGATTTCCCAGAAGGGTTTAAACCCGTGAACATCGAAGCGTATGATGGAATGACGGATCCTGTCGTCTGGATAGAAGATTTTATTCTTCACATCCACATGGCTCGAGGAGATGATCTCTACGCCATCAAATATTTACCCCTCAAGCTAAAAGGACCAGCTTGGCACTGGCTAAACAGTCTCCCAGAAAACTCCATTGGGAGTTGGGAAGAACTTGAGGATGCTTTTCGGGCCAATTTTCAAGGGACTTATGTCTGGGACCCGGACGCTGACGATTTAAGTCAAATCATACAACAACCCGGGGAGTCAGCCCGCAAGCTTTGGAACCGGTTTCTAACTAAGAAGAACTAGATCGTTGACTGTCCAGATGCCGAAGCTTTAGCGGCATTCAAGCACAGTATCCGGGACGAATGACTAGCCAGACACCTTGGACAGGAAAAGCCGAGGACAATGGCAGCCCTAACTACACTCATGACTCGCTTTTGCACGGGTGAGGATAGCTGGCTAGCTCGTAGTAGCACCAGCGACCCTGGAACATCTAAAGTCAGGGACGGCAATGGAAAGCCACGACGCAATAAAAATAAGTGTCGGAACAATACTGGAAGCCCAGATGACATAGCGGTAAACGCCGGATTCAGCGGCTCCAGACCCGGTCAACGGAAGAAGCCATTTAAAGGCAACAAAGACGGTTCATCAAGTTTGGACAGGATATTAGACAGGCCCTGCCAAATCCATGGCACCCCAGAAAAACCTGCCAATCACACAAACCGTAACTATTGGGTCTTCAAGCAGGCCGGCAAGCTAAGCGTCGAATACATGGGAAAGGAGTCTCAGAGCGAAGACGTGGATGAACCTCGCCAGCCGAATATAGGGGGACAGAAGAAATTTCCACCGGAGGTCAAAATAGTGAACATGATATATGCCACTCATATCCCAAAGAGGGAGCGCAAGTGCGCACTCCGAGACGTTTATGCCGTTGAGCCTGTCGCCCCAAAATTCAACCCATGGTCAGCCTGTCCAATCACTTTCGATCGCAGGGATCATCCGACTAGTATTCGGCATGGGGATTCGGCTGCCTTAGTGATCGACCCAATAATAGATGGATACCATCTAACCCGAGTCCTTATGGACGGTGACAGTAGTCTCAATCTGATATATCAGGACACTCTCCGCAAAATGGGGATCGACCCATCAAGAATCAAGCCAAGCAGCACGACCTTTAAAGGAGTGATATCGGGTGTTGAAGCTCGCTGCACAGGCTCTTTAACATTGGAGGTTGTATTCGGTTCTCTCGACAACTTTCGAAGCGAAGAACTACTCTTCGACAAAGCTCCATTCCGAAGTGGCTATCACGCCCTAGTCGGAAGAACGGCCTTCGCCCGCATTAATGCAGTCCCGCATTATGCCTATTTAAATCTCAAGATGACTGGACCATGTGGCGTTATCACGGTCAATGGAAATATGGAGCACTCTCTCCGTACGGAGAAAGATACTGCGGCCTTAGCAACCGAAGTACAATGCGGCCTATTCAAGCCAGATAAGTATTGATAGCGGACACACCTAAATGTGTCCGGCACACGCCTCAGTGCGGCAGCTCAGATGAACCTGAGCAAGATTGACAGTTATGCCACCGTCGACCGCCCCATAAGGTGATAGCATATGTGCCTCGAGTACATAATTATGCCCTAAAAATTCCTTCGGCAGCGACCGAGGGCACCTGCGTATAGTCCGTAGTTCGGTTGGACCCTATTCGGAATTTAAACTTATCTTCCCTTGGTTCATTAAAACGAACCAGACTTGCTTTGGCCACACGGGATTGACTTCTTCGTTTCCAGGTTTATTTCTTTTTACAGATGGCCATCATGCACGTACCTTCAAGGACACATTACGGAGGAGAAAATGGCGCAGACGTGCAGCAGGGACCCGCACTAAGGTTTCTTTTTAGATTAAGATCCTGTGTAAACCTTTTTCTCTTTCTTGTTGTATACCTTTTTGGCATGTAAAATGTCCAAA
The DNA here is from genome assembly GCA_902687465.1 of Secale cereale. Classification (NCBI taxonomy): domain Eukaryota; kingdom Viridiplantae; phylum Streptophyta; class Magnoliopsida; order Poales; family Poaceae; genus Secale; species Secale cereale. Next base: position 528,413,030 of record LR738713.1, read on the forward strand.
AAAGGTCATTGGCATTATCTGTAAAGTTTGCGACTCGCCGCATTATAGAGGGATATTAATAGAACAATTTTATTCATATTATGTCCAGAGTTTTTTACTCACCATGGAATGTTCTCTTCTTGAATCAGATTGCCATATGTGCCTTGTCAATAAAGGTTTATTACCAGGGGCTGTATTCAGCCCTGGTATATGTCAAAAAGATCGAACACCCATAGGGAGAGTTCAGCGTCCTGGATATTTGCATTATATGCATGAGTTCCGAATCATGTCTTGGGTCAATAGTTCGGTTGCCGGCTCCTGTGCTTACCCCTACATTCCCGATTGTTCGGCAAGGGTGTAAAGGGAGAACTACTGCGATAGTACTTCTGGCTAGTCCGGTCAAGTACCTCAGTAGAGAAAGCCGAAAACTGACTGTCATGATCAGCGAGAACTTGGTCTGCAATCCGGTGACTTAGTTTTATACTAGGATCGATAAGAATCTACTCCGTGTTATACGAAGGGTTGGTTTTTTCGCCCAACCAAGTGCAATTGGATACTTCATTCGCACCATGGGCTAGTACCTAGCCCCACCTGTCAAACTCCTACGACTAAGTGAAAGAAATAACGCCGCATAGTCTGATTGCCTGGTTCGCTCCGCATACACCTCCTATACGGACCAAGACGTTGGATAAAGAGTGTATTTGCATATGACCGAACACCCCAGTACTATGTACCTGGGGGCTGAAGCCGACGACTGGAAACTTTCAGATTTAAGATAAACTGTCACACAAGGGGTAAAAAGACGCTGATATGATAAATAGCGCAAAAGTTATATGTACATCGGACTCATAAGCCTAGTCTTTGCATCCGGATCCAATCATTCAAAGGCAACATCCTTCGAACACTGGTCTTCTACAAGGCGGGCGCCCTCGATGATGTCCTCGAAGTATTCTCCGGCTTGCGGTGCTCCTTGCCTGCGGGCGGGCCAGCAGTGGCTATATGCACTATGTTCATCTTCGCCCAGTGCACTTTGACGCGAGCGAAGGCCATCCGAGCACCTTCTATGCAGGCCGAACGCGTTAGTGCGTCGACCCGCGGACTCGCCTCGATGAGCCGCTTCACCAATCCAAAGTAACTACTTGGGATTGGCTCAGCGGGCCATAGCCGGACTATTAAGTCCTTCATGGCTGAACCCGCCATGTTGTGCAGCTCGACCAACTACTTCATCTGGTCGTTGAGGGGAACTGGATGTTGTGGCGCATAGAACTGCGACCAGAACAATTTCTCCGTGTCATTCCCCTCCTGGGCGCGGAAGTATTAAGCGACATCTGCACTGCTCCTTGGAAGATCAGCAAACACACCTGGAGAACTCCACAATCGTGTCAGCCCAATATACTTCCGCCTTCCGAAGATGCTCCGTAAGAGAAATATCTTACCAGATGCTATATGTCGCGCTTGTTTGATTTCCTCACAGGCGCTACGCGCCTCGCCTCGCGCGTCCTGGGCAGACTTTACTGCCGCAGATAGCTCGGTCGCCTGCTCCGAAGCCTTCTTCTCTGATGCCTCACACTTAAGGATGGCATCTTTGTGCTCGACCTCGACTTTAGACAACCGAGCTTTGTGCTTTTCGCACTCCGCCTTTTCGGCCTCTAAATCAGCAGCCGCTTTATCGGCGGCCGCCTTGTTCTCCTTGGCCTCCTCCTTGGCCTTGGCAACCTCGCCCTTGAGGGCCTCGAGCTCAGCGGTGCCAACTGTGTAATACAGAATACAAGGTTAGAGTTTGTACTCATACTGAACCAATTAAGTCTCATTGACATTTAAATAACAATCTGCATACCTTGCGGTTCTTGAAAAGGCCGGTTGATGCGGTCGAGGTCCGCATTGGCCACCTCGAGCTTCCGATTTATTTCGGCGACCTCTGCGTCTCGCGCAGTCGCTGTAAATATGCTACTCTATGGATACTTCGTCCGATTCTTTTCAGAATCACACAAAGCATCAGGGGCTATAGGTTATATATGTGCATTTAAAACAAATAAAATTTCTTAAAAGCATTACATGGCTTACCTCAAAGCCTGTTAAAAGGCCGTTGAATGTTTCATTCAGTCCGCCCTTGACGGAATGAATCTACCTCATCACCGCACCCATCACGGTGCGGTGTTCTTCAATGACGAGAGCGCTTTGCAGTGCTCCCTCCATAGAATTCGGCGCCTCCGGATAAACTCCGGGCGGCGCTGTATCCTCCTCCACTTGAGGAGCGGGATCTTCAAACCTCAGAGCCGCGTTAGGCTCCAAGACGGTGTTCGGTGGGACCCCAGACTGTTCGGGCCCCACATCTTCAGTCTCCATGGGGGCCGTTTCCCCATGGTCAGCGGCCGCCGAGGTATTACCCTCGGCCGCCCTGTCTCCTGCCCCGCCCTCATCTCCTTGGGCGGAGAGAACCCGTTGGGACGACACTTTGGTGTCCCTGCCGGTTACGGGCGATGAAGCTCGGAATGGCGGGTCACTCTCCGTCTCCCCAGGCGCCAGAGGGTTCCCCTCCGATGGTGTAACATCGGGGTTTACATCGGGAGGGCTATAGGTCAGCAGGAGAAGAATGTTAAGTAGATATCATAAATACTGGATACACAAAGGTGAAATAGCCAATCGGGATAAACTTACAATTCGGGCAGGGGTTTCTCCCTGGGCTTCACAACGAAGCTATGTTCGGACGAATCTGAACTGTCTCCGAGCTTCAGCTTCCTCTTCCTCCAGGGCACGGCCGTGACCGTGTTGTCGGATTACTGGCTCCGCAAACCCAAGAAGATTGAACACAGGGGCGTGAATGAAGATCTCTCCCACTCACATCTACCTAGCATCTCGCCCTCGTCCGGTGAAGAGATTCAAGTGAACAACAAGTAAAGCACACAAGAATTTACCCAAGTTCAGGCCACCTTACGTTGTAAAACCCTACTTCCTTCTTTGGTGGATTGGCCTCGGGAGGGCTTGAGTATGAATGAGTAGAGTGGTTCCTGAGCTCAGGAGGAGAGCTTAGGAAGGTTAGGAGGCAAGGATTATTGCTCCTTTGTGCGAGGGCAGAGTTTCTGGATCTAATCCCCCTCCATAGTGGAGATCCTAGCTACTTATATAGGCCGCCAGGGTCCTCTTCCCCCGAAATGTTTAGGTGGGAAGGGAACCCACAACGGCCATTTTGAGCGGGAACACAAGGACGTTCCTACCCTGACAAAAGCGGTCTTCACCTGCAAAAGGATCAGGCGGTGACGCGGTGGTGGGCTCGGTGGTGACATCCTCCCTGTCGTCCTTGCGGTCTTTGGTCTTGTTGCACCGAAGGGGAAACCTTTGTCCCGCTCCTTGAGAACTTGCGCGTGCGCTGTCTCCTTTGCACCGAAATGGCAACTGCGTCGCTGGCACGCACTGGCACCCGCCGGCGCGGTGCATCACTGCTTGCGTCACTGCCTCCTCCTGAGCAACCCAGCTGAGGTCGCTCCGGAGGGGGTCCTGGCGTCGTTCTCCTCGTGACGTCTAGCCCCCTCGCAAGGCTCTTGAGTAGCAGGTCGATCAGCTGGGCCGTACCAGGCCGTGATGGGAGCGCGCTGCAGCCCGCAGAGAGGCAAGTCTGGGTACCCTGGTTCCCAGGACGCCGACAGTAGTCCCCGGGTCCAAGGCGTGCGCGGAGTTGGCTTCGGGGCGAAGCCTTAGTCGAGGATGGAGCACCGCGGGCCCCAAAAAGGCTGCGGGCCAGGCTAGCGCGTAACGGTTGGATGGGACGTGGGCGACTCTGCTTCCCATGCGGTATCGGCAACCGTGTAACTTGACAAAAGGGGCTGTCTTTGCTGGAGGGGAGTTATCGCCTCCTTTCCTTCCTGCTCAGATCCCCTTCTCCCTCGCCTTCGGCCTTCCCAAACCGTCTGCATCCTCTGGCACCTCCAGGAATGGCGAAGAAAAGCAAGGGTGCCGCGCATGCGTCCGGATCTGCTTCCTCCCTTGAGGCGGTACTCGAGGAGTCCACCATCACCGAGGAGGGGGACTACTCGGAGGTCCAACCTTTCTTGTCGAGCGTTCACAACGAGCATGGCTCAACGAAGATTTGGGTTGGATCCACCGCGGCGCGGATCCTGCCGAAGTCTTGCTACCCCTTCTTCCTCCACAGCATCTCCGTCGGGCTCGTGCCGCCCTTCTCGGAGTTCTTCTACGCCATCCTGGAGCATTACCAGGTGCACGCCCTCCACATCCAGCCTCGCTCCATCTTCGTCCTGTCGCTCTTTGATACGTCTCCAACGTATATATAATTTTTATTGCTCCATGCTATTATTTATGAAGTCTTGGATGTTTAATGGGCTTTGTCGTACACTTTTATATCATTTTTGGGACTAACCTACTAACCCAAAGGCCCATTCCAGATTGCTATTTTTTGCCTGTTTCAGAGTTTTGCAGAAAAAGAATATCAAACGGAGTCCAAACGGAATGAAACCTTCGCGAGAGATATTTTTGGAGAAAATCACGCACGGAGAACTTGAGACCCACGTTAGAAGAGCCACAAGGGGCCGACGAGGATGGGGGGCGCGCCCCCTACCTCGTGGGGCCCTTGTGACTCCCCCGGTGTCCTACTTCCTCCTATATACGTCTACGTACCCCGTAACCATCAGCAACAGAGAGAAAACCCTAATTCCACCGCCGTAACCTTCTATTCCCGTGAGATCCCATCTTGGAGCCTGTTCCGGAGCTCCACCGGAGGGGGATCCATCATGGAGTTCTTCTTCATCATCATCATCGCCCTCACCATGAGTTGTGAGTAGTTTACCACAGACCTTCGGGTCCATAGCTAGTATCTAGATGGCTTCTTATCTCTCTCTCTGGATCTCAATACAAAGTTCTCCTCGGTCTTCGAGGAGATCTATTCGATGTAATCTCTTTTTATGGTGTGTTTGTCGAGATCCGATGAATTGTGAGTTTTATGATCAAGATTATCTATGAGAAATATTTTGTTCTTCTCTGAACTTTTTATGTATGCTCATAATATCCTTGCAAGTCTCTTCGAATTATTGGTTTGGTTAGGCCTACTAGATCTATAGTTCTTGCAATGGGAGAAGTGCTTGGCTTTGGGTTCAATCTTGCGGTGTCCTTTCCCAGTGACAGTAGGGGCAGCAAGCCACATATTGTATTGTTGCCATCGAGGATAAAAAGATGGGGTTTATATCATATTGCTTGAGTTTATCCCTCTACACCATGTCATCTTGCTTAAGGTGTTACTCTGTTCTTATGAACTCAATACACTAGATGCATGCTGGATAGCGGTCGATGTGTGGAGTAATAGTAGTAGATGCAGGCGGGAGTCGGTCTACTTGTCTCGGACGTGATGCCTATATACAATGATCATGCCTAGATAGTCTCATAATTATTCGCTTTTCTATCAATTGCTCGACAGTAATTTGTTTACCCGCCGTAGAATATCGCTATCATGAGAGAAGCCACTAGAGAACACTATGGCCCCCGGGTCCATTCTCAACATATCAATCTACATCTACTTTACCTTTTCCGCTTTTACTTTCTGTTCTTATAAACAAAAATATGAAAAATATAAACTATCATCTCTATCAGATCTCACTTTCGTAAGTGACCGTAAAGGGATTGACAACCCCTTATCGCGTTGGCTGCGAAGTTCTTATTTGTTTGTGCAGGTGCGAGGGACTCGCGCATGGTCTCCTACTGGATTGATACCTTGGTTCTCAAAAACTGAGGGAAATACTTACGCTACTGTGCTTCATCTCCCTTTCCTCTTCGAGGGAATACAACGCAAGCTCGAGAAGTAGCAAGAAAAATTTCTGGCGCCATTGCCGAGGACACTTACGCAAAAGTCATATACCAAGTACCTATCACAAACCCTTATCCTTCGCATAACATTATTTGCCTCTCGTTTTCCTCTCCCCCACTTCACCCTTGCCGTTTTATTTGCCCTTCTTCTACCGTGTGTTTATCGTTCGCTTGCTTCTTGTTTGCTTGTGTGCTGCTTGCTTGCTTGTCATCATGTCTAGCACACCTATCATTATCAACACTCCGGAGAGTGAGGTCCTCAACTTTAAACAAAGGGAGGAAGAAAACTTAAAAGATGTCTGGTATAGAATTTGCAATGCTCAAAATAGATCCAATAGGAAGATTTCCACTTCCGTGCTTCTTCGCAATTTTTATGTTGGCATAACTCTGTGGAATAGATTTATCTTGGATACAATTACCGGAGGGAATTTCTTGGGTAGCCATACCTTTGATTCTTATAATGTTATGACTGAATTATTTGGCTCACCACCTCTCATGGTTAATGGGACCATTTTAACTTTGGAGCATGTTATGCAAAGGTTAGTGTCTGCGTCCTGGGAACCAAGGTACCCAGACTTGCCTGTCTGGGGGCCGCGACGCGCTCCTACAAGCGGCCTGGTACGGCCCAGCTAATCGACCAGCTGCTCAAGACCCTCGCGAGGGGCCAGGCCTCGCGAGGAGAACGACGCCAAGACCCCCTCGGGAGCGGCCTCGGCAAGGCATTCCGGAGGGGCGGAGAATCCAAGGCCAAGCCTGCCTCAGCATGAGGAAGTGATGTCAGCAGTGATGCACCGCGCCGGCGAGTGCCAGCGGCGCAGTTGCCATTTCGGTGCAAAGGGGACAGCGCAGCCATTGGTTCCCAAGGAACGGGGAAAAGGTTTCCTCTTTGGTGCAACAAGACCGAAGACCGCAAGGACGATAAGGAGGATGTCACTGTCGAGCCCACCACCGTGTCACCGCCTGATCCTTTTGCAGGAAAAGTCCGCTTTTTTCAGGGCAAGAACGTCCTTGTGTTCCCGCTCAAAAATGGCCGTTGTGGGATCCCTTCTAGCCTAAACATTTCGGGGCCACCTATATAAGTAGTTAGGATTCCCACTGAGAAAGGGGGATCGATTCACACACTTGGCCACCGCACAAGGAGCAAGAACACTGGCCTCTTGACTGTCCTGAGCCCAGGAACCCTTGTACCAGTTCATATCCTAGCTCGCCCGAAGCCAATCCACCAAAGTAGGAAGTAGGGTCTTACACCACACGGTGGCCCGAACCTGGATAAACTCTTGTGTGCTTGTTCGTTGTTTGCTTGAATCTTTCCATCGAGACGAGAGCGAGGCGCTATGTAGATGTGAGTGGGAGAGATTTTCGGTCACGCCCCTGTGTTTGAACTTAACGGGTTTTGCGGAGCCCTGAATCCGACATTTGGCATGCCAGGTAGGGGGCGTGTCGAAATCTCGCCTCTCCGACGACCTCTACGCGTTCTCGTCACCGACCCTGCTCCACAGCCATGGTGGACACACGTCGAGCTCACGCCACCGCCGCGCTGCGAACGTCGCGCAGACGGCGCCTGCGGGCAACGGCGCTCTGCTCTGCCCCAACTCACATGTCGCCAACACCGCCACCGACCCGGTTGTCCACGAACAGCAGGACTCCTCGCTGCCGCCGTCCATGCGGCGGGATGGCCGCACGGCAACCCCTTCACCCTCTCCGGCCGCAGCGTCGTCCTCGCTGGTCCTCCGCGGGCCCGTCTACCAGCAGCTTGCGCTACTGATGGCGCGGGAGCTCTTGCGCTACCGCCCGGCAGATGATCTCTACGAAGAGTGGCTCCACCGCATCACCGAGCTCGTCAACGGCGCTGGGGAAGCACCTGCACCAATGCACTCCTAACGTCCTCCATCGCCCCCGGCTGCAAACGAGGGTCGTGGGGTCCCGGCTCTGCCTCACCTTCACCACGCCGGCCAGGAGGGCCGGTGCGAGGCCCCTCGACGTGAACAACCCCGCAGAGCCCACGCCCGCGACGAGGAGAGTTTCCAGGTGATCCCGCAACCACATGCAGGGGCTTGTGGGCCCCCTGGCCCAAAACGCCTAGACCGCGGGCCACAGGAGGTGGTAGCGCCAGCACCTCAAGAACCAGCGTCACAGGTGCAGGAGGCGCCTGTGATCATGAGCGTGCGTGGGTGTGGCGCCCTAGCTCTCGAGCTACGGAGCCTCATCTGGCCTAGCAAGTTCAAGCCGGACCTGCCTCCGCGCTACGACGGGACCACCGACCCCACGAAGTTCCTCCAACTCTACGGGCTGAGCATCGAGGCGTCCAACAGCACTGAGCAGGTCATGGCGAACTGGTTCCCCATGGCTCTGAAGGATGGAGCGCGCTCCTGGCTCCTGAACCTCCCAGTGGGATCCATCTCCTCCCGGGGAGAGCTTCGCGAGCGCTTCGTCGCTAACTTCCAAGGCACCCGCGACCGAGCCCCGGCAGCTGCTGACCTGCGTCGCGTGAGGCAGAAGCCGGAAGAAACCCTGCAAAAGTACATCCAACGCTTCAACACCATGTGCCTCCGTATCCCTAGGGTCTCGGACGAGGCCATCATCTCCGCGTTCTCCAATGGCGTCCGCGATGTGAGGATGAGGGAAGAGCTCGCCATCCACAAAGACCTGTGCACAACCCTCGAGATGTTCAAGCTCGCGGCGAAGTGCGCCAGAGCGGAGGAAGGCCGCCTCTCCCTTCAGGAGCTGCCTGAGGCGGAGGCAGACGACAAGAAAACCAAGGCCAAGGAGCCAAAGCGCAAGGGACCCGTCGTGCTGGCTGTAGAGCCAGAAGTGAAGCGTGGCTGCGGCTACGATGAACTCGTCAGAGACAATCGACCGTACTGCGTCTTCCACGACGTCCACAACCACAACACCAACGACTGTCAGGAGCTCAGGGCGATGTGCGGCGGGCGCGTCGGGCAGCACCCTGAGCGCGACAACCGCTGCTACGGCCGTGGAGGAGGTCGAGGAGGAAGACGTTGGGACGGCAGGAACTCGCGCCAAGGGTGGCGTGAGCAACCTCATGAAGACCACTGGCAGGAGCAGCCTCGTGAGGGTCGCCCTCAGGGCCACGGAGGCCTGCCTCCACTGCCACCACCGCCAAGGAGGAACGACGACGACCGCCTAGGAGACGGGGCAGGGGGCTTCCAGGAACCGCGTGCAGGGATCAACGTCCTCTCCGTCGAGACCTTCAAGACACTCCAGGTTCCCTACGATCAGCTCCACCCCACCAAGCCATTCTATGGAGTCACAGATAGCTCCACGCTCCCGATGAGGCAAGTCCGCCTCCCCGTCACCTTTGGCGACTGCGACAACTACCACACAGAGCTCATCGACTTCGACTTCACAAACATCCACCTCCCGTACAATGCCATCCTGGGGTATCCTGCCCTTGCCAAGTTGATGGGGGCGACCCATCATGGCTACAATGTCCTCAAGATGCCCGGGAGCGGTGGAGTCATCACGATCGCCTCCGACGAGAAGGAAGCGGTGCGTTTCCTGGAGCGTGCCTACCAGACCGCGGCGGTTGAGTACTCCAATGAGGATGGGGCCATCCTCGCCCTGTAGACCGCCCCCAAGAAGAAGAAGAACCTACCCGTCGACGGACCTCAGGACGCGGGGGCTCCCAAGGACATGGCCTCAGGACTCGCGCCTGCTGACGAGGCGCCTTCCACCCTCGCATAGGGAGGTGCGCTCGATGCCCCTCTCATGACGGGCTCGGGGGCTCTCCTCTGGAGTGTCCCTGAGCTGACCCGTGCCCCGAGGGAGGTGCTCGAGCACCACCTGCAAGCGTATCTTGATGCGCGTTTTTGTGAGCCCAGCGTGAGCCGTCCAGCACTGGGGGCTCAGGAATTCATCCACCAAGTTACAGAGGAACTTCAGTACGCAAGACTCATCCGCGGTGGCCGTAACCGCATGATTCCAAGTCCATCTACTCGCAGCCCAAGCGACTGCTTCCGCGTCTGCGTCGACATCGCGGGTCTCAACCGAGCCGCTTCTCAGGAGCCCTTCTAGCCGATGGCGGTCGGCCGGAGGAGGGCCCTCCTCTGCAGCTACGTATGCATGCTCTTCGGGTTCCGCAACGCAGCTGCCACGTTCCAGCATTTCATGCAGCAGGCCTTGGGGGCTCGGGAGGCTCAGTGGCAGGCGGTCCGGACGGAGCGGGAGCTGGACCCGCGCGACCACTGAGAGCCTCAGGAGCCCTTGGGCCTCAGGATCCCGACGATCCTCGGGAGCGACCCGCACAGCTCGCGTCTTTAGCTACCCCAACTCTCCTTCGGCAAGTATCAGGTGACACTTCAGGTATCCAAACGAGGGCGCCTCTCGGGCTGCATCATCCTCGGGCCGCTGGGGGCTGTTCCCCCGTGGCTGTTTCCCTTTTTGCATGATCAAGGCCATATATCTCTTTCCATTCGCATTATCTATATGCTTGGCGTCCTCACCGCCACTAAGGTCATGAGCCCTTGTGAGCCCACTCGCGACCGCCCCATGATTAAGGACTGGCACGCCGTCTGTGCTCGGGTCTGTCCCTGCAGCGTCGATTAACCCAAGGGCTGAGCTCTGCCTAGCGAGCCATTTCCGTGACGGCACCTTCCATGGTTCTTGGTGCCTTGTTCTCGCATGGGCTAATCGTGGATGGTTAAGTAGCGGCCAGTGGCAGGTGCCTCGCTCATGCGGGAACCGCACGTCGGCTGTTTTTCCTTTGGATCGTGGCATGAGAAGACTGGGCACGGCGTCGGTGCTCGGGTCCGTCCCTGCAGCGTCGACAAATCCAGTGGCTGAGCTCCGTCTCGCGGGTTAACCCCGTGATGTCACCTCCTGGGGTCACTGGTGATGCGGCCTTCTCATGCAATATCCCCTGGAGATGCACTCAGCGCAGGTCGACACAACACCTCTCTTTTCACATTTTGCAGAAGAAGACTCAAGCACAACCCGCCTCAGGGTAGTGTCTCGTGAGTGATGCGTAAGCTCACGAGAACTTCCTCAGAGTCATTCAGCTCATCCTGAGAAGGGCCCATATACACCTTGGTTGTCCTACCATGCCAGCCATGTGTCAGGACGGGGATGTACACGCCCCAGAGTCTCTCCCGGTGGGAGGCTCCCTCCCACGGCCCAGTGGAAGTACCAACATCCGCGCTGGCAGATCCAACCGAGGAGCGGTTATGCCCACGAACCAGTGGAAGCACCAAGATCCGCGCTGGCCGATACGACCGCGGCGCGGTTATGCCCACACTCCGTGCAACTGTGGTAGCTCTATGCTCCGCGCTAGTTATAAACAACTGAGGGTGGCCCCCAGTGGTCGCACCAACCTCAGGGAGCTTTTCAGCTCACGACGCTCATAGCTTCTCCTTGGATGGGTGTTGCAAGGGGGCTAGGCACTGGGGCTATGCTCAGGCCACGCCTGGCAGACGCCACCGTACTAGTGCCCCCATCCCAGGCGTAGGCTCGTGGGCAAGGTATGGTGCTCGTTCTCCTTCATGAGAACCGTTCGTAAATCAAGGGGGACCCCTGGGCATCACGACCCAGGGGCCTAACTAGCCACGTAGCCCCTCATCCCTTGAGCCTAGTTATGATGATAACCCCGGTCCTCCGGAGGGCTCAATGGCGATCGAGGTATGCGCGGGGTTGGGCCCTGCCGGCGCAGAACGAAAACGGGATCGCTTAAACGTCAAGGGGAACCCTTGGGCATCGCGACCCAAGGGCCTCACTGGCGACGTAGCCCCTCATCCCTTGAATCTAGTTACTACGGTAACCCTGGTGTCCGGAGGGCTCAGCAACAAGTCTAGTTACTACGGTAACCCCGGTCATCCAGAGGGCTCAGCGGCGGTCGAGGTATGCACGGGATTGGGCCCTGCCGACGCAGAGCACCTAAAGCAAACATGAAAGGAAGCAAGCATGGAATCATCTAGCTATTACAATAACCTCAAGTTTTTTTCAAATTCAACCCAAGTTCTTACGCCTCCCTGAGGCACACGCACTTCTCTCACTAAACAGGACGAATCAAGCATCGCCAGGCCCCACCCCTTTGGCTGCGAGGGTAACGGCCCGGAGAAACGTCTCCACCAACCACGCGGCATCTGTTCCCACGGCCTCAGGAGTGGTCACCCGCCGCCTCCTCACGAAGGCGCTTGGACGCCAAACCTTGCCTCAGGGGAAGGGCAGCAGGAGTCAAGCACCATTTGACCTCAGGAATTGCTAAGATAAGTTTTCAATATTGCACCCGCTTGCATACCTACACCACCACTTACCATAGTTATGAAGCCTTTCCCGATGGACCAGTGGGCAGTTGCCTGCACGCCAAGAGGGACCTCCTGAGCATTGCGCCTCGCAGGCTCTTACCGGATCTTGGACCCCTCGCCTCCTGGCCTTGGCCATGGTGCCGCGACCTGGCATACCAGCACAGGCCGAGGCTGGTTCCGGGATTGGGTCTCGCAGGCGTAGGGCCTTAAGCTACCGCAGGAACGAAAGAAAGGGGAAATCTTGCTCTAACAAGGGGTTCATGCAAGACACAAGTTTATGACGCTAGATAGTAACAAAAGTATTACGAGAATTTACATGTCCTTTTGAAGCCCTCCATGATGGCCCACAGGAACTAAGCTAAGGAAGACGCTGTTTCCCTCCAGCGATAGGGGAGACGGCTTGGCGGCTCGTAGCTCTCGTCAGAGCTCAAGGCCGTCTCAGGGGTAGCTGAACTGCTATCAAGTGAGTCGGAGATATAGCCAAAAGCGAGCGGTTCGCTGCCCTGACGACACGGGGAATGGTCGCCGGCGAGCCCATTCCCTGCGTCACACGGTAGTCGGAGGCCGTCCGCCCCAAAGACTTTGAAGGTCATCACGCCCGTCGTGTCCAGCGCGAAGTGAAGAATGTGCCTCCCGGTGGGGGCGCAGGCACGACACACCACACCCCAGCCCCAGGTCATGAAGACCTAGCTGGAAGAAACCACCTCCACGTCAGCATGCAAAGGAGGAAGGCGACACCCTTCGTGCCTCAGCTCCATCGTCACCCAGCCCAGAGCCGGGAGTACCTTCCTCAGGAACGGAGGAAGAAGGATCCAGGAATGCGGAGGGGCCCCCGCCCACATGATGAACTCACGGGCATCATCCTCCGAATGGGACGGTAGCAGGGTACGGGGAGACGCCCGTCTCTCCGGGCAACTCGCGGCGCCACTCCTATCGCCGCCCCGGCTCAATCTGCTTGCCGTTGAGGTGTGCAAGGGAAGCGGAAATCCTGGTGGAGCCCGCGTGCACCATGTGCGAGCCTCCGCCAGCCTCAGGGACGCACCCGGAGAATCACGGCGCCTCTTCTTCGGGGGGAGCCGTTCGGGCTCTACCATCGGGCTCTTCCCTTTCTCCGCGGCGAGAACCTGCGAATCGGCGCCCCGAAGCCCTAGGAGCAATGGAAACGTGGGGATCAGCCTACAACGGTCAAGTGAGAGGCGTAGAGCCTCACCCCCCTGTTTATAAGCCAAGAAGACCAACCGGTGACCACTCGCGTGCAGCCATAATGACCCTGCTGCCCGCGCCAAGGATTTCTCAAGTCACACGGTTGCCAAGATTGTGTGGGAAGTAGAGTCGCTCGCGTCCCATCCAACCGTCGCGCGCCAGCCTGGCCCGCAGCCTTTTTGGGGCCCGCGGCGCTTCGTCCTCGACTAAGGCTTCGCCCTGAAGCCAACTCCGCGCACGCCTTGGGCTCGGGGGCTACTGTCGGCGTCCTGGGAACCAGGGTACCCAGACTTGCCTGTCTGCGGGCCACGACGTGCTCCTACAAGCGGCCTGGTACGGCCCAGCTAATCGACCAGCTGCTCAAGACCCTCGCGAGGGGCCAGGCCTCGCGAGGAGAACGATGCCAAGACCCCCTAGGGAGCGGCCTCGGCAAGGCGTTCCGGAGGGGCGGAGAATCCAAGGCCAAGCCTGCCTCAAGAGGAGGTAGTGATGTCAGCAGTGATGCACCGCGCCAGCGAGTGCCAACGTCCGCCAGTGGGGCAGTTGCCATTTCGGTGCAAAGGAGACAGCGCAGCCGTTGGTTCCCAAAGAACGGGGCAAAGGTTTCCTCTTTGGTGCAACAAGACCGAAGACCGCAAGGACGATAACGAGGATGTCACCGTCGATCCCACCACCGTGTCACCGCCTGATCCTTTTGCTGGCGAAGACCGCTTTTGTCAGGGCAGGAACGTCCTTGTGTTCCCGCTCAAAATGGCTGTTGTGGGATCCCTTCCCGCCTAAACATTTTGGGGGAAGAGGACCGGGGCCGCCTATATAAGTAGTTAGGATTCCCACTGAGAAAGGGGGATCGATTCACACACTTGGCCACCGCACAAGGTGCAAGAACACTAGCCTCCTGACCCTCCTGAGCTCGCCTCCTGAGCCCAGGAACCCTTGTACCAGTTCATATCCTAGCTCGCCCGGAGCCAATCCACCAAAGCAGGAAGTAGGGTCTTACACCACACGATGGCCCGAACCTGGATAAACTCTTGTGTGCTTGTTCGTTGTTTGCTTGAATCTTTCCATCGAGACGAGAGCGAGGCGCTAGGTAGACGTGAGTGGGAGAGATCTTCGTTCACGCCCTTGTGTTCGAACTTAACGGGTTTTGCGGTGCCCTGAATCCGTCAGTTAGAAATCATTGAAAACAAAGTTGCTAAGGTAGAACTGGTAGATAACTTGGATAGAAAAATCCACAATGAAATTACTCAATATGGATCCAAGGTAGGAGTTGTTCTGAAAAATCTTAAGAAAAGGAGCCCATAGTTAAAGAAAAGCTAGATCAGGATTCCACTAGAATCAATAAGCTAGAGGATATTATTACTAATGTGGGTTCTTCTCTTTCTGGTATAAAAACTACTCCAAATACCTCTACCACTAAATTATCTAAGTTCATGTATGTCCCTAAAGACAAGGGTGAAACATCTAGTAAAGGAATTGCGGATCTCAAATCCATAAGCGTTCACCCTAATTTTCTTACTTTTGCAAGAGACCCTTTTGACACTTTAGAATTTCTTGATTTCATGCCGAAGAGTTTGATTATCAAAATGGACAAAGAAGTGCCTAAGAAGCATAAGTGCTTAATCAAAGAATTGCCTTCCAAGGATGGCAATACCTAGATCTATCTTGTATCGTGCCTAGCTAGGGGCGTAAAACGATAGCGCTTGTTGGGAGGCAACACAATTTTTTTTTTTGTTTTTGCTGCTGTTAGGGAATAAATATTGCATCTAGCCTCTGTTTAGATGTGGTTTCATGTTTTGTTTATTGTTTGTGCCAAGTAGAACCTTTGGGAAGACTTGTGTGAATTTATGTGATCTTGCTGTGAAAAACAGAATCGTTAGCGCTCACTAGAATGGGCGTCAGATTTTAGTGGAGCATGCTATTTAGTTGATTCTTTTTGAAAATGATTGATAGACAAATTTCTCACGTTTACCAATTTAGTTTGAATTTTTTGGAGTTACAGAAGTATGCGAAACCTGCAGATTACTACAGATTGTTCTGTTTTTGACAGATTCTGTTTTTCGTGTGTTGTTTGCTTATTTCAGTGCATCTATGAGTAGTATTGGCAAGTATGAACCATAGAGAAGTTGGAATACAGTAGGTTTAACTCCAATATAAACAAAGAATGAATTCATTGCAGTACCTTTGAGTAGTGGTTTGCTTTCTTATACTAACAGAGCTCACGAGAAATTTTATCTAAGTTTTGTGTTGTGAAGTTTTCAAGTTTTGAGTATTGCTTTGATGGACTATGGAACAAAGAGTACCAAGGGACTAATCTTGGGGATGCCCATGGAACCCCAAGTAAATTTCAAGGATAATCAGAAGCCTAAGCTTGGGGATGCCCCGGGAAGGCATCCCCTCTTTCGTCTTCATCCATCGGTAACTATACTTGGAGCTATACTTTTATTCACTACAAGATATGTGTTTTGCTTGGAGCGTCTTGAATAATTTGAGTCTTTGCTTGTTAGTTTGTCACAATAATCCTTGCTGGACACACCTATTTGAGAGAGTTAAATATGGCCTAGGAATTTTTAGAACACTCTATGTGCTTCACTTATATCTTTTGAGTTGAATAGTTTTTGCTCTAGTGCTTCACTTATATATTTTAGAGCACGGTGGTGGTTATATTTTGTAGAAATTGTTGAACTCTCATGCTTCACTTATATCCTTTTGAGAGTCTATTAAAACAGCATGGTAATGTGTTTAGGCTAAAAACTAGTCTTCACATGATAGACATCCAATATCAATGTAGTAAAAAAAAATTACACTAAGTGCATTAAATATAATGAGATGTTGGATGCTTGTTAATTGTTTTGAGATATGAGGATAGTGATATTAGAGTCATGCTAGTGGAGTTATTATGAAATTGAGAAATACTTGTGTTAAGGTTAGTGATTCCCGTAGCATGCACGTATGGTGAACCGCTATGTGACGAAGTTAGAGCATGGGGTATTTGTAGAGTGCCAACCTTTGTGTGGAGGTTGGGGGCGCGCGATGGTTAACTCCTACCAACCCTCCCCCCCCTAGGAGCATGTGTTTATTGCTTTGTTTTGATGACTCGTAGATTTTTGCAATAAGTATATAAGTTCTGATGACTAATGTTGAGGCCATGGATTATACACACTCTCACCCTTCCACCATTGCTAGCCTCTCTTGTACGGCGCAACTTTCGCCGGTACCATAAACCAACTATATATCCTTCCTCAAAACAGCCACCATATTATTCCTCAAAACAGCCACCATACCTACCTATCATGGAATTTCCATAGCAATTCCGAGATATATTGCCATGCAACTTTCCACCGTTCCATTCATATGACACGCATCGTATTGTCATATTGCCATACATGATCATGTAGTTGACATCGTATTTGTGGCAAGGCCACCATGCATATTTTTTTCATACATGTCACTCTTGTTTCATTGCACATACCGATACACCGCCGGAGGCATTCATATAGAGTCATACCTTGTTGTAGTATCGAGTTGTAATGAAAGTGTGATGATCATCATTGTTAGAGCATTGTCCCATGGGAGGAAAGGCTAAATCAATAAAGCCCCTCCGCAAAAAAAAAGAAAAAAAGGAAGGCCAAAAAAAGGCCCAAAAAAAGGAAAAGAAAAGAAAAAGGGACAATTGCTACTATCTTTTTTCCACACTTGTGCTTCAAAGTAGCACCATCTTCTTCATTGTAGAGAGTCTCATGCTTAGTCACTTTATATACTAGTGGGAATTTTCGATATAGAACTTGGCTTGTATATTCCTACGATGGGCTTCCTCAAATGCCCTAGGTCTTCGTGAGCAAGCAAGTTGGATGCACACCCACTAGTTTCTTTTGTTGAGCTTTCATACATATTTAGCTCTAGTGCATCCGTTGCATGGCAATCGCTACTCACTCACATTGATATCTATTGATGGGCATCTCCGTAGCCCGTTGATACGCCTAGTTGATGTGAGACTATCTTCCTCCTTTTTGTCTTCTCCACAACCACCTCTCTATTCCACCCATAGTGCTATGTCCATGGCTCACGCTCATGTATTGCGTGAAAGTTGAAAGGTTTGAAAGAATAGAGTGTGAAAACAAGTGCTTGGCTGAAATCGGGGTTGTGCATGATATGAATATTTTGTCTGATGAAGAGGGAGCATAGCCAGACTATATAATTTTGTAGGGATAACTTTATTTAGCCATAATATTTTGAGAAGACATTATTACTTTGTTAGTATGCTTGAAGTATTATTATTTCTTATGTCAATATAGACTTTTATCTTGAATCTTTCAGATCTGAATATTCATGCCACAATTAAGATAATTACATTGAGAAACTATGTTGGTTAGCATTCCACATCAAAAATTCTTTCTTTATCATTTACCTACTCGAGGACGAGCATGAATTAAGCTTGGGGATGCTTGATACGTCTCCAACGTATCTATAATTATTTATTGTTCCATGATATTATTTTGAAGTCTTGGATGTTTAATGGGCTTTGTCATACACTTTTATATCATTTTGGGACTAACCTACTAACCCAAAGGCCCAGTCCAGATTGCTGTTTTTTGCCTGTTTCAGGGTTTTGCAGAACAAGAATATCAAACGGAGTCCAAACGGAATGAACCTTCGTGAGAGATATTTTTGCAGAAAATCACACACGAAGAACTTGAGAACCATGTCAGAAGAGCCACGAGGGGCCCACAAGGGTGGGGGGCGTGCCCCCCTACCTCGTGGGGCCCCCGTGACTCCCCCGGTGTCCTCCTTCTTCCTATATAAGTCTACGTACCCCGAAACCATCAGCAATAGAGAGAAACCCCTAATTCCACCGCCGTAACCTTCTGTTCCCGTGAGATCCCATCTTGGAGCCTGTTCCGAAGCTCCACCGGAGGGGGATCCATTACGGAGTTCTTCATCATCATCATCATCGCCCTCACTATGAGTTGTGAGTAGTTTACCACAGACCTTCGGGTCCATAGCTACTATCTAGATGGCTTCTTCTCTCTCTCTCTCTGGATCTCAATACAAAGTTATCCTCGGTCTTTGAGGAGACCTATTCGATGTAATCTCTTTTTGCGGTGTGTTTGTCGAGATCGGATGAATTGTGAGTTTATGATCAAGATTATCTATGAGAAATATTTGGTTCTTCTCTGAACTTTTTATGTGTGCTCATAATATACTTGCAAGTCTCTTCGAATTATTGGTTTGGTTTGGCCTACTAGATCTATAGTTCTTGCAATGGGAGAAGTGCTTGGCTTTGGGTTCAATCTTGCGGTGTCCTTTCCCAGTGACAGTAGGGGCAGCAAGGCACGTATTGTATTGTTGCCATCGAGGATAAAAAGATGGGGTTTATATCATATTGCTTGAGTTTATCCCTCCACATTATGTCATCTTGCTTAAGGCGTTACTTTGTTCTTATGAACTCAATACACTAGATGCATGCTGGATAGGGTCGATGTGTGGAGTAATAGTAGTAGATGCAGGCGGGAGTCGGTGTACTTGTCTCTGACGTGATGCCTATATACAATGATCATGCCTAGATAGTCTCATAATTATTCGCTTTTCTATCAATTGCTCGACAGTAATTTGTTTACCCGCCGTAGAATATCGCTATCATGAGAGAAGCCACTAGAGAACACTATGGCCCCCGGGTCTATTCTCAACATATCAATCTACATCTACTTTACTTTTTCCGCTTTTACTTTCTGTTCTTATAAACAAAAATACTAAAAATATAAACTATCATCTCTATCAGATCTCACTTTCGTAAGTGACCGTAAAGGGATTAACAACCCCTTATCGCGGTGGCTGCGAAGTACTTATTTGTTTGTGCAGGTGCGAGGGACTCGCGCGTGGTCTCCTACTGGATTGATACATTGGTTCTCAAAAACTGAGGGAAATACATACACTACTATGTTGCATCTCCCTTTCCTCTTTGAGGGAATACAACGCAAGCTCGAGAAGTAGCATTCTTCACCTTTTACTGCGAGGCGTTTGTGGGGGTGAAACCGACTATCGCTTTGTTCCACCACTTCTTCTCCATGCGGCGGTACAATGAGGGTCCATGCTCAGGCTGTGTCTCCTTCATCTTCCAGCGGCAGGGTTGTCGGCCGATGACAGCCGAGAAGAAGATAGACTCCCACCGGAAGAGGTGGTTCTATCTGGATGCCCAGCGCGTTCACCCGCTGCTGTCGCCGCCTACCGCCCGTCCGGCGAAATGCGCCGGCTGGAGTTACGCGAAGCTCACCGACCCCCTTGTCGAGCCTGTCTTGCCAAGGATCGAAGCCGACCTGTGCTCGAGGCTAGAAGGGGCCCATATCGTGAAGGAGTTCCTGAGGCAGCGGCTGGCGCCGCTCCAGGCACACTCGCGCCCCATGTGGGAGCTGACGGGTGATGACGACAGGCTCCGGCTGCGCTCGGGGACGCTGGCCGAGGCCTATCTGGACCTTGTCTTGATCACTCTCCTGGGAATGGTTCATGAGGACCTCTCGGGGGGCCACCTGCCGCTATACAGCCGTCCTCACAAGGCCGAGCTACTGAAAGCCATGTCTGGTTTCGGGGTGCCCGTGGCTGCTCCGCCCACAGTTGACGTGTCCTCTGGTGCCGATGAGGAGAGCGACGAGGAGGACTCGGAGGAGACCCTGGGCGACGAGGACCGGGTTGAGGAAGGGGACTCCTCCGAGGCATCCGCTGAGGAAGTGGCATCAGGCGCAGGCGCTGCCGGACATCCCCCAGGCGACCACTCTGCGTCGATCTGGACGCGCTGTGTCCGGGGGGAGCAATGCGGCGACCCCGCTGAGGAGCGTCGTGCCAGCGAAACTGGTGACCACGACCGCTCCCAAGTCCGTGACCTCGCGCCTTGCCAAGATCCGGACCGCCAGCACGCCCGTAGTGCCAGCGGCCGCGGCCGACTTGCTGATGAAGAGGAGGGCACGCCTCGCCTTCGATGAGTAAGTGTGCAATCTCCTGTTATCCCTCGGTCGCTCTGTTCCTGACATACTTCTCTTGGCGCAGCAGCCTGGGCGGCATGATGAAGAACATGAAGGGGGATGTCACATCGCGGTACCCCGCTCCACCTGCCGTTGTTGTCGCCACGGAGAAGGGTGCCGCAGCTTTGCGCGCCTCGGCCAGCTGGGCCACCGAGTGCGCGGGGGCGGTGTCGCCTGAGGGCGTCGTTGCTGTTTGCGAGGCCGCGGTGGCTCTTGCTCCGGCTGCTCCAGCGAGGGGAGCCGGAGCCCCCGAGCCCATGGTCGAGCGGCTGATCTCGGTGGCACCCATCCGCCAGCTGGTGCAGCCTGGCCCTGAGACCTTGGAAGCCGCTTCCGTTGCGCTGGGTCGGCTCCATGCCAATCTTCAGGGTGGTGATGGCCGCGCGATGGAAGGATTCCTGGGCCTGATCTCTGGGTGGCTCCTAGTAGACAAGACTGCGCCGGCCTCCTGGAGCCAGGCCTCAGCGGTTGCCGCCAAGGGTCATGAGGAAGCTACGGCAGCCACGCGGGCACGTGACGCCGCGCGAGCCGATGCGGCATCCTCCGAGAAGCGCTGCCTCAAGGCGGAGGGCGAGCTGGAGGCCCTTCGCGAGGAAGGCGCCAGGCGCGCCCTAGAGCTCGAAAGGTTGGAGAAGGAGCTCAAGGCGCAGAAGGCTCAGACGTCTCGGCTGCAGCAGGAGCAGCTCGCTGATCGCGCGAGCATGGAGAAGCTGAAGGCAAAGGCCGAGCAGGCCAGGGCGACACAAGCTGCGCGCGAGAAGGAAGACGCCCTTGCGGCCTCGGCAGCGGTGAGTTGCGAGGCCCTCACCTCCTTCGAGCTCGAGGCCCATATGGCGCTACGGGCTACTTATGGGGAAGGGTTCGAGAAGCCACTGGCTGCCCCGGAGGATGGCCTCGCCAGGCTCGTCACCGCGCTTGTGAAGTCCCTGCCCGAGGTTACGGCCGCGATCGGCCAGTTAGCAGACGTCGAAAGCCACACGCTCCTTACCTTGGCCCTGACTCGGGTGTGCGACCACCTAAGTCTCCGAGATCCTACTCTTGACCCAGCCTCGCTGTCCGAGCGAGCATAAGGGGCGCGGCTCCTGAGGCCCTGGAGGCAAAGGTCAAGGAACTGGTGGA
Source organism: Secale cereale (assembly GCA_902687465.1). Lineage (NCBI taxonomy): Eukaryota > Viridiplantae > Streptophyta > Magnoliopsida > Poales > Poaceae > Secale > Secale cereale. Next base: position 528,434,409 of record LR738713.1, read on the forward strand.
GGCATTCCTCCGGGTTGCTGCTACCGCGGCCGAAGAGGCGGAGGCTGGTGATGACGCGCTTGGTGATGCCTGACCTGTTCCTGTCCAGATGAGACAAATGCAAGTGCTTGGGGGAGGCGTAAGAACTCCCTTCAATTTGGAGAACTTGGTATTATTGTAATAACTAGATTGAACTTGATGATTTCCATGCTTGCTTCCTTTCATGTTTGCTTAGGTGCTCTACATCGAAAGGGCCCAACCCCGCGCATACCTCGATCGCCCTTGAGCCCTCCGGGTGACCGGGGTTATCGTAATAACTAGACTCAGGGAATGAGGGGCTACGTAGCTAGTGAGGCCCCTGGGTCGCGATGCCCAGGGGTGCCCCTTGACGTTCAAGCGATCCCGTTTGAGTTCTGCATCGATAGGGACCAGCCCCGCGCATCTCGACCGCCGTTGAGCACCGGGCTCAAGGAGTGAGGGGCTACGTGACTAGTGATGCCCCTGGGTCTCGATGCCCAGGGCTCCCCCTTGACGTACGAACGACTCTCATGAGGGAGAAAGAGCACCATACCTTGCTCACGAGCCTTCGCCTAGGATGGGGGCGCGAGAAAGCCAGGTGTTTGGGCACCTGGTAGGGTGGCGTCTGCCAGGCGTGACCTGAGCATAGCCCCCGTGCCTAGCCCCCCTCGTGAAACCTATCCAAGGAGAAGTTGTGAGCGTCGTGAGCTGAAAATCTCCCTGAGGTTGGTGCGACCGCTGGGGGCCGCCCTCAGTTGTTTATAACTAGCGCGGAGCATAGAGCTACCACACCTGCGCGGAGTGTGGGCATAACCATGCCTCGGTCGTAGCGGCCAGCGCGGAGCATGGTGCTTCCACTGGTTCGTGGGCATAACCGCTCCTCGGTTGGTTCTGCCAGCATGGAGCATGGCACTTCCACTGGACCGTGGGAAGGAGCCTCCCACCGGGAGAGACTCCGGGGCGTGTACATCCCCGTTCTGACACGTGGCTTGCACGGCAGGACAGCCAAGGTGTATATGGGCCCTCCCCAGGACGAGCTGAACGACTCTGAGGAAGTTCTCATGAGTTTACGCATCACTCATGAGACCCTACCCTGAGGCGGGTTGCGCCTGAGTCTTCTTCTGCAAAGTGTGAAAAGAGAGGCGTTGTGTCGACCTGTGTCGAGTGCATATCTAGAGGGCATCGCATGAGAAGGCCGCTGCACCAACGACCCCAGGAGGTGACGTTAGCGGGACCGGCCCGTAAGACAGAGCTCAGCCGCTGGATTTATCAACGCTGCAGGGACGGACCCGAAAACAGATGCCGTGCCCAGTCTTCTCATGCAATAGTCCAAAAGAAAAACAACCGACGCGCGGTTCCCGCGTGAGCGAGGCACCTGCCACGGCCCCCTACTTACCCATCCACGATTAGCCCATGCGAGAACTAGGCACCAAGGACCATGGAAGGTAACGTCACGGGAATGGCTCGCGAGACAGAGCTCAGCCCTTGGATTTAGCGACGCTGCAGGGACGGACCCGAGCATAGACGCCGTGCTAGTCCTTAATCATGGGGCGGTCGCGAGTGGGCTTGCAAGGGCTCATGACCTTGGCGGCGGTGAGAACGCTGAGCATATAGGTAATGCAAATAGGAAGAAGCAACTAGCATTGATTCATGCGCAAAAAGAGACAGCTGCGGGGGGTGAGCCCCCAGCAGCTCGAGGATGATGCAGCCCGGGGGACGCCCTCGATTGAATACCTAAAACATCACCTGAGAGTTGTCAAAGAAGAGTTGGGGTAGCTGAAGACGCGAGTTGTGCCGGTCGCCCCTGAGGATCGTCGGGCTCCTGAGGCCCAGGGGCTCCGGAGGCCCTCAGTGGTCACGGGGGTCCGGCTCCCGCTCCGTCTGGACCGCCCGCCACTGAGCCTCCCGAGCCCCCAAGGCCTCCCGCGCGAGGCGCTGGAACATGGCGGCTACGTTGTGGAAGCCGAAGAGCATGCGGACGTAGCTGCAAGGGAGAGACCTCCTCCAGCCGACTGCCGTCGGCCAGAAGGGCTCCAAAGAAGCGGCTTGGTTGAGACCCTAGACGTCGATGCAGACGTGGAAGTGGTTGCTCGGGTTGCCGGTAGGTGAGATTGGCATCGTGCGGGTTACGCCCGCCGCGTATGAGCCTTGCATACTGAAGTTCCTGAGTAACCTAGTTGATGAAGTCCTGAGCCCCCAGCGCTGCATGGCTCACGCTGGACTCGAAAAAACGCGCGTCGAGACACGCCTGCAGGTGGTGCCCGAACACCTCCCTCGAGACGATGGTCAGATCAGGGACACTCCAGAGGAGAGCCCCCGAGCCCGTCCTGAGAGGGGCATCGGGTGCGCCTCCCTATGCGAGGGTGGAGGGCGCCTCCTCGGCAGGCGCGGATCCTGAGGCGACACCGCCAGGAGCCCCCGTTTCCTGAGGTCCGTTGGCGGGCAGGTTCTTCTTCTTCTTGGGGGGGAGGTTGTAGGGCGAAGACGGCTCCATCCTCGTCGGAGCTCTCGGCCGCCGCGGTCTGGTAGGCGCGCTCCAGGGAACGCACTGCTTCCTTCTCGTCCGAGGCGATCGTGATGACTCCGCCACTCCCGGGCATCTTGAGGATGTTGTAGATGTGATGCGTCGCTGCAATGAACTTGGCGAGGGCAGGATACCCAAGGATGGCGTCGTGCGGGAGGTGGATATTGGCGATGTCAAAGTCGATGAGCTCGGTGTGATAGTTGTCGCGGTCACCGAAGGTGACGGGGAGGTGGACCTGCCCCATCGGGAGTGGGGAGCCATTTGTGACTCCGTAGAATTGCTTTGTCGGGTGGAGCTGGTCGTAGGGGACCTGGAGCGTCTCGAAGGTCTGGACAGAGAGGACGTTGAGCCCTGCTCCGTCGTCGATGAGGGTCTTGGTCACGAGGACGTTGCTGATGGTCGGAGTGCAGAGCATCAGGAGAGCACCTGGCACCGCGGTGCACTTGAGCTGGTCCTTGGGGTCGAAGGCGATGACCTCCCTGGTCCACTTGAGGTTGCGCGCGGCGTCGAGCCTGGGAAGCACCGCATTCACCTCGCGAGCGAACTTCTTGAAGATGTGGTGGGAAGTTGGAGCATGGGCTCCTCCCAAGATACATGCAACCACACGCGGCTCTTGAAAGCCCCCTGCTCCATCTCCCTGGCGGTCGTCGTCGTTCCTTCGTGGTGGTGGTGGTAGCGGGGGAGGCATCCATTGCCCTAAGGGCGACCCTCACGAGGCTGGTCGCGCGAGGGGGCGCCGCGAGGCTGCTCCTGCCAGTGGTCCTCACGAGGTGGGTTACGCCACCCTTGACGCGAGTTCCTGTCGTTCCAGCGTCCTCCACCACGGCCTCCTCTGCGGCCGTAGCAGCGGTTGTCGCACTCAGGGCGTTGCCCGCCGCGCCCGCCGCGCATCGCCCTGAGCTCTTAGCTGTCGTTGGTGTTGTGGTTGTGGACATCATGGAAGACGCGGTACGGACAATTGTCTCTGGGGCGTCGTTGTAGCCGCAGCCACGCTTCAGTTCTGGATCTGCAGCCAGCACGGTGGGTCCCTTGCGCTTTGCTTCTTTGGCCTTGGCCTTCTTGTCGTCAGCCTCCACTTCTGGCAGCTCCTAGAGGGAGAGGCGTCCTTCCTCCGCCCTGGCGCACTTTGCCGCGAGCTTGAACATCTCGAGGGCTATGCACATATCCTCGTGGATGGCGAGCCCCTCCCTCATCCCGACGTCGCGGACACCGTTGGAGAACGCCGAGATGATGGCCTCGTCCGAGACCCTAGGGATCCTGAGGCGCATGGTGTTGAAACGCTGGATGTACTTCTGCAGGGTCTCCCCAGGCTGCTGCTTCATGCGGCACAGATCCGCGGCCGCCAGGGCTCGGTCGCGGGTGCCCTGGAAGTTGGCAACGAAACGCTCATGAAGCTCCCCCCATGAGGAGATGGATCCCACGGGGAGGTTCAGGAGCCAGGAGCAGGCGCCATCCTTGAGGGCCATGGGGAAACAGTTCGCCATGACCTGCTCGGTGCCGTTGGACGCCTCGATGCTCAGCTCGTAGAGTTGGAGGAAATCGTGGGGTTGGTGGTGCCATCGTAGCACGGAGGCAGATCCGGCTTGAACTTGCCGGGCTAGACGAGGCGCCGCAGCTCGGGAGCCAAGGCGCGACATCTAGCCACGCTCATGATGGCAGGCGCCCCCTGCGCCTGCAGTGCTGGTTCCTGGGGCGTAGGCGCGACCACCTCCTGTGGCGCGCGGTCCTGGTGCTGCGGGATGGGGAGCCCGCCAGCTTCTGCCTGGGGATGCGGAATCACCTGGCAACTCTCTTCGTCGCGTGAGGGGGCCCTGTGGGGCGGCTCACACCGCGGAGCCTCGCGCCTGACCCCCTTGCCGGCGCCGTAGAGTGGAGGTGGAGTCGGGACACCGTGGCCCTTGTTCCCCGCCATGGGTGACGGAGGACGAGAGGAGTGGGTTGGCGCAGGTACCTCCCCGGCGGTGTTGACGAGCTCGGTGATGCAGTTGAGCCACTCTTTGTAGAGGTCATCCGCAGGGCGGTAGCGCAGGAGCTCCCGCGCCATCAGTAGCGCACGCGGCTGGTAGACTGGCCCACGGCAGATCAGCGAGGACGACGCCACGGCCGGCGAGGGTGACAGCGTCGCCGTGCGGTCATCGTGTCGCACAGACAGCGGCAGTGAAGAGTCCTGCTGCTTGTTGACGGCCGGGTCGGTGGCGGCGTTGGCGACCGACGAGTTGGGCGGAGCGGCGCACCGTCGCCCGCGGGCGCTGTTTGAGCGACGTTGGTGGCGCGGCGGGCGGCGTGCACTCGACGTGTGTCCACCATGGCAGTCGAGTGAGGTCGACGACGAAAGCGGGATGAGGTCGTCGGAGAGGCGAGATTTCCAAACGCCCCCTACCTGGCGCGCCAAATGTCGGATTACGGGCTCCGCAAACCCAAGAAGTTCGAACACAGGGGTGTGAACGAAGATCTCTCCCACTCACGTCTACCTAGCGTCTTGCCCTCGTCCGGTGGAGAGATTCAAGTGAACAACAAGTAAAGCACACAAGAATTTACCCAGGTTCAGGCCACCTTGCGGTGCAAAGCCCTACTTTCTGCTTTGGTGGATTGGCCTCGGGAGGGCTTGAGTATGAATGAGTACAGTGGTTCCTGAGCTTAGGAGGGTCAGGAGGCAAGGGTTCTTGATCCTTTGTGCAAGGGCAGAGTTTCTGGATCTGATCCCCCTCCATAGTGGAGATCCTAGCTACTTATATAGGCAGCCAAGGTCCTCTTCCCCTGAAATGTTTAGGCGGGAAGGGATCCCACAACGGCCATTTTGAGCAAGAACACAAGGACGTTCCTACCCTGACAAAAGCGGTCTTCGCCTACAAAAGGATCAGGCGGTGACGCGGTGGTGGGCTCGGTGGTGACATCCTCCCTGTCGTCCTTGCGGTCTTTGGTCTTGTTGCACCGAAGGGGAAACCTTTGTCCCGCTCCTCGGGAAACTGCGCCTACGCTGTCTCCTTTGCATCGAGATGGCAACTGCGCCGCTGGCACGCACTGGCACCCGCTGGCGTGGTGCGTCACTGCCTCCTCCTGAGGCAGGCTTGGCCTTGGATTCTCCGCCCCTCCGGAGCAACCCAGCCGAGGCCGCTCCTGAGGGGGTCTTGACGTCGTTCTCCTCGCGAGGTCTAGCCCCCTCGCGAGGGTCTTGAGTAGCTGGTCGATCAGCTGGGTCGTACCAGGCCATGATGGGGGCGCGTTGCGGCCCGCAGATAGGCAAGTCTGGGTACCCTGGTTCCCAGCACGCCGACACGCGTCAGCGACGGCCCCCCTCTTCCTCCCCCTGCCTTGCGCAGGAGGAATTTCTTCTTCCTCCTCTTCCTCCTCATCATCTTCCTCCTCCTCGTTGGAAGAAAGAATGTGGAGGTCCTCGGGCTTCTTGCCCGCAGGATGGGGGCTGCCTCCGGCCCCCTTGCCCTTTGTCTTCTTGGCTTCTTGGTCGGCGCCTTGTATGGCGCCGGAACCAACATTGCCGTCAGTAGAGGGAGTGTTGGGTCTTCGGGCAAAGGCGTCGGACACTTAATCTGGGACGTCTTCTTCGTCCAGCCCTGTGTATCACATAAAAACTACAATTCCAATTATCATTTAATAAGGGAAAGGGTGTGTGTTCGGCAAGGATCATTGTTACCTCTGTGGCGGAAACTTCAGTGATTGTCACACCCCAAAAATATTTATTTGGAATTTTGAAAACTTTTCAAAATTTTAGCTAAGATTTAAAAATTTTCTTGGAGGGTTCTGTTTGAAGGGTGGACTTATTTGATTTAATTGTTTTGGAGGTTTTCAAAACTTTTCCTCTCTAAAGAATCTTTGGTTTTAGCTATTTATTTTCAAAGGCAAAAATCCTTTCCACCTCTTCTAACACCATAAAACTTCTCCAAATATTTTCTGTCACTACAAAAATTACCTCTCAAGTCATGCACATCTTCTGTGGTATTATTCAACTCCTCCCCACTCCACAAAAATATTATTTCTATATATTTTGAATTCCAAAAGTGGAATTTGAACTAATCATAGTTTCTTGACATTTACAAAGGAACTATATTTTTTTATGACTCTTCTGCCTCTACCAAAATTATCCCTACATATATATGGTACCCTCAACCCATTTCTCCAAAAACATTTGGTCCCACAGTTCAAAAATTTCAAACCAAATTCAATTCAAATTTGGTCCAGAAATCATATTTCTGCCCCAAACCATTTCCAAACTTCACCAAAATTCTTGGCCTCCTGGCAAACTCATTTTTGAGTAACTACACACCACCACACAAAACCCCATGATCAAACAAGTTGCTTAAACCCCCAAAGCAATTCATCAAACAGTTGGCAGGCATACTGTTCCACACTGAACAAAATTCAGTTAACTGAATTCTTTCGGCCGACAGGGACAGCGATGCCGTGCATCCATCATCTTCCTCCCCCGCACGGCGATGTCGCCTGTGTTCAATGCCGTAGCTCCCCCTGGCCCAGCGCCCAGCCACTCCACTCCGGTGAGATGGCACCGGGCCGGTGCAGCCTCCCCGAGCTCGTCCACGGCCGGGCCGAGCGGAACGCCACGGCCATAGGCCGCCATTCACTGCCCAGCAGCGCCCCTACCTACCTCTCCGCCCACGCGTCACTCTCCCTCACACCACCGCGCAAAGGACACACCGGCCACGCCGCACGGGGCCCGTTTGACAGTCGCCGGAGCCGGCCGCTCCGCCGCGCCCGTGCGGACAGCACATCGCAAACGTGTCAAGCAGGCGCGAGCTCGTCCACGCGGAAGCTTCGGACGAGCACCACGGGCCTCTTGAATGCCCCATCGCCCAGACCACCGGCCAGAACCAACCCCGGCGACCATATTAACTCCGGCGATCTTCACCCGCTTCGGCTATCTTCGAACCGCCTATAAAAAGGGTCCCCGAGCCCCTCTAGCGCCAGCACTCGCCTCCACCACCACCCTCACTCCCTCCTGACCACCCACCAGGCCCAGAGGGGGTCATCTTCTCCCTCTCCGGCCACCGCTCCGCCGCCTCTGTCCTCGAACCGAACCGAGCACCTACACCACCAGAGCAGCCCAAACTCCGTCGATCCTCCCCTTTTCCACCACCATGCCGAACCCCTAAGTCAATTTCCCTTCCCGAGCCCTCTCCGGCGAGCCACCACTTCACCCGAATCACCGTCCGCCGGCGACGAGCTCACCGCCGATCAGGTGACCGCCGGTGGCCACCTCCACCACCCCTGGATGCGGAAGTCCACGCTGGTCACTTTGCGACCAGCGCCGGGCCCTGAGACCCCGGCGATCGTCGCCGGCGATCGCCGCCGCTTCTCTGTACTCGCGCGCGAGCGCGTTCAAATTTTTAAACCTGACGGGTGGCCCCCACCCGTCAGCTCTCTCTCTCTCTGTTTCCATTTTAAGTGGAAGAGCACTATGCGTTTTACGTCTTCTACACTGGAAGACGCACTCGTATCCGAAACGTTTTCTTTTAAAACAACTTAGGGACTTCTGTTTTACAGAAAAACCCCTGGTTCTGAAAAGCTAATAACTTTTAAAACATAAATCCAAATGAGTTGATTCTTTTTGCTAAAATTTTCTTTTCTGCTCTAGTTTATTTTAAGATTTATTTAAAAATATTTTGTGAACTTTTTCTGTTCTGTGTTGATTTTCTTATTCGAATTCAAATTTGAATTTTTTCAGAAAAAGAAGAAGGAACTTTTGCTGGGATTTCTGAAGGGTTTTCTCCTGATTACTTTGGACAAGGCAAGCATTATTGAACTTGAGATATGATGTTGCTTCCTTGCATGGTTACATAGTATGGTAGTGCATCACATATGTTGCATGTTATATCACATGTGCATGCATGGTCATGTCATGTTTGTTTTACCTTGGCTTGCATGTCACACTAGCTTGTCTGGCATACAAGTGGTTACGTGAGGGCAGAGATGCTGCTGCTGGTTGGGACATGCTAGTAGGCATGGTCCTTTGTTGACACAGTGGTGTCGTGTGGTACTGATAAAGAACACTGGTGTTATTTTGACAATACCTCCTGAGTCTGCCTAGATCGAGTCTTGCTCTATACACCTAGCTGTACACCGTGCTGCCACGGGTCCTTCCGGAAGGAGTGTACGGCCTAGTAAGTTGATAACCCCTGTACGGGTGCACGCCACACAGATACTACGATGAAGGTTGTAGCCTGTCATCGGGTCAGGGGCATGGGTGTTTCCGGTTGTAGCCGAGAGGGGGGCACCCCTTGTAATCCGCGCGTTTAATAGTGATCCCATGCTTTTCGGAGGTTGTAGCCTCCCTGACTTAAGGTTTCTGGAGCGATGCTCTGGGTGAGTCCTGGCATCCGGTCGGTGCGTATGCGTCAGGCGTGTTTTCAACCCAAAGTCCGTATTGGGTATTAGTCAGTGCACGGTACTGTCTAAGGAAAGCCCATACACGTGGGTAAAGAGTACACCCTCTGCAGAGTTATATCTATTCGAATAGCCGCGTCCGCGGTCAAGGATTTAGTTGGGTGGGTCAAGTATCGGTCTCGGTGTCAGTCTCTGGAGGAAAATAGAATACTTGAGCATGTTATGTTTGCAGGACATTTTTGTCACAGTCAGTATATTATCATAAATTTATTTATGGTGAATATTATGCATATGGACTAACCTTGTGCTTTTAATGTTACCTTCGAGAGTGTCTCAGGGGCTGGCTAGACTACCCCGGACATTCGCTTTTCTTTTAAAGTCCTTTTGAGGCGTCCCTCGAGTGTCAGGCGGTTTATCTCGCCACTACTCTTGTGGACACCCAACTGGCATTTCTTTTAAAGTCCTTTTGAGGCGTCCCTCGAGTGTCAGGCGGTTTATCTCGCCACTACTCTTGTGGACACCCAACTGGCATTTCTTTTAAAGTCCTTTTGAGGCGTCCCTCGAGTGTCAGGCAGTTTATCTCGCCACTACTCTTGTGGATACCCAACTGGCATTTCTTTTCAAGTCCTACCGTGATGTCGCTTGATATCCGACTGGCATTCCTTTTATCTTTTTATATTATAGTGACCAATATTTATTTTGATCTAATCATGTTTCATCATACCAAGTCTTGATATTTGTTGCATGCATCTAGTATTTTATCATGGCATTTCGCATTCAGTATACCTTATGTTCATAATGTTTGCGAGTACATTCAAAGTACTCACTGGCTTGTCCCTGGCTATTTACTTGGCCAGACTTGGAGGAGGACGAGCTTCTGGAGGAAATTTGCGCTAGCGAGGCCGACGCTTAGAAGGTTCCCAGTCAGCACACCTGTGTCTTGGAGTCTATCACTTGTATCATCCGTCCAGCTTCCGCCACACCAATAAAATAGTCAAGCCTCACACTGACGCTTGACTCTATGCTAGTATATCAGTGTTGAGTTCCACTACCCACTGTCATATTCCGCCCGCCTAGTGCGTTGAGATGTTGTAATAAATTTTTGAGTCACCCTGACTCAATCCTGTGTAATATTATTGTACTGGTTATCTATATCAAGGTTGTCCACTGGCTGTGCTTGGGAGCTAGTGTGACTTAAGGCTATTCTGTGATTTATTTCCCAGAAGTGAGCCTGACAGACCTTGGTATCAGAGCCAGGCTGACTGTAGGAGCCCTAGGCACGATCGCTAGTCACCGAGTCAGTGCTAACATTTTTTTCCAGCATGCATCTCATGCATCGTAGCAAATTTTCCTTAGTCATCATATACTTATGACATGGCTACTTGAATTTTTGTCTACTGTTGTAGATGGCTGGTGGCAGCTGCCCATCTCAGGTTTTCGCCAACGAGCCTGCGGGATTTTCCCGCCTTCTCGCGAGCATCGCGAGGGACGCGATGGGGTCCCTCGGGCGTCCGGAGTACGTCGTTTACCCGGACAAGATCTCAGAGACCCTGACTATGTACCAGGCTTCGGTATATATTCGGGGTGGTGCGTCTGTGTCTTTCCGCAACTATCGCTTCATGGGGAGAGCCATGCCCACTGAGAGGCATGCTATCCAGATGGCCGCACGTGAGGCTATCGCACGTCTCCGGGACATCCTGAAAGTTATGCAGGACCGTCCCTACTACTATCTGCCTTGCCACGTTCCATATACTAGCCACTATGCTTTTTCCTGCACCATAGGGGAAAAGGATATGGCTATTGAGCCACTTGTCCAGTATATCATGGCCTTGGAGTCAGCTTTCACCTCCCTGGTGGATGACTACCTCACTGCGAGGATGGACTTGTCTCGTGCGAGAATTATTCGCAGGAGCGAGTACCGCTCTCCTTCGCCTCGTGCTCCACGCACTTCCAATCCACCAAATACTTCTCTGGCTAGTCCCGCGGCTCAGCGCTCGACCACAACTGGCGATGCTAGCCGTCCGACTGCACCCATTCCTACCAGAGCTTCTCCACTGACGAGCACGGTGCCACCTCCAGCAGGCACGGCATCAACGACCACCCGACTAGAGGCGATCCTCGAGGAGGAAGAGGAGGAGGGCGATATCACATCCTGGGTGCCTTGCCTGAGTCTCACTCTCAGCAGGACCTAGGATGAGCCATGGGGACGAACGCAGTTTTCTGCGCCAGAGGACTGCTTGAGAACATGGATGTAATATATTTATTTCCTGTTCTGCCTAGCCTTTGTAAGATAGCGATGTTAGGACCGCTGGTCGATGAGAGCACGGAGAGTGCGCTAGTAAAATAAATGATCTTGTATGATACAGTTTCCGCATGTATCCTGTATAATTAAATCCTGCTTGTATAATTAAATCACTTGTGTGACATATTTGGCTGCCTTGTCTTACCTTGTCCGGGGGGAAAATTTTATTTGGGAATTTATTTTCTGATATTTGATTATTTTTTTTTCCTTGGTGTTATGCAAATACCCCAGCAAGAAAATGCATCGTCCCTGGACCCGTTCTATGCCAACTCAACCTGAAAACAACTCTGGACAAATGGGAAATAATTTTACTCAGGGGCAGACTAGTCAGCAGAGCAGTGAATCAGCTTTCTCGCAAGTATGCCGCCTATATGAGCAGAGTCAGCAACAGCATCAGGAGATGATGCAACATTTGATGAACATGGGAAATCAACAAGGACAACCACAACCCAGGTCCAAGCTGTCGGAATTACAAAAGACCCGCCCAACGGTCTTTACGCACACTGACAAGCCACTAGAGGCAGACGACTGGCTCCGAGACATGGAAAGAAAATTAGTTATTGCCCAGTGTACTGACCAGGAAAAGGTGCTGTACACACCACACTATTTTTCTGGAACGGCTGCTTCGTGGTGGGAAAACTTATGTCACACCCACCCTGACGGAGCAAATATGACATGGGAACAATTCAAGGAGAATTTCCGAGGAGCGCATATTCCAAATAGCATTATGAAATTAAAGAAGAGGGAATTTGAGGATCTCAAACAGCGAAGCTCCACAGTATCCCAATATCTGGATCAGTTTACTCAGTTGGCCCGGTACGCCAACGACGAGTATATGACAGAGAACAAAAAGATGGAAAAATTTCTCGACGGACTTATTTCGTCGCTAAAATGCCAGCTGATGGTTCATACCTTTCCAGACTTTAAGACACTTATGGATAAGGCTATTATCCTGGAAAATGAACACCGCAATATGGATGAGGCCCGCAAGCGCCGCATGAACCAGTCAGTACAGGTTCGCAACAACAGGCCCAGGAATGATGTTCAAAAGCCAGTAGTAACCCGACCAACAAATACAGCTCCACCACAGAACCGCAGTGCATTCCACAATAGGACCAAGGATACAAACTTTTATCCTGGAGTCACCTGTTACTCCTGTGGAGAAGCGGGGCATTATGCTAAACAGTGCCCAAAACAAGGAAACAACCCTCCCAAAGCCAACAACAACAACAATGGCCGTGGTGCGACCAACGCTCCACGACGCAATAACTTCAACCCCAATAACAACCACAAGCAAGGACATATCAACCACGTGACTTTTGAGGAAGCTCAGAACGCACCGGATATCGTGTTTGGTACGTTCCCCGCCAACTCAGTAGATGCTACCATTTTATTTGATTCCGGAGCTTCCCATTCTTGCATTTCTAAAAGATTTGCCTCGAAGAATCAGTTTCCCTTTTTGCCGTTGCAAAATTCCATGGTTATTCAGTCCCCGGGATCAAAGCAAAATACTCAATGGTACTGCAAGGATGTGAACATCGAAATTGAAGGAATGGGATTCCTAGCCAATCTCATCGTACTGGACGCAGTTGATTTGGACATTATTCTGGGAATGGATTGGTTAACCACAAACAAAGGTTTCATAGACTGCTACAACCGTACGGTAACTCTTACCAATTGCCAAGGAAAGACAATAAAAGTAGGTACAAGGAAGATTGCCACATCCCAAGGGAAATTAAATCAAGTGGATACGGTGGAATTAAGTAAGGTTCCTGTAGTCTGTGAATATCCTGATGTATTTCCTGAAGAATTACCAGGAATGCCATCGGACCGCGAAATTGAGTTCGTTATTGAACTAGCACCTGGAACGACACCCATATACAAGAAACCGTACCGTATGGCCCCAACGGAATTGGCAGAATTAAAGAAGCAAATTAAGGAGTTGATGGAGAAAGATTACGTACGACCCAGCTCGTCACCTTGGGGTTCGCCAGTTTTATTCGCCAAAAAGAGGGATGGTACCCTACGGCTGTGCATTGATTACAGGGCACTTAATATGGTCACTATCAAGAATAAATATCCACCGCCCAGAATCAACGATTTATTTGAACAGCTAGCAGAAGCTAAAGTCTTCTCGAAGATAGACCTGAGATCAGGTTATCATCAGTTAAAAATTCGGACGACAGACATACCTAAGACGGCGTTTACTACCAGATACGGATTATATGATTCACAGTGATGCCATTTGGTTTAACCAATGCCCCGGCATATTTTGTGCATCTCATGAACAAGGTTTTTATGAAATATTTGGATAAATTTGTGGTGGTATTTATCGATGATATACTAATTTACTCCAAGACACCCGAAGAACATGAGCAGCATCTTCGGATAGTACTGGAAGAGTTAAGGAAACATCAACTATACGCCAAATTCAGCAAATGTGAATTTTGGTTGAGAGAAGTTGGTTTCCTTGGCCACGTATTGACCCAAGATGGAATCGCTGTGGACCCAGGAAAGGTAAAGGATGTGTTGGAATGGAAGCAGCCCACAAACGTGACGGAAGTCAGAAGTTTTCTCGGTTTAGCGGGCTATTATCGAAGGTTTATTGAAGGATTCTCCAATATAGCCAGACCCATGACCCAGTTACTCAAGAAAGACAAGAAGTTCGAATGGACTGAAGCTTGTGAAAAGAGTTTTCAGGAGTTGAAAAAGAGGTTAACAACATCACCAGTTCTGGTCGTGCCCGATGTGCACAAAAATTTCGATATATATTGTGACGCATCCGGGAAAGGCCTTGGATGTGTGCTAATGCAAGAAGGAAAAGTAGTGGCCTACACCTCAAGACAGCTTCGGCGACATGAAGAAAATTACCCCGTTCATGATCTGGAACTCGCTGCAGTAGTACACGCACTCAAAGAGTGGCGACACTATCTTCTGGGGAACCGATGTGAAATATACACGGATCATAAAAGTCTTAAATATATTTTCACGCAGCCAGAATTAAATTTGAGACAACGGCGTTGGCTTGAGCTAATTAAGGATTATGACGTAGGAATTCACTATCACCCAGGTAAGGCCAATGTTGTGGCAGATGCCCTCAACAGGAATCCATACGCCGGAAATGGCAGTGTACAACTTTCGCAACATGTGCTCAGCCAGGAGTTTGCCAAGCTCAACATGGCCCTAGTCACGGAAGGGACCATTTCCCAGTTGGAAATAAAACCAACAATAGAGGACCAGATCAGAGAAGCCCAGAAGGGGCACCCAAGTATTGAAGGGATTAGGAAGAAGATGAAACTGGGTAGGGCGCCCGAATTTATGGAAGACAACCAAGGAGTTATTTGGTTTGGACAGAGATTATGCGTACCAAGCATTGAAGATTTAAAACAACAAATAATGACAGAAGCACACACCACTCCATATTCCATTCATCCCGGAGGGACCAAAATGTATAAAGATCTACAGGAGAGATTCTGGTGGCACGGGATGAAAAGGGATATAGCCATATATGTGGCATGTTGTGATACATGCCAACGTGTGAAAGCGGAACACCAGAGACCAGCAGGGTTATTGCAACCAATTAAGGTGCCTGAATGGAAATGGGATAGAATTGGAATGGATTTTGTTGTCGGCTTGCCAAGGTCACGACATGGGAATGATGCTATCTGGGTAATAACAGATTCGCTGACCAAGGTAGCACATTTCATTCCGGTAAAAACCACCTACTCAACACAAAGACTAGCCAGGCTGTACCTATCCAGAATTGTTTGTTTACACGGGGTACCCAAAATAATTGTCTCTGACAGAGGCACCCAATTTGTCTCTAGATTTTGGGAACATCTACAGCAAGCCTTAGGCACGCAATTGGCTTTCAGCACTGCATACCACCCGCAGACCGGAGGACAGACAGAGCGGGTAAATCAAATATTAGAGGACATGTTGAGAGCTTGTGTGCTTACCTACGGAGTCAGTTGGGAGGATAGTTTGCCTTATGCAGAATTCTCCTACAACAACAGTTATCAAGCTAGCCTAAAAATGGCACCGTTCGAAGCATTATACGGACGACGATGCCGAACCCCATTGAATTGGTCTGAAACCGGAGACAGCCGAATTTTTGGACCAGAAATACTAATAGAAGCAGAAACCAAAGTAAAGCTTATTCATGACCGACTAAGGGCAGCTCAAAGCCGACAGAAGAGTTACTATGATCAAAAACACCGCCAGGTCCACTTTGAGCCAAATGACTACGTATACCTTAGAGTATCCCCGACAAGGGGGCTACAGAGATTTAAGGTTAGGGGAAAACTAGCACCAAGATTTATTGGACCGTTTAAAGTAACCGCAAGAAGGGGCAAGGTTGCCTATCAACTAGAATTACCGGCAGAATTATCAGATGTCCACGATGTGTTCCATGTATCTCAGCTGAGGAAATGTGTTAGCAACCCGGAGAAGCAAATCCAGCACCAAGAGTTGGATCTTCAACCAGATCTTACCTATCGGGAACGTCCTATAAAGATTTTGGAGGAGTCTGAACGGAGGACCCGACAGAACGTAATAAAATTTTGCAAAGTCCAATGGAGCAATCACACCGAGGAAGAGGCAACCTGGGAAAGAGAGGATCATTTAAGGACTGAGTATCCGTACCTGTTTGAGGGACAGCAGGAATCTCGGGGACGAGATTTTTCTTAAGGGGGTAGGTGCTGTCACACCCCAAAAATATTTATTTGGAATTTTGAAAACTTTTCAAAATTTTAGCTAAGATTTAAAAATTTTCTTGGAGGGTTCTGTTTGAAGGGTGGACTTATTTGATTTAATTGTTTTGGAGGTTTTCAAAACTTTTCCTCTCTAAAGAATCTTTGGTTTTAGCTATTTATTTTCAAAGGCAAAAATCCTTTCCACCTCTTCTAACACCATAAAACTTCTCCAAATATTTTCTGTCACTACAAAAATTACCTCTCAAGTCATGCACATCTTCTGTGGTATTATTCAACTCCTCCCCACTCCACAAAAATATTATTTCTATATATTTTGAATTCCAAAAGTGGAATTTGAACTAATCATAGTTTCTTGACATTTACAAAGGAACTATATTTTTTTATGACTCTTCTGCCTCTACCAAAATTATCCCTACATATATATGGTACCCTCAACCCATTTCTCCAAAAACATTTGGTCCCACAGTTCAAAAATTTCAAACCAAATTCAATTCAAATTTGGTCCAGAAATCATATTTCTGCCCCAAACCATTTCCAAACTTCACCAAAATTCTTGGCCTCCTGGCAAACTCATTTTTGAGTAACTACACAGCACCACACAAAACCCCATGATCAAACAAGTTGCTTAAACCCCCAAAGCAATTCATCAAACAGTTGGCAGGCATACTGTTCCACACTGAACAAAATTCAGTTAACTGAATTCTTTCGGCCGACAGGGACAGCGATGCCGTGCATCCATCATCTTCCTCCCCCGCACGGCGATGTCGCCTGTGTTCAATGCCGTAGCTCCCCCTGGCCCAGCGCCCAGCCACTCCACTCCGGTGAGATGGCACCGGGCCGGTGCAGCCTCCCCGAGCTCGTCCACGGCCGGGCCGAGCGGAACGCCACGGCCATAGGCCGCCATTCACTGCCCAGCAGCGCCCCTACCTACCTCTCCGCCCACGCGTCACTCTCCCTCACACCACCGCGCAAAGGACACACCGGGCACGCCGCACGGGGCCCGTTTGACAGTCGCCGGAGCCGGCCGCTCCGCCGCGCCCGTGCGGACAGCACATCGCAAACGTGTCAAGCAGGCACGAGCTCGTCCACGCGGAAGCTTCGGACGAGCACCACGGGCCTCTTGAATGCCCCATCGCCCAGACCACCGGCCAGAACCAACCCCGGCGACCATATTAACTCCGGCGATCTTCACCCGCTTCGGCTATCTTCGAACCGCCTATAAAAAGGGTCCCCGAGCCCCTCTAGCGCCAGCACTCGCCTCCACCACCACCCTCACTCCCTCCTGACCACCCACCAGGCCCAGAGGGGGTCATCTTCTCCCTCTCCGGCCACCGCTCCGCCGCCTCTGTCCTCGAACCGAACCGAGCACCTACACCACCAGAGCAGCCCAAACTCCGTCGATCCTCCCCTTTTCCACCACCATGCCGAACCCCTAAGTCAATTTCCCTTCCCGAGCCCTCTCCGGCGAGCCACCACTTCACCCGAATCACCGTCCGCCGGCGACGAGCTCACCGCCAATCAGGTGACCGCCGGTGGCCACCTCCACCACCCCTGGATGCGGAAGTCCACGCTGGTCACTTTGCGACCAGCGCCGGGCCCTGAGACCCCGGCGATCGTCGCCGGCGATCGCCGCCGCTTCTCTGTACTCGCGCGCGAGCGCGTTCAAATTTTTAAACCTGACGGGTGGCCCCCACCCGTCAGCTCTCTCTCTCTCTGTTTCCATTTTAAGTGGAAGAGCACTATGCGTTTTACGTCTTCTACACTGGAAGACGCACTCGTATCCGAAACGTTTTCTTTTAAAACAACTTAGGGACTTCTGTTTTACAGAAAAACCCCTGGTTCTGAAAAGCTAATAACTTTTAAAATATAAATCCAAATGAGTTGATTCTTTTTGCTAAAATTTTCTTTTCTGCTCTAGTTTATTTTAAGATTTATTTAAAAATATTTTGTGAACTTTTTCTGTTCTGTGTTGATTTTCTTATTCGAATTCAAATTTGAATTTTTTCAGAAAAAGAAGAAGGAACTTTTGCTGGGATTTCTGAAGGGTTTTCTCCTGATTACTTTGGACAAGGCAAGCATTATTGAACTTGAGATATGATGTTGCTTCCTTGCATGGTTACATAGTATGGTAGTGCATCACATATGTTGCATGTTATATCACATGTGCATGCATGGTCATGTCATGTTTGTTTTACCTTGGCTTGCATGTCACACTAGCTTGTCTGGCATACAAGTGGTTACGTGAGGGCAGAGATGCTGCTGCTGGTTGGGACATGCTAGTAGGCATGGTCCTTTGTTGACACAGTGGTGTCGTGTGGTACTGATAAAGAACACTGGTGTTATTTTGACAATACCTCCTGAGTCTGCCTAGATCGAGTCTTGCTCTATACACCTAGCTGTACACCGTGCTGCCACGGGTCCTTCCGGAAGGAGGGTACGGCCTAGTAAGTTGATAACCCCTGTACGGGTGCATGCCACACAGATACTACGATGAAGGTTGTAGCCTGTCATCGGGTCAGGGGCATGGGTGTTTCCGGTTGTAGCCGAGAGGGGGGCACCCCTTGTAATCCGCGCGTTTAATAGTGATCCCATGCTTTTCGGAGGTTGTAGCCTCCCTGACTTAAGGTTTCTGGAGCGATGCTCTGGGTGAGTCCTGGCATCCGGTCGGTGCGTATGCGTCAGGCGTGTTTTCAACCCAAAGTCCGTATTGGGTATTAGTCAGTGCACGGTACTGTCTAAGGAAAGCCCATACACGTGGGTAAAGAGTACACCCTCTGCAGAGTTATATCTATTCGAATAGCCGCGTCCGCGGTCAAGGATTTAGTTGGGTGGGTCAAGTATCGGTCTCGGTGTCAGTCTCTGGAGGAAAATAGAATACTTGAGCATGTTATGTTTGCAGGACATTTTTGTCATAGTCAGTATATTATCATAAATTTATTTATGGTGAATATTATGCGTATGGACTAACCTTGTGCTTTTAATGTTACCTTCGAGAGTGTCTCAGGGGCTGGCTAGACTACCCCGGACATTCGCTTTTCTTTTAAAGTCCTTTTGAGGCGTCCCTCGAGTGTCAGGCGGTTTATCTCGCCACTACTCTTGTGGACACCCAACTGGCATTTCTTTTAAAGTCCTTTTGAGGCGTCCCTCGAGTGTCAGGCGGTTTATCTCGCCACTACTCTTGTGGACACCCAACTGGCATTTCTTTTAAAGTCCTTTTGAGGCGTCCCTCGAGTGTCAGGCAGTTTATCTCGCCACTACTCTTGTGGATACCCAACTGGCATTTCTTTTCAAGTCCTACTGTGATGTCGCTTGATATCCGACTGGCATTCCTTTTATCTTTTTATATTATAGTGACCAATATTTATTTTGATCTAATCATGTTTCATCATACCAAGTCTTGATATTTGTTGCATGCATCTAGTATTTTATCATGGCATTTCGCATTCAGTATACCTTATGTTCATAATGTTTGCGAGTACATTCAAAGTACTCACTGGCTTGTCCCTGGCTATTTACTTGGCCAGACTTGGAGGAGGACGAGCTTCTGGAGGAAATTTGCGCTAGCGAGGCCGACGCTTAGAAGGTTCCCAGTCAGCACACCTGTGTCTTGGAGTCTATCACTTGTATCATCCGTCCAGCTTCCGCCACACCAATAAAATAGTCAAGCCTCACACTGACGCTTGACTCTATGCTAGTATATCAGTGTTGAGTTCCACTACCCACTGTCATATTCCGCCCGCCTAGTGCGTTGAGATGTTGTAATAAATTTTTGAGTCACCTTGACTCAATCCTGTGTAATATTATTGTACTGGTTATCTATATCAAGGTTGTCCACTGGCTGTGCTTGGGAGCTAGTGTGACTTAAGGCTATTCTGTGATTTATTTCCCAGAAGTGAGCCTGACAGTGATGAAGCCCGCATCCTCATCTTCTTTGGGCCATTCCTTTTGGCTCTTGAAGAGGTGCTTCCAGATCTCTTTATGCGTAGAGCCGAAGAGATGCTTCAGCGGCTTTTTTCCTGCCGGATTGAACTCCCAAAGGGAGGAATCCCGGCTTTGGCAAGGGAGGACAAGCCGGTTCAGCATCACCTGGACCACGGAGGAGAGCGAGTGCCCCTTGGAGATCACGCCGGACACGCGGCTCACAAGAGTCGTCACCTTAGTGTGCGACCCCCAGTCCAGCCCCTTTTTGGTCCATGAGGTTAGCCTCTGTGGGGGTCCAGATCTGAAAACAGGATTCGCCGCCCAGTTGGTGTCACGGGGTTCGGTGATGTACAACCACTCCTGCTGCCAGACCTTGTTCGTCTCCACGAACATGCCCTTGGGCCAAGTTGCGTTCGGGAGCTTACTGATCATAGCGCCCCTGCAGAATGCATGTTGCCCGTCCACCACCTTCGGCTTCACGTTGAAGGTCATAAGCCACAGGCCGAAGTGTGGGGGGTGCGGAGAAAGGCTTCACACATCACTATGAATGTAGATATGTGAAGGATTGAGTTCGGGGCTAGATCATGGAAATCAAGCCCGTAGAAGAACAAAAGACCCCGAACAAACGGGTGGAGTGGAAATCCTAGCCCCCTAACAAAATGAGAGGTGAAAACTACCCTCTCGCCCGCCTTAGGGACGGGAGTCACCTGGCCCCTAGGGGGGACTCGGTGTGCGATGTTGCCGGCGAAATACCCCGCGCTCCGTAGATCCTCCATGGTCTTTTCGGTGACCGTGGAAGCCTCTCACTTGCCTCTGGCACCGGATCCAGTCATTCCTGGGAAGGGGAGTAGTGGTTAAGGAACGAGGAGTTATGGACGCAGGAGAAGAGAGTACGGGGGCAAGGGAGATTGGAGAGCTCGAGCTTGAGGAAGGCGTGGGGCCGATGAAAGGTATTGGAGTCCTTTTATAACGCTGCGAATACAGAGCGTCCCCCACTTTAGCCATAAAACTCGCCGGTTCCCAAAGCGATCATGCGTAATGCGCGTCGTGGGTGCTCATGTCACAATGATGAAAATCCCACAATAAGCGGGCACGATCTCTATTCTGACGGGGCGTGTCAATGAGGATATGCCTCGAAACGCGAAACTAAGAACAAATAAAATGGTTCGATATGTTAGTGGGTTGGACGCGACGCTTCACCCAAAAGTTGTCAGTAGAGACACATTATTCATTTTCTTTAAAAGCCTTGCCTTCAAGGCTAAGGGTTATACTAATCTTGTAGAGCCAAACACAATCCATCTATTTGCAGAAGATATATTCGGGAGGAGGAACCCGCCTTGCAATGCCGAAGACAATAGGGAAGCCGAACTCATCGTCATCGAAGACAGGTTCAGGGGCTACTGAGGGAGTCCTGGATCGGGGGGTCCTCATGTGGCCGGACAAACTCCTGGCGGGCCGGACTGGTGGGCAATGAAGATTATTATAGAAGATCATCTCTCGTATCTGGATTGGACTCCTGGATTGTTGTAATGGCAAGTTTAGGCTCGGGTGGATTTTCCTTCCTCTGCAAGATGATATGTACAAACCATAGGCCCCTCCGGTGTGTACATAAACCAGAGGGTTTAGTCCGTAGAGGCTAGAGAATCATTCAATCCTCATAGGCTAGAATTAGGGTTTAGCCTTTACGATCTCGAGGTAGATCAACTCTTGTACACATATTCATCCATACTAATATAGCAGGAAGTAGGGTTTTACCTCAGTCGAGAGGGCCTGAACCTGGGTAGACATCGTGTTCCCTGCCTCCTGTTAACATCAATCCTCAGACGCATAGTTCGGGACCCCCTACCTGAGATCTGCCGGTTTTGACACCGACACCAATGTTGTCATGGTCCCCAACAAAGATGATTAACTTCTTTTGTGTACCGATTTCAAACACATCAATCGGGCCTGCCCCAAAGATCATTTCCCTCTCCCCCGCATCGATCAAATTGTCGACTCAACTGCGAGATGTGAGCGTTTGTCCTTTTTGGACGCATATTCCGGGTACCATCAGATCCGACTGTATGGGCCTGATGAAATAAAAACAACCTTCATCACCCCATTCGGGTGTTTTTGCTATGTTACCAAGCCTTTTGGCCTCAAGAATGCTGGCGCCACATTCATGCGCATGATTCAGAAGTGCCTGCTCACTCAAATCAGTCGGAATGTGGAAGCATATATGGATGACATCGTGCTCAAGTCACGTAAAGGTTCCGACCTACTATCTGACCTCGCTGAAACCTTTGCCAACTTGAGAATATATGATATCAAGCTTAATCCGTCAAAGTGCACATTCGGAGTCTGATGGCTTCTCGCCCCTCGTTGGTTACCCCAAGTGGAAGGTTTGAGATGCAGTGTAGCGGTAGTTTTCCCTTGGAAAAGATACCAAGGATCGATTTCCCCTGAGACTCCCAGTTTCAACAAGAAGGTGTTAACTGCTAACGGCGCCAGATATTAGCAATCAACGTGGACCTGCACACAGATACAAATAACTTTGCTCCCAACGAGTACAGAGAGGTTGTCAATCCCTCCGGCCTTGTCGTTTACAAAGGATCAAACACAAGTGATAATAGTGATAGGTATTGCTGCCAATAGTAAGTAAAAGCGGAAAGTAAATAGCGGATGTGATCAGTGATGGTAATATGGACCGGGGTCCCATGATGTTCACTAGTGATGTCTCTCTCCCAAAAGACGATAAAACAGCTATGTGAGGTAAACGAATTACAGCTGGGCAATTGACAGAACTATGTGCGCAAACCAATGCTAACTATGTTGCAAGAAAGGTAGAGGTTCAAAGCATGGGCGGTACGCCAAGGCAAGTAGACCAAAATCCATCTGCATCTACTACAAATCATCCACCTTGAGATATCTATCCAGAACATCTCGCTGGTATTAAGTTGCGAGTCCCACCCATAGTGTAAACTCAAAGCAACAGACAACTGCATTAAAAGATCTTTGCGTAAAGTAAACAAACCTTGCACCCGCGGGCACAAGCACCGTTGTTTTCCCCCTTGTGGCAACAGCACATCCCCTAGACTCATGTTTCTGTCACTCAAACTAGTCATCGAGGGGCATGAACCCACAATCGAGCATAACGTTCCCTCTTGGAGTCACTACCTACTACTTGGCCAAAGCAATAAATAGCAACGGAGAACATGCAAGAATTACTTACGAACATAAATATAGAAGAGGTAAATCAAATATATTACTCAAACACAATCTGAACATAATCTCACAATCCATCGGATCCCAGCAAACTCATCATAGCAACAGCATAAGGATTACATATGTGCCTCGATCATGTAGGGCAGCTCACGAGGAATAATTAGTGAAGCACAAGAAGGGGAGGAGAACATCACATAGCTACTGGTCATGGACCCATGGTCCAAGGGAGACTACTCGCAACTCATCCGGGAGGCGTCCATGGTGGTGGAGAGGCTCCCGGTGGTGATCCTCCCCTCCGGCAGGGTGCCGGGAAAAGTTCTCCTGGTGCTCCCGATCTTGGAAGCGCGGCGGCGGCGGAACAGAGATGAGATAGCGAAAAAGGGTTCCCGTCTCGAGGGTTTCGGGACGCGTGTTAAATATATGCCAAAGGGGGGCATCAGCGGAGGCCTGGGGGGCCCAGGCGCCCCCCGGCGCGTCCAGGAGGGGGGCCGCGCCACCAGGGCGCCTGGAGCCCTGGTGGCTCTCCTCCGGCTCTACTTTGGCTGCCGAGAAGCTTCTGGAATGCTGATTTTTTATATAATTTTTCCGGGATTTTTCTGGCAGTTTACGTGATGGGAAAACCTGAAATACAAAAACAGCAGAAAACAGAAACTGGCACTGGGGTGCACTGAGTTAATAGGTTAGTCCAAATATGATCAAAAGTGTATGGAAGTGTATAAATATCATAGCAATATCACCCAAAAGAGGCATGGAGCAAGCAGAAATTATAGATACGTTTTGGACGTATCAGAGTCCTAGGTGGAAAGTTACTCGGTTTCCTCATTTCCGAATGAGGGATCAATGCAAACCCAGAAAAGGTTGGAGCAATCCTCCGAATGAAACGCCCCATGCATGTGCACGACGTTGAGAAGCTAACTGGTTGTTTGGCTGCATTGAGCCGATTCATCTCCCGTCTCGGTGAAAAGGCATTGCCCCTTTACCGACTGATGAAAAAGTCTGACAAGTTCGAGTGGATTCTTGAAGCCGAAGCAGCGTTTGTAGAGCTCAAAGCCCTGCTTTCCATCCAGCCAGTGCTTGCTGCCCCGATCAGCAAAGAGTCTATCCTACTGTACATTGCAGCCACTGGACAAGTTGTCAGCACAGTGCTGACGGTCGAGCGGGAAGAAGAAGGCAAAGCTTACAAGGTTCGGTGCCCTGTATATTATATTATGAAGTCTTGACTCCGTCCAAGCAGAGATATCCACATTATCAGAAGCTTGTTTATGGAATTTACTTGACCGCGAAGAAAGTTGCACACTACTTCTGAGGCCACTCGGTTTCAGTCGTCAGCGACGCTCCACTATCAGAAATTCTGAACAATAGGGATGCAACTGGTCGAGTGGCAAAGTGGGCGATTGAACTCCTTCCGTTGGATATCAAGTTTGAGGCAAAGAAAGCAATCAAGTCCCAAGCAATAGCAGATTTCCTCGCTGAGTGGATAGAACAGCAGCAACCGACTCAGATTCACTCGGAACATTGGACTATGTTCTTTGATGGGTCCAAGATGCTGAATGGGTCTGGTGCAGGTGTGGTTCTGGTATCCCCTAGAGGTGACAAGCTCAGCTATGTCCTCCAAATTCACTTTGATTATTCAAACAATGAAGCTGAGTTTGAGGCACTTTTGTATGGGTTGCGTATGGCCATCTCACTCGGCGTCCGTCGCCTCATGGTCTACGGCAACTCAGACTTGGTGGTCAATCAAGTGATGAAGGGATGGGATATCAGGAGCCCAGCAATGACTGGTTATTTTAATGGAGTAAGAAAGCTAGAGAAGAAGTTTGAGGGGTTAGAGCTCCACCACATACCCCAAATCAAGAATCAAGCTGCTGATGATCTGGCAAATTTAGGTTCCACTCAGAAACCTATACCCAGTAATGTGTTCTTGGAGCATCTCCATACGCCGCCAGTCCAAAAAGATCCTTTCACAGAAGAGCCCCCACAACCGATAAGTTCAACCAATCCGACTGAAATTGAAGTTCCGGCTGTAGTCGACCTAATCATGGAAGTTTTGGTAATCACCCCCGATTAGGCGGTACCATATATTGTGTACCTGCTCAGGAAGGAGCTACCAGAGGATGAAGATGAGGCCCACCAAATTTTCCGTCGGTGCAAAGCCTTCACAATGACAGGTGGAGAGCTTTACAGAGAGAGTGTTACTAGAGTTGCTCAGCGTTGCACCTCCCTAGAAGAAGGTCGAATGATCCTACATGAGATCCACTCGGGGACCTGTGGTCACCATGCGTCCTCTCGGACGATCGTGGCCAAAGCATACCGAGCCGGATTCTACTGGCCGTGAGCCAATTAGATGGCAAAAGATATAGTCGACAAGTGTGAAGGCTGTCAGTTCTACTCAAACATGTCTCACAAGCCTGTGTCTGCCTCGAAGACTATTCCACTGGTCTGGCCGTTCGCTTTTTGGGGGTTGGATATGGTTGGACACTTCAACACTGGTATAAGTGGTTTCACTCATTTGCTTGTGGTAGTCGACAAATTCACCAAATGGATCGAAGGCAAGCCTATCAAGAATCTTGTTTGAAGCACTGCCATAAATTTCGTCACAGAGCTGATAATCAAATATGAAGTTCCTCATAGTATTATCACAGATAATGGCTCCAACTTTGATTCTAACGAGTTCAGGGTATTTTGTGCTTCCCAAGGCACTCGGGTCGATTACACATCTGTTGCGCACCCGCAGTTAAATGGGCAGGTGAAAGTGCAACTAATCCCCGGGTGGTTTTGGTAATTAATAACAACATATATATCATTGGACTAATATTTACTTGAGAATCATTTCAGAAAAGTTCGATGATATGGGTATGGAAATGTCTGAAGAAGTGGACCCCTCAAAATGCTAAGACAAGCATTGGCAAAAGCTCAAGACTCTATTTTTGGTTTAGTGATCAAAGATCACATTGAGTCCATAGGAAAAGCCAATACTATTAAAAGGGGATGAGGTTGTGTTAATGATCTAGTTGCTCAAGTGCTTGGTGATCTAGCTCCCTCAACTATCAGCACTCTTCAATACTCAACACACTCATAAGTAATCTCGGACAAACCGATTCTGCAAACTCAGTCCCACCGAGATGAACCACTTCAGTTATTTCCCCAAACCCTAATTTCTCGGCCCATCCGATTCTGAGTTTCGGTCTCACCGAAAATGGACTGCCAACCTTCTGTAACCAATTGACATCATTTCGGAATATCCGAGTTGTTGTTTTCGGTCCCACCGAGATGGCAAGCTCCAACCTTTGACTCACTTCGGACACACCGAGATGGTATTTCCGGTCCCACCGAAAATCCCAACGTTCACTATATTTGAACTTTCGGTCTGACCGAGTTTTAACTTCGGTCTCACCGAGATTGGTCAAATGTGTGTAACGGTTGGATTTTGTGTGCAGGCTATATATACCCCTCCACCCCCTCTTCATTCGTGAGGAGAGCCATCAGAAAGTACCACCACTTCTACCATACACTTTCTGAGAAGTGAACCACCTACCCTTGTGTTGAGATCAAGCCATTCCATTCCTACCATATGAAACTTGATTTCTAGCCTTCCCAAGTTGCTTTCCACTCAAACCTTTCTTCCACCACAGCCATATCAGTGAGGAGAGTTGAGTGTTGGGGAGATTATCATTTGAAGCACAAGAGAAAGGAGTTCATCATCATCAACACCGTCTATTACCTTTTGGGGGGTGGTGCCTCCTAGATTGGTTAGGTGTCGCTTGGGAGCCTCCGTCTTTGAGATGTGGAGTTGAACCAAGAAGTTTGTAAGGGCAAGGAGATCGCCTACTTCGTGAAGATCTACCCCGAGTAAGGCTAGTCCTCCGTGGGCGTAGGCCATGATGGAATAGACAAGGTTGCTTCTTCGTGGACCCTTCGTGGGTGGAGCCCTCCGTGGACTCGCGCAGCCGTTACCCTCCGTGGGTTGAAGTCTCCATCAACGTGGATGTACGATAGCACCACCTATCGGAACCACGACAAAAATCTTCGTGTCACCAAACTGCGTTTGATCTTCTCCACCTCTCTTTTACATGTGCAATTTACTTTTCGCTGCTTACACTCTAGAATTGCATGTGTAGGGTGATACTTGAATTGATCTTAATTGTGAAACTGCCAAAAACATTGCATGATCTAAAGGCAGATTTTTTATATTGTCAAGTAGTCTAATCACCCCCCCTCTAGACCTACTTTCGATCCTACAAGTGGTATCAGAGCTTTGGTCTCCATTGTTTTGGTTTCCATTGCATTGGACTCCATAAGCTTGGTTTCACAACCTAGGAGAGTATGGCGTCTAGTGAGGGTAATTATCGTAGAGGTCCTTACTTTGATGGTACAAATTTTGCTAGTTGGAAGCATAAAATGAAAATGCATATTCTTGGTCATAACCCAGCCGCATGGGGCATTATTTGTGTTGGCATGCAAGGTGATTTCTTTGAAGAAGGAAAAGTTCCGGATCGCGAAGCTACACCCGAAGAGTTGCGGATGTTGCAAAACAATGCTCAAGCTTGTGACATTCTCTTCAATGCTTTGTGTCCCGAAGAGTTCAACAAAATCAGTCGTCTTGAGAATGCTAAGGAGATTTGGGATACTTTGGTTGAAATGCACGAAGGTACTGAATCTGTGAAGGAATCAAAGCTAGATATTCTTCAAGGTCAACTTGACAAGTTCAAGATGAAGGATGGTGAAGGAGTCGCTGGAATGTACTCTAGGCTTGCTCTCATCACAAATGAGATTGCCGGCTTAGGAAGCGAAGAAATGACCGACCGATTCATCATTAAGAAGATTCTCAGAGCTTTGGATGGAAAGTATGACACCGTGTGCACTTTGATCCAAATGATGCCAAACTACAAGACTCTCAAGCCAACTGAAGTCATTGGAAGAATTGTTGCTCATGAGATGACACTTAAGGATAAGGAAGAGCTTCACAACAAGTCAAGTGGTGCTTACAAAGCTACAAGTGATGCTCCTACTACCTCAAGTGACAAGCTAATTTCCAATGAAGAGATAAGCCTAATGGTCAAGAACTTCAACAAGTTCTACAAGAATAGAGGCAAAGAAAGAAGCTCAAAGTCTAGATCATACGATGAAAAGAGATCTTCTAGTCGTGATCGAAACTGCTACAATTGTGGAAGACCCGGACACTTCTCAAATGAGTGTACGGCTCCCCACAAGAGAAGAGAAGAATCTCCAAGAAGAAGAGCAAGAGATGAGTCACCTCGGAGAGAGAGAAGGAGTAGGGATGATCGTTATGAACGAAGACCCTCTCGGAGAAGCAAGGATTCGGAGAGGAAAGACAAGTCATCAAGAAGCTACACAAGAAGAAGACATCAAGCTCATGTAGGTGAATGGGTCTCCGGCTCCGACTCCGACAATCAATCCGATGGAAGCTATCACTCCGACTCCGACTACAGTCAAGATGAAGGTGTTGCCGGACTTGCACTCGTATCCTCCAACTCCAACTCCTACGACTTATTTGATTCACCAAATTAGGGAATTGGAAGATGCTTCATGGCTAAAGGCCCCAAGGTAACACACCCTGAATTCATTGACTTTGATAGTGATGAGGATGACTTACTTGGTGAAGATGAGCTCTTGCATGATAAATCTAGTGAGCTTAGTAATGATGAAAATGCTAGTAGTCTTTATAGTCGAGAAGAGTCGAATGACAATGCTATGAAGGAGATTGAGCGTCTAACTAAAGAACTAAACACTCTTAAGTTAGCTCATGAAACAACTCAAGAAGATCATAGAGAGCTCCTAAGATCTCATGAGAAGCTACGCTTCGAGAAGCTCACTCTAGAGCAAGAACATGAGTTTCTAAAAGCGATCAATGACGATCTTCGAAAGAAGAGTTCTTCATATCTTGCCAAACGACTTCTCTTGTCTAATTTCTTGCCACCTATTAAGACTAAGCATGACAAGCATAAGAAAAATTCTTCCTCTAGTAGTAACAATAACAATGTTAAATCCAATGTTGTTGCTTCTAGTAATTCTCTTGATTCCACTAACAATGTTTCAAGCCAAGTTACACTTGAGCAAGAAAATAGCTTATTGAAGGAAATCATAGAGAAAGGTGTCTACAAGAGTCTTGCCGGAAGCAAGAACTTTGAGGAGATTGTTCGCAAACAAGGAAGACACCGGAAGAATCAAGGGATTGGTTTTGAGCGAAAGTTCAACGCCGAAGGTGTTGAGTGGGAAGAAGGTCAATACCCTACTCCACAGTTTGTCTCACAAAAGGAGAAGTATGATCCTACTTCTTCCAATGTGGAACAAGCTCAAGATGATCTTCCACCACAAGACCACAAGCTAAAGGCCAAGGACAAGCTTCAAGAGGAGATTGATGCATTCATTGAAGCACCTCAAGCCATGGTCAAGTGGGTTCCCAAGGACACATCAAGTTCTACTTCGTCAAGCTCAACTACAGCACCAAGGATTCCCATCAAGATGATGTGGATCCCAAAGAAGAAGAACTAGTAGGTTCTTGAGGGTGACTCCGCCAACAAACTTCACTCATATTCATTTTGGCAAGAACTTGTGCAATCAACTTCCACATCATGCACTTGTTCATGGAGTCACAAACCCTCTTGTTGGTAAGTCAAGGGACAAGGTAATCATTGCTTTCATGGACATCATCTTTCGTGAACTTCACTCTATGTCTATGGATATTCTTGTTTGTTCCTTGTGGGACTAACCCATGCAGGTATTGAAAGTGCCCTAATCCAAAGGATTGCTCCCAACTCTTGATGATCTGCATCAACATTGAGCATCCACATCTTCAACATCTACATGAAGTCTTCTACGACAACCCAAGGTTAGTTTGACCCTTTAAAAGGGGTTCTCACATCTAGGGGGAGCCTTGCTCTAAAAATTGAGCTAAAGCATCTCCAAATGATGTGAACACATAAATGCTTTATGTAAAAGTGGTAACCCCACTTGTGCTTAAACGATGAGTATGACCTATGATCAAATGTTCTCATTTGGCTCCTAAGTCAATATACTCATATATAGATGACCTAGTCATCGACAAATTGTGTGCTAGTAACTAGAGTGATTGCTTGTGCATGTTTGACACATATTTCAGTTGCTATCTTATTGTGTGAGCATGTTGAATGCATGATTTTATCCATTCAAGGACATCCATTTGTTGTTTTGATTGTTTTGTTTTCTCCTTCTGGCCAAATGGATGGACAAGAATGCCTAAGCACCTTCCCTAGCTATCTATGCTTTCTTGTCTCAAATTATATTCATGCTCATATCACAACTTTGAACAAGTCTTTTTCGGACAGTCCGAGTGAGGAGCATTCGGAACCACCGATTCGTCTAAGACTAACTTCCAAAACCTTCTAAGTACATTTTGGTCTGACCGGCTTCTCAATCTCGGTCCAACCGAAACGCTTAGACTGATCTAGGTTTCATCTCGGTGAAACCGAGTTCAAACTCTCGGTCTGACCGATATGTGTAACTGCATAGCAGTTATACATCTCGGTGACACCGAGTTTTTCAACTTGGTCCCACCGACAGCATGGGGTTATATATACCTGAGGGGCTGCGCGCGATTTCATTCTTCAAACCGTTCGCCCCCAAGACCCCTGCTGCCGCCGCCCTGGTCTACGGATCGTCGCCGTCGTCGCCTGTGCGCCCTCGCCGCAGGTCTCCGCCGCCGTCAACGGTAATCATCTCCACCGTTGCCGCTGTAGAGGGACACCACCAAGTTAGGGTGTGTCCCGATCCCTTTTCGTGCTCCCCTTCCGATTCTTGCACGATAGGCTTGCCATGATTCAATCCACGTTTGAGATATTCTCTACAATAGTTCAGATCTTCTAGTTTCGAGGAAAATTCTTAGGTTTAGGTTTCCACGGAATGCATCTCGGTGAAGCCGATTTTGAAACTCGGAATGACCGATTTGGCCTCTGGCCATTGCACTGCATCATTCGGTTTAACCGAGTTGTGCCAATCGGAATGACCGAAACGTAGTTTCAGTGAAACCCTAAGTTATCGGTAGGACCGAAACCCATTTCGGTCTGACCGAAAGTGGTGTGTAGGTTTCTGTTGAGTACTTCGGTTGCACCGAAACTTGAAATCGGTTTGACGGAAATACATTCTGTGAAAACTCAAAACTAAGTTTTGAACTCATTTTTTTTGCAAAAACCTCTGCAGTTGTGATAACTCTTCTACTCTGCCTATACCTTATCTTTTCACAGGTTTTCAGCCATGTCAGATGTCAGTGACAGCCAGAACAGGTCTGAATCACCGTTTGCTGAAATTCCAGAGGCAGATACAAGTCCTGCTAGTAGCTCCAGTGATGATGGTGAGAGGAGCACCCCTAGTGGTTTGCCTCCTGCAGCCACCAGAACCAGGAAGAAGAGAACTTCTGATGATGAGGACTCCGACTTTGTTGCTGAGGAAGTTACCTCCAAGCCAAAGAGGAATGTGGTTGCTAAAGAGCACCAAGGGCAGCAGACAAGGAAAGGCACAAGCAAAGTGAAGTAGTCAGCAGTTGCAAAGAAGCTCAACTTGGAAGAGCCTGCTCCAAGCAAGGTGAAGAAGACTTCCAAAAGGAAGAGGGTAGTATATGATGAACCTCAAGTTGATGCTGCATAAGAAGAAGAAGAAGAAGAAGCACCCCAGCCTCCTCCTCAGAAAGCTAAGTTCATGGGTGATGCTATTCGGACTCAAGCCTCCTCTAAGCCCAAGAAGCCTGCTCCAGTCAAGGCAGCTCCAGCCAAGCCCAAGAGAACAACCAGAAGCATTCCAGCTTCTGAGAAGAACAAAGGTGAGATGCCACCGTCTGAATCAGATGAAGAGCATGTGTTGCTTAAGCTCCGTCCCAAGTTGCCACTCCACAATGATGCTCATCCTCAAGCTGAGGACATGAAGGCAAGGAAGGACAAAGGTCTCAGGCTATGGAGACAGTCTGATCCATATGCTGTAAGGAGAAGGACTGCTGTGGACCCCAGATTCCACACCAGAGAGCAGCAGGATTTCTATGAGACCGTGCTGATGGATAAGAAGCCCATTGTTGCTGACACCAGGTATGTTGACTGGAAGTATATTGACAGTGAAGAGCACCGGGACTTCTTTCCCCATGTGCATGAGAGCTTTACTGCATGTGGAGTTGCTGATTTTGTGGGTCAAGAGCTGACAGCTTGGAATGACGAGATGATCATGCAGTTCTATGCCACAGCCCACTTCTATCCTGATGGCAAGATCACCTGGATGACTGAAGGTCAAAGGTTTTCTTCGACTGTTGAAGAATGGGCAGAACTTCTGAACGCTCCAGTGCAAAGAGAGGACGACATTGATGTCTATGGGATTCCTAAGAAGAGTCATGATTCCATGAAGAATATGTATAAGGAGATCCCGGCTGCTGATTTGGAAGGATGGAAGCTTGGCTCAGTGTACTATCTCCAGGCAGGTCTGACCACCACTAACACTATTCTGAGGCATACATTGATGCCTAAGTCTGGAGACCACCGGATGATTCGAGGCTATTCTATCAACATGCTGCACATTCTCGATGAGAAGGCACCTTTCAAGGTGATGGACTTGATGGTTGAGACCATTAAGAGGACTGCAGCTGACCAGAAGAGGTCGTGTGGGTTTGCACCGCAGATTCAGATGCTCATCAACGCCAAGTTTGGCACGGGCAAATTCATGTTGGATAGGAAGCACTTGCCACTGCAGCCAGAGCATGAGGACAACGTAGTTGTGATGGATGAAGAGGATCCTACCTCAGTTGAAGGACAGGCCAAAATCGAAGCTGCGAAGAAGGCTAAAGCTGACAAAGAGGCAGCAGCAGCAGCAGCTAAGCCAAAGAGCTTTGGAGAACAAATTCTTGAAGCTACCCAAAGGATTGAACAACGCCTGGCCAGCATTGAGCAATCTCAGGAGAGCCTTGAGAGGATTGTCGAGGACAAGATCCACGCTCTGGACGTGAAGCTGACTGAGATTCAGGTGTCTGTCAACAAGCTTGAGGCAGACATGGAGGAGACAAGGCAGGAGAGAGCAGAGCTTATGCAGGATGATCTAGTCCAGGACTCTCATCGCCAGACTGCTCAGGTTCCCAGAGGATCCAGATCTGCAGCTATCCCCGTGACAGACTCCAGGGCTACCACTTCAGCACCAGCTACAGCTCCAGCGGTTCCTCCAGCTCCAGCATCCACTCCTCCACCGCAGACGTCGGCAGAAGTCTTCGCCGATGCAGCTATCTCTACACCGACATCTACCCAGACGGGAGCCGCCAGCAGAGCCCGCAGTGACGCTTAGCTCTATACCTTTTCGAACTTTTTGGTAACTTGTTGCCAAAGGGGGAGAAATTGTTATAGATCATAGGGCTCTTTCGTCTTTCGTTCTTTTGCCGGTTTTTCTTTGAGATACAGTGATTTCTTTTGGTTCCTGAAACTTTTAGTGTGCTTGCTACTACGTTTGATGCTATCTTAATGAGTGCTTAGTCATACTATGCTTTAATGTGTGCTTATTGCTTATCCTATGCTATTCCTTATTGTATGGCTATTTACTCTTGTCTTGGTGATTGAGTGCATGTTACTCATTCTTATCATTTTGTGCGCTCCACCAAGATGTATGTGACATGGAAGAGTGACCCATAATCCTAATCGATTGTGCATTTGCATTCAAACGCAAATTTTAAATAATGCACAAATTTAGGGGGAGCTCTTGTTTATCACATACTTCTCAAAGCGACGATATTATTCTTTGATTATATCCTTTGTCGAAGCTTTGATCTATATGTTGTCATCAATTACCAAAAAGGGGGAGATTGAAAGTGCAACTAATCCCCGGGTGGTTTTGGTAATTAATAACAACATATATATCATTGGACTAATATTTACTTGAGAATCATTTCAGAAAAGTTCGATGATATGGGTATGGAAATGTCTGAAGAAGTGGACCCCTCAAAATGCTAAGACAAGCATTGGCAAAAGCTCAAGACTCTATTTTTGGTTTAGTGATCAAAGATCACATTGAGTCCATAGGAAAAGCCAATACTATTAAAAGGGGATGAGGTTGTGTTAATGATCTAGTTGCTCAAGTGCTTGGTGATCTAGCTCCCTCAACTATCAGCACTCTTCAATACTCAACACACTCATAAGTAATCTCGGACAAACCGATTCTGCAAACTCAGTCCCACCGAGATGAACCACTTCAGTTATTTCCCCAAACCCTAATTTCTCGGCCCATCCGATTCTAAGTTTCGGTCTCACCGAAAATGGACTGCCAACCTTCTGTAACCAATTGACATCATTTCGGAATATCCGAGTTGTTGTTTTCGGTCCCACCGAGATGGCAAGCTCCAACCTTTGACTCACTTCGGACACACCGAGATGGTATTTCCGGTCCCACCGAAAATCCCAACGTTCACTATATTTGAACTTTCGGTCTGACCGAGTTTTAACTTCGGTCTCACCGAGATTGGTCAAATGTGTGTAACGGTTGGATTTTGTGTGGAGGCTATATATACCCCTCCAGCCCCTCTTCATTCGTGAGGAGAGCCATCAGAAAGTACCACCACTTCTACCATACACTTTTTGAGAAGTGAACCACCTACCCTTGTGTTGAGATCAAGCCATTCCATTCCTACCATATGAAACTTGATTTCTAGCCTTCCCAAGTTGCTTTCCACTCAAACCTTTCTTCCACCACAGCCATATCAGTGAGGAGAGTTGAGTGTTGGGGAGATTATCATTTGAAGCACAAGAGCAAGGAGTTCATCATCATCAACACCGTCTATTACCTTTTGGGGGGTGGTGCCTCCTAGATTGGTTAGGTGTCGCTTGGGAGCCTCCGTCTTTGAGATGTGGAGTTGAACCAAGAAGTTTGTAAGGGCAAGGAGATCGCCTACTTCGTGAAGATCTACCCCGAGTAAGGCTAGTCCTCCGTGGGCGTAGGCCATGATGGAATAGACAAGGTTGCTTCTTCGTGGACCCTTCGTGGGTGGAGCCCTCCGTGGACTCGCGCAGCCATTACCCTCCGTGGGTTGAAGTCTCCATCAACGTGGATGTACGATAGCACCACCTATCGGAACCACGACAAAAATCTTCGTGTCACCAAACTGCGTTTGATCTTCTCCACCTCTCTTTTACATGTGCAATTTACTTTCCGCTGCTTACACTCTAGAATTGCATGTGTAGGGTGATACTTGAATTGATCTTAATTGTGAAACTGCCAAAAACATTGCATGATCTAAAGGCAGATTTTTTTATATTGTCAAGTAGTCTAATCACCCCCCCTCTAGACCTACTTTCGATCCTACAGCAGGCAGAAAGGGCGAATGATTTGATCCTTCAAGGGCTGAAACCACGACTGATGCCCGATCTCAAGCATGCTGCTGGAGCTTGGGTGACTGAATTGCCATTTGTCTTATGGGGACTGAGAACAACTCCAAACCGGTCGACTGACTAAACTCCTTTCTTCATGGTGTATGGCGCTGAGGTTGTGCTTCTGAGAGACTTGCTACACAATGCTCCCCAAGTGGAACTCTTCTCAGAAGCTGAGGCAGAACATGCACGCCAAGATGCAGTTGATCTCCTGTAGGAAGAACGTGAGATGGCTCTGATCCAGTCTTTCGGCGTCCTGGGAACCAGGGTACCTAGACTTGCCTGTCTGCGGGCCGCGACGCGCTCCTACCACGGCCTGGTACGGCCCAGCTGATCGACCAGCCGCCCAAGACCCTCGCGAGGGGGCCAGGCCTCGCGAGGACAACAACATCAAGACCCCCTCAGGAGCGGCCTCGGCTAGGTAGCTCCGGAGGGGCGGAGAAACCAAGGCCAAGCCTGCCTCAGGAGGAAGCAGTGACGCCAGCAGTGACGCACCGCGCCAGCGCGTGCCAGCGGCGCAGTTGCCATTTTGGTGCAAAGGAGACAGCGCAGGCGCAGGTTCCTGAGGAGCGGGACAAAGGTTTCCCCTTGAGTGCAACAAGACCGAAGACCGCAAGGACGACAGGGAGGATGTCGCCACCGAGCCCACCACCGTGTCACCGCCTGATCCTTTTGCACGCGAAGACCACTTTTGGCAGGATAAGAACGTCCTGGTCTTCCCACTCAAAATGGCCGTTGTGGGATCCCTTCCCGCCTAAACATTTCGGGGGAAGAGGACCCTAGCCACCTATATAAGTAGCTAGGATCCCCACTATGGAGGGGACAAGTCGATCAGATCCAGAAACTCCACCCACGCATAAGGGAGCAAGAACTCTTGCCTCCTGACCCTGTGAGCTAATCTCCTGAGCTCAGGAACCACTGTACTCATTCATACAAAAGCCCTCCTGCGGCCAATCCATCAAAGCAAGAAGTAGGGTTTTACACCACAAGGTGGCCTGAACCTGGGTAAACTTGCGTGTGCTTTACTTGTTGTTCGCTTGAATCTCTTCACTGGACGGGGGAGAGACACTAGGTAGACGTGAGTGGGAGAGATCTTCGTTCACGCCCCTGTGTTCGAACTTCTTGGGTTTGCAAAGCCCGTAATTCGACATTTGGCGTGCCAGGTAGGGGGCGTGTCGAGATCTCGCCTCTCCGATGTCCTCGTCCCACTCTCGTCGTCGACTTCGGTCCACTGCCATGGTAGACACGCGCCACCCGCCGCGCCGCGAATGTTGCTCAGACGGTGCCCGCGGGCAACGGTGCGCCGCTCCGCCCCAACTCGCCGGTCGCCAACGCCGCCACCGACCCGGCTGTCCATGAGCATCAGGACTCGTCGATGCCGCTGTCTGTGTGGCGCGATGGCCGC
Source organism: Secale cereale (assembly GCA_902687465.1). Lineage (NCBI taxonomy): Eukaryota > Viridiplantae > Streptophyta > Magnoliopsida > Poales > Poaceae > Secale > Secale cereale. The sequence goes on from LR738713.1 coordinate 528,471,208, forward strand.
ACGGCGACGCCATCACCCTCGCCGACCGCGGCGTCATCCTCGCTGATCCGCCGCGGGCCGATCAACCAGCAGCCTGCGCTATTGATGGCGCGGGAGCTCCTGCGCTACCGCCCGGCGGATGAGCTCTACGACGAGTGGCTCCACCGCATCACTGAGCTCGTCAACGCCACCGGGGAGGTACCTGCACCAACTCACTCCTCCCGTCCTCCGTCGCCCCTGGCGGGGAACGAGGGCCGCGGTTTCTCGGCTCCACCTCCACTCTACGGCGCCGGCCAGGAGTTCAGGCGCGAGGCTCCGTGGCGTGAGCCTCCCGGAAGGGCCCCTGCGCGCAACGAGGAGAGCTGCCAGGTGATCCTGCATCCCAAGGCAGGACCTCCTGGGCCGCCTGTCCCGCAGCACCAAGACCGTGCACCACAGGAGGTGGTGGTGCCAGCGCGCCAAGAACCAGCACCGCAGGCGTAGGGGGCGCCTGCAACCATGAGTGTGGCTGGATGTCGTGCCTTAGCTCCCGAGCTACGGCGCCTTGTCTGGCCCGGTAAGTTCAAGCCGGATCTGCCTCCGTGCTACGATGGCACCACCGACCGCACAGAGTTCCTCCAGCTCTACGAGCTGAGCATCGAGGTGTCCAACGGCACCGAGCAGGTCATGGCGAACTAGTTCCCCATGGCCCTCATGGATGGCACACACTCCTGGCTCCTGAACCTCCCCGTAGGATCCATCCCCTCCTGGGGGGAGCTTCGTGAGCGTTTTGTCGCCAACTTCCAGGGCACCTGCGACCGAGCCCCGGCGGCCGCGGATCTGCGCCGTGTGAAGCAGCAGCCGGGGGAGACCCTGCAAAAGTACATCCAACGTTTCAACACCATGCGCCTCCGGATCCCCAGGGTCTCGGACGAGGCCATCATCTCGGCATTCTCCGACGATGTCCGCGACGTCAGTATGAGGGAGGAGCTCGCCATCCACGAGGACCTGTGCACAGCCCTCGAGATGTTCAAGCTCACGGCAAAATGCGCCAGGGCGGAGGAAGGATCCCTCTTCCTCCAGGAGCTGCCTGAAGCGGAGGCAGACGACAAGAAGGCCAAGGCCAAAGAAGCAAAGCGCAAGGGACCCACCATGCTGGTAGCGGAGCCTGAAGTGAAGCGTGGCTGTGGCTACAACGACCCCCCAGAGACAACCGTCCATACTGCGTCTTCCACGATGTCCACAGCCACAACACCAACGACTGCCAGGAGCTCAGGGCGATGTGCGGTGGGCGCGTCGGGCAGCGTCCTGAGCGCGACAACCGCGGCTATGGCCGCGGAGGAGGTCGTGGTGGAGAACGCTGGGATGAAAGGAACTCGCGCCAAGGGTGGCGTGAGCAGCCTCGTGAAGACCACTAGCAGGAGCAGCCTCGTGACACCCCCTGGCGCGACCAGCCTCGTGAGGGTCGCCCTCAGGGAAACGGAGGTCTTCCTCCGCTGCCACCACCGCCAAGAAGGAATGACCACGGCCACCAAGGGGATGGAGCACGGGGCTTCCAGGAGCCGCGTGCGGATGCATGCATCTTGGGAGGAGCCCATGCTCCGGCTTCCCATCGCATCTTCAAGCAGTTCGCTCACGAGGTGAACGCGGCACTTCCCAAGCCGGATGCCACGCGCAACCTCAGGTGGACCAAGCAGGTCATCGCCTTCGACCCCAAGGACCAGCTCAAGTGCACCGCGGCCCCAGGCGCTCTCCTGATGCTCTACACCCCGACCATCAGCAACGTACTCGTGGCCAAGACCCTCGTTGACGGTGGAGCAGGGCACAACGTCCTCTCCGTCCAGACCTTCTAGACGCTCCAGTCCCCTACGATCAGCTCCACCCGACCAAGCCATTCTACGGAGTCACGGATGGCTCCACACTCCCGATGGGGCAGGTCCGACTCCCCGTCACCTTTGGTGACCGCGACAACTATCACACCCACTTCGATGTCGCCAACATCCACCTTCCGTACAACACCATCCTTGGGTATCCTGCCCTCGCCAAGTTCATGGCAGCGACCCATCACGGCTACAACATCCTCAAAATTCCCGGGAGTGGCGGAGTCATCACGATCGCCTTCGACGAGAAGGAAGCAGTGTGTTCCCTGGAGCGCGCCTACCAGACCGCGGTGGTCGAGAGCTCCGACGAGGATGGAGTCGTCTTCGCCCTGCAGACCGCCCCCAAGAAGAAGAAGAACTTGCCCGCCAACGGACCTCGAGATGCAGGGGCTCCTGACGGTTCCGCCTTAGGACTCGCGCCTGCCGACGAGGCACCCTCCACCTGCGTATAGGGAGGCGCGTCGTACGCCTCTCTCAGGACGGGCTCGGGGGCTCTCCTCTGGAGTGTCTCCGGCCTGACCAGCGTCTCGAGGGAGGTGTTCGGGCACCACCCGCAGGCGTGTCTCGACGCGTGTTTTTGTGAGCCCAGCATGGGCCATACAGCGCTGGGGGCTCAGGACTTCATCTACCAGGTTACCGAGGAACTTCAGTACGCAAGGCTCATACGCGGTGGGGGTAACCGCACGATGCCAAGCTCACCTACCCATAACCCGAGCGACCACTTCCGCGTTTGCATCGACGTCGCGGGTCTCAACCGAGCCGCTTCTTTGGAGCCCTTCTAGCCGACGGCGGTTGGCCGGAGGAGGGCTCTCCCCTGCAGCTACGTCCGCACACTCTTCGGCTTCCGCAATGCCGGCTGCCACGTTCCAGCGCCTCGCGCGGCAAGCTTTGGGGGCTCGGGAGGATTAGTAGCAGGCGGTCCAGACGGAGCGAGAGCCGGACCCCCATGACCACTGAGGACCTCCGGAGCCCCTGGGCCTCAGGAGCCCGACGATCCTCAGGGGCAACCCACATGGCTTGCATCTTCATCTACCCCAACTCTTCTTCAACAAGTGTCAGGTGACGTTTCAGGTATTCAATCGAGGGCGTCCCCCGGGCTGCATCATCCTCGAGCTGCTCAGGACTCTCTCCCCGCAGGTGTCTCTTTTTGCGCATGAATCAAGGCTAGTTGCTTATTCCTATTTGCATTATCTATATGCTTGGCGTTCTCACCGCCACTAAGGTCATCAGCCCTTGCGAGCCCACTCGCGACCGCCCCATGATTAAGGACTGGCACGGCTTCTGTGCTCGAGTCAGCCCCTGCAGCGTCGCTAAACCCAAGGGCTGAGCTCTGTCTCGTGAGCCATTCCCGTGACGTCACCTCCTGTGGTCCTTGGTGCCTTGTTCTCGCATGGGCTAGTCGTGGATGGGTAAGTAGGGGCCCGTGGAAGGTGCCTCGCTCACGCGGGAACCGCGCGCCAGTTCTTTTTCTTTTGGAATGTTGCATGAGAAGACTGGGCACGGCGTCTGTGCTCGGGTCCGTCCCTGCAGCGTCGATAAATCCAGCGGCTGAGCTCTGTCTTACGGGCCGGTCCCGCTAACGTCACTTCCTGGGGTCGTTGGTGCTGCGGCCTTCTCATGAGATGCCCTCTAGAGATGCACTCGACGTAGGTCGACACAACACCTCTGTTTTCACATTTTGCAGAAGAAGACTGAGGCGCAACCCGCCTCAGGGTAGGGTCTCGTGAGTGATGCATAAGCTCACGAGAACTTACTCAAAGTCGTTCAGCTCGTCCTGAGGAGGGCCCATATACACCTTGGCTGTCCTGCCGTGCAAGCCACGTGTCAGGACGAGGCTGTACACGCCTCGGAGTCTCTCCCGGTGGGAGGCTCCCTCCCACGGTCCAGTGGAAGTGCCATGCTCCGTGCTGGCAGAACCAACCGAGGAGTGGTTATGCCCACGAACCAGTGGAAGCACCAAGCTCCACGCAAGTGTGGTAGCTCTATGCTCCGCGCTAGTTATAAACAACTGAGGGCGGCCCCCAGAGGTCGCACCAACCTCAAGGAGCTTTTCAGCTCACGACGCTCACAGCTTCTCCTTGGATAGGTGTCGCGAGAGGGGATAGGCACGGGGGCTATGCTCAGGTCATGCCTGGCAGACGCCACCCTACTAGGTGCCCAGACACCTGGCTTTCTCATGCCCCCATCCTAGGCGAACAAGTTTGTCAAAATCATGATTCTGTTGTACGATTCTACGACTTTACGATCCAAACTAACCCCTCTGATTTTACAACTTTAGTTCATAGAATCTACGTTTCTACGATCCTGATAGTGAAGATTCCATGATTTGCGATCCTACCATCAGGGCTCCGATCCGATTCAAAATCACGATTCTGACAACCTTGTAGGCGAAGGCTCGTGAGCAACGTATGGTGCTCGTTCTCCCTCATGAGAGCCGTTCGTACGTCAAGGGGGACCCCTGGGCATCGCGGCCCAGGGGCCTCACTAGTCACGTAGCCCCTCACTCCTTGAGCCCGGTGCTCAATGGCGGTCGAGGTATGCGTGGGGCTAGGCCCTGCCGACGCAGAACACAAAGGGGATCACTTGAACGTCAAGGGGGACCCCTGGGCATCGCGACCCAGGGGCATCACTAGCCACGTAGCCCCTCATTCCTTGAGTCTAGTTATTACGATAACCCCGGTCACCCAGAGGGCTCAATGGCGATCGATGTATGCGCGGGGTTGGGCCCTGCTGACGCAGAGCACCTAAGCAAACATGAAAGGAAGCAAGCATGGAAATCATCAAGTTCAATCTAGTTATTACAATAATATCAAGTCCTTCAAATTCAAACAAGTTCTGACGCCTCCCCGAGGCACTTGCCTTTCTCTCATCTGAACAGGAACAGGTCAGGCATCACCAACCGTGTCATCACCAGTCTCCGCCTCCTCGGCCGCGGCAGCAGCAACCCGGAGGAACGCCTCCACCAGCTCCTTGACCTTCGCCTCCAGGGCCTCAGCAGTCGCGCCCTCTATATTCGGTGGCCTGGGAGCGACTGTTGCCACCTCCTCGCGAAGATGACTCGGGCGCAGAAGGAGGGGCTCCTGAGCGTCGCGGCCCCGACTGGCTCCTGAACCTGACCTCCTGGCCTCGCGCGTGGCATCGCAACCCAGCATGGCAGCAGCGGCCTAGGCATCTCAGGAGGCGAGTCCCAAGAAGCACAGAGCCTCGCCCCACGGAAAATGTGACAGAAGATCAAGTGCCACTACCGCCTGACCGCAGGGGATCACTAAGATAAGCTTTCAACGCCCACATCTACTCGTGTACCAATACATCCACCCACTGTAATCATGAATTTGCTGGAGCACGAAAGCCCCTCTCGCCGGCCCTAGTGGACGATTACCTGCACGCCAAGAGGGACCTCCCGAGCATTGCGCCTCGGGGGCTCTTACCGGTCCCTGGGCCGCTCACCTCCTGGCCTTGACCACGGCATTGCGACCTGACATACTAGCGACGGCTGAAGCCCGTCTAGGGACTGGGTCTCGCAGGCGTAGGGCCCAAAACTACCGCAGGGATAGGAGAAAGGGAAAGTCATGCTCCAGCAAAGGGCCTCATGAGGAACATAAGTTTATAACACCAGATAATAGAAAAAGTATCACAAAGGATTTACACGCCCTCATGGGGCCGTCCATGGATATCTCGCAGGGACCAAGCTAAAGAGGGCCGTTCTCGGAGGAATGCGGCCTGGACTCCTCCAACGATGGCGGCGCCGGGAGGATGCTGTTTCCTTCCGACGATAGGAACGGCGACTTGGCGTCTCGTAGCTCTCGTCGGAGCTCGGGGCCGTCTCAGGAGAAGCATAGCTGCTACCGGAGGGGTCGGAGGCGCAACCAATGGCGAGTGACTCGCGCCCGGCCTCGCTCCCCTGGCAGCATGGGGGCTGGTCGCCGGCGAGCCCATTCCCCGTGCTGCACGCCAGCCGACAGCCATCCGCCCCGAAGACCTTGAAGGTCAGCGTGGCCATTCCGTACAGCGCGAAATGAAGAATGTGCCTTCCGGTGGGGGCGCAGGCGCGGCGCACCATGCCCCAACCCTAGGTCATGAAGACCTTGTCGGAGGAGACCACCTCCACATCGGCATATGAAGGGGGAAGGTGGCACCCTTCATGCCGCAGCTGCATCGTCTCCCGGCCGCGAGCCGCGAGCACCACCTTCAGGAATGGAGGAAGAAGGATCCAAGAATGCGGAGGGGCTCCAGCCCACACGATAAACTCGCGGACGTTGTCTTCAGTATGAGACGGCGGTGGGGCGCGTGAAATCGCCCCTCGTTCTGGACGGCTGACCACACCGCCCCCGTCGCCCCCCGCATCGTCCGCCTATCGCCGGAGCACCCAAGGGAAGCGGGAATCCTGGTGGCGCTCGTGTGCACCACGTACGGGCATCCTCTATCCTCAAGGGCGCCCTTGGAGAGTCATGACGCCTCTTCTTCGGTGGGAGATGCTCGGGCTCAACCATCGGAGTCTTCCCCTTCTGCGTGACCGAGAACCTACGTACCGGCGCCATGAAAAGCCCTCGGAGAAGTGGGAAGAGCAGGGGTTGATCTGTAACGGTCAAATGAAGGACGTGGCGCCTCACCCCCTGTTTATAGGCCCAGAAGATCAATCGTCAGCCACTCATGCACGGCCATAATGACCCTGCCACCCACGCCAAGGGGTTGCCAGGTCACACGGTTGCCAAGACTACGTGGGAAGCAGAGTCGCCCACGTCCCATCCAACCGTCACATGCCAGCCTAGCCCGCAGCCTTTTTGGGGCCCGCGGCGCTCCATCCTCGGCTAAGCCTTCGCCCCGAAGCCAGCTCCATGCGCGCCTTGGTCCCGGTGGCTACTATCGGCGTCCTGGGAACCAGGGTACCCAGACTTGCCTATCTGCGGGCCGCGACGCGCTCCTACCATGGCCTGGTACGGCCCAGCTGATAGACCAGCTGCCCAAGACCCTCGCGAGAGGTCCAGGCCTCGCGAGGAGAACGACATCAAGACCCCCTCAGGAGCAGCCTCGGCTAGGTAGCTCCGGAGGGGCGGAGAAACCAAGGCCAAGCCTGCCTCAGGAGGAGGCAGTGACGCACCGGGCCAGCGGGTGCCAGCGTGTGCCAGCGGCGCAGTTGCCATTTTGGTGCAAAGGAGACAGCGCAGGCGCAGGTTCCCGAGGAGCGAGACAAAGGTTTCCCCTTCGGTGCAACAAGACCGAAGACCGCAAGTGTGACAGGGAGGATGTCGCCACCGAGCCCACCACCGTGTCACCGCCTGATCCTTTTGCAGGAGAAGACCACTTTTGTCAGGATAAGAACATCCTTGTGTTCCCGCTCAAAATGGCCATTGTGGGATCCCTTCCCGCCTAAACATTCCGGGGGAAGAGGACCCTGCCGCCTATATAAGTAGCTAGGATCCCCACTATGGAGGGGACAAGTCAATCAGATCCAGAAACTCCGCCCACACATAAGGGAGCAAGAACTATTGCCTCCTGACCCTCTTGAGCTCTCCTCCTAAGCTCAGGAACCACTATACTCATTCATACACAAGCCCTTCTGAGGCCAATCCACAAAAGCAGGAAGTAGGGTTTTACACCGCAAGGTGGCCTGAACCTGGGTAAACTTGTGTGTGCTTTACTTGTTGTTCGCTTGAATCTCTTCACTGGACGGGGGCCGAGACGCTAGGTAGACGTGAGTGGGAGAGATCTTCATTCACGCCCATGTGTTCAAACTTCTTGGGTTTGCGGAGCCTGTAATCTGACACAGTTGACCAGCTATCAACAAGACCTGCGTCGATTCCATGCCCGTAATGTCAGAGGTTGAGCATTCCAAGAAGGAGACCTCCTGCTCCGAGTGCATCAGAAACGACCTCACAAGCTCGCTCCGGCCTTGGAAGGTCCCTTCATCATCACCAAGGTGCTCCACAACGGGGCATATCACCTTTACAACGTAGCCAAGAAAGAAGACGAGCCACGCTCGTGGAATGCGGAGCTGCTTCGCCGTTTCTATACCTAAACACTCGGATTGATGAGTTGTAATAAGAATCCTCCAGTTTGCTTATCAAAGACAAGATTTTTGCAGTATCTTAATGATTGTTATCCCGTAAACGCATGTGTTCAAATCCCTAATGGGTGGCTTAGCCGCGAATCCGATTCGCCTAAGTTTCAAAAATACTCCGAGTGAAGAGCAACCTTCTCACTCGGAGGCTTAGCCACGAACCCGATTCGCCTAAGTTTCAAAAAAACTCCGAGTAAATAGCAACCCTCTCGCTCGGAGGCTTAGCCGCGAACCCGAATCGCCTAAGTTTCAAAAACACTCCGAGTGAAGAGCAATCCTCTCACTCGGGGGTTTAGTTGCGACCCCGTACTCGCCTAAGTTTCAAAAACACTCCGAGTGAAGAGCAATCCTTTCACTCGGGGGCTTATTCGCGAACCCGATTTGCCCAAGTTTCAAAAACACTCCGAGTGAAGAGCAACCCTCTCACTCGGGGGCT
>LR738713.1:528480043-528564574 GCA_902687465.1 Secale cereale
GGCTTAGCTGCGACCCCGTACTCGCCTAAGTTTCAAAAACACCTCGAATGAAGAGAAACCCTCTCACTCGGGGGCTTAGCTGCCACCCAGTACTCGCCTAAGTTTCAAAAACACTCCAAGTGAAGAGCAACCCTCTCACTCAAGGGCTTAGCCATGAACCCAATTCGCATAAGTTTCAAAAACGCTCCGAGTGGAGAGCAACCCTCCCACTCGGGGGCTTAGTTGCGACCCCGTACTCGCCTAAGTTTCAAAACACTCCGAGTGGAGAGTAATCCTCCCACTCGGGGGCTTAGCAGTGACCCCGTACTCGCCTAAGTTTCAGAAACACTACGAGTGGAGAGAAATCCTCCCAATTGGGGTCTTAGCCACGATCCCGATTCGCCTAAGTTACAAAAATACTCCGAGCCGCGTCACAAGTACAACGTCCACTCCATCCCGATCCGCAAGGATGATGAGGTGCAGGTCATGTATGGCATCTAGCGCTCATATCTGCGGCCCTCTTGTCAGAGCCGCATCACAAGTACAACATCCGCTCCATCCTGATCCGCAAGGACGATGAGGTGCAGGTTGTGTACGGCATCTAGTGCTCGTATATGCGGCCCTCTTGTCGGAGCTGCGTCACAAGTACAACGTCCGCTCCATCCCGATCCACAAGGACGATGAGGTGAGGCTCATGTCTACTGCCATCTCGTCGGAGATGCACTACAAGTACAACGTCTGTTCCGAGTGAAGAACCAAGCTTCACTCGGAGTTAAGAGATCTGAAAGTGGTGAAAACAAATCAATCATGTCAAAAGAAAAACCAAGTTCGGATAAATCCAGCAAAGTTCAGAACCACGAACAGAAGTGCTCGGGCGTCAGGCCCAGAAGAGTTTAACGGTTACAAAATCACTCGGCATTCCGAGGCTGTCGGAGTCGGGGCTCCGCAAAACCCAAGAAGTTCGAACACAGGGGCGTGAACGAAGATCTCTCCCACTGACATCTACCTAGCGTCTCGCTCTCGTCTTGGTGAGGGGATTCAAGCAAACAACATATAGAGCACGCAAGAGTTTACTCATGTTCGGGCCACTGATGACCCTCAACCATAAGGGATCTATTGCAGCGTTTTCGATAAGTAAGAGTGTCGAACCCAACGAGGAGCAAAAGGTATTGATAAGCGATTCTGAGCAAGAAATTACTGCAAGCACTGAAAGATAACTTTTAGGGGTTTTCTCGGTATAAGCAACAGGAATGTAAAGGCAAGTAACGTAAAAGGTACTGAGAGTAACAAGTGGCCCAATCCTTCTTAGCAAAGCAGAGGCCTAGCAACTGAACTTATAAAGACTAAAGCGTTCCTGAGGACACACGGGAGAGGTAGTCATGTGCTTTCGCCATATTCCGTATCGATACTATGTTATGTGTTGATAAGTGTTGAGTGGGTGGATCTATGCTAGTGCACTCTCTAGACTAAGATGAATGCACTCTTATGATTAAACACCTTGGAAGCATCCACAAATACAAGATAGAATTTAAGGCAAAAGCCTAACCATAGCAATACGATCGAGGATCCATTATTCCCTTATGCAAAAGCGTGCGAACTGGGGTTCAGGTTTCTGTCACTCCGGCAACCCACCATAAGCATTCTTTATACACAATGTATTCTCCTAGGTCCTTAATAAGGCGAAGTGTTGGGTGTTCGACTCACACAACACCACTAGTAGAATGACAACACAACTTAAATATCAAAAAACACATATTACTTCAACAGCATATGACTACTAACAACAAGACTTTCCCCATGTCCTCAAGAACTAAGGTAACTACTCACAAGACATAAAAGAGATCATGATCAGTGGGGATAAATATGTGATAAACAATCTGGACATAATAGTATTTCTCCAATAAAACTCGATAGCATTCACCACAAAGTAGTAATCAACACCGATGGAGTAGAGAGGATAGGTAGTACGAGTTACAACACGAGTTGCGATGGTAAGATGAGATTTGGATGAAGATGGAGATGGTGCTTGTGTTGGGGATGATGTTGATGATGATCTCGATGATGCCCGTGACGATGGTCATGACGATGGCGACGATCTCCCCTTCCGGGAGGTGATCTCCCCGGCGGAATCTGCCCGCCGGAGATGCCCTTTTCTTCTCTGTAGGTTTCCGCCTCGGAGCGGCGGCGAAACTCCATAAAAATCCCGTCTCTAGGGTTTTTGGATAACGGAGAGCATATATGCAAAAGGGGGCGACCAGAGGTGGGCCAGGGGCTCCAGGCGCACCCCCCCCCCCCCGGCGCGGCCAGGGGGGCGCGCCCCCAGGCCGCCTGGGCACCCTGTGGCCCCCCTCTGACTCCCCTTTTGCGTGTCTTCGTGATCCGTCTGAAAAATATCTCCCGTCAATTTTCAGGTAATTTGGAGGTATTCTTCTTCAGCAAGTCAACGTCCACTTTTTACTGCTGAATCCTGCGTCTGCTGCTTCGGCATCGGAAAGTTTGCAAACTGTGTAAAATAGACCAAAACAACATAAGAACATCACCGTAACGTAAAATATATCAATGAATAAGGATAAATTATGATACAAAATAGTGATGCATTTTGGACGTATCAACACCCCCAAGCTTAGACCTCGCTTGTCGCCAAGCGAATATGAACTCGGTAAACCTGTCCACAAGTTTAGAGAGTGAAGTGTCGATAAATAGAATACGTACAAGAAGCATCATAGTTTCTTTACCAACTCAAATATCCTCAACAGCAATCTTCAACTCATAAGGCCCTTATGAAAGAGTGATAACACTTATATTCGAAAGTAGGGCTAAGGAGACTCATTATATCATGGCAAACATGTCCTTCGGTCAAAGAACAACAAATAGGTTTAACTTTTACTCTTATATTTTGATGAGATCAATTGGAGCTCTTTGAAATAACATGTTAATAGGCAAGAAGTGAAAGTGTTAACACAAAGGAAGATATTTGCCTTAGCTGGGCATGACAAACAACTTATTTATCGAATGATAATGTCAACAAGGATATGATATGACAAATCTTAATGCAGCTTTATATGAATGAATCCTTATCAACATCAAACGTCTGCACTCTTTGAGAAATAGAAAAAAGTAGGAATAACTGACTCAACTTAAAATTAAAAGATAGGCCCTGCTCTAGGGTAGTAGGGAAAACTTATGTGCTATCCTCAAATCAAACAGAATGAAAACAAGTTTTGAGAGGTGCATGATTTGTCAACGAATGCTAATAGGTAACCCATTTACTTCTTGAGCTGGACAAGTTTCGAGGAATGGCTCCCGCACGAGGACGATCACATCCTCTTATTCTCCTTTGTTTATCACTGCCAAAGTTTTCTGATTTCTCATGAATAAAGCGTGAAGGAGGGTTTGTTTGTTATATTATTTTTAAGCCGGGCGCACTCAATGCATGTTCCTTTTCGTATTATGGGTTTGCACATTATACATGCAATCCCGGGGTGAAGCTTGTCCAACTCAAAAAGATCATGAATTAGCTACTAGTTCCTCATGAGCTAAAGCAGAGGCACAAAATAAAAGATTTTGAACATTTAAGGATAACACATAAATTATATACTTTAGGAAGTGGTATTGGAATACCACGAGTAGGTAGGTGTGGTGGACTCATATGGAAGGTATTGGTTTTAAGGGTATGGATGCACAAGCAGAATACCGCTTAGTACAGAGTTAGGCTAGCAAAGGTTTTGACAGAGCGGACAACTGATGATGACTAAGATGCAAAGCAATATAAAGCATGAACATTGAAATAAGCATAACACATCAAGTTGTCTTCCTTGTCAACATAACACTTCAAGCATAATAACATAAAGGTTTTGGCTATGTTGATACTTTAAGAAAATCATGCTTGTTGTTATGACCAAAGCTATGTTTGCCAAGATTAAATAAAGTTTTCACAGCCATACCTGACATAAGGTTAATACTCCCCATAAGAATCATCATATAAGGTCGATTGCGTGAAGAGAATACCGAGTGCAGCAAAAGGAACCAATAAACTTCTCATTAATATTCCATCATGGACGACTCCACACTCACGGATACAATTCTTCACCGAAGGAGCGATAGACCTCAATGCACACACCTATCTCATATAACAACCTCCCTAGACATGATACGACTCTACTTGACTCTAAAAGACAAAAGGTAAAGATAATGATACCGGGCACTCCCCCAAGCTTGGAACAAGCCAAGGGAATGACATTACCTCAGGAGATTTCACTCATCATCCTTGTTGGCGTTGATCAAGTAGTCCTTGGCGAAACGCTTCCATGGAAGGGGTTCTCCAGTCTCATATGAGAAGCTCGTCTCCTGGATCCTGCATTCAGCACCCAAACCCATGCGCAGAAACCTTAGTTCATACTCACAGTTCTGGTTATGTAGATCATTAATTTGCCATTGTAGCTCTATAATTCTTTCTTTAGATGCGGTGATTCTTTCCCACATCTCCTTCATCTCCTTCAGGAAGTAGTTCTTCAGCTCGTTGGTGATGTCAAAGTTAGCTTCGACACCACGCTCGATCATCTTCTTGTACTCGAAGACTTCTTGCTCCACTTCTTCCAGCCTGGCCTGGATGCTCCCCTCCTTGATGGGTCCCTTCAGATCTTCTTGATGAAGGACGCCGTCCTTCATCTGAACAACCTGAGGGTGCTTCTTCACCTCAGCGAGGTAAGGGTTGATGACGTTGACGACGAACTTGTCCTTGGGGGAACTTGGAGAAGCCATGGCACCTAAATTCAGCTGAAAGATTCCCTGGCAGAAACAGACCGAAGAGAAAACACGCGAAATCGCAAGATATGTTGCCGGAACAATCCGGGCAAATATATAGGAAAAATTTATGCACAGAAAGGAAGGTAACGGACCAAAGCGGGGTCGGAGGCGGACTCCCGGGTGTCCAGGCGGCCTACCGGCGCGGCCCAGGGGGGGCGCGCCAGGGGGGCGCCTGGACTCCCTGGAGGTCGTCTCCGGCTCCACTTAGGTTCGGAATTTTACTAATTTTGCAAAAACTCGTAATACGGAACTTTTATGGCGGTTCGCGATGTTTCCTTACCGTACTACATACCTTTTCTTTATTCTGCTTCAGCTGGCGTCTGAAACAGGGCTGCAACATGTTCTTTGCGGGTTGTTGTGTATATTATATTCACATCAACATCGACAAGGTCTCCTGCTATGTAATGTTTAAGTCTTTGCCCATTCACAACTTGAGGTTTGGTGCCTTCAAAATTATTAATCTTAATTGCACCAGACCGATAAACTTCTTCAATATGAAATGGTCCTTCCCACCTGGAAAGTAGTTTACCTGGAGAAAACCTGAAACGGGATCTAAACAACAAAACTTTATCACCAACATTAAATTCACGTTTCAGAATCTTCCTATCATGCCACCTTTTTACCTTTTCCTTGAACATTTTAGCGCTCTCGTAAGCTTCACTCCTCCATTCATCTAGAGAAGTCAAGTTCATGAGACGCTTCTCACCAGCTAGTTTTGGGTCAGCGTTAAGCTCTCTAACAGCCCAGAAAGCTTTGTGCTCTAACTCTAATGGCAAATGGCAAGCCTTGCCATACACCATCTTATAGGGGGACATGCCCATGGGGTTTTTGTAAGCAGTTCTATATGCCCACAAAGCATCTCCTAACTTATTTGACCAATCCTTTCTATTTCTGTTTACTGTTTTCTGCAAGATCAACTTAATCTCTCTGTTGGTGAGCTCAACTTGCCCACTAGTTTGAGGATGATATGGTGAAGCAATTCTATGATTAACATCGTATTTAGCCAAAGCTTTTCTAAAAGCTTCGTGCGTGAAGTGTGATCCCCCATCAGTCATGAGATACCTTGGTACACCAAACCTAGGAAAAATTACATCTTTAAGCATTTTCAAAGATGTTTTGTGATCAGCACTTTCAGTGGGGATTGCTTCAACCCACTTGGTCACATAATCAACAGCTACTAAAATGTGAGTGTACTTGTGTGAAGAAGGAAAAGGACCCATAAAATCAAAACCCCAACAATCGAAAGGTTCAATCACTAGTGAGTAATTCATAGGCATCTCATTCCTTCTACTAATGTTTCCAACTCTCTGACATTTATCACAGGCTAAAACATAATTTCTAGCATCTTTAAAGAGAGTAGGCCAATAAAAACTTGATTGAAGAACCTTATGTGCAGTCCTTTCATCGGCATGATGTCCTCCATAGGGACTATCATGACACCGTCTGAGAATGTCCTTCTGCTCATGTTCCAGAATGCATCTTCTCACGATCCCGTCGGGACCTTCTTTGAAAAGATGTGGGTCATCCCAAAAGTAGTGCCTCAAATCATGAAAGAACTTCTTCCTTTGCTGAAATGTTAGACCTAGAGGCAAATACTTTGCAACAATAAAATTAGCATAATCTGCATACCAAGGATCGGAAAGAGATTGTACTTTTACAACGGCAAGTTGCTCGTCTGGAAAACTATCGTTAACTGGGATGGGGTCGTGCGGTATATCTTCCATCCTTGAAAGATTGTCCGCCACCGGATTGTCTTCCCCTTTCCTATCAACAATCTGCAAATCAAATTATTGAAGAAGGAGTACCCATCTGATAAGCCTTGGCTTGGCATCCTTCTTTGTCATAAGATACTTAATGGCAGCATGATCAGAATGAATAATAACTTTGGAATCAACAATATACTGCATAAACTTATCACAAGCAAAAACTACAGCTAAGAATTCCTTCTCAGTAGTAGCATAATTTCTTTGAGCACTATCAAGGGTTTTACTAGCATAATGTATAACATTCAATTTCTTATCAACTCTTTGTCCTAAAACAGCTCCAACAGCAAAATCACTTGCATCACACATAATCTCAAAAGGTAAATTCCAGTCAGGTGGTTGTACTATAGGAGCAGTTATTAAAGCTTTCTTAAGGACTTCAAAAGCTTCCTTACAGTTTTCATCAAATACAAAAGGAACATCCTTCTGGAGAAGATTAGTGAGGGGTCTCGAGGTTTTAGAAAAGTCTTTAATAAATCTTCTATAAAAACCTGCATGACCGAGAAAACTGCGAATACCTTTGATGTCCCTTGGATAGGGCATCCTCTCAATAGCTTCGATCTTGGCCTTGTCCACTTCAATTCCCCTTTCGGAAATCTTGTGACCAAGAACAATTCCTTCATTAACCATAAAGTGGCACTTTTCCCAGTTGAGTACCAAATTTGTCTCCTCGCATCTCTGCAAAACTTTATTAAGGTTGTGAAGACAATTGTCAAAAGAAGTTCCATAGACGGAGAAATCGTCCATGAAGACTTCCATAATATCCCCGCAGAAACCATGAAAGATAGCAGACATACACCTTTGAAAAGTAGCAGGGGCATTACATAAACCAAAAGGCATACGCCTGTAAGCTTAAGTACCAAAGGGACAAGTAAAAGTGGTCTTCTCTTGATCAGCAGTGTTAACATGAATTTGAGAGAAGCCAGAATAACCATCGAGATAACAAAAGTGGGTATTTTTGGATAACCTTTCAAGCATTTGGTCGATGAACGGCAACGGGTAGTGATCCTTCCTGGTTGCCTTGTTCAACTTCCTGTAATCAATACACATTCTATATCCAATAATAATCCTCTGAGGTATTAATTCATTTTTATCATTAGGAACCACAGTTGTACCTCCTTTCTTAGGAACACAATGTACCGGACTTACCCACTTACTATCAGCTATAGGGTAGATAATACCTGCGGCTAGAAGCTTGAGAATCTCAGTTCTCACAACATCCGTCATCTTCGGGTTCAACCGTCGTTGATGATCAACAACTGGTTTAGCATCAGGCTCAAGGTTGATAGTGTGTTGACAGATAGATGGACTAATCCCCTTAAGGTCATCAAGGGTGTAGCCAATTGCGCCTCGGTGTTTACGAAGTACTTCCAATAATCGCTCCTCTTCATATCCTGAAAGGTTAGAATTGATAATAACAGGATATACTTTCTTTTCATCTAAATAAGCATACTTGAGCGTATCGGGAAGAGGTTTAAGATCGAACACCGGGTCTTCTTTCGGTTTTGATAAAATTCCCAAAGGTTCAACCGGAAGGTTGTGCTTCAGGATGGCAGGCTGCCTCAAGAATATTTCATCTAGTTCATTTCTTTCCTGCTTATGCAAATCATTCTCGTGGTCCTCCATGTATTGCTGCAAAGGATCATTAGGGGGAATAGCAATAGAGGCAATACTTTCAATAATTTTATCATCACTAGGTAAATCAGTACCACGAGGCTGCTTAGAGAACTTAGAAAAATTAAATTCATATGGCTCACCATCGAATTCAACAGAAACTTTACCTTTCTTGCAATCTATTATAGCTCCACAAGTTCTAAGAAAAGGTCTACCAAAAATAATTGGACAAAAATTGTCTCTCTCTGAACCAAGTACTAGAAAGTCGGTAGGGTATTTTACCTTTCCACATAGGACTTCAACGTCCCTCACAATTCCGATAGGAGAGATAGTTGTTCTGTTTGCAAGATGAATAGTAACATCAACTTCTTCAAGTTCACAAGGGGAAATCTCACCGATGATCTCTTCATAAAGTGAATAGGGGATAGCACTTGCACTCGATCCCAAATCGCATAGCCCATAATAATTGTGATCTCCTATTTTAACAGATACCACGGGAGTACCTGAAATTGGGCCTTTATTCTTGGCTGTGACAAGGTTAGTGGAAACAGCACAAAAATTTATATTGGAATCCAAAACATCATTAGTAGCAAGGTCTTCAATCAATGCAACTTGAGGTTCGACCCTGATCTGGTCCTCAGGCCCATCAACTCTTCTCTCACTTTTATTTATTATGCCTATCACAAGAGAGTGCTCCCTCATCCTCGTGGGAAAAGGAGGCTTTTCATATATAACTGCAGGCAAAATAGGGTCAGCGACATAAATATCAATAGGTGGCTCTTTAAAAGGTTCATGGTGCTGGTCTCTCTTCTTTTTAAAAGAATCAACGTGAGAGGCAAAATTCTTACACAAATCAATCACTAGATGGGAATCAAGACCAATCTTAGAGCAAAAAGTATTGAAGTAATCAGTTTTCACATAGCTCTCAATATAATCATGTTCATAATTTATAGCGGGTTCAATACCTTTATCAATTTCCCAATCTTCGGTATTCCTTTGGATTATTTCAATGAGATCCCACCTTTCTTCAACACTCTTCTTCTGAAATACCCCACTAGAGGAGGCATCCAGCATCTCCTTATCCTGACGAGAAAGCCTGGCATAAAAATTTGTAAGTATAATTTCCTTGGGAAGCTTATGAATAGGGCATTTGAGCATTAGAGACTTCAATCTCCCCCAAGCTTGAGCAATGCTTTCTCCGTCACGAGACCTAAAGTTATATATATAATTCCTGTCTCGATGAATTTCATGAAGAGGATAAAACTTAGTATAAAAGAGAGACATAAGCTCCTGCCAGTCAAGCAAGTGTGAGTTATCGAGAAGCCCATACCAATCTGAAGCTTTATCTATAAGTGATACGACAAACAATTTCCTCATGACAAACTCCCTCGATACACCTGCAAGCTTAAATAATGAACATAGTTGTGACAGATATAGCAAGTGTTCACCGGGATATCTGTCTCCTGCATAACGATTAGCCAAAACATAATCGATAATACCAGCTGGTATTTTATAAGGCACAATTTCAGTAGGGGGAGGATCAACCACCACAGGTGTGGGGCGTCTTCCCGCAAGCAACGATCCGATAATAGGGTTGTCCATAAGGACAAGGAGCAGCAATAGCAAAAATAAGAACAGAATTATAAAAACTTCCTTACCAGTTTCACTTTACCAATAGCGCTACGCTCCCCGGCAACGGCGCCAGAAAATGGTACTTGATGACCCTCAACCGTAAGGGATCTATTGCAGCGTTTTCGATAAGTAAGAGTGTCGAACCCAACGAGGAGCAGAAGGTATTGATAAGCGATTATGAGCAAGAAATTACTGCAAGCACTGAAAGATAACTTTTAGGGGTTTTCTCGGTATAAGCAACAGGAATGTAAAGAAAAGTAACGTAAAAGGTACTGAGAGTAACAAGTGGCCCAATCCTTCTTAGCAAAGGAGAGGCCTAGCAACTGAACTTATAAAGACTAAAGCGTTCCTGAGGACACACGGGAGAGGTAGTCATGTGCTTTCGCCATATTCCGTATCAATACTATGTTATGTGTTGATGAGTGTTGAGTGGGTGGATCTATGCTAGTGCACTCTCTAGACTAAGATGAATGCACTCTTATGATTAAACACCTTGCAAGCATCCGCAAATACAAGATAGAATTTAAGGCAAAAGCCTAACCATAGCAATACGATCGAGGATCCATTATTCCCTTATGCAAAAGCGTGCGAACTGGGGTTCAGGTTTCTGTCACTCCGGCAACCCACCATAAGCATTTTTTATACACAATGTATTCTCCTAGGTCCTTAATAAGGCGAAGTGTTGGGTGTTCGACTCACACAACACCACTAGTAGAATGACAACACGATTTAAATATCAAACAACACATATTACTTCAACAGCATATGACTACTAACAACAAGACTTTCCCCATGTCCTCAAGAACTAAGGTAACTACTCAGAAGACATAAAAGAGATCATGATCAGTGGGGATAAATATGTGATAAACAATCTGGACATAATAGTATTTCTCCAATAAAACTCGATAGCATTCACCACAAAGTAGTAATCAACACCGATGGAGTAGAGAGGATAGGTAGTACGAGTTACAACATGAGTTGCGATGGTAAGATGAGATTTGGATGAAGATGGAGATGGTGCTGGTGTTGGGGATGATGTTGATGATGATCTCGATGATGCCCGTGACGATGGTGATGACGATGGCGACGATCTCCCCTTCCGGGAGGTGATCTCCCCGGCGGAATCTGCCCGCCGGAGATGCCATTTTCTTCTCTGTAGGTTTCCGCCTCGGAGCGGCGGCGGAACTCCGTAAAAATCCCCGTCTCTAGGGTTTTTGGATAACGGAGAGCATATATGCAAAAGGGGGCGACCATAGGTGGGCCAGGGGCTCCAGGCGCCCCCCCCCCCCCCCCGGCGCGACCAGGGGGGGCGCGCCCCCAGGCCGCCTGGGCACCCTGTGGCCCCCCTGTGACTCCCCTTTTGCGTGTCTTCGTGATCCGTCTGAAAAATATCTCCCGTCAATTTTCAGGTAATTTGGAGGTATTCTTCTTCAGCAACTCAGCGTCCACTTTTTACTGCTGAATCCTGCGTCTGCTGCTTCGGCATCGGAAAGTTTGCAAACCATGTAAAATAGACCAAAACAACATAAGAACATCACCGTAACGTGAAATATATCAATGAATAAGGATAAATTATGATACAAAATAGTGATGCATTTTGGACGTATCAGCCACCATGTGGTGTAAAACCCTACTTCCTGCTTTGGTGGATTAGCCTCGAGAGGGCTGGAATATGAACTAGTACAGTGGTTCCTGAGCTCAGGAAGCGAGCTCGGGAGGGTCAGGAGGAAAGTGTTCTTGCTCCTTTGCGTGGTGGCAGAGTTTATGGATCTGCTCTACTTGGCTGGGCTTGGTTCGAGTTGTCCCTCCACAATGGGGATACTAGCTACTTATATAGGCCGCCAGGGTCCTCTTCCCCCAAAATGTTTAGGCGGGAAGGGATCCCACAACGGTCATTTTTGAGCGGGAACACAAGGACGTTCCTATCCTGAAAAAAGCGGTCTTCGCCTGCAAAAGGATCAGGAGGTGACGCGTTCGTGGGCTCGACGGTGACATCCTCCTTGTCGTCCTTGCGGTCTTCGGTCTTGTTGCACCAAAGGGGAAACCTTTGTCCCGCTCCTCAGGAATCTGCGGCTGCACTGTTCCTCCTTGCACCGAAACGGCAACTACGCCGCTCGCGGGCGCTGGCACACACTGGCGCGGTGCGTCACTACTGACGTCTCCGCCTCCTCCTGAGGCAGATTTGGCCTTGGATTCTCCGCCCCTCCGGAGCACCTTGTCGAGGCCACTCCTGAGGGAGTCCTCACATTGTTCTCCTCGTGAGGCTTAGCCCCCTCGCGAGGGTCTTGGACAGCTGGTCGATCAGCTGGGCCGTACCAGGCCATAGTAGGAGCGCGTCGCGGCCCGCAGACAGGCAAGTCTGGGTACCCTGGTTCCCAGGACGCCGACAGAGGCAAATAAAAGTGAGGCATTAAGTTTGTTCACTCAGCAGGAGTAGGGCTTGCTGGCTCGACGAAACTGTCAAGGTCGATGTCGTCTGCAATGCGAGTGGCAGCGTCGATGAAGGTCTCCATTAAGGACTAGAATTGATGCTTCTTGGTGTTGGCGACCTTGAGAGCAACCAGCTTCTCTTCTCTGATCTCCTTACAATGGACTCAGACCAGGGACAGAGCCACATCAGCGCCACAACGAGCAGACGAGTTCTTCCACTCTTGCACTCGACTAGGGATTTCATTAAGTCGAGTCATCAAAGACTCGAGGTCATTCTGGAACGTCACACCTAGTCAGAGCTCCGTGTCAATCCGCGACACCGCCACCTTCAGTCGTGCAAGATAGTCCTTAACGCTGGCGAGGCGTGATTCCAGTCGGAGCACGTTCATCGCAGCTTCGTCCATGATAGGGGAGTTAATGGGATCTAGATTCGTCTCAATCCGCCCAGTCTCTTTCTCGAAGTTTTGACAGAATTCTGCACACACACAAAATGGTGAGTTGACAATGGTATGATGAATCGGCAGTTGCAAAACAATCGGACAAGGGGAAATACCTTCAAGCATAAGGAACATCTTCTTGGCGAGTCCTCCTAGATAATTCTCCAATTTGTCCCTATTCTGAGTGAGATCTCCAACTTTGTTGGTCAAGGCCACCTTGTTCCTCTTCAGCTGCACGACTTCTTTGTTGGCCTCTGTAGGATCGAAGTAGGTCTAGAGGGGGGGTGATTAGACTACTTGACAATATAAAAAATCTGCCTTTGGATCATGCAATGTTTTTGGCAGTTTCACAATTAAGAACAATCCAAGTATCACCCTACACATGCAATTCTAGAGTATATGCAGCGGAAAGTAAATTGCACATGTAAAAGAGAGGTGGAGAAGATCAAACGCAGTTTGGTGACACGGAGATTTTTGTCGTGGTTCCGATAGGTGGTGCTATCGTACATCCACGTTGATGGAGACTTCAACCCACGGAGGGTAACGGCTGCGCGAGTCCACGGAGGGCTCCACCCACGAAGGGTCCACGAAGAAGCAACCTTGTCTATTCCATCACGGCCTACGCCCACGGAGGACTAGCCTTACTCGGGGTAGATCTTCACGAAGTAGGCGATCTCCTTGCCCTTACAAACTTCTTGGTTCAACTCCACATCTCAAAGACGGAGGCTCCCAAGCGACACCTAACCAATCTAGGAGGCACCACCCCCCAAAAGGTAATAGACGGTGTTGATGATGATGAACTCCTTGCTCTTGTGCTTCAAATGATAATCTCCCCAACACTCAACTCTCCTCACTGATATGGCTGTGGTGGAAGAAAGATTTGAGTGGAAAGCAACTTGGGAAGGCTAGAAATCAAGTTTCATATGATAGGAATGGAATGGCTTGATCTCAACACAAGGGTAGGTGGTTCACTTCTCAGAAAGTGTATGGTAGAAGTGGTGGTACTTTCTGATGGCTCTCCTCACGAATGAAGAGGGGGTGGAGGGGTATATATAGCCTCCACACAAAATCCAACCGTTACACACACATTTGACCAATCTCGGTGAGACCGAAGTGAAAACTCGGTCAGACCGAAAGTTCAAATATAGTGAACGTTGGGATTTTCGGTGGGACCGAAAATACCATCTCGGTGTGTCCGAAGTGAGTCAAAGGTTAGGGTTTGCCATCTCGGTGTGACCGAAAACAACAACTCGGATATTCCGAAATGCTGTCAATTGGTTACAGAAGGTTGGCAGTCCATTTTCGGTGAGACCGAAACTCAGAATCGGATGGACCGAGAAATTAGGGTTTGGGGAAATAACTGAAGTGGTTCATCTCGGTGGGACTGAGTTTGCAGAATCGGTTTGTCCGAGATTACTTATGAGTGTGTTGAAAAGTGAAGAGTGCTGATAGTTGAGGGAGCTAGATCACCAAGCACTTGAGCAACAAGAACATTAACACAACCTCATCCCCTTTTAATAGTATTGGCTTTTCCTATGGACTCAATGTGATCTTTGATCACTAAACCAAAAATGGAGTCTTGAGCTTTTTCCAATGCTTGTCTTAGCATTTTGAGGGGTCCACTTCTTCAGACATTTCCATACCCATATCATCGAACTTTTCTGAAATGATTCTCAAGTAAATATTAGTTCAATGATATATATGTTGTTATTAATTACCAAAACCACCCGGGGATTAGTTGCACTTTCACCGAGCAGGATACCTTCAACAACAGATGGATGATACGTCTCTAATGTATCTATAATTTTTGATTGGTCCATGCTATTACATATTCTGTTTTGGATGTTTAATGGGCTTTATCATACACTCTTAAATTATTTTTGGGACTAACCTAGTAACCCAATGTAGGATCGAAAGTAGGTCTAGAGGGGGGGTGATTAGACTACTTGACAATATAAAAAATCTGCCTTAAGATCATGCAAAGTTTTTGGCAGTTTCACAATTAAGATCAATTCAAGTATCACCCTACACATGCAATTCTAGAGTATAAGCAGCGGAAAGTAAATTGCACATGTAAAAGAGAGGTGGAGAAGATCAAACGCAGTTTGGTGACACGAAGATTTTTGTCGTGGTTCCGATAGGTGGTGCTATCGTACATCCACGTTGATGGAGACTTCAACCCACGGAGGGTAACGGCTGCGCGAGTCCACGGAGGGCTCCACCCACGAAGGGTCCACGAAGAAGCAACCTTGTCTATTCCATCACGGCCTACGCCCACGGAGGACTAGCCTTACTCGGGGTAGATCTTCACGAAGTAGGCGATCTCCTTGCCCTTACAAACTTCTTGGTTCAACTCCACATCTCAAAGACGGAGGCTCCCAAGCGACACCTAACCAATCTAGGAGGCACCACCCCCCAAAAGGTAATAGACGGTGTTGATAATGATGAACTCCTTGCTCTTGTGCTTCAGATGATAATCTCCCCAACACTCAACTCTCCTCACTGATATGGCTGTGGTGGAAGAAAGATTTGAGTGGAAAGCAACTTGGGAAGGCTAGAGATCAAGTTTCATATGGTAGGAATGGAATGGCTTGATCTCAACACAAGGGTAGGTGGTTCACTTCTCAGAAAGTGTGTGGTAGAAGTGGTGGTACTTTCTGATGGCTCTCCTCACAAATGAAGAGGGGGTGGAGGGGTATATATAGCCTCCACACAAAATCCAACCGTTACACACACATTTGACCAATCTCGGTGAGACCGAAGTGAAAACTCGGTCAGACCGAAAGTTCAAATATAGTGAACGTTGGGATTTTCGGTGGGACCGAAAATACCATCTCGGTGTGTCCGAAGTGAGTCAAAGGTTAGGGTTTGCCATCTCGGTGTGACCGAAAACAACAACTCGGATATTCCGAAATGCTGTCAATTGGTTACAGAAGGTTGGCAGAACATTTTCGGTGAGACCGAAAATCAGAATCGGATGGACCGAGAAATTAGGGTTTGGGGAAATAACTGAAGTGGTTCATCTCCGTGGGACTGAGTTTGCAGAATCGGTTTGTCCGAGATTACTTATGAGTGTGTTGTAAAGTGAAGAGTGCTGATAGTTGAGGGAGCTAGATCACCAAGCACTTGAGCAACAAGAACATTAACACAACCTCATCCCCTTTTAATAGTATTGGCTTTTCCTATGGACTCAATGTGATCTTTGATCACTAAACCAAAAATGGAGTCTTGAGCTTTTGCCAATGCTTGTCTTAGCATTTTGAGGGGTCCACTTCTTCAGACATTTCCATACCCATATCATCGAACTTTTCTGAAATGATTCTCAAGTGAATATTAGTCCAATGATATATATGTTGTTATTAATTACCAAAACCACCCAGGGATTAGTTGCACTTTCAATCTCCCCCTTTTTGGTAAT
The DNA here is from genome assembly GCA_902687465.1 of Secale cereale. Taxonomy (NCBI): domain Eukaryota; kingdom Viridiplantae; phylum Streptophyta; class Magnoliopsida; order Poales; family Poaceae; genus Secale; species Secale cereale. The sequence continues at coordinate 528,496,123 of LR738713.1, forward strand.
TGATGACAACATATAGATCAAAGCTTCGACAAAAGATATAATCAAGGAAAAATATCGTCGCTTTGAGAAGTATGTGATAAACAAGAGCTCCCCCTAAATTTGTGCATTATTTGAAATTTGCGTTTGAATGCAAATGCACAATCGATTAGGATTATGGGTCACTCTTCCATGTCACATACATCTTGGTGGAGCGCACAAAATGATAAGAATGAGTAACATGCACTCAATCACCAAGACAAGAGTAAATAGCCATACAATAAGAAATAGCATATGATAAGCAATAAGCACACATTAAGGCATAGTATGACTAAGCACTCATTAAGGTAGCATCAAACGTAGTAGCAAGCACACATAAAGTATCTGGAACCAAAAGAAACCAATGTATCTCAAGGAAAACCGGCAAAAGAACGAAAAGACGAAAGAGCACTCTCTCTCTCGAAGCCCTATGATCTATAACAATTTCTCCCCCTTTGGCAACAAGTTACCAAAAAGTTCGAAAAGGTATAGAGCTAAACGTCACTGCGGGCTCTGCTGGCGGCTCCCGTCTGGGTAGATGTCAGTGTAGAGATAGCTGCATCTGCGAAGACTTCTGCCGAAGTCTGCGGTGGAGGAGTGGATGCTGGAGCTGGAGGAACTGCTGGAGCTGTAGCTGGTGCTGAAGTGGTAGCCCTGGAGTCTGTCACTGGGATAGCTGCAGATCTGGATCCTCTGGGAACCTGAGCAGTCTGGCGATGAGAGTCCTGGACTAGATCATCCTGCATAAGCTCTGCTCTCTCCTGCCTAGTCTCCTCCATGTCTGCCTCAAGCTTGTTGACAGACACCTGAATCTCAGTCAGCTTCACGTCCAGAGCATGGATCTTGTCCTCGACAATCCTCTCAAGGCTCTCCTGAGATTGCTCAATGCTGGCCAGGCGTTGTTCAATCCTCTGGGTAGCTTCAAGAATTTGTTCTCCAAAGCTCTTTGGCTTAGCTGCTGCTGCTGCTGCCTCTTTGTCAGCTTTAGCTTTCTTTGCAGCTTCGATCTTGGCTTGTCCTTCAACTGAGGTAGGATCCTCTTCATCCATCACAACTACGTTGTCCTCATGCTCTGGCTGCAGTGGCAAGTGCTTCCTATCCAACATGAATTTGCCCGTGCCAAACTTGGCGTTGATGAGCATCTGTATCTGCGGTGCAAACCCACACGACCTCTTCTGGTCAGCTGCAGTCCTCTTAATGGTTTCTACCATCAAATCCATCACCTTAAAAGGTGCCTTCTCATCGAGAATGTGCAGCATGTTGATAGAATAGCCTCGAATCATCCGGTGGTCTCCTGACTTAGGCATCAAAGTATGCCTCAGAATAGTGTTAGTGGTGGTCAGACCTGCCTGGAGATAATACACTGAGCCAAGCTTCCATCCTTCCAAATCAGCAGCTGGGATCTCCTTGTACATATTCTTCATGGAATCATGACTCTTCTTAGGAATCCCATAGACATCAATGTCGTCCTCTCTCTGTACTGGAGCGTTCAGAAGTTCTGCCCATTCTTCAACAGTCGAAGAAAACCTTTGACCTTCAGTCATCCAGGTGATCTTGCCATCAGGGTAGAAGTGGGCAGTGGCATAGAACTGCATGATCATCTCGTCATTCCATGCTGTCAGCTCTTGACCCACAAAGTCAGCAACTCCACATGCAGTAAAGCTCTCATGCACATGGGGAAAGAAGTCCCGGTGCTCTTCACTATCAATGTACTTCCAGTCAACATACCTGGTGTCAGCAACAATGGGCTTCTTATCCATTAGCACGGTCTCATAGAAATCCTGCTGCTCTCTGGTGTGGAATCTGGGGTCCACAGCAGTCCTTCTCCTTACGGCATATGGATCAGACTGTCTTCATAGCCTGAGACCTTTGTCCTTCCTTGCCTTCATGTCCTCAGCTTGAGGATGAGCATCATTGTGGAGTGGCAACTTGGGACGGAGCTTAAGCAACACATGCTCTTCATCTGATTCAGACGGTGGCATCTCTCCTTTGTTCTTCTCAGAAGCTGGAATGCTTCTGGTTGTTCTCTTGGGCTTGGCTGGAGCTGCCTTGGATGGAGCAGACTTCTTGGGCTTAGAAGAGGCTTGAGCCCGAATAGCATCACCCATGAACTTAGCTTTCTGAGGAGGAGGCTGGGGTGCTTCTTCTTCTTCTTCTTCTGCAGCATCAACTTGAGGTTCAGCATATACAACCCTCTTCCTTTTGGAAGTCTTCTTCACCTTGCTTGGAGCAGGTTCTTCCAAGTTGAGCTTCTTAGCAACTGCTGACTGTTTCACCTTGCTTGTACCTTTCCTTGGCTGCTGCCCTTGGTGCTCTTTGGCAACCACATTCCTCTTGGGCTTGGAGGTAACTTCCTCAGCAACAAAGTCGGAGTCCTCATCATCAGAAGTTCTCTTCTTCCTGGTTCTGGTGGCTGCAGGAGGCAAACCACTAGGGGTGCTCCTCTCACCATCATCACTAGAGCTGCTTGCAGGACTTGTATCTGCCTCTGGAATTTCAGCAAATGGTGATTCATACCTGTTCTGGCTGTCACTGACATCTGACAAGGCTGAAGGACCTGTGAAAAGATAAGGTATAGGCAGAATAGAAGAGTTATCACAACTGTAGAAGTTTTTGCAAAAAAAATGAGTTCAAAACTTAGTTTTGAGTTTTCACAGAATGTATTTCGGTCAAACCGATTTTAGGTCTCGGTGCAACCGAAGTGCTCAACAGAAACCTACACACCACTTTCGGTCAGACCGAAGTGGGTTTCGGTCCTACCGAAAACTTAGGGTTTCACTGCAACTACTTATCGGTCGTTCCGATTGGCACAACTCGGTTAAACCGAACTATGCAGTGCAATGGCCAGAGGCCAAATCGGTCATTCCGAGTTTCAAAAGTCGGCTTCACCGAGATGCATTCCGTGGAAACCTAAACCTAAGAATTTTCCTCGAAACTAGAAGATCTGAACTATTGTATAGGGAATATATCAAACGTGGATTGAATCATGGCAACCTATCGTGCAAGAATCAGAAGTGGAGCACGAAAAGGGGTCGAGACACACCCTAACTTGGTGGTGTCCCTCTACGGCGGCAACGGTGGAGATGATTACCGTTGACGGCGGCGGAGACCTGCGGCGAAGGCGCACAGGCGACGAAGGAGACGATCCGTAGACCAGGGCGGCGGCAGCAGGGGTCTTGGGGGCGAACGGTTTGAAGAAAGAAATCGCGCGCAGCCCCTCAGGTATATATAACCCCATGCTGTCGGTGGGACCGAGTTGAAAAACTCGGTGTCACCGAGATGTATAACTGCTGTGCAGTTACGCATATCGGTCAGACCGAGAGTTTGAACTCGGTTTCACTGAGATGAAACCTAGATCAGTCTAAGCGTTTCGGTTGGACCGAGATTGAGAAACCGGTCAGACCGAAATGGACTTAGAAGGTTTTGGAAGTCAGCCTTAGACGAATCGGTGGTTCCGAGTGCTCCTCACTCGGACTGTCCGAAAAAGACTTGTTCAAAGTTGTGATATGAGCATGAATAGAATTTTGAGACAAGAAAGCATAGATAGCTAGGGAAGGTGCTTAGGCATTCTTGTCCATCCATTTGGCCAGAAAGAGAAACCAAAACAACAAATGGATGTCCTTGAATGGATAAAATCATGCATTCAACATGCTCACACAATAAGATAGCAACTGAAATATGTGTCAAACATGCACAACCAATCACTCTAGCTACTAGCACACAATTTGTCGATGACTAGGTCATCTATATATGAGTATATTGACTTAGGAGCCAAATGAGAACATTTGATCATAGGTCATACTCATCGTTTAAGCACAAGTGGGGTTACCACTTTTACATAAAGCATTTATGTGTTCACCTCACTTGGAGATGCTTTAGCCCAATTTTTAGAGCAAAGCTCCCCCTAGATGTGAGAACCCCTTTTAAAGGGTCAAACTAACCTTGGGTTGTCGTAGAAGACTTCATGTAGATGTTGAAGATGTGGATGCTCAATGTTGATGTGGATCATCAAGAGTTGGGAGCAATCCTTTGGATTAGGGCACTTTCAATACCTACATGGGTTAGTCCCACAAGGAACAAACAAGAATATCCATAGACATAGAGTGAAGTACACAAAAGATGATGTCCATGAAAGCAATGATTACCTTGTCCCTTGACTTACCAACAAGAGGGTTTGTGACTCCATGAACAAGTGCATGATGTGGAAGTTGATTGCACAAGTTCTTGCCAAAATGAATATGAGTGAAGTTTGTTGGCGGAGTCACCCTCAAGAACCTACTAGTTCTTCTTCTTTGGGATCCACATCATCTTGATGGGAATCCTTGGTGTTGTAGTTGAGCTTGACGAAGTAGAACTTGATGTGTCCTTGGGAACCCACTTGACCATGGCTTGAGGTGCTTCAATGAATGCATCAATCTCCTCTTGAAGCTTGTCCTTGGCCTTTAGCTTGTGGTCTTGTGGTGGAAGGTCATCTTGAGCTTGTTCCACATTGGAAGAAGTAGGATCATACTTCTCCTTTTGTGAGACAAACTATGGAGTAGGGTATTGACCTTCTTCCCACTCGACACCTTCGGCGTTGAACTTTCGCTCAAAACCAATCCCTTGATTCTTCCGGTGTCTTCCTTGTTTGCGAACAATCTCCTCAAAGTTCTTGCTTCCGGCAAGACTCTTGTAGACACCTTTCTCTATGATTTCCTTCAATAAGCTATTTTCTTGCTCAAGTGTAACTTGGCTTGAAACATTGTTAGTGGAATCAAGAGAACTACTAGAAGCAAAAATATTGGATTTAGCATTGTTATTGTTACTACTAGAGGAAGAATTTTTCTTATGCTTGTCATGCTTAGTCTTAATAGGTGGTAAGAAATTAGACAAGAGAAGTCGTTTGGCAAGATATGAAGAACTCTTCTTTCGAAGATCGTCATTGATCGCTTTTAGAAACTCATGTTCTTGCTCTAGAGTGAGCTTCTCGAAGCGTAGCTTCTCATGAGATCTTAGGAGCTCTCTATGATCTTCTTGAGTTGTTTCATGAGCTAACTTAAGAGTGTTTAGTTCTTTAGTTAGACGCTCAATCTCCTTCATAGCATTGTCATTCGACTCTTCTCGACTATAAAGACTACTAGCATTTTCATCATTACTAAGCTCACTAGATTTATCATGCAAGAGCTCATCTTCACCAAGCAAGTCATCCTCATCACTATCAAAGTCAATGAATTCAGGGTGTGTTACCTTGGGGCCTTTAGCCATGAAGCATCTTCTAATTCCCTCATTTGGTGAATCAAATAAGTCGTAGGAGTTGGAGTTGGAGGATGCGAGTGCAAGTCCAGCAACACCTTCATCTTGACTATAGTCGGAGTCGGAGTGATAGCTTCCATCGGATTGATTGTCAGAGTCGGAGCCGGAGACCCATTCACCAACATGAGCTTGATGTCTTCTTCTTGTGTAGCTCCTTGATGACTTGTCTTTCCTCTCCGAATCCTTGCTTCTCCGAGAGGGTCTTCGTTCATAACGATCATCTCTACTCCTTCTCTCTCTCCGAGGTGACTCATCTCTTGCTCTTCTTCTTGGAGATTCTTCTCTTCTTTTGTGGGGAGCCGTACACTCATTTGAGAAATGTCCGGGTCTTCCACAATTGTAGCAGTTTCGATCACGACTAGAAGATCTCTTTTCATCATATGATCTAGATTTTGAGCTTCTTTCTTTGCCTCTATTCTTGTAGAACTTGTTGAAGTTCTTGACCATTAGGCTTATCTCTTCATTGGAAATTAGCTTGTCACTTGAGGTAGTAGGAGCATCACTTGTAGCTTTGTAAGCACCACTTGACTTGTTGTGAAGCTCTTCCTTATCCTTAAGTGTCATCTCATGAGCAACAATTCTTCCAATGACTTCAGTTGGCTTGAGAGTCTTGTAGTTTGGCATCATTTGGATCAAAGTGCACACGGTGTCATACTTTCCATCCAAAGCTCTGAGAATCTTCTTAATGATGAATCGGTCGGTCATTTCTTCGCTTCCTAAGCCAGCAATCTCATTTGTAATGAGAGCAAGCCTAGAGTACATTTCAGCGACTCCTTCACCATCCTTCATCTTGAACTTGTCAAGTTGACCTTGAAGAATATCTAGCTTTGATTCCTTCACAAATTCAGTACCTTCGTGCATTTCAACCAAAGTATCCCAAATCTCCTTAGCATTCTCAAGACGACTGATTTTGTTGAACTCTTCGGGACACAAAGCATTGAAGAGAATGTCACAAGCTTGAGCATTGTTTTGCAACATCTTCAACTCTTCGGGTGTAGCTTCGCGATCCGGAACTTTTCCTTCTTCAAAGAAATCACCTTGCATACCAACACAGATAATGCCCCATGCGGCTGGGTTATGACCAAGAATATGCATTTTCATTTTATGCTTCCAACTAGCAAAATTTGTACCATCAAAGTAAGGACCTCTACGATAATTACCCTCACTAGACGCCATACTCTCCTAGGTTGTGAAACCAAGCTTATGGAGTCCAATGCAATGGAAACCAAGGCAATGGAGACCAAAGCTCTGATACCACTTGTAGGATCGAAGTAGGTCTAGAGGGGGGGTGATTAGACTACTTGACAATATAAAAAATCTGCCTTTGGATCATGCAATGTTTTTGGCAGTTTCACAATTAAGAACAATCCAAGTATCACCCTACACATGCAATTCTAGAGTATATGCAACGGAAAGTAAATTGCACATGTAAAAGAGAGGTGGAGAAGATCAAACGCAGTTTGGTGACACGGAGATTTTTGTCGTGGTTCCGATAGGTGGTGCTATCGTACATCCACGTTGATGGAGACTTCAACCCACGGAGGGTAACGGCTGCGCGAGTCCACGGAGGGCTCCACCCACGAAGGGTCCACGAAGAAGCAACCTTGTCTATCCCATCACGGCCTACGCCCACGGAGGACTAGCCTTACTCGGGGTAGATCTTCACGAAGTAGGCGATCTCCTTGCCCTTACAAACTTCTTGGTTCAACTCCACATCTCAAAGACGGAGGCTCCCAAGCGACACCTAACCAATCTAGGAGGCACCACCCCCCAAAAGGTAATAGACGGTGTTGATAATGATGAACTCCTTGCTCTTGTGCTTCAGATGATAATCTCCCCAACACTCAACTCTCCTCACTGATATGGCTGTGGTGGAAGAAAGATTTGAGTGGAAAGCAACTTGGGAAGGCTAGAGATCAAGTTTCATATGGTAGGAATGGAATGGCTTGATCTCAACACAAGGGTAGGTGGTTCACTTCTCAGAAAGTGTGTGGTAGAAGTGGTGGTACTTTCTGATGGCTCTCCTCACAAATGAAGAGGGGGTGGAGGGGTATATATAGCCTCCACACAAAATCCAACCGTTACACACACATTTGACAAATCTCGGTGAGACCGAAGTGAAAACTCGGTCAGACCGAAAGTTCAAATATAGTGAACGTTGGGATTTTCGGTGGGACCGAAAATACCATCTCGGTGTGTCCGAAGTGAGTCAAAGGTTAGGGTTTGCCATCTCGGTGTGACCGAAAACAACAACTCGGATATTCCGAAATGCTGTCAATTGGTTACAGAAGGTTGGCAGAACATTTTCGGTGAGACCGAAAATCAGAATCGGATGGACCGAGAAATTAGGGTTTGGGGAAATAACTGAAGTGGTTCATCTCGGTGGGACTGAGTTTGCAGAATCGGTTTGTCCGAGATTACTTATGAGTGTGTTGTAAAGTGAAGAGTGCTGATAGTTGAGGGAGCTAGATCACCAAGCACTTGAGCAACAAGAACATTAACACAACCTCATCCCCTTTTAATAGTATTGGCTTTTCCTATGGACTCAATGTGATCTTTGATCACTAAACCAAAAATGGAGTCTTGAGCTTTTGCCAATGCTTGTCTTAGCATTTTGAGGGGTCCACTTCTTCAGACATTTCCATACCCATATCATCGAACTTTTCTGAAATGATTCTCAAGTGAATATTAGTCTAATGATATATATGTTGTTATTAATTACCAAAACCACCCGGGGATTAGTTGCACTTTCAGCCTCATCAATGGCAGTCTTCAGCTTGGTGTTTTCTTGTTCTAACTTGTCGACTGAAACCAACTTCTGGTCAGCGAGTTCAGTTTTCTCCCACACCGTCTTCTGCGCTGCTGCAAGGTCAAGGTCCTTCTACTCCAGAGCCTGCTTCATTTTGTCTAAAGAAATAGCATTCTTTAGACGAGCTTGGAGTTGTTTGTTTTCACTATGCACATCTGTTTGAGTGAAGTCACTCGGTTGAAAACACGAAAAGAAAAACATGGCAAGGCGAACAATCAATCAATTGTTACCTCCCATGGCAGTTGCTTCACCCTTAGCCTTCTGCAAGTTCTTCTTGGCCAGCTCCAGGTCGAGATTGAGCTGGATCTGTTTCCTCTCAAATTCAGCAAACTATGCTCCGAACTCATAAGATTTCTGAAGTCAACAAATAAGACATGTCACTCGACAAAAACGAAGATCGATTACTTCCAAGTAATGAGATACAAGTTCAAGTTATTGCGACAAAAAGAGTTCTAAGACTACACCCAAATCAAACATTCAACAGTAGTCTCAGGGACTACACCCAGTGGGTGCACTATGCGTGCCCCCACTGGTTCGACTTTACACTCGACATGGTCTGCCCAGTCAAAAAAATGGCAGCACTTATTTTCAGAACACCGCCGACTGCCCGCAGTCGACCGCGATCTCGGAGACTACACCAGCGGGTGCACTTGGCGTGCCCCCACTGGTCCGAATCCCACTCGGCACCACTTGTCTGGACCCAGTGGAAGAACTACAAAGAGAACATTTGACAAAGACCCCCGCCGAATCAAAACATTCGATGGCGGTCTCGGGGACTACACCCAGTGGGTGCACTCTGCGTGCCCCCACTGATTCAAGGATACATTCGACGCAACTTAGTCGACTCAAGTGCAAGAACTATATAGAAAAAGTTAAAGCACCCAGTGGGTGAACGGTTCCAAGGTGCAGACTCATGATAGATGCACATTAAAGGTTTCAAAACGCTCATCCATGGACATCTTGTGAACAATAAAGCAGCAGTTCTCAAGTACAATATCCTAGTAGAGCAAAGAACAAGCTGGAAAATCAGTCAAAAATCAACTCACCTGGACATTGGTTTGAAGAGCAGAACTGGCATCGTAGGCAGCCTTGCTAGCTTCATGCACCACCTTCATTTGTTCCATCATTGGGCCTGCTTGGCGTATAGCTTCCTTAGCAGCACTCACTGGGTCCTTTGGGACATGCTGGGTAACAAAGAGCGCAGTTGGTGGAATATTCAAAGAGGTCAGAGGATCTGAAGCATGGAGTTGCACGAATGGAGCAAGGACTTGGGCGGTCAACGCCGAAGGACGATCAGTCGACACAGGGTTGGCAAAATAAAAAAAAATCTCGAATTGGATCTCCGGATTGTTGGATCACTGCTTCTGGCATTGATGTCGACTGAGGTACCTTGCCGGCAGGCGCCCTCCTACTCGAAGTCCTGCCCTTTCTTCCCATGGTCTTCTGGGGCACATCTTCATCGTCGTCTGGAAGTTCAATGACATTTTGCGGCGCTGCAAAAGACTCGAATGTAAGAGTTCGGTCGACTGATAGTTCAATGGACAAAGTGAGGGCAAGATTGTGGAGTCGTACCCGCTTCAAAAGTGGCCACGTCTTCAGTTTCCTCATCATCTTGATCCTTGTAAATGTCCATGGAAGTCCCGGAAGTAGCAGCACTGAAAGTTTCATAATTCACTCGGTCAGACAAGTGAATGAGTCGACTACAAACATAGAAATTCCCAAGCAAAGCGAAAGCAAAGAGGGAAAGCAAAACACTTGCGCAGAAGCGACGAGAACATCCACCTTGATCTTGGGCAAGGCCTTCCGAGGCTTTGAGGTGGCGATCTTGGGCTGCTTGGCGACCTTTTCAGACGGTTCCGGAGTCGAAGTTCGAGTGCGTTTTTGCACTTGTGTGCTTGGAGGAGCTGCCTTACCACGACCGCCTGTAGGGTCTTGAGACTGTTTGGATCGCTATTCTGAGCGAGGCGGTGAGTCGACTTCCTCACTGTTGTCCGAGTCATCACTATCATCTTCATTATCGTCGGGGGATTGCCAGTCGCCACCCTCATATGTGCTCTCTGTCCCCTCCTGGACCTGCTCCCCGTTTGGCTTTGAGTACATCTCAGTATAAATCTACAAGGCAAAGAGATAAATAAGCATCAATCAGATTCAAGGACATTTGCAAATCAGAATAGAAAAACGCACTCGGTAACAAAGGACAGACCTTATCCGACTCACTGTCAGCATCGAATGGGGCAACTCTTCTGTAGCCCCTGGCGTTGTCTTTGTTTCTAGTAATACTCTTCAGCCACTATGCCACCGTCTCCTCAATGACCTCCTCTGGGTGGATCCGAGCGGTGTCACCAGCCCCTGAGTACATAAACATCGGATGATCGCAAGCCTGGAGAGGCTGGATGCATCGACTGAGAAAAACCTCTAACAAGTCCATGCCAGTCACACCATCACAGACTAATTGGACTACGCGGTCGACTAACATCGACACCTCTCCTTTCTCTGCTGGAGTCACGGTTAAGGAAGAGGGTTGGTGGATTTGATCCATGGTGAAGGGGGGAGACCAGTCGACTGACCCAGAGTCGGAACATCTTTGTAGTAGAACCAGGTCGACTACCATCCCCTAACCGACTCAAAAAGAGTCATAGGAGGGAAAGTACTCCTACCCCTCGTCCGAATCCCTAAACCCCCGCACATTTGGATCCCGTGCGTCTTTTCGTCAGTTGGATTTTCCTTCTTCACAGTTTGAGAACGGCAGGTAAATATATGTTTGAATAAGCCCCAATGCGGTCGACAGCCCAAGAAGTTTTCACATAGAGAGACAAACGCAGCGAGGTATGTGGTTGTGTTGGGAGAGAAATGATGAAGTTGGGCACCAAAAAAGTTCAAGAAGCCCCGGAAAAATGGGTGCGGAGGTAGTGTGATACCGCGGTCGACATGAGTTGCGAGGAGAATGGACTCACCCTCCTATGGTTGAGGCTCGGTCTCGCTCCCCGACAACCTCCAAGATCAGTGGACAATCAAGCCCGTGTTACCCAGGTCTTCCAAATCATCCTTTTGAATTGTAAATCAAATCCAGTATCCCTGGATCCAACCTGGCGGTAGGCCAGACCTCGATGACGATCCTCGACTTGTCTTCTTGCCCTTTGTCGTCGCCGTCGATGTAAGGGCATATTTATCCCTTAGTAGTTTTCGTGATTAATGAAAATGATTTTGCAGACTAATCGTGTGCATTGAGCATTTCAGATATATCATGTCTAAGAACAAGATGATTTGGTGCCCCTCGGAGCTTATTGAAGACAGCGTTTCTCTATGTTTCTTTTCGGTGGATTTGAGTCGTAGGAAAGCCGTACTATTAAGAGGGGGTCCGCGTTGGAAAGGTTTGGGTGGAATCCTCACGTACACGTCTGCTCCCTTCTGCACCACCTTTCCCTTGGCTCCTTGGAGCATCCTTCGTTTCTCCGTATCTATGCAAATTATGGACTTCTTGTGTTGCTGAACTGGGGCATGCGATGGTACTGCTCTTCGGAGTAGTAGTACCGCATGGCCTTGCGGTAGTACCGGCCAAGGGCGCGGTAGTACCGCAGGTGCTCATGGTAGTACCGCTCCGTTGGTGCGGTAGTACAGTGGCCTCAGCCCTGGCTCTGCTGCTCGAGCGGAAGTAGGGGCGGATGTAATTTTTACATCCGCGTCCTACGCGGTAGTATCGCTCCAGGCTTGCGGTAGTACCGTGGCCTCGGACCAGGCACGGCAGCATGAGCGGAAGTAGGGGCGGATGTACTTTTTACATCCGCGCCCTACACGGTAGTACCGCGCCAGGCTTGTGGTAGTACCGTGTCGGATTTTTGCGTAGGTCGAAACTCAACGGAAGTAGCCACGGATGTATTTTTATACGTTCGTGCCTTCCCAGCCTAGACTATCCCTGCCTTGCGGTAGTACCGCACGGTGGAGCGGTAGTACCGCGCCAACGGTTCTACTGCTCTCTGCTTCTTTGCTACAGGTCTGTTCTAGCTTCTGCCTCGCCAGTGGTAGTACCGCAGGACCGTGCGGTAGTACCGCAGGCCATTGCGGTAGTACCGCTTGTCTGGTGCGGTAGTACCGCTCTTCGCAGGCCGAGTTAGTGGATAACGGTTGGATTTATTCTTTTACTATATAAGGGGAGTCTTCTTCTCTGAGTTGACCACCTCTTCCCTCTCTAAGCTCCATTATTGCTCAAAGCTCCATTTTCGCCCGATCTCTCTCCCTAGGCAATCAAACTTGTTGATTTCCTAGGGATTGGTTGAGAAGGCATCGATCTACACTTCCACCAAGAGAAATTTGATTCCCCCCACTAATCCCTTACGGATCTTGTTACTCTTGGGTGTTTGAGCAGCCTAGACGGTTGAGTTCACCTTGGAGCCATAGTCCATTGTGGTGAAGCTTCGTGGTGTCGTTGGGAGCCTCCAGTTAAGTTGTGGAGATAGCCCCAACCTTGTTTGTAAAGGTTCGGTCGCCACCTTCAATGGCACCTCTAGTGGAATCACGGCACCTCGCATTGTGTGAGGGCGTGAGGAGAATACGGTGGCCCTAGTGGCTTCTTGGGGAGCATTGTGCTTCCACACCGCTCCAACGGACACGTACTTCCTCTCAAAGGGAAGGAACTTCAGTAACACATCCTCGTCTCCACCGGCTCCACTCGTGGTTATCTCTTACCTTTACTTGTGCAAGCTTTTGTTGTGTTCCATAGCTTGCTTGCTTGTGTGCTTGTTATTGTTGCATCATATAGGTTGTCCACTTAGTTACATATCTAGACAACTGATATTGTTGCTAAGTTTAATTTGGTTAAGAAAAGCTAAAAATTGTTAGTTGCCTATTCACCCCCCCCCCCTCTAGTCAACCATATCGATGCTTTCAATTGGTATCAGAGCCTCGTCTCTTTATTAAGGACTTTACCGTCCAAAGAGTATGGGCGACAACGTAGTCGAGACGGAGGAACACTCCGGTGGAAATACGTCCTTGTCTACGTCCGATGGGGGACCCTCGGTCTCTCGTGAGGAGTTCAATGCGGCTTTGGACACATTGAAAGACTCATTGACGACGGAGGTCAAAGGCATGTTCAAAGAATTTCTTGAGGGTCTTAAATTACCCAACGCACCGTTGGAAGCCGTTCGTCCCACTGACAACGTGTCAGATGCTATTCCCGATAAGGGGGAAGCTAGTAGTGAGAAAGTCCCGGTGACCAAGAATGGGAGTGGCATCTTTGCTCACTCTGCACCTCCCATCAATTATGGAGGACCCGTTCCCACCCCGCATCTAAATTCAGCTGGTCCTCCCCCTAAGTATGTGAAAATGCTAATTTTGCTACTTGGACGTTTCGTTTTAAACGTCATTTAAATCATTGTTCTACTAATCTTTGGAGAATCATTGAGCAAGGTTTCTACCCGCAAGATCCGTACAACTTAACTCCAAGAGAATTTGCGGATCATCAATTCAATGAGTCCGTTCTTTGAATTCTTCAAGAAGCCATCCCTCCCGAAGATATTGCACACCTTCGACCCTTCTCTGTGGCCAAGGAAGCATGGGAGCATGTTGGTTCCTTGTACAAGGGAAGCGCAAGCATTCAACGCTCAAACTATGAAGTTGTGCAAGATGAAGCCGATGAGTTTGCCATGATCGAAGATGAAGATCCCCGTGAACTTTATTAGAGATTAACCACTCTTGCGGTCTCACTTCGAGATCATGGGAGCAAGGATACGGATGACAATTGGGTCAAGAGCAAGTTTCTCAAGGCCATGATGCCTTACCATAAGGCCATGTCCTCGGTCGTCCGCTAAAGACCGGACTTCCACACCTTGTCCTCAAGTGAAGTGTTGGATGAGTTCGTTGCCATGAGAATCTTGGACAAGACTGCCAATAATGCGGTATTGCAAGCTCAATGATCAAAGATGCCCAACCTTGCATTGAAGGCCAAGGCTTGTGTGGAAGAAGATGAAGAGGATGAAGATGAGTGTTGCCATGAAGACACCAAATATGCCTATCATGAGCACATGGCTCTTGCATCACGGCAATTTTGAGGCAACAAGAAGATTTCAAGTGGCTTCAAGGGCAAGCAACGAGTGAGGACGTGCTACAATTGTGGCAATGTGAGCCATTTTGTTGTTGATTTCCCATATGAGAAAAGGGAAGACAATGGAGGCAAGCTTATCCGAAAGGACAAGGCCAAGTCTTATCCCAATAAGATTCCTCCCAAAGGATTGGTGGCCCAAGAAGAATATGATGAGGATGACGATGATGAAGAAGATGATGAGATGGTTACCATGGCCACCATTACTATTGCAACAACTCCACAGTCATCCCTCTTTGACTCACCAAATGAGAACATCACCGCCAAGTGCCTCGTGGCTAAAGCCACCAATAAGGTAACCCCCAACGTGAATTCTTCCATCAATTATAATCCTTCATTAACGGATTGCATTGATGAGAGTGAGGTGGCGGAGAAGGAGGAAAATGAGTTTGAGTCTTTTATGAGTAAGCTCAAAGGTAAACCCAAGAAGCACTTCGTTGCTCTCTTGGAACAACTTGGTGAAGCCAATGACATGATCGAGGCTCACGAGGAGACCATCTCTAAAATGGAGGGTCAAAGTCGAGACTATGCAGATGAGATATCGGATCTCTCTAATTCTCTTGAGGAAGAGCGTGGTCTTCGTTTGTCTCTTGAGGAGTCACACAACAATGATCATGCTAAATTAAAGAAATATCTTGATCATGCTTTAGTTGTCTCTCGTGTCCTCAATTCCAAGAAGGAAAAACTTGTGGTTGATCATGCTAGACTTAAGGAGGAGTTTGATACACTTGACAAGGCTCACAAGGTCTTGAAGAGTGTACATGCTAACCTCAAAGAGTCTCATGATCGACTCCAAGTTTCGCTAACCAAGGAGAAAGCCACTTTTCCTCACATGGTTTTAATTGATAATGCAAATGCTACTAACCCATGTTGCGAGCATGTGCATCTTGTTGAAGAGAATTCCAAGTTAAAGAAGCAACTTGAGAAAGGCCTTGTGTCTTGCATACAAGGTGAGAAGAACCTCAACATCCTTTTGAGTAATCAAAAGGAAGTTGTTGCCAAGGAGGGAATTGGGTTTGCACCCAAGCCCAAGAAGAAGAAGAAGAATGACAAGACCAAGCAACCCCCTCCTCTCAAGCAAAACTTTGTGAAGGAGGGATAGGGTACTCCTAAGAAGAAGAAGAACAATGTGAAGGGTAGTGAAGTCAAGAAAGACATTGCCACTCCTTCCAACAAAGCCGGCGACTTTAACCCATCTTATGTGTTATGTCGTGCTACTGATGGACATGTTTTTTGCTAAATTTGTTGGTTCTTCTTATGAGTACATTGAATGGTCTATTTGGATTCCTAGGACCCTTGTTACTAACCTCAAAGGACCCATTACAAAATGGGTACCTAAATCCAAGCACTGATCCCTTGTAGGAGTTTGCTTCCGGTGGGGGATCATGGTTTCTCGATAGTGGAGCCACAAATCATATGACCGAAAGAAAAGACTTGGTGGTGGACGTGCACAAAGGTTCATCTATGTCCACCAATGTCAAATGGGGTGATGCTTCATCTTCTCAAGTATTGGGGCTTGGCAAGGTTGTCATTTCTCATGATCTCACAATCGAGAAAATCATGCTTGTTGAGTCCCTTGCATACAATTTACTTTCCGTTCGTTAACTTTCACTCATGGGCTTTGCTACATTCTTTGATATTGATACTGTGGCCCTCTTGTGGAGCAAGACTCTTAAAGTAGCCTTTGTTGGGCATGTCGAGAACGGTCTCTATGTGGTTAACTTCTCGGAGCGACCCACTAAGACCGCGACATGCCTAATGGCTAAAGTTGATGTGGGATGGCTTTGGCATCGCCGTTTAGTGTCAGGACCAGGTTTTCGGGGTATTAACTCCCCAAAAATGGCCCTTGTGCTCACCAGCCCCAGGATTACTGTTAGCTGATGAGGCACCTCTTGATACAGAAATACCAAGCAAAAATACAAAATATGTAGTACAAGACCATTCTGGTCTGTGAGTACAACACAAGGTTTCTAGTGGCTGATGGCGGAAGCGGTTTATAGATCATCGGTGTCTGTGGGACTCCATTTCCCACGGGAACAGCTGACCAGGTTAACTCCTATCTTCGCGAGGCTGCTATCACCACTGCGTGGGTTCCGGGGCGGTCGTCGCAACGCTCCTCCCCATGCGATAAATCTGGCCAATACAATAGCCAGGGACAAGCCAGTGAGTACTTTGAATGTACTCGCAAACATTATGAACACAGGTACAATATAACAAAAGATAATCATGCTCGGAAATATTCGACGATCAAAGTGTCAGTTACGAAATGATAATCCATGATGCAAGCAGGTTGTTCATATAAAATATGAATATGCAATCCGAGAGTGAAAATGAAAGTAAAGTATGCCACAGTCGGGCGTCTGAGCGACACCACATAAAGGGCTTATAAGGAAAATAAATGACAAGCATGCCATAGTCGGGCATCTGAGCGACACCACATAAAGGGCTTATAAGGAAAATAAAAAACAAGCATGCCACAGTCGGGCGTCTGAGCGACACCACATAAAGGGCTTATAAGGAAAATAAATAACAAGCATGCCACAGTCGGGTGTCTGAGCGACACCACATAAAGGGCTTAAAGATAAAAGAAATGACAATGAATATCCAGGAGGTAAAACCATCCCAGGGATACTCAATAACTCAAATAATATAAAGGGTTAGTCCATAATAATAATAATAGTAACATTCATCATAGGTCACAAGTCATGATCCATGTTTTGGTTTGGTAGACTTTTCTCTGAAGACTGACACTTGACCCATCCCAGACTGTAGTCCTAACCTAGGGACTCGGCTATTCGAATAGATTTAATCTCTGCAGAGGGTGTACTCTTTACCCACGAGTAACGGATTCCTTTAGTCCATTGAGACAAATTCCATCTACGGTTTGTAAACACACCTGACCGCACACACCAGCCTAACTTGCCGGTGTCTGGAATCACCCACGACACCCGTTAAGCGAAACTCTAAGTGGGGAGGCTACAACCTCGACTAGCATCGGATCGCAAAATTTATAACGCATGCGAACTGGGGAAGCTACCCCCTTCGGCTCCAACCGAAAACACCCATGCCCCCGGACCAGGTGGCATGCCTACCGGATGCTGCCGGTATCTTCCACCATGGCCTCTCTGTACGGTGTGTGCTAGAAAGGGGTTGACAACTTACTGAACCGTACCCTACCCATGGTAGGGACAAGTGGTAGTACGAAACAAGCATGGGGGTTACTGGAACACGACTCGATCTATGATCGACTCGGGAGGTTAAAGCAACACTTGTATGATTAGCATAACCAATATACTCCACATCAACAGACGGAACCACCACTCATCATACCTCACCATGCCATACCGGACACCACCGTCCCGACGAGGGACTAGTGACAATCTCGTGTCTACACAAGACAGCGACTTTCACGGCTTTCTTCCGTTAGGCATGAAATGCATACAAGGGGGATTACCATCACACACATCTTAATTTTCAACAGCAAGGAGTCTACATCATGCACTCATGGGTATGATCATATCATCACATAGGAAAAGGAAGGGGCATCCATATAGAGGTGATGTTGTAATCGTATCAAACAACACACCACAAGTATTGGGCTAGGGTTCAGAATGCTTGCCTTCAAGTAGTGGAGAGGCAGGGTGCATTCCAAAACTTTGGAGAGTTTCTTCCTCCTTCAAAAATCCTATTTAAGAAAAATTTGAAATCAACACATAGTTTCAAAACGGTACAAAAAAGTTGTCTAGAAAATTTTCAAATAAATATGAAAATAAACTAGACCCAATTTGAGGAACAACAGAAAAAGAATCAAGTCATTTGGACTTATATTTAAAAAGTTGTAGCCAGTCAAAGTATAGTCAACTTTCTGTTTTTAAATAAAACCAGAAAAGAAAACGTTTCGGGGAAGAATACGTGTTCGAGCCAGGGGAAACGTACTATGGTGTTTACGCTTCCACTTAAGTCAGTGCGGGCCGGCTCTGGGTCACTGACAGTGGGTCCCTTGGGCCCACTGGTCAGGTTTGACCAGTCGTAGCGCCTTCTTCCTCCTCTGTCCGAGCGGGGCGGGGATCCCGGCGATCGCCGTCGACGAGCCACGGCCCCTCGCGGGGTTCTGAGGGCGGGGATGTATCCGCCAGTCTGGGGCGGTCCTCCCGGTAGTCGCTAGGTCGGTGAGGGTAGAGGGAGTCGCCGACGGTGAGCTCTGCGGCGGAGGTGGCCTCGGCTGGAATTGGGAGTCTTGGCTACGGTGGCTCCTGGTCGTGGTTGAGTGTATGGGCAGCTTCGCACGAGCAAGGGGAGTCTGGTGGTGGTGCTGGATGGACGAGGGAGGGTCTGCTCGCGGCGAACGGAGCTGGGATGCGGTGGCGCCCGAACTGGCCGAAGGCGAGGAAGACAGCCTCCCAGCCGTCGATTTCTAGGTGTTGGGGCACAAGTGGGATGGCTTGAGGTCGTGTGAGTCCTCGGACGAGCTCGAGGCTCATATTTATAGCGTTCTATGTCAGTTCCGCGGCGGTCGAGGATAAGCTCGTCGGCGAACCGCCGTTCTGTTGCTGCAGGGCGACGTGGAGGCGGCGGGCGCTAGGGGACGGCTCGCGGATAAGCTTGGACTGCTCCAGGGGGCAGCTGGCGCGCTGGAGTGGCTCGGGCGGCACCGTCCATGCCAGGGGCGCACTGTGGTCGCCGGCGTGTGATACGTCCAAAACGTATCTATAATTCCTGCTTGCTCCATGCCTCTTTTGTGTGATATTGCTATGATATTTATGCACTTCCATACACTTTTAATCATATTTGGACTAACCTATTAACTCAGTGCACCCCAGTGCCAGTTTCTGTTTTCTGCTGTTTTTGTATTTCAGGTTTTCCCATTACTTAAATTGCCAGAAAAATTCCGGGAAAAATATATAAAAAATCAGCGCTCCAGAAGCTTCCATGCGGCAGAAGTAGGGCCAGAGAGGGGCCAGAGGGGCTCCAGGCGCCCTGGGGGGCGGCCCCACCCCTGGCCGCGTCAGGGGGGCGCCTGGGCCCGCCTTACCTCCTCTGGTGACCCCCTTTGGCATATATTTACACCGCGTCCCGAAACCCTTGAGGACGGAACCCTTTTTCGCGATCTCATCTCTGTTCCGCCGCCGCCACGCTTCCAAGATCGGGAGCACCAGGAGAACTCTTCCCGGCACCCTGCCGGAGGGGAGAACCACCACCGGGAGCCTCTCCACCACCATGGACGCCTCCCGGATGAGTTGTGAGTAGTCCCCCTTGGACCATGGGTCCATGACCAGTAGCTATGTGATGTTCTCCTCCCCTCTTTGTTCTTCATCGATTAGACCTCGTGAGCTGCCCTACATGATCGAGGCACATATGTAATCCTTAGGCTGTTGCTATGCTGAGTTTGCTGGGATCCGATGGATTATGAGATTATGTTCAGATTGTGTGTGAGTAATATATTTGATTCACCTCTTTTATATTTATGTTCTTGAGTAATTCTTGCATGTTCTTCGTTGCTGTTTATTGCTTTGGCCAAGTAGTAGGTAGTAACTCCAAGAGGGAACGTTATGCTTGATTGTAGGTTCATGCCCCTCGATGACTAGCTTGAGTGACAGAAACATGAGTCTAGGGGTTGTGCTGTTGCCACAAGGGGGAAAACAACGGTGCTTGTACTTGCGAGTGCAAGGATTGTTTACTTTACGCAAAGTTCTTTTAATTCAGTTGTCTGTTGCTTTGAGTTTACACTATGGGTGGGACTCGCAACTTAATACCAGCGAGATGTTCTGGATAGATATCTCAAGGTGGATGATTAGTAGTAGATGCAGATGGATTTCGGTCTACTTGCCTTGGCGTACCGCCCATGCTTTTGAGCCTCTACCTTTCTTGCAGCATAGTTAGCATTGGTTCGCGCACATAATCCTGTCAATTGCCCAGCTGTAATTTGTTTACCTCGCTTAGTTGTTTTATCGTCTTTTGGGAGAGAGACATCACTAGTGAACATCATGGGACCCCGGTCCATATCACCATCACTGATCACACCCGCTATTTACTTCCTGTTCTTATTTACTAGTTGCAGTCATACCTATCACTATTATCTCTTGCGTTTGATCCTTTGTAAACGACAAGGCCGGAGGGATTGACAACCTCTCTGTACTCGTTGGGAGCAAAGTTATTTGTATTTGTGTGCAGGTCCTGTCAAGCAAAAGTCTCTGGCGCTATTGACACCTTCTTGTCGACCCTCGGAGTCTCACGGGATTCGATCCTTGGTATCTTTGCCAAGGGAAAACTACCGCTACGCTACATCTCAAACCTTCCACTTGGGGTAACCAACGAGGGGCGAGAAGCCATCAAGCAAAGTTTTCTGGTGCCGTTGCCGGGGACTCCACTCTTCAAGAGAGAGGAGTTGCACGCTATCTTTTATCTTTGCTTTTTTAGTCTTGTTAGTTTACCTTTCAGTTTTCTTTATGTCTTTTCACTAGTTTTGCTTAATGGAAAACAACAAAAATATGAGAGAGCTTTATAAGCTCTACCTTGCTTTGGGACATGATGTGTTTGAAGAGAAAATTAAAAAACCTATGGAACTTTATTATTTGCATAACAATCATGATGGTGGTGATGTTATTAGTATGCTTTCTTTGAATATCAATATTGCTAATGACATGGAAAGCTCTAAGCTTGGGGATGACACGTTTGATGAACATGATATTTTTAGTCCCCCAACTTTTGAAGAGAAAATTTACTTTGATGATACTTCGCTTCCTATATATGATTACAATGATGAATATGATGTTTTCAGTCCACCTACTATTGAGGATAAAATTTATTATGATTATGATATGCTTCCTAAATACAATGATTACCATGATGGTTATGATTGCTTTACTCTCACTATTCCTAATAAGAAAGATTTTGCTTATATGAAGGGTAATGATACCTTTTTGCATGTGGATCATGGTAACAATGCTTTATGTGATGCTTATATTGTTGAGTTTATTCGTGATCCCACTGAAAATTATTATGAGAAGGGAACATATGCTTATAGATATTTCAATAATATCAAGTTCCCTCTCTTTATGTTGAAGGTTTTGAAGTTGCACTTGTTTTGTCTTCATATGCTTATTGCTTTGTGCTTCAATGAATTATTGTATTGCAATATTCCTATGCATAGGAAGCATGTTAGGCTTAAATGTGTTTGGTATTTGCTTCTTGATGCTGTCTTTTGTTCTTCAACTCTTATTCCTACGAGAGCATCATTAAAGTCTTAAGCCTATCTTTATGGCTATAAAGAAAGAGCTCTAGGGAGACAACCCTTGTTATCTTTGCTTTCAGTTTGTTCTTTCAGTTTTAGTGGTCTTGATGTTTGTTACTACTGTAGCAACATCATTGTATCTTTATTTTTCAGCTTTGTGCCAAGTTTAGCCTCTGATTGCAAGAAAGTTCAAAAGTTGTGACGTGTTGTCCAGGAAACAGATCCTTGGCCAGAAAAATTCGTATAAAATCACCAGATCATCTTTTTGGTCTTAATTTTTTCGACAGCGTGCTCTATACAATTGGCTTTCGGGCGTCTGTTCTGAGTTTTTTGATTTGAGTTGCAGAAGTTCCCCGAAAAAATTATTTACTACCTGCTGGTCAGTTTTTCACAGATTCTGTCCTGTTTTGCCTTTTCTTCGTTTTGCAAACCTTGAGCTTGCTTTTTCTTTGCAAAAACCTTTTGGAAATCTTGAGAAACAGTAGATCTTCAAGATTATCTTTATTTCCAGCAAGGAAAAATTATTTTATTATGGGTACTAACCTCGCTAATCAGATTATGATGAGTTATGTATGAAGGGAGTTTTCAAGTGTGCGAGGGAAGATGGTAAAAAGATTCAGGAGTGTCAAACGCTCAAGCTTGGGGATGCCCCCGTGCACCCCCAAGAAATATTCAAGAAGACTCAAGCGTCTAAGCTTGGGGATGCCCCCGTGCATCCCCTTCTCCATCAACAATTATTAGTTCGTCTTTCGTTCCACTATATTTTAATCACTTCATGCGTTATGTGCTATGCTTGGAGCGTCTTGCTTTTAGTTTCCTTTTTAGTTTTCTTTAGCTTTGCTTACTGTTCATAACGAGTTAGAACCCAGCTTTCTTTGTGTGGGAGAGAAACACGCTCCACTTCAACATAGAACACAACATAGGATTTTTCATGTTTATCTTTGTTGTGTATGTTCTTTGTCTTTCAATAGCTACTGTCATGTTTAGCTCTTAATTTTCATGCTTTTCTTTTTAAAAAGCTTTTGTTTAGTTGGTTGCTTCTGGAACTCTCTTGAGTTATCATGCTTATCTTGTTAAGAGAGTTGGCTTCTGTTGCACTGGTTGATATGTCTATGATAAAAATGCTATGTGCATAATGGTGCTTAGTAGTTCATGTTTTCTTATGGTTAGTCTCAAATAGCTGGGGGTTCTTAATGTGTTATTGAAGTACGAGCGTGATTTGTTTGCCTATGATGTGGTATGGTTTGGTGATATCTTCCTCCAAGAATTTATTTTGATTGACTTGGCATATGCTCACGCATATTTAAGACTGTAAAGAAAGTCTATCAAGCCTTGATGATCTTTAATTTCTGAGTAGCGATATAACTTCCATGCCCAATTCAATGTTGCTTTGTCGCTTTGCATGATTATGGCCGTCATTGCTCTCTTACTTGGTCGCTCCCAGTCTTTTGCTAGCCTTCACCTGTACTAAGCGGACTGATTGCTTGTGCATCCAAAATCCTTGAAACCAGTTATGCCATATGAGTCCACCATACCTTCCTATATATGGTATTTACTTGCCATTCCTAACGAATACTTTCTTGTACCATCTCAAAATTATTCAAAAGCATTTCTTTTTTGTGCCTCTGTTTTAGCTCATGAGGAAGTAGTAGTTAATTCATGATCTTTTTAAGTTGGACAAGTTTCACCCCGGGATTGCATGTCTAATCTGCAAACCCCTAATACGAGAAGGAACTGGCAATGAGTGCGCCCGGCTCATAAAAAATACAACAAACAAACCCTCATTCACGCTTTGTTCATGAGAAATCAGAAAACTTTTGGCAGTGATAAACAAAGGAGATTAAGGGGATGTGAGCATCCCCGTGCGGGAGCCGTTCCTCGAAACTTGTCCAGCTCGAGAAGTAATTGAGTTATCTACTAGCATTCGTTGACGAAATATACACCTCCCAAAAATCATTTTTACCTCTATTTTTTAAAAACCAAGAGCTCTGGTACATGTTTAGTCTTTGCTTCCAACCACGGGTTTTCAACCTTGCCATCAAAATCCACGGTTCGAGAGTCTCCACCTTCTTTCTTCAAAGCACCAACTATTGAGAGCATGATTGTCATTCTGAGTGTAATGTGCATTGTCCCAAAGTACCATTGTCTTCTGCATGATTATGATATCGTTTATTCTAAAATCATTGTATCTAGTCGTCACTTAAACTTCGGAGGTGCTCCTGCATTTATGTTTTGCTTCACTAAAGGGGGCAAGCGAGGTATCACTTTGTCATGTTTGCACACCATGCTCACTACAAATCTATTGGGTGTTTTCAGTATCATATTGTAAAACTTTCAGTTCTTTGTGATATTCTCATGAGGCAACTTAATTACTAAAGATTCATTATCTCAGTAAGCATTTGTCATGTGACTGTGAAAAGTTCTTATATGGTTAATAGCATGTCACCACAGAAATTATGCTTGTTATCATTTACCTACTCGAGGACGAGCAGGAATTAAGCTTGGGGATGTTGATACGTCCAAAACGTATCTATAATTTATGCTTGCTCCATGCCTCTTTTGTGTGATATTGCTATGATATTTATGCACTTCCATACACTTTGGATCATATTTGGACTAACATATTAACTCAGTGCACCCCAGTGCCAATTTCTGTTTTCTGCTGTTTTTGTATTTCAGGTTTTCCCATTACTTAAATTGCCAGAAAAATTCCGGGAAAAATATATAAAAAATCAGCGGTCCAGAAGCTTCCATGTGGCAGAAGTAGGGCCAGAGAGGGGCCAGAGGGGCTCCAGGCGCCATGGGGGGGCGGCCCCACCCCTGGCCGCGCCGGGGGGGCGCCTGGGCCCCCCTTACCTCCTCTGGTGACCCCCTTTGGCATATATTTACACCGCGTCCCGAAACCCTTGAGGATGGAACCCTTTTTCACGATCTCATCTCTATTCCGCCGCCGCCACCGCGCTTCCAAGATCGGGAGCACCAGGAGAACTCTTCCCGGCACCCTGCCGGAGGGGAGAACCACCACCGGGAGCCTCTCCACCACCATGGACGCCTCCCGGATGAATTGTGAGTAGTCCCCCTTGGACCATGGGTCCATGACCAGTAGCTATGTGATGTTCTCCTCCCCTCTTTGTTCTTCATCGATTAGACCTCGTGAGCTACCCTACATGATCGAGGCACATATGTAATCCTTATGTTGTTGCTATGCTGAGTTTTGCTGGGATCCGATGGATTATGAGATTATGTTCAGATTGTGTGGGAGTAATATATTTGATTCACCTCTTTTATATTTATGTTCTTGAGTAATTCTTGCATGTTCTCCGTTGCTGTTTATTGCTTTGGCCAAGTAGTAGGTAGTAACTCCAAGAGGGAACGTTATGCTTGATTGTGGGTTCATGCCCCTCGATGACTAGCTTGAGTGACAGAAACATGAGTCTAGGGGATGTGCTGTTGCCACAAGGGGGAAAACAACGGTGCTTGTACTTGCGGGTGCAAGGATTGTTTACTTTACGCAAAGTTCTTTTAATGCAGTTGTCTGTTGCTTTGAGTTTACACTATGGGTGGGACTCGCAACTTAATACCAGCGAGATGTTCTAGATAGATATCTCAAGGTGGATGATTAGTAGTAGATGCAGATGGATTTCGGTCTACTTTCCTTGGCGTACCGCCCATGCTTTTGAGCCTCTACCTTTCTTGCAGCATAGTTAGCATTGGTTCGCGCACATAATCATGTCAATTGCCCAGCTGTAATTTGTTTACCTCGCTTAGCTGTTTTATCATCTTTTGGGAGAGAGACATCGCTAGTGAACATCATGGGACCCTGGTCCATATCACCATCACTGATCACACCCGCTATTTACTTCCTGTTCTTATTTACTAGTTGCAGACATACCTATCACTATTATCTCTTGCGTTTGATCCTTTGTAAACGACAAGGCCGGAGGGATTGACAACCTCTCTGTACTCGTTGGGAGCAAAGTTATTTATATTTGTGTGCAGGTCCTGTCAAGCAAAAGTCTCTGGCGCTATTGACACCTTCTTGTCTACCCTCGGAGTCTCACAGGATTCGATCCTTGGTATCTTTGCCAAGGGAAAACTACCGCTACGCTACATCTCAAACCTTCCACTTGGGGTAACCAACGAGGGGCGAGAAGCCATCAGCGTGCCGCCAAGACCGACCTGACGGTGGCGCTGTAGGTCGTCAGGGTGGCCTTGTGCTGTGGGAGGGACCAGGGCGTGTTGGCTACGAGTGGAAGGAACCAGAATGAGCTCGGGGAAGACGGCAGTGGGACGCGGCGACGCGTGCGCACGCACGTGCAAAACGCGCGCTCTGCTCGCGCTCTTGGCATGCACGGCAACTGCTCGGCGGAACACCAAGGTCGGCTAGGAGGCTTGGTTGGGGTTGGGGTTTAACAGGTTTAGGTTAGAGACTTCTAGGAGTTTAGTGGACAAAGCTACTGGGTCAGTGGATCAAGTTTGTAATGCAAACTAAAAAATACGTACCAAAGCTGGCTATGCATGTAAGGTGTTCGACAGAATGCCAAGGGCATCTAGGCAACTCTTGGGGTGGCCAAAGTCTCCACACCAATGTCTCTCTAGGTGTAGAAGATGGTGACAAGGTTAGTTGGGCAAAACTAGAAACTTGCAAGTGTAAGTTTTTGAGAAAATCAATTCTGGACAGAAACTAAAAGGCATTATTGCATGGACCAAAAATGTTCCAAATGGCCCAATCTCCTGGACTTAAGGGTTTTGTAGGGAGGACTACAAGCAGGAAAAAGTTCATGGTTAAAAGAGCAAGTTAGCACCTGGCTGTAGTAGAAAATTCCATTCTGGACCAGAGAGCAGAAGAGGATGTTTTGCTCAATTTTTTCAAAGAACACCAAATGGTTTTTGCATAAAAGTGATGTAGGGATTTCACATGACTTCCCCAAATTTTGGTGGAATTTTTAAATAAATTTATCAAAGGGTTGTAGTGCAAATAGAGCTTTAAAACTAATGAAAATTCACTTTAAGTGATAAAGCTCAGGGGAAAATAATTATGCAAATAAATCCACTGATAAAAGAAATGTTTTTTCTTGGTAGGGCAAACAAGCCCAATAATATATTTGAGAAGTTTTCACCTGGGGTAAAAAAACTCCATAAATTCAAAAGAAATGGTGGTTCTGAGACCAAAGAAAACCCAGAAAATGAAAGGTTTAATTTCCCTGGCAAAATTTTTGATTAAAAAAAATCAAGGTCAAAGTTTTTGGGGTGTTACATTTAGCCCACGTCAATATGAGATCTTTGCAAAGTCTTCTCTAGGGGGACCATGTCCGTGGACTAATAAATGTTAGTTTTGCCAAAGATCGTGCTTGCAGTGCTTGTATCGAAGGAAAGCTACATGAGAAGGCTCACCCAGCCACAACTATTATCTACTTGACTAGGCCTTTAGAGCTGCTTCACATGGATCTCTTTGGGCCTCCATCCTTTGATAGTCTTGGGGGTAGAAAGTATTGCTTGGTAATTGTGGATGATTATTCAAGACACACTTGAGTATATTTCTTCAAGAGGAAGAGCGAGACCCAATAAACCATCATCAACTTTGCAAATGAAGCTCAACATCAACATGATGCAAAGATCTTGATGGTTTGAAGTGACAATGGCACCGGGTTCAAGAATTAAACCTTGGATGAGTTCCTTAGTGATGAGGGGATCAAGCATCAATATGCCGCACCTTATAACCCTCAACAAAATGGTGTGGCGGAGAGGAAGAACTGGACTTTGATGGACGCGGCAAGGACCCTGATGGCGGAGTTAAAATCTTCGTACAACTTTTGGGCCGAAGCCATCAACACCGCTTGTCATGCATCCAATCGGCTCTATCTCCGCAAAGGCTTGAACAAGACTCCATATGAGATACTTACCGGTAACAAGCCCAACCTCAAGTACTTCTAGGTGTTCGGGTGTAAGTGTTTCATACTCAAGAAAGGTTTTCCTTTGTCTAAATTTGAAGCTAGAGCTCATGAGGGCATATTTGTTGGTTATGCTACAAACTCTCATGCTTACCGTGTCCACAACAAGTCCAACAGAGTCATTGAGGAGACGTGTGACGTGGAGTTTGATGAGAATAACGGCTCCCAAGTGGATCAAAGTGGAACTTGTGATGTAGGTGATGAAATTCCTCCTCGGGCCATAAGAAGAATTGTTGGGGATATAACTATTTGACATGACCCACCCAGGAGGGGCTGGGTTACCTCAATGGTGGTTCATGGGCCAAGCCCAGAAGCATGCTGAAGATGGCGGTTCAAGAAGAGTAACGTATAAAGGGCACAAAACCCAGAGTGGTTTAAGGCCCGTGAGTGTAAACCGCCATGTATGTTTGACTTGTACTGTAAGGCATGTAAAGATGAGTCACCAGGCCGGACACGTTTGTATGAGCCAGCCGGGACTCTGTAAGCCACATGGCGTCAACCCGTGTATATAAGGGGACGACCCGCAGCGGCTTAGAGCAAGAAACAGCAGATCGAAAGCCAGGCTAGCGTATTCGCTCCCTAGCAATCAAAACCCTAGCAATATCACCTCAAACTGGATTAGGTTTTACCCTCACCGCAAGGGGCGGAACCAGTATAAACTCCCCATGTCTTTTGTCCCATTTTAACCCCTTTAAGCTAACCACATCGGGATGGCTCCACAATTAAGTCATTTCCTTAGGACATCTGTCGTGACAACTCCACGACAGTTGGTGCCCACCGTGGGACCTGCGCACAGTGGTTTCGAGTTCTTTAAGGGCAACTTCGAAGGGCTCAAGGGATATGGGTCGGATGACCAAGAGTCGTCGCGGCAAGCTCTACATCGACGATGCAAGCTGGGGTCCCGAGGCCGGCTCAATTGAGTACGGGTACCGGGTCCCCTTTGGTGGAATCCACGTCTTCATCGGCAAGATCGGCGAAGTGGGCCCTGAGCCGGACATCTGCATCGACATCATCGAGACGGCTCGGCGTGCACGACCTGCCCGGGTTCAGCCCGCCGTGAGGTGTGCCTTTGTTGGATACATCCATGGGGCTGAAGGCTCTGGATCCCATGGTGAGACGGCCGTTCACTCTGACGGTGAATCGTCCACGGGCGAGACCAATTCAATGTATCAGCTACAGAACGACGGCTTGGGGGCCGGTCCGATGGTAACAGTATTCTGGACCCCCGTGAGCCGCGGAAAAGGGTGGCGATCTTCATGGCTGGCACCCAGCCGGCTCTCGGCTCGACAGCCGCCACGGCCATAACACCCGGCGCAACGGCGATGACTGCGGCAGGCGCGAGCGGACCAGCACGCCCGCCGGCTCAAGTCTTGACAGATCTGTTGGAGGCTCTGGCGACTCTGATGGGAACGGAGGTGACCCCGGACAACCAGGAGCAGCACAAGGCGGATGTGGCTAAGCTGCGAGAGGAGATAGCGCAAGCAAAGGAAGACCTGGCGACTGAGAATGCTAGGATGACTGCAGAACGGGTTGTTTTGGACGCTTAGGCTCAGCGGATTCAAGCAGATTCGTACTGGCTCATGGTGGATCAGAACGCTACTAACGAAGTCATGAGGAGGAAGCACCGGAGTTGTGTGCCTTTTGTTTACGAGCCAAGGAATATTTTCAACACAACTGGAGCAGGGACCAGTAACCCGCCGGGGATAAACCGGATGGCTGAAGCGCCAGGGGGCGGAGCGCCGGTTCAACCACTCTTGACAAGTTCTCCATATATGAATCAAATCCACACCGCACCTCATCACCCGGCGACGTCGGCGGGACATTATTCCAACCCTCTGGATAACATGATTGCAGCAGCAACGCGATTGGCGGCTCTGCCAGTCGAGGGCGAAACTCTGGTGGCAGTGGAAACCCGGAGGGCCCGGGAACTCCTTCAGACAACGCTGGCACATCAGCAAGCTTATTCTTATAGTCATGACCAGATTCACTCGACCCCTTGTCCAAGTGTCACCTACAGCAGGCACGTTGACTCGCCAGCGGATTCAAGCACGGAGCGGCACCGTAACCAGCCACGCGGGCATGACCCGGCGCGCCATGGTGCGAACGCACATGACTTAGTGGATCAGGGCAGGACGCGTCGGGAGGCCGAGCTAGCGGCTCAGGTGGCAGATCATCAGCCGGCGCCGTTTTACCCGGCAACTTCAGTAGAAACAGGTAGAGCTTCTCGAACTTGGGGCGTGCCGTGTTTAACGGAGGCTCTGCAGAATGAGTGTTTGCCCAAGGACTTCAAGGGCCCTCGTAAGATGCCTAATTACACAGCAAATCAACCCCCTGAGGCTTGGGTGGATAGTAATGAGATGGCTATGGAGATGTTGGATGTTAGTGAGGCCGCGTATGCTAAGTATTTCACCATGATGGTGGAAGGCACAACCTGTAATTGGTTGAAGGGACCGGCCCCCAACTCCGTTGGGTCATGGGCAGAGCTGAAGGCTAAGTTTATCCGACATTTCAAGGATACATGCAAGTAGCCGATGTCAATTGTGGATTTAGCTTCTTGTGTTCAAGCCGAGGGTGAGTCAACGACCAGCTGGGTGCGCCGGGTCTCAACCATTATACATTCTTCAGATAAGATCAACGCCGAATCAGCAGTGTTAATGTTGGAGAAGAATTGCCATTTCCTTCCACTCAAGCAGAAGTTGGGGCGGCTTACACGTCATTGCGGTGATATGGGGGAGCTCATGGCGGCTCTTGTCAAATATGCCGACTCTAATAGTACCAAGGACCCCGAATCTGAGGCTGAAAGATCGGGAAAGGGAAATAAGAGTAATGATATGAGAGGGCAGCAGTTTAACCCGGCCAATCAGACCGGTGGCGGTAAGCGCAAGACTGATGACTTTGTAGCTAACACTGTGACACGGAATTTTAACTAGTGTTGCAAGGGGAGGCCGGCTCCGAGATATAACCTTGACGAAATAATGAATCGGCCGTGTCCGAAGCATGGAACCGAGGAAAGGCCATCTACCCATATGTGGAAGGATTGCAGCATTATGAGACACTTCACAGAGTCTATCCAGCACAACCATGGTCCGAACGGCGGTTCAGGGTCCGACTCTCATGGTCCAGGTCATGGAGGCAGCGGCTCAAATTCCGGGTTTCAAGGCCAAGGTAATCAAGGCGGTAACCATTAGCAGAACAATCAAGGGAATCAGTAGCAGAAGTCTGGTTATCAGAGTAACCCGAAGAAACTGAGCAGTGAGTAGTACCACGTTTTCACCACAAGTACGTGCAAGCGGGATCGGAAACTTCATAAAAGGGCGGTGAATGCCGTTGAGCCGGTTGTTCCCCGTTTATTGTGATGGTCTGAGCAGCCCATTGTATGGAGCCATGAGGATCACCCGCCCCGGGTTGATAATACGGGTCAGTTGGCATTACTGGTGGCGCCTCAGGTTGGAGGATATAAGTTCACTAAGGTGCTCTTGGATGGAGGCAGTAGCATCAATATCCTTTACTATGATACTTTCCGTCGTATGGGATTAACTGACAAAAATCTTATGACGTCCAATATTGTTTTCCATGGAGTGGTGCCTAGTAAGTCGGCGTACCCGGCGGGCAAAATTGATTTGAAGGTAACCTTTGGGGATGAACATGATGCTAGAATAGAAACTTTAACGTTTGAGGTTGTTAGGATCCACAACCCGTATCATGCTCTGTTTGGACGGTCGGCTTATGCTAAGTTCATGGCAAGGCCGTGTTATGTTTATCTGCAGCTTAAGGTGCCAGGTCACAAGGGGACCATAATATTGCATGGGAGTCGCAAGATAGCCTTGGAGTGTGAAGAAGGCGACGCGGCTTACGCAGAGTCAGTTTGTGCCACAGAGGAGCTGAAATCCTACAAGGATAATGTTGACCCGGCAGATATGACGTCCCTAAAGAAGCCAACCACAGAGCATGACCCTTTGTTGAAGTTTAAATTAGTGAACGACACCAAGCTAGTTGACTTTGTTCCTGGTGACTCATCTAAGAAGTTCAGCATTAGTGCTAATCTGGATCCTAAATAGGAAAGTGCGCTCATCGAGTTCATCCGTGAGAATCGGGACATCTTTGTATGGAAACCTTCAGACATGCCGGGTGTACCGAGGGAACTCGTTGAGCACACTCTCAATATTGATCTGAGGTACAAGCCGGTCAAACAGTTTCTTCGCCGTTTTAACGAGGAGAGATGGAAGGCCATTGGTGAAGAGGTGGCCCGGCTCTTGGCGGCCGGGTTCATTGTTGAAGTTTTCATCCTGAATGGTTGGCTAATCCGGTTTTGGTGCTTCAGAAGAACGACACTTGGCGAATGTGTGTGGACTACACGGACTTAAACAAGGCTAGCCCGGCTGACCCGTTTGCCCTCCCTCGTATTGATCAGATCATTGATGCTACAACGGGTTGTGAGCGTTTGAGTTTCTTGCATGCTTATTCTGGGTATCATCATATCAAAATGGCAGTTAAGGACCAGGAGAAGACAGTTTTCATCACTCCGTTTGGAGCCTTCTGTTATGTGTCTATGCCTTTCAGGCTCAAGAGTGCCCACGCGACTTACCAGCGGTGTGTACAGAATTGCCTTCACGGCCAGATCGAGTGTAATGTTCATGCCTATGTGGACGATATTGTGGTTAATTCCAGAAAGAAGGAGACCCTGATCGACAATTTGAAGGAGACATTTGACAATCTCTGGGTGTACAAGATGATGCTTAACCCGGCCAAGTGTGTCTTTGGTGTTCCAGCAGGCAAGCTTTTGGGTTTTTTGGTTTCCGAGCGAGGCATCAAAGCTAACGCGGAGAAAATCAAGGCTATCACTTCCCTGGCGAGGCCAAAGCGTGTTAGTGACGTCCAACGCTTGGCAGGACGGATAGCGGCTTTGAGCTGGTTCATAAGCCGCCTAGGAGAGAAGGCTATCCATGTGTATCAGATGATGAAGAAGACATATGACTTTGTCTCGAGTGAGGTTGCTAATGAGGCATTTGAGGCACTTAAGAAGCAATTGGTTGAGCCGCCGGTTCTTGTTGCTCCCATTGACAAGGAGCCTTTGTTGTTATATGTAGTTGCAAATAGCCGGGTTGTTAGTGTGGCCATTGTTGTGGAAAGGAAAGAGGTCGGCAAGGAGTATCCGGTTCAACAGCCGGTTTATTATATCAGCAAGGTACTTATTGAGTCCAAGCAGAGGTATCCGCATTGGCAAAAGCTGGTATATGGGGTCTTCATGGCAAGTCAGAAGCTCAAGCAATATTTCCTGGGTCATCTTATTACTGTGGTGAGTTCTGCTCCCTTAGGGGATATCATCGAAAATAGATACGCCATAGGTCGAGTAGCCAAGTGGGCCAATGAGCTTGGGCCCCATGGTTTAAAGTATGTGCCTCGTACGACCATCAAGTCACAAGTGCTCGTGGATTTTATCAATGACTGGACAGAATTGCAAACGCCTGAGGAAAAGCCGGATAACACATATTGGACTATTCACTTTTATGGGTCCATGCAGTTAGAAGGCTCGGGGGCTGGAGTTGTCTTAACTTCCCTGCGAGGTGATAAATTTTCTTATGTTCTCTGGTTAATGTTCCCTTGTACTAATAATGCAGCTGAGTATCAGGCCTTGCTCCATGGTCTTCGGATGGCTAAGGAAATGAACTTAAGCCGGGTGAGATGCTTCGGCGATTCAGATCTGGTAGCCCAGCAGGTTTCTGGCACTTGGGATTCCAAAGATCCACTCATGGCGGTTTATCGCCGAGAGGTTGATGCTATTGCGGGTCACTTCAAGGGTTACCAAGTTGAACACATTGATCGAAGGAAGAATGAGGCGGCTGATGCTTTAAGCCGGTTAGGATCTCAACGTAAGCCGGTGCCGCCTAACATGTTTTTGGATGTTCCGATCAACCCGTCTGTCAAGTTACCTACAGCAGAGGATCTTGTTGTTCCTGATCTGGAGGCACAATTGGTGGCGGCTCTTCATGTTACTCCTGACTGGACGATTCCATATTTGTCTTACATGGCCCGCGGCGAGTTTCCTGAGGACGAGATTTTGGCCAGACAAATAACCCGGCGGTCTAAGTCAATGATGATTGTCAATGGGGAATTGCACTATCGCAGTGTTACACGGGTGTTTCAACATTGTGTTTCTCCTGAAGAAGGTTGTGAGATCCTGCGAGAGATCCATGAAGGAGATTGTGGTCATCATGCTGGTTCTAAATCCCTTCTGGCCAAGGCTTTTCGTCATGGGTTCTATTGGTTGACGGCTCATGCTGATGCTGAAGACTTGGTCAGCAGATGTGATGGTTGTCAGAAGTTTTCACGGCGTGCTCATGTTCCAGCTCAATAATTGAGGATGATTCCAATAACTTGGCCATTTGCGACTTGGGGGCTTAATATGGTCGGGCCTTTTAAGAGGTCTAAGGATAAGAAAACCCACCTTTTGGTGGCAGTGGATAAATTTACCAAGTGGGTTGAAGCAGAGCCGGTTAGCAAATGTGATGCGGCGACGGCACTTCAATTCATCAAGAAGGTGATTTTCTGTTTTGGCTTTCCCCACAGTATCATAACAGATAATGGCACTAATCTGTCCAAG
The DNA here is from genome assembly GCA_902687465.1 of Secale cereale. Classification (NCBI taxonomy): domain Eukaryota; kingdom Viridiplantae; phylum Streptophyta; class Magnoliopsida; order Poales; family Poaceae; genus Secale; species Secale cereale. The sequence goes on from LR738713.1 coordinate 528,530,116, forward strand.
GGTGCTATGAGGGAATTTTTTTCAACGATAGCATATTCGACTTGATGTCTCCTCCGTGGCTCACCCCAAATCTAATGGTCAAGCGGAACGGGCTAATCAAGAGATTCTGCGAGGTATCAAGCCCGGCTTATGGTTCCTTTGAAGTGAACGTCGGGCTGTTGGGTGGAGGAGTTACCTTCAGTGTTATGGAGCATCAATACAACACCCAACATATCTACGGGTTACACACCTTTCTTCATGGTCTATGGAGCTGAGGCGGTTCTTCCTAGTGATATCCGTCATGATTCACCTCAAGCGGCGGCTTATGTCGAAGCTGATAATGAAAAACCACGTCAGGATGCATTGAACTTGTTGGATGAAGAGCGTGATCTTGCGGCGGCTCGTTCAGCATTTATCAACAGGATTTACGACGGTATCACAGCCGCCGGGTCAAAACCAGAACCTTTGAAGAAGGCGACTTAGTACTCCGGCTTATCCAAGATCAAACTGGTATGCATAAACTATCACCGCCTTGGGAAGGACCTTTTGTCGTCAGCAAGAATCTGTATAACGGGTCATACTATCTGATTGACGTTCGGGAGCACAAGGATTCACGCACATCAGAGGAGGAGACCTGTCGTCTGTGGAATATTGCTCATCTCCGGCCTTACTATACTTGAGCCATCGGCTCTCATGATGTACATGGTTTGATGATGTATATATTAGAAACAATATAATAAAGCCGACATCCCCCTGATAATTCGGGGCCTCTGCCGTTTTCACTTCCTCGAAGCTGAGTCTTTGTCCTCATCTTACATGTTTACTTAAGAGGCTTGACGCCCAAATTGCAGGGGCCAAAGAGAGTTGGATGCATAGCACAGCTCAAACATAGGTCCCCGATGAGAACAATTCGTAAATATGTCACTTGGGGGCTTCATGTTCAAACATAGGCGTATTCGACCAAAGAGAACATAGAGTTACTACCCTTTTGACCAGGCTATCCTCAAACATAGGCGTATTCGACCAAAGAGGACATAACATGTGGGTCATCGTATCTGTACCCAGCTGCTTCAACTCCATCAGGTCATCCTGATTGAACCAGCGAACTCTTAGCAATCAGTCTTTTACGGCGTATCCGACCAAATATTCTGAGCTTGCTAAGGTTAAAACGACGGCTTGTCACATGAGAGCATGGCTTACAGATAGTCAGGATAGATCCAGGCTCAAAAGCTGCCTTCCTTGAAACTTCAATAAATCGGCCTGTGATGCAAGATGCAACTATGACCCCGCGTACTCTAGATAAGCATATCTTTAAACAAAGACCTGCACTTGTCTAGGTTCAAATGTCGATTGGGTACTATGAGAGCCGGCTCACAGCAAGCGCATACCTTTCAGTGGCCAACATGCTAGTTTCATTGAAGAAGAACCTTTGGCTTGGAGGCGTGCAAAAGCCTCGGATGTTTTTGATCTCTTCTTCTCTGTTTTTTTGTTTTTTCGTAGGTTTTCTTTTGCCGTATGTTTTTCAAAAATTAGGCCAAGCTGCCTCTACTTATGGCTCATATTTGAAGCATCTCTGGGTCTCTGCAACTCGACCTAATGATCAGCTCTAAGCCACCAGAAGATAATCATCTTATATTTGGAGCGATAGCTCTACAAGACTCTAACTGCATGGAGCTGATAAGCCGGCAGTCGAAATACACACCACAGGTATGGTTATTTCACAATGGTGTTAACATTGTAATTAAACTGGTCCTAGTTATGGACTATCTGTCCCCGGTGGCATCGGTTGGGCATCATGACTCGCCCGGTGGTAAACCGCCAAGGCACTTGTTATCTGTTTACGTGCAGGATAATGATTAATTTTATCTACATAAGTCAGCATTGTCATAAGCATAAATTGGTGTTTCTTCAGCTGGTGGATCAACAGTACTGTGCAGAAGCAGAACCGTGCACAATGGCACGATAGATTAAAGTTTTACTACCCTATTACATGACTCCATGAGCCAAACAAAATCAAGTGTTTTTTAAAAAGATCAAATATGTAAAAAAAAAACGGCGGTTCACTCTTCTTGGCCTTGCTGACTTGAAGCTTCTGGATTACCCTTCTCCGGTTCTTCGTCCTCCTCTATCTGAAAGTTTGGTGACGACCAATTGATGCCAGCCAAAGCTTCAAATTCAGCTTCATCATCGATAAGTTCAGACGGGTGAATTTCAGGGATGAAAGTATGCTTACTGATTGGAGGGATTAGCTCCATCACTTTGTAAGCTGGAGTGGGCTCTATGTTGTAAGCCGGTTGATATCTTGACAAATCTGTTTCACTGGCAATCAGGCTGGCCAGAGGGCGTATATCTTTGACACGGGAAGCAAAGTCTTTTTGGTCAAAAGCCGTGACATCTTCTTTTAGACTTGGATAGCTAGTGGCTAAATCGGCTGGGTCTAGCTCTGGTAGCCATGCCTTGTCCCAGCTTAAAGCTATTATGGCACCGGTTCTCGCAGATGGCCGCTTCATTTCATCAATCCTAGCAGGCAGCACAGAAAGCTTCTTCAAGATATCTATCAAGAGAGTAGGTGTCTGGTTGGCTGGAGAAACTGTAACCAATGCGCTCTGATCTCCAGTGTATAGCTATTCAACAAGTGTATAAACAGCTTTAAGCTTCACAAGCGTCTCTTGGGCAAGATTGCTGCTCCTGCGGCCTACATAAGTCATAAATTGGTTAGCGGCGGTTTATGCTATCAAACGAAAGATTCAATTTTCAAAAAGGCGGCTTACCAAAGATAGTTGAAGCCATTTGAGATACATGGTGCTTTAAGCCGGTGAGCTCCGTGGTCACCTCTTCAAGAGTTGCTTCCGCCTTTTCGGCTCGCTGTACCAAGGCGGTTCTTTCTTCAGCCCAAGCAGCTTTCTCCGTTTCGAATTTGGCCTTCAGTTCTTCCATTTCAGCCACACTAAACTGAAATTTCGATTCAGCTTTCTGGGTCTCAGATTCTTGAAACTTTAGCTGGTTCTTTGTGTCATCTAATTGTGGTTGCAATTCAGCAGTGGTATTCTGTAAAAACAAAGATTCACAAAATATATTATTATCCGGGTTACAAGAATTGAAGTCCCAAGCCTTTTGCAAGCAACAACACTTGGCACTTGGGGGCTAATGGCTGCTGAAACATTCTTTAAGCGTCGGTTCATATCAATAAAGTCCCAAGCACTTTGCAAGCAAGAGTACTTGTCACTTGGGGGCTAATGCATATGGCACTCCACAACAAGAATGGGTGTTGGTCATATCCTACCCATTGAGGAATCCCTTGTGGTCGAAGGAGAAGGACAATGTTCCACTCAAGTGAAACCATCACCAACCCAAGACCCACACGCTTCCGAAGAACAAAGTGAAGGCCCTCAACCCGATGAACAAGGCCAAGTGCAAGATCAACCGCAAGGTGGTGTTGATCCACCAAGTGATGCACAAGGCCAAGTTCCCTCTCCCGAGCATGTTCAAGATCAAGAGCAAGCTCAAGATCAAGAACAAGCTCATGACGACGCTCAAGATGATCAACTTATAGCTCCGCAACTAACACTTGAAGAACAATTGGAGCGTCGCGCTGCCAAAGTTGCCTCCAGGCTTTCTTCTAGAGAGCATCACATGGAGAATATCCTTGGAAGCATTACAAATGGGGGTAAGCACTCATAGACAATTAGCAAACTATTGTGCTCATCATGCATTTGTCTCTTGTTTTGAACCCCAAAAGGTCTATGAGGCGCTCGAAGACCCCAACTGGCTCAACGCCATGCATGAAGAACTCCATAACTTCGAGCGCAACAAGGTGTGGAATTTGGTGCCAAGCCCGAAGGAGAACCATAATGTCATTGGAACCAAATGGATCTTTAAGAACAAGCAAGATGCTCATAGGATTGGCATTCGCAACAAGGCTCGATTGGTGGCTCGAGGCTACTCCCAAGTTGAGGGTATCGACTACGGTGAAACATTTACCCCCGTTGCTCGCCTTGAATCTATTCGTTTGTTGCTTGCCTATGCTTCTCATCATTACTTTAAATTGCAACAAATGGATGTGAAAAAGTGCATCTCTTAATACTCCTCTTAATGAGTTAGTCTATGTCAAACAACCCCCGGGGTTCGAGGATCCTATGTTCCCCAATCACGTGTATCAACTCGATAAGGCGCTCTATGGCCTTAAACAAGCCCCACGTGCGTGGTATGAGCATCTTACCGAGTTGCTACAAGATCGTGGGTTTGAAGTTGGGAGAATCGGCCCCACTCTTTTTACCAAAAAGGTCAAAGGGGAGTTGTTTATATGCCAACTATATGTTGATGATATTATCTTTGGTTCACCAAACAAAGCTTTTAATGATGAGTTTTTTGCACTCATGACCGCGAAGTTTGAGATGTCCATGATGGGAGAGTTGAAGTTCTTCCTCGGGTTCAAAATCAAACAAAGACGAGAAGGAATCTTCATCAAACAAGCCAAATATACTCAAGACATGCTCAAGAGATTCAATCTAAGTGATGTCAAGCCGGCTACTACTCCAATGCCTACCAAGTGCCAACTTGACATTGATCCCAATGGTAAAGCGGTGGATCAAAAGGTATATTGTTCTATGATTGGATCCTTGCCTTACCTTCGTGCATCTAGACCGGATATCATGTTGAGTGTGGGAATTTGTGCACGGTTTCAAGCATCACCTAAGGAAAGTCACTTTGTGGCTGTCAAGCGAATCTTTCGATATTTGGCTCATACCCCAAACTTTGGCTTATGATACCCAAGAGGAGCAAACTTCAATCTTGTAGGTTTCTCGGATTCGGATTGGGCAGGAGACAAAGTGGATAGGAAGTCAACTTCCGGAGGGTGCCAATTTATTGGTTGCTCTTTGGTGAGTTGGTCTTCCAAGAAGCAAAGGTGTGTATCTCTCTCCTCCACCGAAGCCGAGTATGTGGCTGGCGGCAGCTGTTGTGCTCAACTTTCATGGATGAGGCAAACTTTAAAGGATTACTATGTCATTTGTGACAAAGTACCTCTTTGGTGTGACAATGAAACTGCATCAAGATTTCTCTCAACCCGGTGCAACACTTCAAGACGAAGCATATCGAGACAAAGTGGATAGGAAGTCAACTTCCGGAGGGTGCCAATTTATTGGTTGCTCTTTGGTGAGTTGGTCTTCCAAGAAGCAAAGTTGTGTATCTCTCTCCTCCACCGAAGCCGAGTATGTGGCTGGCGGCAGCTGTTGTGCTCAACTTTCATGGATGAGGCAAACTTTAAAGGATTATGTGTCATTTGTGACAAAGTACCTCTTTGGTGTGACAATGAAACTGCCATCAAGATTTCTCTCAACCCGGTGCAACACTTCAAGACGAAGCATATTGAGATTCGATATCACTTCATTCGGGAGCACATTCAGCAAGGGGAAATTGATCTTCACTATGTCAACACTCATGATAACCTTGCAGATATCTTCACGAAGCCTCTAGATGAAGCAAAATTTTGCAAGTTAAGGCATGAGTTGAATATCATAGATCTGAGCAATGTGGATTGAAACTGTGCACACCTCCCCATACTCATCATGTTATCTTGTTTAGGTGTAGGCATGGACATAGAGGGAGTGTTGTTCTCTCAATGAACTTTCCCTCCCCCCCATTATGCATAAATCGATCAACTCTTTCACATCTACCATTGTTGATGGTATATTTGTGCTTCAAAGATGAGTGTTGGTCATGGGCCCAAGGATAATTCTTCGCGGTGCAATACCAATTAACTCAAACATAGGTGGCACCAGTGCCCTCTCTTTGGAGAGGTTGTGTCTTGTGTTTAGTCCTTGTTGTCTTTTGTCTCTCTTTCTTCGAGCCGAGCTTGTGTTTGAGTTATCTCGTGTGTTAGCTCTTCGGTGTGTTTGTTCTCTTGGAGGTTGCATTGCATAAGCCGTTTTTCTCTCTTGTTTGCAAAACTTGCATTTTCTTGGGTCTACGATACTACCGTGGCTCGCCACGGTACTACCGCAGGAGTTGTGCACGGTACTACCGCAACCAGCACGACAGTAATTTTTTACTGTCGCTGGTGAGCAGTACTACCGCCCAGTGTGCGGTACTTCCGCCCGGGCGGTACTACCGCGATGACCCGTGGTACTACCGCGCCGTCGCGAGCGGGTGGGGGTCAAGAGCGGGCAGGGGGAGTTCCAACTCCCCCATACCCATTCAACTCCTTTTCCCCGCATCGTTTCTCTCTCTCTCTCCTGCCCAAGAATGGCGCCAGAGGACCTCGCCGGATCTCCGTCTCTGGCCACCCTCCTCGCATTCCGACCGGTGCGATCGTTCCCCACCTCGCCCTCTTGCCATGGAACAAGTTTCTCCCCAAATCTCTCTCTCTTTTTTGCCCCTCCTTTTGCTTCGTTGTTTTGTCTCTAGGTTTTGGGGAGATGCATGTTGTTCTTAAGATTTTAGGCCAAATCTTTGCAAGAGTAGGGTGTAGGAGAGTAGTAATGCAGTAGAGATGTTATTTGGTATGTTGCTACTTGGTAGTTTTGATCAACCGTAGTACCACTCCATTGTTGTGGATGTACCTAGATCGGATCCGTTTTGGATTTGACCTCGAGCGGCACAACCGCACCTCCCATACGGTACTACCGCTCTGGCCGCGTTTGCCTCGTACGGTACTACCGCTCCTTCGGAGCGGTACTACCGCGTGTGGCGCAGAAGTAAAATTTTACTTCCGCTCTAGGCGCGGTACTACCTTGCCATCCCGGAGCGGTACTACCGCGGCTAGAGCAGTAGTAAAAATTTAGTTCCGCACCATGGAGCAGTACTACCGTTGACTTCAAACCTTCCTTGAGGCCACTACTCAATGTTATTTCTACATGTTTTTTCTGTTTTTGATGCGGTCTTTGCATTGATCCTTCTCGCTTCTCTTGCGTGTTCTTGTGTTGTGTGTCTTAGGTGGTGGCTCTGGTTGCAATGTCCGTCGCTCGAATCCCAGCCGTGACACAGGGTCGAAGCGCCTATGCAACCAAGAGGAGGCTCCAGAGGGCTCCAATGCCCCCCAACGCAGAACCAAGACCACCGCCACCAAGACCAAGGAGCCATCAATGGGCATGGATGAGATACCACTAGCTGAGTTTGTCACTAGAAGGAGGATCAACCACTATGTGAATCCCCGCACGAATTTCAGAGGGAATGATTTGTTTTGGACCAAGCAGCGGAGTCTTATCTTTCGGGATGTGATCAAGGCCAAGAAGAACGTGTACGTGGACGTGCACTGGATTGACATGGTTCATATGAGGAAGGATCAACACCAGGCATATTTTGGTGAGGCTTTGGACCTGGTGGAGCAATTTGGCATTGAGCACTTGCTGACTTTCCACCTGGACATTGACCCTGGGATTGTGGACCAGTTCTTTGCTTCGATCCACTTCCATTCTGATGAGGAATGGAACATGACCTGGATAACCAATGGACAATAGATGACTGCTAAGTGGGAGGACTTCGTGGAGTTGCTACAGGTTCCTGATGAGGGGCTCAACTCGCCTGTTGGTGTTCGCCCTCATGCCAATCCTAAGTCAGCCAGCAAGAACAAGCTTCAGCCCTTCTATGTCGAGAAGACGCTTCCCAATGGCAAGAAGGCATGGGTGCTGCACTCATTCCTTGACATCATGCATCGGCTCTTCCGCAACTCCCTCTTTCCGTGCATTGGTGAAAAGGATAAGGTGCATGCCTATCTCGTGGATATGATGCTCATTTGCAAGGAGGCGTGTCATGCTCAGATGCAACCACTTGATGTCTCACATATCATGTGGTGTGAGCTACGGTTTGCAGTGTTCAACCATAAGGTTCCCATCTATGGACCTTACATGTTTCTCTTGATCACGAAGACTTGGGAGAAGCTCTATCCCGATGAGGAGTTTGTTGCCCCCGACTGGATTCATCATGAGCCCATCGAGCTCCGCATCAAGAGCCAATGGGCTAACACCACTACCCGTGCTGAGGCAGCAGCTGCTCAGATGGATGTGGATGAGGATGAGATCGAGGAGGTGGAAGCGGCTGAGGACAGCTCTGATGGATACACTCCTTCCTCTACTGAGCCCACTTGGGCTAAGAAGCTGAAGAATAAGATGAAGGCTCTGTTCTCCATGCAGGCCAAGGAGTAGTACAGGTCACACATTGCTCAGAAGGAGGCTCGCCGACGTGACAAGAAGATCTTGAGGACGTTTGGCGAGAACGTGTCTAGTGGCTCTGAGAAGATCATCATTCCAGAGGCTGAATGGATAGTGAAAAATGGCTACCAGTGGACTGAATCTGAGGAGGAGAAGGAGGAGACCAACAAGGAGCATGACGAGTGATCTCTTTAGCCTGAGCCACCACCTGTGTCGTAGGTGTCCCCTCTGCCTTTTTGGTGTCTTGATACCAAAGTGGGAGAGAGTGTAGGATTTGCGAGTCTTGTGTCGGGTTGTTTCGCTTTGTCGCCTGGCTTTCATTCTATTGGACCTCATTTGCTTTGGCCTGGTTTGAGCTCATAAGACCATATTCTCTATCATATGGTGTAAGACATATGCTCTCTAGCGTATTTTATTGTCTTTAATGCTTAATTGCTCGTGATCCTATGCTATCTTGTGCCCGTATCGTCATGCTCATAGTTATTATCTAGCCTACTTGCTTACTGTTAGTTTTATTGTTGCAAGATAGGCCTTGTCTATAAAATATAGGGGGGGTGTTGATCCTAGTATGTGTGTCGTGCAGTCCAAAGCACTTCTCTAGGGTGCACACATCTAGGGGGAGCCCATCTATATTTTATAGATGGTGGGTTTGCCTATGTTTCATTTTATTTCCCTATGTGCAAATCTCGTATTATCATCAATCCACCAAAAGGGGGAGCTTGTAAGGGCATATTTATCCCTTAGTGGTTTTGGTGATTGATGACAATGCTTTTGAGGACTAATCATGTGCATTGAGCATTTCAGATATGTCATGTCTAAGCACAAGACGATTTGGTGCCCCTCAGAGCTTATTGAAGATGGCATTTCCCTACATTTCTTTTAGGTGGATTTGAGTTGTGGGAAAGCCGTACTATTAAGAGGGGGTCCGCGTTGGAAAGGTTTGGGTGGAATCCTCACATACACGTCTGCTCCCTTCTACACCACCTTTCCCTTGGCTCCTTGGAGCATCCTCCGTTTCTTCGTATCTATGCAAATTATGGACTTCTTATGTTGCTGAACAGGGGCATGCGATAGTACTGCTCTTCGGAGCAGTAGTACCGCATGGCCTTGCGGTAGTACCGGCCAAGGGCGCGGTAGTACCGCAGTGCTCACGGTAGTACCGCTCCGTTGGTGCGGTAGTACCGTGGCCTCAGGCCTGGCTCTGCTGCTCGAGCGGAAGTAGGGGCGGATGTAATTTTTTACATCCAAGCCCTACGTGGTAGTACCGCTCCAGGATTGCGGTAGTACCGTGGCCTCGGGCCAGGCACAGTGATACGTCTCCAACGTATCTATAATTTTTTATTGTTCCATGCTATTATATTATCCTTCTAGGATGTTTTATGGGCTTTTATATACACTTTTATATGATTTTTGGGACTAACCTATTAACCTAGAGCCCAGTGCCAGTTTCTGAATTTTCCTTGTTTTTGAGTTTCGCGGAAAAGGAATATCAAACAGAGTCCAATTGACGTGCCAATTTTTGATGATTTTTTATGGACCAAAAGAAGCCACCGGAGTAAAAGAGTTGGGCCAGGAGAGTCACGGGCTGCCCACGAGGGTGGGAGGCACGCCCACCCCAAGTGGAGGCACCCCCCTATCTCGTGGACAGACCGGAGACCCCCCTGACGTGAGACCTACACCAAAAATTCCTATAAATACTGAAACCTCTGGAAAATAACCTAGATCGGGAGTTCCGTCGCTGAAAGCCTCTGTTGCCACCAAAAACCAATCTAGACCCGTTCCGGCACCTTGTCGGAGGGGGGGAATCCCTCTCCGGTGGCCATCTTCATCATCCCGGCGCTCTCCATGAAGAGGGGGAGTAGTTCACCCTCGGGGCTGAGGGTATGTACCAGTAGCTATGTGTTTGATCTCTCTCTCTCGTGTAATTGAGATGGCATGATCTTGATGTATCGGGAGCTTTGCTATTATAGTTGGATCTTATGATGTTTCTCCCCCTCTACTCTCTTGTGATGAATTGAGTTTTCCCTTTGAAGTTATCTTATCGGATTGAGTCTTCAAGGATTTGAGAACACTTGATGTATGTCTTGCGTGGGATACCCGTGGTGACAATGGGGTATTCTATTGATTCACTTGATGTATGTTTTGGTGATCAACTTGAGGGTTCCGTGACCTTGGGAATCTATGCATAGGGGTTGGCACACGTTTTCGTCTTGACTCTCCGGTAGAAACTTTGACGCACTCTTTAAAGTACTTTGTGTTGGTTGAATAGATGAATCTGAGATTGTGTGATGCATATCGTATAATCATGCCCACGGATACTAGAGGTGACAATGGAGTATCTAGGTGACATTAGGGTTTTGGTTGATTTGTGTCTTAAAGTGTTATTCTAGTACGAACTCTATGATAGATTGAACAGAAAGAATAGCCTCGTGTTATTTTACTACGGACTCTTGAATAGATCGATCAGAAAGAATAACTTTGAGGTGGTTTCGTACCCTACCATAATCTCTTCATTTGTTCTCCGCTATTAGTTACTTTGGAGTGACTCTTTGTTGCATGTTGAGGGATAGTTATATGATCCAGTTATGTTCTTATTGTTGAGAGAACTTGCACTAGTGAAAGTATGAACACTAGGCCTTGTTTCCTATCATTGCAGCATTGTTTATGCGCACTTTTATCTTTAGCTACTTTGCTGTTTTTATATTTTCTTATTATAAAATCCTATATCTACCATCCATATTGCAGTTGTATCACCATCTCTTCGCCGAACTAGTGAACCTATACAATTTACCATTGTATTGGGTGTGTTAGGGATACAAGAGACTCTTTGTTATTTGGTTGTAGGGTTGTTTGAGAGAGACCATCTTCATCCTACGCCTCCCACGGATTGATACACCTTAGGTCATCCACTTGAGGGAAATTTGCTACTGTCCTACAAACCTCTGCACTTGGAGGCCCAACAATGTCTACAAGAAGAAGGTTGTGTAGTATACATCAAGCTCTTTTCTCGCGCCGTTGCTGGGGAGGTGAGTGCTTGAAGTTATATCTTTAGATCTTGCAATCGAATCTTTTAGTTTCTTGTTTTATCAGTAGTTTAGTTTATAAAACAAAACTACAAAAAAATGGAATTAAGGTTACCTCATATGCTTCATCTTTTTAATAACTTTCGTGAAAATGATGGGAAGGAAAATTGTGCTCAAGTACTAGAAGAAGAATTACATAGAATGTTTGGCATAAAATATGTGCATGATGAGCATGATTGCGATGTTCTTAGTATGGATTCTTTGAATACCCATGATGCTAATGATATGCAAAGCCACAGGCTTGGGGAAGCTATGTTTGATGAAGATGATATTTTTAGTCCCCCAAGTTTTGATGAGGAAATTTATTATGATGAAAGCATGCCTCCTATTTATGATGATTATATTGATGAAAGTGGATTTGGAGAGGTCATGACTTTATTTAGTGATGATTCCACTATTTCGGAAGAGGTTCCAATTGATTGTGAGAAAAAAGTTGCTATCTATGATGGTTATTGTGATGACTTGTATGCTATTAAGAATAATGATAACCATGAAACTTTTCATCATGATTTTAGTTTTCAATTGGATTATGATTCACATGATAGTTATTTTGTTGAGTTTTCTCCCACTACTAATGATGTGAATAAATTTGCTTATGTGGAGAGTAGTAAAATTTCTATGCAAGTAGATCATGAAAAGAATGCTTTATGTATTGGTTATATGGTTGAATTCATTCATGATCTTCTAAAAATTATTATGAGATAGGATCATATGCTTCTACATATTGCAATAATATCAAGTTTCCCCTCTATGTGCTTAAAATCTTGAAGTTATGCTCGTTTTCTCTTCCTATGCTAGTTGATTATCATTCCCATAAGTTGTTTGCTCACAAGATCCCTATGCATAGGAAGTGGGTTAGACTTAAATGTGCTAGTCATATTCTTCATGATCCTCTCTTGATGTTTCAATTCTTATCTTTCATGTGAGCATCATTGAAATCATCATGCCTAGCTAAAAGGCATTAAAGAAAAGCGCTTGTTGGGAGGCAATCCAACTTTTTTTTGTTCTTTGTTTTGCTTCTGTTTAGGAATAAATAATGCATCTAGATTCTGTTTAGATGTGGTTTTGTGTTTTAATTAGTGTTTGTGCCAAGTAGAACCTTTGGGAAGACTTGTGTGAAGTTTATGCGATCATGCTGTAAAAAACAGAAACTTTAGCGCTCACGAGATTAGCTACCATTTTTTACTGGAGAGTGCTTTTTAGTTGATTCTTTTTGCAGATGATTAATAGATAAATTCCTCAGGTCTACCAATTTATTTCATAATTTTTAGAGTTACATAAGTTTTCAAAAGTTACAGATTGCTACAGATTGTTCTGTTTTTGACAGATTTTGTTTTCTATGTGTTGTTTGCTTATTTTGATGAATCTATGAGTAGTATCGGAGGGTATGAACCATAGAGAAGTTATAATACATTAGATATTACACCAATACTAATTTAGAATGAGTTCATAACAGTACCTAAGTGGTGGTTTTATTTTCTTGTACTAACGGAGCTTACGAGTTTTATGTTGAGTTTTGTGTTGTGAAGTTTTCAAGTTTTGGGTAAAGATTCGATGGACTATGGAATAAGGAGTGGCAAGAGACTCAGCTTGGGGATGCCCAAGGCACCCCAAGGTAAAATTCAAGGACAACCAAAAGCCTAAGCTTGGGGATGACCCGGGGAGGCATCCCCTCTTTCGTCTTCGTATATCGGTAACTTTACTCGATGCTATATTTTTATTCACCACATGATATGTGTTTTGCTTGGAGCGTCAATTTAGTTTATTTTGTTTTGCTTGCTGTTTGAATAATACCCCAAGATCTGAAAGTCTTAAATGTTAGAGAGTCTTCACATAGTTACATAATTATTCAACTACTCATTGATCTTCACTTATATCTTTTGGAGTAGTTTATCATTTGCTCTAGTGCTTCACTTATATCTTCTTAGAGCACGGTGGTGGCTTTATTTGGAAGAAATAGATGAACTCTCAGTGCTTCACTTATATTATTTTGAGAGTTTTAGAACAGCATGGTAATGTGCTTTGGTTATAAAACTAGTCCTAATATGATAGACATCCAAGATGAATATAGTAAAAACTTTCATACAAAGTGCATTGAATATGATGAGAAGTTTGATACTTGATGATTGTTTTGAGATATGAGGATGGTGATATTAGAGTCATCCTAGCGGAGTAATTATGAATTTGAGAAATACTTGTGCTAAAGTTTGTGATTCCCGTAGCATGCACGCATGGTGAACCGCTATGTGACGAAGTTAGAGCATGAGGTATTTATTGACTGTCATCCTTTGTGTGGAGGTCGGGGGCACGCGATGGTTAACTCCTACCAACCTCCTCCCTAGGAGCATGCGTTGATTTCTTTGTTTTGATGACTTGTAATTTTTTGCAATAAGTATATGAGTTCTTTATGACTAATGTTGAGTCCGTGGATTATACGCACTCTCACCCTTCCACCATTGCTAGCCTCTCTTGTACCGCGCAACTCTCGCCGGTACCATACACCCACCATATACCTTCCTCAAAACAGCCACCATATCTACCTATCATGGCATTTCCATAGCCATTCCGAGATATATTGCCATGCAACTTTCCACTGTTTCGTTTGCTATGACACGCTTCATCGTTGTCATATTGTCATGCATGATCATGTAGTTGACATCATATTTGTGGCTAGGCCACCATGCATAATTTTTCATGCATGTCACTCTTGATTCATTGCACATCCAGGTACACCGCCGGAGGCATTCATATAGAGTCATACTTTGTTCTAGTATCGAGTTGTAATATCAAGTTGTAAATCAATATAAGTGTGATGATCATCATTATTAGAGCATTGTCCCAAAAAAGAAAAAAAAAGAAAAAAAAGAAGGAAAGGCCAAAGAAAAAATAAAGGCCCAAAAAAGGAAAAAAGGAAAAGAAAAGGGACAATGCTACTATCTTTTTACACACTTGTGCTTCAAAGTAGCACCATGATCTTCATGATAGAGAGTCTCTTGTTTAGTCACTTTCATATACTAGTGGGAATTTTCATTACAGAACTTGGCTTGTATATTCCAACGATGGGCTTCCTCAAATGCCCTAGGTCTTCATGAGCAAGCAAGTTGGATGCACACTCACTTAGTTTCTTTTTGAGCTTTCATACACTTATAGCTCTAGTGCATCCGTTGCATGGCAATCCCTACTCACTCACATTGATATCTGTTGATGGGCATCTCCATATCCCATTGATACGCCTAGTTGATGTGAGACTATCTTCCTCTTTTGTCTACTCCACAACCACCATTCTATTCCACATATAGTGCTATATCCATGGCTCACGCTCATGTATTGCGTGAAAGTTGAAAGGTTTGAAAGAATTGAAGTGTGAAACAATTGCTTGGCTGAAACCGGGGTCGTGCATGATATGAATATTTTGTGTGATGAAGAGGGAGCATAGCCAGACTATATGATTTTGTAGGGATAACTTTCTTTGGCCATGTTATTTTGAGAAGACATGATTGCTTTGTGTAGGAGATATTGACCATGGGTGTCCCTAGGGACCACCCTTGGTATTTCAAGACAAATTGTGGCTGCCTGCTACCCCCAGGCCGTCTGCTCATCGGGTCGCCTCCTAGGGTAGCTTGCCCTAGGAGCCGGCTGCCAGCAGGCGGCAGGGACCCAACAGGCGGCGGCACCAATGCAAACAGCTAGTAGACGGTCCCACGCTCCTCCCTCGGGACGCCTGCTGGGGGACCACCACGCAGCTGAGACATGGCTACAGATGAATACGTCCTTAGAGAATCTATAAGGGCGTGGCTACAGTGAACATGTACCTTATGGATATCTCCTAAGCGGCGGGTCACTGTAGCCACGCTGCTTGTGACCAAGCATCGGTCAGAGGAAGCCACGATCCCACTACTCGCAGACGGCAGGGCCGGCAGGCGGCTGGCCCCACCGGCCAGCGGGTAAGTCATAAACAAGCCGCCCCTGGCAGACGGCCAGGGAAGATGGCCGCCTGGTAGCAGACGGTGAATCCTGCCCTAGGAGTCTGAACCTCATCAAGACGACAAGACAAGGCGTGGCGGCAGTGTACGGCAGGAGACGGCGGCACTGTAGCCACTTCCCTCCTGATGAGGCTGTCGTCAGCAGAGGCACGTCTAAAGTAAAAGACAATCACGTGGGCGCGCAGGCGGCGGGCCCCAGCAAACAGGCGGCAAGGCTGGCACCAGAAGACACTGACGGCTGGGAGCCACACTATAGAGATTACAATTGTACCCCTGGGGGTAGGCCTATATAAACCCCCCAGGGTCCTCCATGTTGGAGGGTTGGAAGATTGAACCCTAAGAAGAAAAAGATAGATAGATAGAGAGAGAGAAACCCTAGCAACCATCCTCGATCCCTAGGGCGTAGGAAGTGAGCTAGCCTTGCTCATCTTCCTCCTCTAGATCACACAGCTCGAGGAGCAACCTTGTAGCTACCATACTGACAGCAGTCATGACGCGGAGCCCCCGCCGAGCAGGACTAGGGGTGTTATCTCCACGGAGAGCCCCGAACCTGGGTAAGATCCATAGGCGTCCTAAGTTTCGCCTCATCCCGCTTCCAGGGCCCGGCGACGTTCTATTGACCCCATGCATGATAAGCCATCCGTTGGCATATGTCGCCCCAAAACCCCGACATTTGGCGCCCACCGTGGGGCAAGGTGCACCGTCGTCCGGAGACATGTTCTGGACGGGAAATTTGTTCCTTCCTGGCGAGAGCAGCCAGCCCGGCACGCCTACAGGCATGGAAACCAGGATGCTTCACGGCGTTGAGGCCGCACGCGCCGCGAGCGGGCTCGCCGACCTTCTCGGTGGCGTCCGCATTCATGACGAGCCCTCTTCGACGGCCGAGCCAGTAGCGCCGGCGAGCTGCCTCGTCGAGCTCCTCGACAAGCTCCACATCGTCGACAAGCGCGCCTCTGATGTGGAGTCAGTAGGATCTTCTGGCCCACCAGTAGACATGATCATCGACCTCGGCGCGGAGCCCGTCGCTTCCTTCCCCGAGCACGTGGTGATCATCGACGACCCCCTCCCCACTCTTACGACCGGCAGCACCATCAGCACCATCACGGAGGTGCTCGTCACCGACCACGGCGAACCGTCCGGCGGGGCGGATCACGACCCGCTCGAGGCCGCTCTGCAGCACCTCGCCGCTCCTGTTGCGGCGGGGGCAGACGGCGCGGCGTTGGAGGCGCTCCGCGTCTCGCTCCTCGATATCGCCAACAAGTTGGCTGCCTCCCGACGCCTCACTGAAGCTTACCACAGCGAGATGGACCGTGCCATTTGTGGCACGCCGGCTGCTGGCGAGCCTAGCCGAGCGGGCGCCGTTCGTTATCGCGGCGGGCTGCTAGCATACATGCTTGGGGCCCCGCGGCCTTTGTACCTCACTCCATCGGAGAATCTAAGGATTGCCCAGGCGGCAGTCGATGAGATGGGCCACTTGGAGGGAGACGAGCTTCGTTGCGTGACCCAACGCGCCCGCCAGCTCCTCGACGCTGCTGCCACGCAGCAGGAGGCCCATCGCCGGGTGTTAGAGGCTGGCACGCACACAGACAACGGCCCTCTTCGGCGAGAGCAGGGAGCCACGTCTCGCTCTCCAACAGTCGGCGCCCCCAACCGGCGAGACTCAGAGCCGGCTGCTAGCCGCAACCGGCAGACCCGCATCACCATCGAGCGCGACGAAGACGGCCACCCAAGGGCCGTAGAGAGGCAAGGGGAACATCCGCCTCCTCCTAGGCCGGAGAGGCGTGTGTCTCCTCCGCTTGTTGATCACCCCTCTCTGGCGGGCCGCTTGGGCCGCCGTGAGGGGGTTGGGGAGAGCGACGCCCGCCACCGCCTGGACCGTCTGGCTCGATCCCAGGCGGTCGAAGAAGAAGATGACCTCGGTCCGGCTTGTTTCGGCCCCCGCATCCGCGATGAGCCTTTTCCCAAGGGCTTTTCGCTACCCAGAGATACCCCCAAGTACAACGGATCAGTGAAACCAGAGGACTGGCTGGTGGACTACTCCACAGCTGTCAGCATAGCTACCGGCAACAGACGTGTTGCGGTGAAGTACGTGCCTCTTATGCTCCAGGGCACGGCTCGGACCTGGCTGAACAGCCTCAAACCCAACAGCATCAACGGCTGCTTGGACTTCACCGACGCCTTCACTCGCAACTTCACCAGCACCTACAAGCGTCCTCCCAAGCCGCGCCAGCTCTCCCTATGTGTCCAAGGCCCAGACGAGCCGGCCCGCGATTACCTGACACGCTGGGCGGAGCTGCGAAACTCTTGTGAAGGGGTGCACGAGGTACAAGCCATCGAGTATTTCACGGCCGGGTGCAGAGAAGGCACCTTACTCAAGCACAGGCTCCTTTGAGACGAGCCGGCCACGCTGGATGAGCTGTTGAGCATAGCAGATAAGTACGCCACCGCTGACTCCTCCATGAAGACCGAGCTACAAGTGGATGCTTCTGGCAAGATGACTCCTCCAACTCCCAAGACGCCGGCTGGAGAGTCCAGCCGACGCCAGCAGCCAAGTGACCAGAAACGCAAGACCCACGCGCCGGCTGCCAACAACCGGCTGGTGGCAGCAGTCGACGGCCAGCAGCCAGAAGCTCAAGCAGGACCCAAGCGCCAGAAGGGCGGCAAACCAGTCTGGCAGCCAGCTTTCTCCTTTAACCAAGCTTTGGACGCCCCCTGCAAGTTCCACAGCGGCGCGAAGCCTTCCAACCACACAACGCGAAAGTGTCATTGGCTCACAAGGATTGCTAGGGAGAAGCTCTGTCGCCGCCGCCTGCTGGGCAGCCGGCCCCGCCTCCTAATCCGCCGACTGCCCGTCCCGGCGGCCAGGTCCAGGACGAATTCCCAGAAGAAAACGGAGCCTATGTTGTCTTCACCAGCCACACGGACGATAGGCACAGCCGGCGCTAGCAGCGCAGAGAAGTCAACACCGTTGCCGTCAAAGACCCAGAATTCATGCATTGGTCTGAAAGGCCTGTCAGCTGGAGCCGAGAGGATCACCCGGCTGTCATGCCATCGCCGGGGGCCTATGCCTTGGTCCTGGACGCTACTCTCTCCACTGACAGGTGGGCCTGTCGCTTCTCCCGAGCACTGGTAGACGGCGGCAGCAGCATCAACATCATGTACCGTGACACCATGGAGAAGCTGGGCATCAAAGAAAAGCAACTTCAGCCTACCAGAACCGTGTTCCATGGCATTGTGCCAGGCCTCTCTTGCTCACCAATCGGCAAGGCCAAGATCGATGTCCTGTTTGGTGACAAGATGCATTTTCGGAGGGAGCCGGTCTGGTTTGAAGTGGTGAACCTGGAGAGTCCCTATCACGTGATCTTGGGCCGACCAGCTCTTGCAAAGTTCATGGCAGTACCCCATTATGCCTACCTCAAGATGAAGATGTCGGGCCCCAAGGGAATAATCACAATAGCCGGGGACTACGAGAAGTCCATCGCATGCGCAACAGCCAGCAGCCGCCTGGCAGAGTCCCTTGTCGTAGCTGAGGAAAAGCGCCGCCTGGACCGGCTGGTGGCAATGGCTGGCGAGCAGCCAGCCATACCAGCCATTCCCAGGGAGGCGGAGCCGCAAGGCTCGTTCCAGCCGGCCAAGGAGACAAAGAAGATTGCCTTGGACCCATCTCACCCAAAGCGATTTGCTGTCATAGGGTCAAACCTAGACAGCAAATAGGAAAGCGAGCTCGTCGATTTCCTCCATGAGAATCGGGACATCTTTGCATGGTCCCCTAAAGACATGCCGGGTGTCCCGACGGATTTCGCCGAGCACAAACTCCATGTGAGAGAAGATGCAAAGCCTGTCAGGCAGCCGCTACGCCGCCTGTCAGAAGAGAAGAGAAGAGTCGTTGGGGAAGAAGTTGCCCGCCTGCTAGCAGTTGGCTTCATTATGGAAGTTTTTTACCCCGAATGGCTCGCAAATCCAGTCCTAGTGCTAAAGAAGAAGAACAAATGGCGCATGTGCATTGATTACACAAGCCTCAACAAAGCTTGCCCTAAAGATCCGTTTGCTCTGCCGCGGATAGATCAAGTGATCGACTCCACAGCCGGATGCGAGCTGTTGTCTTTCCTTGATGCTTATTCCGGGTACCACCAAATCAAGCTTGATCCAGCTGATCGCCTGAAGACCGCCTTCCTCACGCCATTTGGGGCCTTTCGCTACCTGACCATGATGTTCGGCTTGAGAAATGCCGGCGCCACCTTTCAGCGTTGCATGCAGAAGTGTCTCCTTGAGCAACTTGGCAGAAACGCCCACGTTTATGTGGATGATATCGTGGTGAAGACGGAGAAGAGAGGGACCCTTTGGAGGATCTCCAAGAGACATTTGAGAACCTGCGCCGCTTTCGGATCAAGCTAAACCCGGAGAAATGCGTCTTCGGGGTACCAGTCGGGCAACTCCTTGGCTTCCTGGTATCCGAACGTGGGATCGAGTGCAACCCCACAAAGATCAAGGCCATTGAAAGAATGGAACGGCCGACCCGTGTGCGAGATGTCCAGAAGTTCACGGGGTTCCTGGCATCTCTCAACCGTTTCATCAGCCGGGTGGGAGAAATGGCACTCCCCCTGTACCAACTGATGAAGAAGACCACGTGCTTCGAGTGGTACGACCAGGCAGACGAAGCTTTCCAGCAGCTCAAGAGACTGATGTCCACCCCGCCTGTCCTGGCGGCGCCAGCAGACAAGGAACCCATGTTCCTTTACATAGCCGCCACCAGCCGGGTGGTCAGCATTGTCATTGTGGTCGAGCGCCCAGAAGACGGCAGAGCCTTGCCAATCCAGAGGCCCGTCTACTACTTGAGGGAGGTGTTGTCAGTATCCAAGCAGAACTACCCTCACTACCAGAAGATGTGTTACGGCGTGTACTTCACCACCAAGAAACTCAAGCAGTACTTCCAAGAGCACTCAGTCACGGTTGTCTGCACAGCCCCACTTGCTGAAATCATGGGCAACAGAGATGCCTCGGGAAGAGTGGCCAAGTGGGCCATAGAGCTGGCCCCCTTCACCATCTTCTGCCTGCCACGCACCACCATCAAGTCACAAGCATTGGCCGACTTCCTCGTCGACTGGGCCGAAACCCAGTACCTGCCGCCTGTTCCAGACTCAACGCATTGGCGGATGCACTTCGACGGGTCAAAGATGCGCACTGGCTTAGGAGCCGGCATCGTCCTCACCTCCCCCAAGGGCGACAAGCTCAAGTACACCCTGCAGATCCACTTTTCTACCTCTAACAACGTGGCCGAGTACGAGGCACTTATCCACGGGCTCCGGATGGCCAAGGAGATTGGCATCCGCCGAGTGCTGTGCTATGGTGACTCAGACTTGGTTGTCCAGCAGTCGTCTGGGGACTGGGACACCAAGGACGCAAACATGGCAAGCTATCGTTTCCTTGTCCAGCAGATCAGTGGACACTTTGATGGCTGCGAGTTCCTCCACGTGCCACAAGCCGACAACATGCAAGCCGACACTTTGGCACGAATCGGCTCCACTCGCCAAGCAATACCAGTCGGCGTATCTCTTCAATGCCTGCGCAAGCCGTCTATCAAGCCTTCATAAGAGTCGGAGTCAATCTTCATACCAGCCGACCCTGGAGCAGGCGGCCCGGCAACTTCAGCAGCCGGCCCAGAGACTGCTCCAGCAGGCGGCCTCGATACTCCAGCCCCAGCAGACGGTCCACCTGCAGCTGCGCCGGTTCCTGGCCCGGGGACTGATCCAGTAGGTGGCCAGGAGGCGGTAACTCCAGCAGACGGCCCGGGGACTGCTCCAGCAGGCGGCCGGGAGGCGCCAACTCCAGCAGACGGCTCGGGGACTTCGGAAGCACAGCAGACGGCTTAGCCCAACCCTGGTCTCTCTGGTAGAAGAAACAGGAGTCTCAGCACCGTCTTAGGCACAGCCAATCCTCACCTTCCTGCTCAGAGGAGAACTGCCAGCAGAAGAAACTTTGGCACGGCAAGTTCAACGCCGAGCTTCAGCATACACCATAGTCAACAAAGAGTTTGTCAGAAGAAGTGCAACGGGCGTCTTCCAGCGCTGTGTGGAAGCAGAAAAGGGGATGGGTATCCTGAAGGACATTCACCAAGGGGAATGTGGCCATCACGTGGCCTCAAGATCCCTCGTCGCCAAAGCCTTCCGCCACGGTTTCTTCTTGCCGACTGCTCTGGACGACGCCAAAGATTTGGTAAAAAAGTGCAACGGCTGCCAACGCTTCAGTTCCAAGCAACACCTGCCGGCTTCTACACTCAAGACCATTCCGATCACTTGGCCATTTGTCGTCTCGGGTCTGGATATGGTGGGCCCCTTCAAGATAGCCAGAGGCGGCTTGACACATTTACTCGTGGCAGTAGACAAATTCACCAAGTGGATTGAAGCAAAACCAATCAAGAAACTCAATGGCCCAATTGCTGTGACATTCATCACAGACATCACAGTCCGGTATGGTATACCGCACAGCATCATCACCGACAACGGTACCAATTTTGCCAAAGGCGCACTTGCCCGTTTCTGTGCAACACAGGGCATCCGACTGGACCTAGTGTCTGTTGCCCACCCACAGTCCAATGCCCAAGTCGAGTGCGCCAACGGCCTTATCCTATCTGGCATCAAGCCCCGGCTGGTCGAACCTTTGGAGCGATCAGCCGGCTGCTGGATCGAAGAATTGTCGTCTGTCCTCTGGAGCCTCAGAACCACTCCGAACAAATCCACCGGCTTCACTCCTTTCTTCCTCGTGTATGGGGCCGAGGCCGTCATCCCAACAGATGTTGAGTTTGACTCGCCTCGCGTCACCATGTATACGGAAGCCGAAGCCAAAGAAGCACGCGAAGACGGCGTCGACCTGCTGGAGGAGGCCCGGCTGGTAGCACTCAGCCGCTCCACCATCTACCAGCAGGGTCTCCGCCGCTATCACAGCCGGCGAGTCAAGCCACGCTCCTTCCGCGAGGGAGACCATGTGCTCCGGCTGATCCAGCGAACAGCCGGCCAGCACAAGCTCTCGGCTCCTTGGAAAGGACCGTTCATCGTTAGCAAGGTACTAGGCAACAATGCCTACTACCTCATTGATGCCCAGAAGCCAAGAGCACGCAAGAGAGATGACTCAGGAAAGGAGTCGGAGTGCCCATGGAACGCAAACCTACTTCGTCGCTTTTATAGATGAAAGACAGTATGTGTCGCGCTATCTATTTTATTTTGAGAACCAATGGGACCCCCGAGGAGTTCTAAGGGACTGCCCAACCCTTTATCTATATGATAAGATTTATGCCTGTGAATGAGTATTGTTCATTCCTTTGTCCGGCACCGGAGCCTAGCAGACAGCCCGGGGACTGACCGCCTAGCCCTATGTTTAAAACTTTTCCTGAAATAGTTGGACAAGTAATGTGATGGCATCCAAGCCCTCTCCCGCCTTCAGTCACAGACTCGCAGAACGCGGATGTCCGACTGGTAGGAGCCAAAGGCAAGAAGCGGTGCCCACACGAAAAATGGCTAAGAAAAAAAGACATAGGGCAAGTCGGCCCTTCACACGAATAGCCGGCTATCACACAGCCGACCAGCCGGCTCTAGGCTTAGCCACGCCGCCTTCCAGAGGGCGGGATACTTGCCCACCCTGAAAACAGCCAAGTTCTTGACCCAGCCATAGAACCACAGAGTGGCTGTCTGGCTGGCAGGACGGCAGTTAAAGGAGACGGCAAAAGGAAAATCGCCATAAGGAACCAAGGGCGGGGCTAATCCTAGGACTCAACACAATTGCATAAAAACCATGCAGCATTAAAATAATATTTACATCAAAAAGGCCTCAAGGGCCGCCTTGCAGTAGCAGCCTACTGATACACCCAGCGGGTGGAATTGTTCGGATTAACCCTACCAAGTCTTACAGAGAAACAGGAACCAAAAGATACAAGGGTAAAAGCTTAGGGCGCAGCAGGCGGAGCGGGCGGCACGACGGAGCCGGCTTCCGAGGGGGCCGCCTGGTGGGTCTCGGCCTGGCCGCTTCCTGCAGCAGGCGGGGCCACCACACCTGGTCCGCTTGTCAAGGACCGGTCAGGCTAGTCGCCAGCAGACGGATCCGCCTTCTGGGAGTTGGTCTCCTCGTCGTCGCCTTCCTCCTCCTCTCCCTCATCACGGGAGGCGATCTCCTCGTCCGGCTCCTCCGACGCCGCCAGGTCCAGCCCGAAGTTGCTGGGCGACACCACATGGCCCGTGTCATCCAACTCTGGGATGAAGACGGAGGTGTCGGCGTACTCGGCAAGGGCGGCAGCGCGTTGGACGAGGTCCTTCTGCACCACGGCCAGTTCAGGCTGAGCCTCTGCGCGGAAGGTCTCCAGCTGTTCGAGGCTCAGGCCCGGATACCAGCTCTTGACGAACTCTAGGGAGGTCCGTGTGCCAGCCCTCGCTGCGGAGCCCTTCCAGGCCTCGAAGCGTTGCCCGGCTGCCTCCAGCCAGTCGGCAGTCCGACTGGGAGTGCGGAGTGCTGGCACACCTGGCCAAAGGGCGGCCAGAACCTGGGCACCAGCACGCTGCAGACGGCGAAGCAGGCGGCGGACCGGCAGGAGACGCACCCGAATAGCAAGAAGCTCCTTGGCTGGGGTCCTGGGCGCGTTAGGTGCGATCGCCCGGCCCGCCTGGCACCTCTCGTCACGCTCGGCTTCGATGGCCTGGGTGGCGGCCACAGAGTAGCCCGGGAAGAACTCTGCCAAAACTAGAAGAAGAATCCGAAGAAAAGGAAGACGGCTGTAACAGACGGCGAGTACAAGAAGAAGGGTGGACATCTCACCGTCGACCATGTCTCCAATGGCTACATAGCCTTCTTGGAGAGCCGCCTCCCTCTCGACCCAATTCGAGCGCTCGGTCTCGAATTCTGCCCGAAGAAGCGTCTCGGCGTCCGACATCTTCCCGAGCTCGACCTTATGGGCCGCCGCCTGGTCTGCCAGCTCCTTGGCCAGACGGTCGCGGTCCTGAGCAGCGAGACCATGCTCTTGCTCCTTGGCAGCTAGCTCCGACTGGGACTCGCCCAGCTGGTTGTAGAGGTTGGTTGCGACCGCTGGCAAGATAGGGAGAAAAACAATGATGTCAGCAGCAGCAAAAAAGAAAACCTTGGAGTTCCAAGCCGCCTGCTCAGCAGCCGGCTCGGAACTCGGGGACTACACCCAGCAGGTGCGCTGACGCGTCCCCGCAAGGAGGAGAAGGGAAGCACTCACCTTGGCTGTCTGCCAGAGCAGCCTGCAGTTGCGCCACCTCCTGGCGCTGATCGTTGTAGGAGGCCACGCGTAGGTTGTGATACTCCTGCAATAAGACACAAGATCAGCCCACGACGCACACTTTGGAGCTCCAAGCCGCCTGCTCGGAACTCGGGGACTACACCCAGTGGGTGCGCTGATGCGCCCCCATAGAAAAAATTTAAGGAATAAAAACAAGAGAACATGAAGCATACGTACCCAAACGGAGGACCGCGCAGCCACGAACTCCTACATCACCGTCTGCACGATGTTGCCCAGGGAGTTGAAGCGATCCAAGACGTCCCGCGATGCAACAATCAGCGCGCCGCCGCCTCCGGGCCTCCAACCTGACGGCGCCACGCTGGTGGCCTCATTCTCCTGCGCGGACGAGCTAGCACCGCCGGCCTCCACCTGCTGCGGCACGGAGACCGCCCCTGTAGGGCGCGGGTGGGCTGGGGCTTTGGGGGCCGGCTGCGGGCCAGTCACCAGCATGCCCTCAGTGGGCGGCACCTCCGCCCCTGCAGGCCGGCTACCCTGCTCCCTGATAACCCTCAACCATAAGGGATCGAGATAGTCTTCGCGGGTAAGAATAACCCAATTTATTGATTCGACACACGGGGAGTCAAAGAGTATTTATAAGCTTTAACAGTTGAGTTGTCAATTCAACCGCACCTGAAATATACTAACTTGCAACAAAAGATAAGTGGTAACAGTGATATGATAGTGATGATAGTAATAGTAAAAGTAAACAGTAAAAGTAAATAGCAGTAGTAAATAGCAAAAGTAGCAACTAGTGACAAGCAAGGTTTGAAATACTATAGGCTAGGGAGATGGATGGTTGGGCGTTGCATGGATGAGATAGTTTCCAACTCGGGGCACGGCACACGGAAAAGTAATGATCATCTAGGCAAATATCAAACATTAGGCATGTATCCCGTAGGTAGTTGTACGTGCTTGCAATAAGAACTTGCACAACATCTTTTGTCCTACCATCCCGCTACGAACGGGGCCAAAAGGAACTAATGGATATTAAGGTGCTCCTGTCAAAGAGCACCGGAACAAAGCAATGAACTCAATGGATACATGTAATCCTCAAACTACGGACCATCCCCTTTGGTGTCCCAAGCTGTCACCTTTGGGATCGCCGGTTCCGAACCGTAACAGGTGCATACAACTCATAGATAGGATCAAGAACACAAATATATTCATGCAAACAGATAAGGTTCAGATCTGAAATCATGGCACTCGGGCCCTAAGTGTCAAGCATTAAGAATAACAAGTTGTAGCAAAGATGATAAACACCATACTAGATGAGAGGCAACATGCCCCCAACAATCTGACGAACTATTACATGATCTAACTCATCCAATCCCTACCATCCCCTTCGCCTACAGCAAGGGAATTACTCACACATGAAGGGGGAAGTCATGGAAGGATGATGGAGTGGTGATGATGATGATGATGGCGACGATCACCCCTCTCCGGAGGCCAAATCAGCCTCCAGATTAGCCCTCCCGAAGAAGAACAAAGGGTGGCGGCGGCTCCGCGACGAAAAACAGCGAAAGGACTTCCGATCTGGGGTTTCTGCCTCGGAGGAAAAAATATGGGCTAAAGTAGGGCACCAGGGGGTGTGGGGCCCACCCAGGCGCCCCCCCCCCCCCCCGGCGCGGCCCAGGGGGGGCGCCCACAGGGCGCCTGGGCACCCCCTGGCCCCCCTCTGGTCCCACTTCTGGTATTTGGTTTCTTCGGGTGCGTGGATTTTTCGTGATTTTTCGTGGATTTTTCTGATATAGTTAAAAATCCGTTTTCCTGCACACAAATAAAACGTACAGGCAGCTCTGCTGAAAACAGCGTCAGTCCGGGTTAGTTTAGTCCAAATCATGCAAGAATGAGGTCAAAAAAATATCAAAAGTGTTTGGAAAAGTGGATACGTTTGAGATGTATCAACTCCCCCAAGCTTAGCATATTGCTTGTCCTCAAGCAATTCAGTTCAACGAACTGGACGCGACAAAGAAAACTTTGACAAACTCTTTTGCTTCATTATATGTATATAAGCATGTACTACGAAAAGAGTCTAGCCAGTATTGAAACAGTACTTATGAGAACAATGCAAGGAGCAATCCTTCTTTCAAGTGACCAGTCACAAATAATCAAGAGTAAACAATATATTACTGAAAATCAAGACAAGATCACATTGCACATAGCTTGAGCATATTAAGGTGGTATCTCGCTAGCCTCCATGAGTGAAGCAAAACATAAATGCAGAGACTCCTCCAGAGTTTTAAAGGAGACTAGAACTAAGAATTTCAGAATAAATCATATCACAAGTATGCAGAAGACAATGTAATACTTTGGGACAATGCACATTACACTCAGAATGACAATTATGCTCTCCTAGTCAGTGCTTTGAAGCAAGAAGATGAGACTCTCGAACCGTGGCTTTTATTGGCAAAGTTGAAAACCCGTGATCGGAAACAAAAACTAAACATGTACCAGAGCTCTTAGTTTTAAAAACAGAAGTAAGTATGTTTTTGAGAGGTGCATATTTCGTCAACGAATGCTAGCAGATAACTCAATCACTTTTTAAGCCAGACAAGTCTCGAGGAACGGCTCCCGCATGAGGACGATCACATCTTCTTAATCTCCTTTGTTTATCACTGCCAAAGTTTTCTGATTTCTCATGAACAAAGCGTGAAGGAGGGTTTGTTTGTTATATTATCTTTTGAGCCGGGCGCACTCAATGCCAGTTCCTTTTCATATTAGGGGTTCGCACATTATGCATGCAATCCAGGGGTGAAACTTGTCCAACTTAAAGAGATCATGAATTAACTACTACTTCCTCATGAGCTAAAACATAGGCACAAAAAGGAGAAATGCTTTTGATTAATTTCGAGATGGTACACGAAAGTCTTCGTTAGGAATGGCAGGTAAATACCATGTATACGAAGGTATAGTGGACTCATATGGCATAACAGGTTTAAAGGTTTTGGATGCACAAGCAGTCATTCCGCTTAGTACGGGTGGAGGTTCAGCAAAAGACTGGGAAGCGACCAACTAGAGAGCAATAACGGTCATAATCATGCAGAGCGACAAAGCAACATTGAATCGGGCATGAAAGTGATATAACTATTCTAAAACTCAAAGATCATCAAGGCAAAGTAGACTTTTTAGTCTTAAACATGTGTAAGCATGTGCCAAGTCAATCCAAAGATTCTCTAAAGGGAAATACCACCATAGTATGCCAGACTAGGAACAATGCAATGCATGTAGATCATTTCAATAACACATTATATACTCTAGTTATTCGAGACTAGCCACAAGGAAAGCATGAACCACTGGAAGAGCATTGTAAACATAGCACTATGTCGCTACAAGCTGGTCTCTAGATCATAAGTACAGGCATATGTACAAAAGTACAAACAATAAGAGTTCATACCGGTCTTCCTTGTTGCTTCCTTTCAGTCGATCTTCGTCATTACTGCTTGTCACTTGCACGATCGAACGTAGGAAATATAATCAAATGCCATCACGGACTCGAGCTGATCTCTGAAAACAAAGCAAACTAAAGAGAGAAAGGAAATCTTTTTGGGTTTTTCAAAGGTTGAATAAAAGCAAAAGAAAAAGAAAATCTTTTTGTTGTTTTTGCAAATAGAGGAATAAAGAAGAACGGGCAAAAACTTCAAAAAGATCAAAGCGAATCAAACGGATAATACAATGGACAAGTGAGAAGGGCACGTACTCCCCCAAGCTTAGGCTTTTGGCCTAAGTTGGTAGCAGCTACTTCCCCCAGGAGCCTCCTGCTCCAGGGGTATGGTGGTGAGACCAAGGGTCATAGAAGGATGATGGCGCGTACACCGAACTCCTCGGAGTCTCCCACGAGGAAGGTTTCGAGCGCCAAACAGAGGAAGACCCTTCACCAAACTCGGTGGCGGTCTCATCCTGAAAATGTGGTATCTCACCGTGCCTCTCCTCGTCGGGCACAACCCCCTCCATGGGGTTATGGAACTGATGCTGGACCATGAACTCATCGAACTGGACAACATCAAAGGACCATCCGTTCCTGCGAGAATAATCAAACAAAAGAGGTGCAGGTAGACGGATCTCGCGTTCCGCGGTAGTTCCGAAACGCAAGATATAAACAAGGTTATCAAGTTCAGAACCCATGGTAACAAACTTATGCCTTTTCATAGCAGCAAGATCAAAGCTTAAATAAGTAAAAGGAGTATCATCAGGGTGTGGGGTGCCTCCAAGATGCTCTAAGATAAGCGTGGCATAAATGCCACCATATAAGTCCCCCTTGTTACCGTTCATAGCAAGGGGTCGAGCAATTAAGGTACCAATATTATAATCAGACCTCCCTGAGAGGGCTGCTGCCAGGATAGCAATATCCGGAGCAGAAATGTTGCTCGTGTTGTCACGAGCTAACACTCCTCTAGCAATATAGTATGCAAAATACCTGAGCTGAGGAAACAAGATACTGGAGATCTTCGACCGATGAATATCCCTCGTACCCATGCTGCAGAGAGAGTTGATGACGGTTTTCAGCTCGGAGGACTGAGTACCCATCCTTGCCGTCCTCCCAACGTTCGGCACACCTATTACTTCACAAAAATTTCCCAAAGTCATGGTGATAAGATCATTATAAATTTTAAACTCAATAGCACCTGATTCAGGATTATATCTAAAACTGTTAATGAAAATAGAGGTGAGTTTCTGATACTGAGTAACACGGCTCGTAACGAGTCGTGTCAAACCTGCATTAGCACAAAGATTATAAAACTCATCCTTGATTCCCGCAGCTTCCGTGAATTCATCACATGGATATGTCATTGCACGTGCTGGACTTGTGTCTTCCAACATCTCCATGGGCACATGATCCTCATTATAGCTCACCCTGGCAGTCGTTGGTGAAGCTGCGGCTCTAGTGACTCGATCGGAGTGTGCGGGCCTCCTCTTCTCAAGCCATCCTTTTGCCCTTCCTAATAAACTCATTTCTGAAAAAAAATTACAATTCACAAAAACGAGGATTAAAACAAAGTGAGCTAAGGCAAACTACTCAACTCACTTGCCCAAGGCATAAACTTGCATCAAAACTTGGAAAACAACCTTCTACACATGCATGCAAGCTCATCTCTACAGCACCAAGAACTACTAAATACTCACAAATGAGGCCACCAATCAAAAATCTAATTGGAGGGGTGGAGGAGTCACATACCAGGGAGTATTTGCTCAAAATTTCGGCTCAAATGATGGGCTGTAGAGAGAGATCGAAGAATCGCCCCCAAGAACAGCAAGAACAAGAAGAACACGACCAGAACTCGGGTTTCTGGAAAAAGAGAGAGAGAAGGGAAGAAGAAGTACCTGGAGGGGGGTCCCGTCGGCCCCAGGCGCCCTGTGGGCGCGGCCAGGGGCTGGGCCGCGCCAGCTGGCCGCCTGGGCCACTGGTGGCCCTCCCTGGCTGGCCCCAGGACTTTCCGGGTCTCTCCCATTGTGAAAATTTTTAATATAATTTTTCTGGAATTTTTCTGAAAACTTCACTATTGAAAATTTTTCAAAGTTCAAAAAGCTGCGAAACTCTCTGAAAACTTGAAGCAGTTAGTAGTATTGTGAAGCTTCAAAAACATAGATACTTGGTACAGCAAGTATGACAATACTAAAAATAAATGAAAACATGGAAGGCTCAACTTTTTATCCGTATATAACACGTTCACTAGTAAGGTTGATCAAGTCTTACCAACAAACAAGCGGTATATAGAACAAAAAGTCTTACCTCCTATGAAGTAATCACTGAACTTTTACCTTGATGGACATTGTCCCTACCATGATAGTTTTGTATTTGTGAGGCACATGTAGTGGACAGTCCCATTCTCCAATTTTCACGGTCTTGATATTCTCTATAGAGTTGAGGGCATGCCTCCTGTCGATCTTCTTCGGAAAATATACCGTGTGTTCTTTATCATTCACATGAAAGATAACCTTCCCTTTGTTGCAATCAATAATAGCACCTGCGGTGTTAAGGAAAGGTCTACCAAGAATAATGGACATGCTCCCATCCTCAGGCATGTCAAGCACAACAAAATCAGTAAGAATTAAACAATTAGGAACTTCAACTGGAACATCCTCACAAATACCTATCGGAACAGTGGTTGACTTGTCAGCCATCTGAAGGGAGATATCCGTAGGAATTAGTTTCTCTAAACAAAGCCTCTCGTAAAGACAGAGAGGCATAACACTCACTCCCGCTCCAAGATCACATAAAGCAGTTTTGACATAATTATTCTTTATGGAGCAAGGGATGGTGGGTATACCTGGATCACCGAGCTTCTCAGGAATCTTTCCACTGAAAGAATAGTTAGCAAGCATAGTAGATATTGCATCATTAGGAACTTTTCTTTTGTTAGTGACAATATCTTTCATATATTTTGAATAAGGGAGTAACTTAATAGCATCAGTCAAAGGAATTTGAAGAAAAAGAGGTTTAATCCATTCACAAAACTTATTATAATGCTCTTCTTCTTTAGATTTGATGGACTTACCTGGAAAGGGCATGGGTTTCTGTACCCATGGTTCTTTCTCCTTCCCATGTTTTCTTGCGATGAAGTCTTCTTTAGTGTACCTCTTATGTTTGTCAGGTGCTTCTTCTTCTCGAACTTCAGGTGGATCGTTCTTCTCATTATTATTACCTTCAGGTTCAGCACCGTCTTCAGTCTCAGCATCGGAAATAGATACACTGTTGGGATCAATAGATGGCTCTTCATCTGCAATAGGATCATTAGAATTGTCAGTCTCTTTATGTTTCTTCTTCTTATTTGGAGAGACAACAATTTCTTCTTCCTGCATTTGAGAATCTTGCTCGATTCTCTTCGGATGTCCCTCTGGATAAAGAGGATCTTGAGTACTAGTTCCTCCTCGGGTCTTAATCCCAAAAGCCTGCAATTTATCTTGTTTGGCATTGTTAGCAAGCAAATCTCTTTGCACATTAGAAATTTGATCAAGCTGAGTTTGAACCATATGAAAATGCTTCACAAGACATTGAACATCATTAACTGTTCTATCTAAAACACCAAGCAACTTTTTGATAGCAAGGGAATTATCATGCAACTGACTTTCTATCCTCTTATTAAAATGATTCTGTTTCATAATAAAATTATCAAACTCATCTAAACATTGATCAGGAGGCTTACCATGAGGGATGTCACTTGCGTTGAAATCTAAAAGAGAATGTACCTCTACCATAGGAGCGTGAGTGGTAGGCTCACACTGCTTCTCAATAGGGGGTAGATTCTTTACGTCTTCAGCTTTAATACCTTTCTCTTTAATAGACTTCTTTGCTTCTCGCATATCCTCGGGGCTTAAAACAAACATGCCCCTCTTCTTTGTTGGCGGAAGTGGTTCAGGGACGGACCAATCTTCATGGTTTTTGGCAATTCTGCCCATTAAATCTTCCGCGTCGTCCGGTGTTCTTTTCCTGAAAACACAACCAGCACAACTGTCCAGATAGGACCTAGATTCATCAGTTAAACCAGCATAGAATATATCAATTAATTCATTCTTAGGAACTCCATGTCCTGGTCTAGCCTGAATCAAACCGCAGTACCTCCCCCAAGCTTTAGGGAGGGACTCATCCTGCAACTGTTTAAAGTTATAAATTCTTTGTAAAGCAGCATGTTGCATATGAGCAGGAAAGTACTTATCAACAAAAGAGTGAGCTAAGTCCTGAGGACTCTTAATAGAACCGCATGGGAGTGAATCATACCATGCCTTAGCACCTTCCTTCAAGGAGAAAGGAAGAAGCTTGGTCACATAAAAGTAGCGTATCTTCTCATCTGTGGTAAACAGGCTACCTAGTTCACCAAGTTTAGTTAGATGTGCAATAGCATCATCATTTCCTCTGCCATAAAAGGGGTCAGCTTCAACCATAGGTATAAGTGAAAGATCAACAGAGAAATCAAAATTAGGATCATCAATGCATATAGGAGATGTAGCAAACTCAGGATTCGGAACGATTTTGTTTTTCAAAGAGTGTTTTTCAAATATTTACTTAATAGTTTCAGGGTCAGAGCCGGCAAACTCTGTCAGTTCCCTGCATAAATCTTCATCAAGTATATAGTAATCATCATCAAGAAGCCTCTCCTGGAGTTTACCCAAATCAGGATAATCATAAGTTTCACCAATAGGGTAGCGAGTAACAGGAAGTTCAATTCCATATTTTTCAGCAGCAGTAGTAATTTGTTTCTCAAGAGCATAACCAAGCGAACTAATATCATCATCAAAAGTAGTGGAAGCATCATCAAGAGTATCAGACATAGTAACAGATTCAGTAGGAGCATCATGTGGTGGTGGTGAGGCAAACTTACTCATAGCAGAAGGTGAATCAAGCGTAGCACTAGTGCTTAGAGCAGTACCTCTTATTGTAGTGGATCGTAAGATCGGAACCTTGGGGTCACCTATCTTACCCATAGTGAATAAAGTGCAGCAGGTAGGATACCTCAAGTAGACTTGTAAATATTGCTATGCTCCCTGGCAACGGCGCCAGAAAACGGTACTTGATAACCCTCAACCGTAAGGGATCGAGATAGTCTTCGCGGGTAAGAATAACCCAATTTATTGATTCGACACACGGGGAGCCAAAGAGTATTTATAAGCTTTAACAGTTGAGTTGTCAATTCAACCGCACCTGAAATATACTAACTTGCAACAAAAGATAAGTGGTAACAGTGATATGATAGTGATGATAGTAATAGTAAAAGTAAACAGCAAAAGTAAATAGCAGTAGTAAATGGCAAAAGTAGCAACTAGTGACAAGCAAGGTTTATAATACTGTAGGCTAGGGAGATGGATGGTTGGGCGTTGCATGGATGAGATAGTTTCCAACTCGGGGCACGGCACACGGAAAAGTAATGATCATCTAGGCAAATATCAAACATTAGGCATGTATCCCGTAGGTAGTTGTACGTGCTTGCAATAAGAACTTGCACAACATCTTTTGTCCTACCATCCCGCTACGAACGGGGGCAAAAGGAACTAATGGATATTAAGGTGCTCCTGTCAAAGAGCACCGAAACAAAGCAATGAACTCAATGGATACATGTAATCCTCAAACTACGGACCATCCCCTTTGGTGTCCCAAGCTGTCACCTTTGGGATCGCCGGTTCCGAACCGTAACAGGTGCATACAACTCATATATAGGATCAAGAACACAAATATATTCATGCAAACACATAAGGTTCAGATCTGAAATCATGGCACTCGGGCCCTAAGTGTCAAGCATTAAGAATAACAAGTTGTAGCAAAGATGATAAACACCATACTAGATGATAGGCAACATGCCCCCAACAATCTGACGAACTATTACATGATCTAACTCATCCAATCCCTACCATCCCCTTCGCCTACAGCAAGGGAATTACTCACACATGAAGGGGGAAGTCATGGAAGGATGATGGAGTGGTGATGATGATGACGATGGCGACGATCTCCCCTCTCCGGAGGCCAAATCAGCCTCCAGATTAGCCCTCCCGAAGAAGAACAGAGGGTGGCGGAGGCTCCGCGACGAAAAACAGCGAAAGGACTTCCGATCTGGGGTTTCTGCCTCGGAGGAAAAAATACGGGCTAAAGTAGGGCACCAAGGGGTGTGGGCCCCACCCAGGCGCCCCCCCCCCCCCCGGCGCGGCCCAGGGGTGGGGCGCGCCCACAGGGCGCCTGGGCACCCCCTGGCCCCCCTCTGGTCCCACTTCTGGTATTTGGTTTCTTCGGGTGCGTGGATTTTTTGTGATTTTTCGTGGATTTTTCTGAGATAGTTAAAAATCCGTTTTCCTGCACACAAATAAAACGTACAGGCAGCTCTGCTGAAAACAGCGTCAGTCCGGGTTAGTTTAGTCCAAATCATGCAAGAATGAGGTCAAAACAATATCAAAAGTGTTTGGAAAAGTGGATACGTTTGAGACGTATCACTCCCTTGCAGGCGGTGCAGAGGGAAGCACCCGCGTCTCCAGGATGACGCAGTCGTCCCCCCCCCCCCCCCC
>LR738713.1:528564605-528582924 GCA_902687465.1 Secale cereale
CCCCCGTTGTCTGGAGTCGGCTGCTCGTCAGGAGCCGGCGCTTGGGCAGGTGGCCCCAGAGAGCCCGCCTCCGGGAGAACGGTGCGACCGGCTGGCTGAAGGGAGCCCATCTCCTGCTCTCGGGCTTGGGCGGCGTTTGCCTGGGTCTTCTTGGTAGCTTCGGCCTCCGCCATGGCTGCGGCATCGGCCACCGCTCGCTCGCGATCCTCACGCGCCTCGCGGGTGTTCCTCTCTATCGCCTCTCGGAGCGCAGCGGCTGGATCCACGCGAGGGGGCGCAGAGGAGGCATCCGTGCCCCCCACAACAGAGCCTACCGGCGCCCGCGAGAGGGAAAGCGGCGCGCTGCATGGATACCCCGAAGAAAATGGGGAGTCAGCCAAGAGGGAGTCGACTGAGAAAGATAAGCATCAAACAGAAGAAGGACACAAGACACTTACTCGGACATGACCGGCCTGGCCTTGGGCATCCTGGGCACAATCGCCCTGGCGGCCGCCTCCCGACGCCTAGTGGCGGCGGTCGACAGCCGGAGTTTCTTGGGCGGGGCACCAGACGGCCCCGATGAGGACCACCACTTCCCGCCGCCGTCTGTGCCAGACGGACCGGCCTGCTGGCGGACGCAGACGGGTGCTTCCTCCTCCTCCTCCTCCTCGTCTGGCCAGCTCTCGACACCGCCTTCTGGCAGGCCGCCTGATGGCTGACCCCCACCGCCTGTCACCTCCTCCTCCTTCATGGCGGCGGCCCCAAGATCGGGGTC
The DNA here is from genome assembly GCA_902687465.1 of Secale cereale. Lineage (NCBI taxonomy): Eukaryota > Viridiplantae > Streptophyta > Magnoliopsida > Poales > Poaceae > Secale > Secale cereale. The sequence goes on from LR738713.1 coordinate 528,565,360, forward strand.
GCTTGTGTCACTCTAGGAGCGATCCGGTTCCAGGGGAGGCCTGGCTGGCCAGAACCCGGCGTCGGCTGGCCGGGGAAGATCTGAAGAAGACATCAGGATCAGACGGCTACAGCAGCTAGACGGAGAAGAAAGAAAAGAGAGGGTTGAAGTACTTACAGCAGGCGGCTGGTTGTCGCGGCTGTATGGCGACTTGCCGAAGGCCCAGCCGGAGTCGGAGACTTTGCAGTTGAAGATGTGGTTCACCAAGTTAGCCACCTCCTTGTACGGCATTGGCTTGGTGCACATCCGGATGGGGTCCCGGCGCCCGCCCATGTCGCAGATCAGATGGGGGCGGTGCTGCAGCGGCAGCACTCGACGATCCGCAAGCGTGAGCAGCAAATCCGCGAAGACCAGGCCCTCGCCGTCCCTCAGCTCCCGGAGACGGCGCAACGCGATGGAGGCGCCTTCCGTGAGGAAGGAAGGCCGGGTCTTCCAGGAGTCATGCGGCTCAGCAGGCGGACCCGGCACCCAATCCGGCAGACAGATGAAGTCTTGTTCGGGGTCGACGTTGGAGACGTAGAATACGTCTTCTGCCACTGTTTTACCGACCCCACGAGCTGCGGCGCCGGGAAGAAATTCCTCGTTCCACTGCGCTTCAACACAATGCACCCCCCGCACTGGGCGGGCAGGCTCTGAATTGCGGTGCCGAGCTTCACGTAAAAAAGCTCAGTCCACAGCTCTATGGTGGGGAGGATGCCGAAATACACTTCGCACAGGACGGCGAAGGATGAGAGCGTCACCACCGTGTTCGACGTGAGGTGGTGGGGTTGGATGTGGAAGAATTCTAAGAAGGATCGGAAGAAGCCGCTCACCGGGAGACCGAAGCCGCACGGGAAGTGCGAGCGGAAGACGACCCGCTCGCCCTGCCGTGGGGCCGGCCTGATCTCCGCCGCTGGCGCTAGGCGCACGGCAACCTTGTTAGCGGGTGGCAGCTTTCGTGACCGGTGGAGGACATCGATGTGCTCCTCCAGAACCTCGTTGTCGTCCCACTGGCCATGGTGTCGGGGAGGCGCTGGGGCGGCCATGGTTCAGGCAGCAGCTCTCTACGACGTTGGCGAGAGGAACGGGATGAAGCGAGGAAGAAGAAGGAAAGCGGGGAGGAGCGGGCGCGAGAACGGTGCCAATTCCTCCCCCCCCCCCAGCCTACTTATAGGCTTGGGGCGGCGAAGCCGAGGGGTCGGGCGTGGGATCAACTGATCCACGCCCCGCACGACCCCCACCTTTTGCGCGCCTAATCCGCGTGCATTAAATGCGCGTGGGAGGGCAATTGATTATCCCTGCCGCACTAGATCCGCGCGAGGACCGAAGCCCTGTAGTGGCGGGCCTCGGCCCACTGTTATGTCCCGTCACGCGCGTGGGCTGGTAGGCCGACGCGAGGGGGCAGTGATGCGTGGGGGAGCTGCCAACGGTCGGCGGGCCTGCTCGACTGCCTCCCGACCAGGCGGTGCCTTCCCCCCGAAGATTCAAAGACCGAGGTCTGGCTGCCAGAGGCCGGCTCCCTCAGCGCGGGTCCGGCTGCCGGCAGACGGATCCCACAGAAGACGGGCGGAGGACTCTGAACCTGCCTAAGGAGGGAAGCTGTTGGAACCCCACAGCCCTCTAGCACCAGCCACGGAGTTCCACCAGCTTCGGGGACTACTATCGGAGATATTGACCATGGGTGTCGCCAGGGCCTCCCTTGGTATTTCAAGACAAATTGTGGCTGCCTGCTACCCCCCGGTCGTCTGCTCATCGGGACGCCTCCTAAGGTAGCTTGCCCTAGGAGCCGGCTGCCAGCAGGCGGCGGCACCAACGCAAACAGCTAGCAGACGGTCCCACGCTCCTCCCTGGGTACATGTGCTGGGGGACCACCACGCAGTTGAGACATGGCTACAGATGAATACGTCCTTAGAGAATCTATAAGGGCGTGGCTACAGTGAACGTGTACCTTATGGATATCTCCTAAGCGGCGGGTCACTGTAGCCACGCTGCTTGTGACCAAGCATCGGTCAGAGGAAGCCACGATCCCACTACTCGCAGACGGTAGGGCCGGCACGTGCCTGGCCCCACCGGCCAGCGGGTAAGTCATAAACAAGCAGCCCCTGGCAGACGGCCAGGGGCGACGGCTGCCTTGTAGCAGACGGCGAATCCTGTCCTAGGAGTCTGAACCTCATCAAGACGACAAGACAAGGCATGGCGGCAGTGCACGGCAGGAGACGGCGGCACTGTAGCCACTTCCCTCCTGACGAGGCTGTCGTCAGCAGAGGCACGTCTACAGTAAAAGACAATCACGTGGGCCCACAAGCGGCGGGCTCTAGCAGACAGGCGGCAAGGCCGGCACTAGAAGACACTGACGGCTGGGAGTCACACTATAGAGATTACAATTGTACCCCTGGGGGGTAGGCCTATATAAACCTCCAGGGTCCTCCATGTTGGAGGGTTGGAAGATTGAACCCTAAGAAGAAGAAGATAGAGAGAGAGAGAGAGAGAGAGATAGAAACCCTGGCAACCATCCCCAATCCCTAGGGCGTAGGAAGTGAGCTAGCCTTGCTCATCTTCCTCCTCTAGATCACACAGCTCGAGGAGCAACCTTGTAGCTACCATAGTGACAGCAGTCATGACGCGGAGCCCCCGCCGAGCAGGACTAGGGGTGTTATCTCCATGGAGTGCCCCGAACCTGGGTAAGATCCGTAGGCGTCCTAAGTTTCGCCTCATCTTGCTTCCAGGGCCCGGCGACGTTCTATTGACCCCATGCATGATAAGCCATCCGTTGGCATATGTCGCCCCAAAACCCCGACACTTTGTTAGTATGCTTGAAGTATTATTCTTCTTATGTCAATATAGACTTTTGTCTTGAATCTTTTGGATCTGAACATTCATGCCACAATAAAAAGAATTACATTAAGAATTATCTTGGGTAGCATTCCACATCAAAAATTTTGTTTTTATCATTTACCTACTCGAGGACGAGCAGGAATTAAGCTTGGGGATGCTTGATACGTCTCCAACGTATCTATATTTTTTTATTGTTCCATGCTATTATATTATCCTTCTAGGATGTTTTATGGGATTTTATATACACTTTTATATGATTTTTGGGGCTAACCTATTAACCTAGAGCCCGGTGCCAGTTTCTAAATTTTTTTCCTTGTTTTTGAGTTTCGCAGAAAAGGAATATCAAACGGAGTCCAATTGACGTGCCAATTTTTGATGATTTTGTATGGACCAAAAAAAGCCCCGGGAGTAAAAGAGTTGGGCCAGGAGAGTCACGGGCTGTCCACGAGGGTGGGGGGCGCGCCCACCCCAAGTGGTGGCGCCCCCCTATCTCGTGGACAGCCCGAAGGCCCCCCTGACGTGAGACCTACGCCAAAAATTCCTATAAATACTGAAACCTCCGGAAAATAACCTAGATCGGGAGTTCCGCCGCCGAAAGCCTCTGTTGCCACCAAAAACCAATCTAGACCCGTTCCGGCACCTTGCTGGAGGGGTGGAATCCCTCTCTGGTGGCCATCTTCATCATCCCGGCGCTCTCCATGACGAGGGGGGAGTAGTTCACCCTCGGGGCTCAGGGTATGTACCAGTAGCTATGTGTTTGATCTCTCTATCTCGTGTTCTTGAGATGGCACGATCTTGATGTATCGCGAGCTTTGCTATTATAGTTGGATCTTATGATGTTTCTCCCCCTCTACTCTCTTGTGATGAATTGAGCTTTCCCATCGAAGTTATCTTATCGGATTGAGTCTTTAAGGAGTTGAGAACATTTGATGTATGTCTTGCGTGGGATACCCGTGGTGACAATGGGGTATTCTATTGATTCACTTGATGTATGTTTTGGTGATCAACTTGCGGGTTCTGTGACCTTGGGAATCTATGCATAGGGGTTGGCACACGTTTTCGTCTTGACTCTCCGGTAGAAACTTTGGAGCACTCTTTGAAGTACTTTGTGTTGGTTGAATAGATGAATCTGAGATTGTGTGATGCATATCGTATAATAATGCCCACAATACTTGAGGTGAGAATGGAGTATCTAGGTGACATTAGGGTTTTGGTTGATTTGTGTCTTAAGGTGTTATTCTAGTACAAACTCTATGATAGATTGAACGGAAAGAATAGCCTCGTGTTATTTTACTACGGACTCTTGAATAGATCGGTCAGAAAGAATAACCTTTAGGTGCTTTCGTACCCTACCATAATCTCTTCGTTTGTTCTCCGCTATTAGCTACTTTGGAGTGACTCTTTGTTGCATGTTGAGGGATAGTTATATGACCAAGTTTTGTTATTATTGTTGAGAGAACTTGCACTAGTGAAAGTATGAACCCTAGGCCTTGTTTCCTATCATTGCAACACCGTTTATGCTCAGTTTTATCTTTAGCTACCTTGCTGTTTTTATATTTTCTTATTACAAAAACCTATATCTACCATCCATATTGCACTTGTATCACCATCTCTTCGCCGAACAAGTGCACCTATACAATTTACCATTGTATTGGGTGTGTTAGGGACACAAGAGACTCTTTGTTATTTGGTTGTAGGGTTGTTTGAGAGAGACCATCTTCATCCTACGCCTCCCACGGATTGATAAACCTTAGGTCATCCACTTGAGGTAAATTTGCTATTGTCCTACAAACATCTGCACTTGGAGGCCCAGCAACATCTACAAGAAGAAGGTTGTGTAGTAGACATCACAGAGCAGCACGAGCAGAAGTAGGGGCGGATGTAATTTTTTACATCACGCCCTACGCGGTAGTACCGCGCCAGGCTTGTGGTAGTACCATGTCGGAATTTTTCGTAGGTCAAAACTCAATGGAAGTAGCCACGGATGTATTTTTTATATGTCTATGCCTTCCCAGTCTAGACTATCCCTGCCTTGAGGTAGTACCGCATGGGTGAGCGGTAGTACCGTGCCAACGGTTCTACCGCTCTCTGCTTCTTCGCTACAGGTCTGTTCTAGCTTCTGCCTCGCCAGCGGTAGTACCGCAGGACCGTGCGGTAGTACCGCTTCTCTTGTGCGGTATTACCTCTCTTCGCGGGCTGAGTTAGTGGATAACGGTTGGATTTGTTCTTTCACTATATAAGGGGAGTCTTCTTCTCCGAGTTGACCACCTCTTCCCTCTCTAAGCTCCATTATTGCTCAAAGCTCCATTTTCGCCCGATCTCTCTCCCTAGCCAATCAAACTTGTTGATTTCCTAGGGATTGGTTGAGAAGGCATCGATCTACACTTCCACCAAGAGAAATTTGATTCCCCCCCCCCCACTAATCCCTTGCGGACCTTGTTACTCTTAGGTGTTTGAGCACCCTAGACGGTTGAGGTCACCTCGGAGCCATAGTCTATTGTGGTGAAGCTTCATGGTGTCGTTGGGAGCCTCCAATTAAGTTGTGGAGATATCCCCAACCTTGTTTGTAAAGGTTTGGTCGCCGCCTTCAAGGGCACCACTAGTGGAATCATGACACCTTGCATTGTGTGAGGGCGTGAGGAGAATACGGTGGCCCTAGTGGCTTCTTGGGGAGCATCGGTAACACATCCTCATCTCCACCGGCTCCACTCGTGGTTATCTCTTACCTTTACTTGTGCAAGCTTTTGTTGTGTTCCATACCTTGCTTGATTGTGTGCTTGTTATTGTTGCATCATATAGGTTGTCCACTTAGTTGCATATCTAGACAACCTATATTGTTGCTAAGTTTAATTTGGATAAGAAAAGCTAAAAATTGTTAGTTGCCTATTCACCCCCCCCCCCTCTAGTCAACCATATCGATCCTTTCAGTCGCCTTCTTCACGCGCTCCAAGGCTGCCATCTTGTCATTTCCCATTGCCACGGATGGCGTACGGGCAGAGCAGCAGCATCGAGAGCAGAGGAGAATGCGGTGGAGAAGAAGAGGAAGAAGAAGGGGAATAAGGCGCACTATGCAAACGCATTGGCCTCGGTGCCTTTTATGGGCCTGTTTCCGAGTGACTGACTAGTGGGCCCAAGTGATCCTGTCAAATCCCATAACAGTCGCACACCCAATACGTGGTGAAAAAAGGTGGCGCTATCGAGGCGCCCCTATCTATCCGCTCCGTTTACTGTGGCGCGCTCCGTCCCGCGCGCTTCCCCAAAATTTCGAATCCCGTGAGATCCGTGAACCGCAGAGTAATCAATCGCGCCAAAGATTTCGTACCATATCGACACTTGAAGATTACCAGCGTAGTTCACTCGACGACTTCTGAATCGATCAAGGCGACTGAAATAAAGTTGAAGGTTCAGGCTGATTCCTAGACTCAAGAAAAATGCCTTCGAAGCATAAGAATCAGGTCGGATCAACTTCAACTCTCTTTTTACTTGGACCTCAATCCATTCGGGGGCTAATGACGATGCCATGGACCTAGGGTAGGGTCACAGGCCTGACCTGGACACCCTACCCAAGGTCACTACCCTAGAATCAAGAACATTCAAAGTATAACAAAGGATACCGACTGAAGTAACCTTGGAGTGCAATACACTCGACCAATTATCTCACTCGGCTACCCCAATTCCATTCGACCAAGACGAAGTCACTCGACCATACATGAAACCACTCGGAGTACAGAAGATCTAAAGCCACCCAGGATGACAACGGTCAGGCGTTCACTCTGTAGTCTTGAAGATCATTTATAGCTCTTTATAGCTGGCATTACTAGTAACGTCATGTCTTAATGTACATTAAACCCTGTGTAACGGGGGATGGATGGGGTCCAGGCGCACTCTATATAATCCACCCCCTCCTTTGGTACAAGGGGCCGCACCCCTGTAACACACACACACACACACACACTCATATTCCAATCGACCGCCTTAGGGAACCGAGACGTAGGGCTTTTACCTCCTCCGAGAGGGGCCCGAACTCGTGTGTACAACCTCGCCATAGTTAGGACCTTGCATCCTCATACGTACCCCCTATTCTTACTGTTAGACTTAGTACCACGACATGTATTCTATGAAGATGCATTTGTCCGCTTTGGGTTCGAGCTTTTACGACTGAAGCCATAATCATCGAGCCCCAAACCTTAAGAAACGACAACTTAGGTTCCTTGCCAAACCATAGTTCATACGGTGTCATCTTCACAGACTTAGATGGTGCCCTATTTAAAGTGAATGCAGTTGTCTCTAATGCATAACCCCAAAACGATAGTGGCAGATTGGCAAGAGACGTCATAGAATGAACCATATCCAATAAGGTATGATTACTATGTTCGGACATACCATTACGCTGTGGTGTTCCATGTGGCGTCAACTGTGAAACAATTCCACATTATCTATAGTGATTGCTAAATTCATAACTCAGATATTCTCTCCTTCGATCGGATCATAGGAATTTGATCTTCTTGTTACGATGATTCTCAACTTCACTCTGAAATTGCTTGAACTTTTCAAACGTTTCAGATTTATGCTTTATTAAGTAAATATAGTCATATCTACTCAAGTCATCGGTGAAGGTGAGGAAATAACGATATCCATCACGCGCGTCAACACTCATCTGACCGTACACGTCAGTATGCATGATTTCCAACGAGTCACATGCCCGTTCCATTGTTCCAGAAAATGGAGTTTAAGTCATCTTGACCATGAGGCATGGTTCGCATGTGTCAAGTGATTCAAAATCAAGTTACTCCAAAATTCCATCACCATTGAGTTTCTGCATGCGCTTTACACCAACATGGCCTAAGCGACAGTGCCACAACAAAGTGGTACTATCATCATTAACTCTACATCTTTTGGGATCAATATTATGAACATGTGTATCAATACAATCAAGATTCAATAAACCATTCACATTGGGTGCATGACCATAGAAGGTATTATTCATGTAAACAGAATAACCATTATTCTCTGACTTCAATGAATAGCCGTATTGCAATAAACACAATCTAATCATGTTTGTGCCTCAACACAAACACCAGATAACATTTATCTAGGTTCAACACTAATCTCGAAGGTAGAGGGAGTGTGCGATGGTGATCACATCAACCTTGGAAACACTTCCAACATACATCGTCACATCGCCCTTAGCTAGTCTACGTTTATTCTGCAGCTTTTGTTTCGAGGTACCAATATTAGCAACTGAACCGGTATCTCATACCCAGGTGCTACTAGGAGTACTAGTAAGGTACACATCAATAACACGTATAATATACTTTTGTTGAAGTCGCCGGCCTTCTTATCAACCAAGTATTTTGGGGTAGTGCCGCTACCAGTGACCGTCCCCCTTACAATAGAAGCACTTAGTCTCGGGTTTGGGTTCAACCTTGGGTTTCTTCACTGGAGCGGCAACTGGCTTGCCATTCATGAAGTTTCCCTTCTTGCCCTTGCTCTTCTTGAAACTAATGGTCTTGTTTAACCATCAACACTTGATGCTCCTTCTTGATTTCTACCTTCGCTACCTACCACGAACAACTCCGGGATCATCTCCATCCCTTTTAGGTTATAGTTCATCACGAAGTTCTAGCAGCTTGGTGATAGTGACCGGAGAACTCTGTCAATCACCATCTTATCTGGAAGATTAACTCCCATTTGATTCAAGCAATTGTAGCACCCAGACATTCTGAGCGTGCTCACTGGCTGAGCTATTCTCCTCCATCTTGTAGGTATAGAACTTATCGAAGGCCTCATACCTCTCGATCCGGGCCTTTTTCACAAAAATAAACTTCAAATCCTAGAACATCTCATATGATCCATGACGTTCAAAACGCCTTTAAAGTACCGGTTCTAAGATGTAAAGCATGGCGCACTAAACTATCAAGTAGTCATCACAAAGTGTCTGCCAGATGTTCCCAACATCCATAGACGACGCTGGAGGGGTTGGCACACCGAGCGGTGCAACAAGGACATAATCCTTGTGTGCAGCAGTGAGGACAATCCTCAGATTACGGACCTAGTCCGCATAATTGCTTAGAATATCTTTCAACTTAGTCTTTCTCTAGGAACGTATTAAAACTGGGAGCTACTGCGCGAGCCATTGATCTACAACATAAATTTGCAAAGACAACTTAGACTATTGTTCACGATAAATGAGTTCAATTAATCTTATTACTTAAGAACTCCCACTCAAATCAACATCCCTCCGGTTGTCCGAGTGTAACATGATCCAAATTCACCAACCCAATTCCGATCATCACGTGAGATGAGGTGGTTTCAATGGTGAACATCTCCCTGTTGATCATATCTACTATATGACTCATGCTCGACCTTTCGGTCTCTTGTGTTCCGAGGCCATGTATGTACATGCTAGGCTCTTCAAGTTTAACCCGAGTGTTCCGCATGTGCAATACTGGCTTGCACCCGTTGTATGTGAACGTAGAGTCTATCACACCCGATCATCACGTGGTGCTTCGAAACAACGAACTTTCGCAACGGTGCACACTTGGGAAGAACACAATTTTATCTTGAAATTTTAGTGAGGGATCACCTTATAATGCTACCGTCGTCCTAAGCAAAATAAGATGCATAAAAGGATTAACATCACATGCAAATCATAAGTGACATGATATGGCCATCATCTTGTGCTTTTGATCTCCATCTCCAAAGCACGGGCATGATCTCCATCATCACCGGCATGACACCATGATCTCCATCATCGTCCTTCCATTGGGGTTGTCATGCCAACCATGCTTCTACTACTATGGCTACCGCTTAGCGATAAAGTAAAGCATTACAAAGCGTTTAATGATTGACACGCAGGTCATACAATAATTAAAGACAACCCTATGGCTCCTGCCGGTTGCCGCATTCGTCGACATGCAAGTCGCGATAATATATACAAAACATGATCATCTCATACATCAAATATATCTCATCATGTCCTTGGCCATATCACATCACAACATACCCTGCAAAAACAAGTTAGACGTCCTCTAATTTGTTCTTGCATGTTTTACGTGGCTGCTATGGGTATCTAGCAAGAACGATTCTTACCTACGTAAAGCCATAACGGTGATATGCAAATTGTTATTCAACCTTCTACAAGGACCGCCTTCGTCGAATCCGATCCAACTAAGGTGGGAGAGACAGACACCCGCCAGCCATCTTTATGCAACAAATTGCATGTCTGTCGATGCAGCCGGTCTCATGTACGTGGACATGTAAGGTTGGTCCGAGCCGCTTCATCCCACAATACCGCTGAATCAAAATAACACTAGGGAAAGAAGCAATCTGAATATCAACGCCCACAAACTCCTTTGTGTTCTACTCGTGATGTCATCTACGCATAGACCTAGCTCATGATGCCACTGGTGGGGAACGTTGCACGGGAAACAAAAAATTTCCTATGAACACCCAAGATCAATCTAGGAGATGCACATCTACGAGAGGAGAGTTGGATCCACATACCCTTGTATATCGCTAAGCGGAAGCGTTCAAGAACGCGGTTGATGTACTGGTACATCTTCGCGATCCAATCATGATCCGTCCCGCGAACTCCGATCTAGTGCCGAACGGACGGCACCTCCGCGTTCAACACACGTACGGCTTGATGACTCCTTCACCTCCTCGATCCAATGAGCGATGGTGAAGTAGTAGCTCGAGTCCTCCGGCAGCACGACGGCGTGATGGCGATGGTGGTGGAGGAATTGCGGCAGAGCTTCGCTAAGCACTACGCGTATGAGGAGAAGAGCTACGGGAGAGGAGGGGCAGCGCCAAGGCGTGTTAGGGTGTGGCTGCCCTCTCTCTACCTCTTTATATATAGGGGGAAGGGGGAGAGGGAGGGCGCCTCTAGGAGATCCCATCTAGGGCCGGCGGCCACTAGAGGGAAACCCTAGATGGGTTTTCCCCCTTAGGAGGCTTGGCCCCCAAGCCAAAGGGGTGGGAACCCTAGGGTGGCGCCCCCACCTACTGTGGCAACGTGGGAAGAGGTGAGGGGGGCGCACAAGCCCTTAGTGGGCTGCTTTGCCCCATCCCCTTGGCCCATGAGGCCCCCCAACACTTGTCGGGGCCCCCGAAACCCCTCTCGGTCATGCTGGCCATCACCCGGTACCCCCGGAACACTTCCGGACTCCAATACTCTTCGTCCAATATATCGATCTTCATCTCCGGACCATTCAGTAGTTCCTCGTCACGTTCGGGATCTCATCCGGGACTCCGAACAACCTTCGGTGACCACCATAATGACTCAACTATACTTATATCGTCACCAAATGTTAAGTGTGTAGACCCTGCGGGTCCGAGAACTATGCAGACATGACTGAGACACCTCTACGGTCAATAACCAATAGCGGGACCTAGATGCCCATATTGGTTCCTACATATTCTACAAAGATCTTATCGATTGAACCTCTATGTCAAGGATTCAGCTAATCCCGTATGTAGTTCCCTTTGTCTATCAGTATGTTACTTGCCCGAGATTCGATGGTCGGTATCTCCATACCTAGTTCAATCTTGTTACCGGCAAGTCTCTTTACTCGTTCCGTAATACAAGATCCCGCAACTAACTCCTTAGTCACATTGCTTGCAAGCTTCTTGTGATGTTGTATTACCGAGAGGGCCCAGAGATACTTCTCCGTAATACGGAGTGACAAATCCCAGTCTTGATCCATGCCAACTCAACAGACACCCTCGGAAATACCTGTAGAGCACCTTTATAGTCACCCATTTACGTTGCGACGTTTGGTACACACAAGGTATTCCTCCGGTGTCAGTGAGTTGCATGATCTCATGGTCATAGGAACATATATACTTGACATGCAGAAAACGATAGCAATAAACTGACACGCTCATATGCTACATTCACAGTTTGGGTCTTGTCCATCACATCATTCTCCCAATGATGTGACCTTGTTATCAAATGATAACTCATGTCAATGGCTAGGAAACCATAGCCATCCTTGATCAACGAGCTAGTCCGGTAGAGGCTGACTAGGGTCATCTTGTTGTCTATGTATCCACACATGTATTTAAGTTTCCAATCAATACAATTCTAGCATGGATAATAAACGATTATCATGAACAAGGAAATATGATAATGACCAATTTATCATTGCCTCCAGGGCATATTTCCAACACTTCTGCCTAAATGGACCAATTCCCGGGTTTGACACGGTCCCCAATGCTATGCACGGTTCGGAAGGTCTGGGCACCGCCTAAGGTCAAATTCTTTGCTTGGTTGGCAATGCAAAATCGGGTGTGAACTGTGGATAGATTGGCTAAGGGGGGTGGCCAAACTGTGGGCCATGCCCTCTCTGCAAGCAAGTGCAGCAATCAGTGGATCACCTTATATTCTGGTGCAGGTTCACACTCAGGCTCTCGGGCATGATCAAGGCTTGGCTGCAACTGGAACACCTTGATACTACCACATGGCTAAAACTACGATCCACGAAGGAATGGTGGTTTGGCTTCTCCGACACTGTTGTTCCTAACACGAGGGCCATGGCCTCACTTGCAATGCTAACCTCATGGGCCATTTGGAACGAGCGGAAGGCTCGCGTCTTCCACCACAAATGCACGCCACCAATGGACATACTCCAAAATATCAAGATAGATGCGGCTCTATGGGTGGCCGCCGGTGCAAAAAAAAATTGGGTTCAATCATGTCGTGGGAGTAATTTTTTGTATCTTGGGGTGTTGTATCTTCAACAAACTCTATTCTCCTCTTAATTAATATATAAGGCAAGCCTTTTGCCTCCGTTTCATTTTTTTTTTTTTGGCTCAAACACATCGTCCTATGTTACATTCGAAGAAGGAGGTTTCTCTGCGAATATTTCCCTAGTACATCGGTGAACTATAATACCTTCTATCCCAATTTTCTTACAGATGGGTCGGGCCAGTTAGAGAGCCCTAGAGTCCATCGCTTCCTGAGCACAAACTGAACCTAAGAGGGCGTGACTGGTTTCTCATTTGTTCAGTCGGTTTGTTGGTTTCCTTTTTCTTTTTTTTTTAAATTTTTGTATATATTTTAGAACTATTACAATAAATATGTCTAAAAACTACATAAATTTTGATAAGTGTTCATCAAACATTTGAAAAATGTTCATGAAGTATAAAGAAAATGTTAACTCAACTTTCAAAAACATTTCACATCTTTCAAAAAAAATGTCTGGGACATTTAAAAAATGTTCACGCGTGTCAAACCATATGTTAAAATGTCTGCTTAATTATTAATAAAAATACTTCATACCATTGAAAACAGATGTTCACGTGTTTCAAAAATATGTTTGTGACATCTAAAAATATTTATTACAATCTATTTTTTGCACGTAATTTAAAAAAATGATTTGTATCATTCAAAATGTTCAACATGTATATGATAATGTTTAATATTTATTCAAAAAAAAATCAAAAATGTTTTTATAAAAATGTTTATAAATGTAAAAGATGTTCAAGTTATTTAAAGAAGTTCATACCACTCAAAAAGACCAACATGTATATGATAGTGTTTAATATTTATTCAAACTAATTTTAAAAATTTTATTTATAGGGCATGTTCGGCAATTCACCGCTCCAAGAAATACGAGAATCTGCGGAGCATCTATTTCTCCACTCCGTGTTTTCAACTGAAGCTCGGGCCGCTCCGGGAGCGGAGTCGTGCGGAGTGGCGAGACTCCGAACAGGCCCTTAATAATGTTTATAAATGTAAAAATGTTCAAGTTATTTAAAAAAGTTCATGCCACTCAAAAAGACCAACGTGTATTTTTAAATGTCCATTATGTATTTTTAAAATGTTCAACTTGTATAAACGAATGTTCCACGTGTATTTGAAAAATGTACACCATGTATGTATTGAAAAATCGAAACAGAGAAAACACATAAAAGGATAATAGTAAACAAACAGTTGAAAACCGAAGGAAACTGTTGGAAACCAGACCAGTCCAGCCAGTAGACAACAAGAAAACAACAACAACAACGTAACAACCGTTAGATGGGCCGGCCAATTACATCAGTGCTGAAGGCGAGAGCAAGCAATATCCATTCGCTTGCTTTGGAAAGGCCCAGCTGCCCACGGTGAATGTGGTCGGTGGCGTAAGCTCGCACTTGCGTGTTGACTTGCGAGCCCGACTCCCTTGCCTCGGAAAAAGGAAAACGGTCCCGGTCGCGGCTCTCGCGCGGCTGACCAGGGTTCGCCTCGCCCTCGCGATTATAAACCCCCTGCACTCCCCTCCCCTCCCCGCTCCCGCTCCCCCTCGCCCGCCTCGATACAGCCAGCTTCGGTCAGCACCGCTTTGGCGTCTCCCTCCCTCCGCGCATGTCAACAGGGGCCCACATGGATCTCGAGGCGGCGCCGGGCGGCGTACCGGCGACCACCCCGCCGCCGCCGGCCGACAAACAGACCGACGTGAGGAGAAACCCCCACCCTCTCCATTTCACGCTTCTGTTCCGCTTTTTTGTTTCTCCCTTGTGTTGTCTGATGAATCAGTTGGTTTGCGCGAGGGTCGTGTGCGATTCTCGCCGGAGAACGTCTCGCGGAGCTGTTTATTTTGGTACTCGTATATACATACCATCTGTAGGTTTAATTCTTTAATACTACTATTTGGTTGCATCTTTTACCATTTTATGTTCCTTCTGACTGCGACTGAACGAGGGAGAAGCATGCATCTGCATGCGCAAAGTGAAATCGGGGGCTTTATTTTACTGAAGTTTTTCCCAGTGATAATCGGGGGCTTGTCTCAGTTACAGCGCCGCCGAAAAGGAAAGAAATAAAAAAAGACCACGGGCTCTTGCAGTCATAGTGGTAGAGATAGATATTTTTGCGACGACGGCGGAGGCGCTGCATGCATGGCATGCCAGATGGCCAACGTGAGCTTCCCTGGAGGGGGAGGCTGGAACCGGTGACGACTGGTGATAGCCTGCACGCGGCCGATAGCCCCGCGCCGCGGGACCTGCGCGTGCCCCGCCTTCCAACTGTCCCGCGCCGGTGACACCTGGCGTCAAACCATCTTGTCGTTTTTTACGATGAGCAGCGTCATTTATTTATTTTTAACCTATCTTCGGTGCCATTGGTCAATTTGGTTTGTAGTCACGCGATAGTCTTAAATCGTCAAAGCCAGCGTGAGTTTTCCTTTTGTCAACAGTGAGCTGTTTGTCTTGGCGTGGGCCAGCATGGAATTTGTGAATGCTTGCTTTTGCTTAGCATCGAAGAAATGGAGTAGTAGAACGTATTTAGAGATCGCTTTTACTCCACTTTTTTTCCATTGTAATGTGCATCCTATCTCTTGGGGTAGGAGCTTGTATCTTTGTTCCATTAATGTGCATCCTATCTCTTAGGTAGGGGTGTTTGTACTTGGGGAAGGCTTGATCATCTCTGACTCAAAAGTGATGCTAGCCACAACAAAACTAATCTAAGCGTATCAGCGACGAAAGTGCCACACTGAGACAGAGCTAGACGAAACTCGTTGGGGGTGAGAGACGCCGAATGCTTAAGAAAAAAAATCTAATCTAAGCCCTCCTGATTTTTTTCTTTCACAACTTGAAGTATGTATAGCTCCGCCTCTGAATTGCTTGCTAATTCTTCAGCCTAGATGCATGTCTGTGTGCTCATATTTAGTATGCATACTACTAGACGCAACGATGACCAGCTTCACTCTTTATTTCATTTGCAAACATGTCCTAGTCATTTTTCATGCATCAACCTTAGAAGGGAGTGATTGTTTGATCTTTCTACTTGTTTTGCGAAAAAATAATTAAACAAGCGAGAAGTTGGTGTGTAGACTAGGGATGGTTTTGTTGATGATGTCACAATTGATAACATCACAGGGCTTCAGTTTCTAGTATTTTGGAGCCTCCGAAAGTGCCACACCAAAGTGGACCAAAAGAAAGAAACAAGTCCTCGGTGTTAACTTGTGTCGTAAGCCCCACAAAATTCCACTTGATTGCTTGTTGGGAAAGGGTCCTGTGACATCCTCAGCATAGTAACTGAATTCAAGCATTAGTAATGGTACTACTTTGGGGCTTTGGGCTATGGATACGAGTGACCAAATACTTTGTATGATCAGCTTGCTGCATCCCTCTTTTTTACAACACTGAATATCTTCTGTGTATATAGCTCTCATACAGGTGCCTTCCCTCAACTCTGAGCAGGTTGGCAATGTTCGCAAAGATCTATTCCTCGCGTACAAGACTCTCGGTGTGGTCTTCGGTGGCCTCGTTACATCTCCGCTCTATGTTTTTTCCACGATGCACATGTCATCCCCCACAGAAGCTGACTTTCTGGGAATATACAGCATAATGTTTTGGACTCTTACTTTAATTGGTGTGGTCAAGTATGTAGGCATAGCTCTCAACGCTGATGATCACGGTGAAGGTAACTAACCCCTTGCAATTTCTACCTTTCCTTTCCGTTCAGTGGTTACTGCTGCCTTTCTAGATGATTTTTCAAATTGGTAATAGCTTGTACTACGGTACGGTAGTTTGTGATTTGATCTGAAAACTGACAAATCATAAGTACAAAAAAAAATGTTGATCAAATATTTGGTTGCTTGTGGTGTTTCGTATTTTTATAGCATACATATATGCACCAAATAAATTTAAAACTCTAGTAAATTTGTGAGTTTTTGGGAAATATGTACACCCATTTTCTCATGGCTGGCTCCGGCAGTGGATATTATGATATATCAGTATGTGTTTAGCCTGGAAAAAAAATGTCAATGAATCGTAAGCCTGCAACTTTGTAATTAATTAATGTGTTAAAATACAAGTTTCTTGTTCTGGAGAGAGTATTTTACTTTATGATGACGTTATTGGCTTGGACTTTTGCTTACTCTATTTTTCTGCAGGTGGTACATTTGCCATGTATTCTTTGTTGTGTAGGCATGCCAATATGGGCATCCTTCCTTCCAAGAGAGTGTATTCAGCAGAAGAACAGCTGCTTCACAATCAGTCAAAAACAGCTAAAGGGCCTAGTAATCTGGGCAAGTTCTTCGAGCGAAGCTTAACTGCAAGAAGGGTATTGTTATTCATGTCAATTCTTGGGATGTGCATGCTCATTGGAGATGGCGTCCTAACTCCTGCTATTTCAGGTTTGTTCTTAGTAGATGGCATATCTAACTTAAATTCATTTCTGTGATCATATAGATATAAGTAGTACATGCTGTTTATTTCTTTTCAGTGTTATCAGCAATCCAGGGACTGCGTGCGCCATTTCCTGCCGTAACTCAACGTAAGTAGCTCAACATATGTTGATCAGTAATGAAAAGAATCTCTCTGATAACCCATTTCCATGACATTGATATTTCTTTGAATCTTGCAGCTGTCGTGGCATTTCTATCTGCGGCAATTCTTATTGGCTTATTCTTGGTGCAAAAGTATGGGACTTCAAAAGTGAGCTTTCTGTTTTCTCCAATCATGGCAGCATGGACTTTCACCACTCCGATGGTTGGAATATACAGCATTTTTCGTTACTACCCTGGCATATTCAAAGCCATTTCGCCACATTATATTGTTCATTTCTTCCTAACGAATAAAAAGGAAGGGTGGCAGATGCTTGGTGCGACTGTCCTATCCATCACAGGTACAACACATTTTTTTCGTGAGAAAACTTCCTATCTATTCACTTTCAATCATAACAGTACATCACAGGGGGCGTGCCCCCCCCCCCCCCCCCCCCCCCCC
>LR738713.1:528583032-528622169 GCA_902687465.1 Secale cereale
CCCCTATCCTCCGCTAGTTCCGCCACTGTCAATTGTAATTTTTTCATTACAATGACCATGCAGCCTGATGTTCGATCTCCTGCTGACAGGTGCGGAAGCTATGTTTGCCGATCTTGGCCACTTCAGCAAAAAGGCTATTCAGGTTATTATCAATAAGAAAATTATTCTTGTAAATCAGTTTCCCATTCCATGTATAGTTGTTTTACACTTTATTTGTTTTCAGATAGCGTTTCTATCCAGCGTATATCCTTCTCTGATCCTCACTTATGCCGGGCAAACAGCATGCCTTATTAACCATCTCAAAGACACCGATCAAGAGAGCATTGGCAAAGTCTTCGATGATGCATTCTACAAATTTATCCCTCGCCCTGTTTACTGGCCGATGTTCGTCATCGCGACGCTCGCGGCCATTGTTGCAAGCCAATCCTTAATCTCGGCAACATTTTCAGTCATCAAGCAGTCAGTTGTCCTGGACTACTTCCCACGTGTCAAAGTGGTGCACACCTCGGACGAAAACGAAGGGGAGGTTTACTCGCCAGAAACGAACTACATTCTGATGGTGCTGTGCGTTGGTGTCATACTAGGCTTTGGAGGTGGGCAAGCCATAGGGAATGCTTTTGGTAAGTATAAATTCTACTACGAAACAGATGCTCCGGCTGTTCATATACATACAGCTAACTGGCACTGTAACTGATGATTGATGATTTTTACTGCAGGCCTTGTTGTGATCATGGTCATGCTCATAACCTCAATCATGCTGACTCTTGTGATGATCATCATATGGAGGACGCCGCCTGTTCTCGTCGCGGCCTACTTCGTGCCGTTCGTCATCATGGAAGGGTCCTATGTCAGTGCCGTCTTCACCAAGTTCACCGAAGGAGGCTGGCTGCCCTTCGCCATCTCCATGATCCTCGCGTGGATCATGTTCGTGTGGTACTACGGTAGGCAAAAGAAAACAGAGTACGAGAGGGCGAACAAGATAACCGCGGAGCGCCTCGGCGAGCTCCTGGCGATGCCGGAGGTCCAGAGGGTCCAGGGCCTGTGCTTCTTCTACAGCAACATACAGGACGGGCTGACTCCCATACTCGGCCACTACATCAGCAACATGAGCTCGCTGCACTCGGTCACCATCTTCGTGACCCTGAGGTACCTGCTGGTTCCCAAGGTCGACCCGCAGCAGAGGATCACGGTCAGGAGGCTCGGGCCGAGAGGGGTGTACCAGTGCACCGTCCAGTACGGCTACGCCGACAACCTGAGCCTCAAGGGCGGCGACGACCTCGTGGCGCATGTCGTGAGCTGCCTGAAGCAGCACATCCAGGCGAGCGACGACGGGCAGTGGTCGCCCGTCTCCGCCGAGGACGAGGCGGCGGACCTGGAGGCGGCGAGGTCGGCCGGGGTGGTGCACGTCCGGGGCAAGATGAGGCTCTACGTGGGCGGCGACGCCGGCTGGTTCGACAAGGTGATGCTCCGGTTCTACGAGTTCCTGCACAGCATCTGCCGGTCGGCGCTGCCGGCCCTCGGGGTGCCTCTGCAGCAGCGCGTCGAGATCGGCATGCTCTACAAGGTTTGATTGTCGCTCATGAAAGTATGCCCCCAAAGGCGTGAAACGCACGGGAGGGCACATGTTGCGTACGTGAGTGTGGTACTGGTCATTCTTATCTTGAAAAATTATAGTCTTCGTCTCCGCTGGGACTTTACCCTGTGTTCTAAATCTGCATGTTCGTTCGTTTCGTGATATGAAAAACTGTGTCTTTTACTGGTACGAATCATTGTTTCTTTCCCTATTTTGTAGCAGTTCCTTCTGGATTCAATTTTTTTTTTTTTTTTTGCGAATCCTTCTGGATTCAAACTAAGACACAGTAGAGTGCAAAAGGTACTCACCTGTTTGGTGTCATGACTCATGAGGACAATTTGCATCCCATCAACTATTCCGCTCTCCTGGGGAGTCGTTGCAAGCTAGCCATAGAGCGCTAGGCTGCCCCTTCCACGTCTAGTCGTAGTAACAGAATTTCAAAATAATGTATTGATATGGACATGCTGGAGTACGACAGCGAGTAGCTCTGCCGCTCTAGGCTTCTTCCGTGGACATGGAAGTGCGTGAGATGGATAGGCACATCCGGATAATGAAGTTTTTATAGTACTTCCTCTCTTTTTAAATTAAGATGTTTTGGGGAGCGGCATTTTGACTCATGAGCACGGGAGTGAAAACAAAAACGTTAAAAGCACTACACAAATTTAAAAAGAATCAGATTTTTTTTGGGAGAAATATGCCTGAGTGTGTGATATCCGTGCCAAACTTCGGAGCATTTGGATGTTTGAGTAGCTCTCAGCAAAAAAGACAAATTTGAGGTCTGTGAAAAAGTTTACTCTTTGTGCATTGTTCGGACTTATTTTTTTTCTGAGAGCTACTCAAATGTCTAAATGCTTTGAAATTTGGCACGCACCTCACGCACACAAACATTTTCCAAGCATTTTTTCCAGGATTTTTTGAATTTTTCTAGTATTTTTCTGAATTTACCGTTCATCGGTTGCAGATGAGCACAGACTCAAAATTGGATATTCGGATGTTTTGACGGTTCAAACTGAACTGTCGAGACATCTTACATTTAAAAACATAGGGTATGATAAATAAATAGGCAAACAAATGCAAGATGTGTCGTCCTTTTTATCAATCAACATGGGTCATTCTTTTTATTTTTGCATAATGCCTCTATGAAGAACTTGCGTAACTGTTTTTTTTTACGAGGAGATTAAAACCCTCGGCCTCTGTATCATTGCGATGCACACTATCATTTCTCACTCTGTGCGTTCGGTTTATTCGGTTAACATGGTTCGGTTTATACGGTTTTTCGGTTTGTACGGTATTAATACTTCGGTAAATACGGTATGAAATGAAAATACGGTTCGGTTTCGGTATATACCATATTATTTCGGTATGGTTTCGGTACATACCATAAAAACCAAAGTTGACGCGAATTTGAAAATGACGTAATAATAACTTACAAATTTATGACTCAAAATCAATCAAAACACATACTATTTTACATAAATAGTATATAACTATATATATAAGTATATATGCATGCATATATTCATCCCTTAATGATTATGGACGTGCTTAGCATCTTTTAAAGAGAAAAATAACTATGTTACAAGAAAAATGTACATGCTTAGTAGTGAATTCGACTCATGTTCAAGAAAAATGACAACTTGTATGGTTGTTTGTCTCAAGAAATATAAATTTATTTTTTACTTCGGTTTATTCGGTTAACCGTTCGGTTTTTCGGTATATACCATAAAAACCAAAGTTCAAAACGGTATGAAAATTTCATACCATACCAAAACCATAAACCATAAAAACCATAAAATTGGTTCGGTTCGGTTTATTTTCGGTATGGTTTTTCGGTTCGGTTTCAAAATGCACAGCCCTAATCATTTCTAGTAAAGTTGATGTACAGCAAAGTCATCAACAAGTGGATTACAAAGTATACACAATAAGGGCAGTGGCAATACAAGATATGAATTTAACACCTATGATCAAGTCGGCTTGTTTCACAATCATGTCCGGCCAAAGACGACGAGGACAAGGATTTTCATCATGATTACCGCGACCACTAAAGGCCAGCACAGCGATAAGGAGACAACGCCTTCAACAAGGCTACGACGCAAATCCACCATTGCTGATGCCGACCAATAAAGGACAGAACAAGGATTTTCACCCCGGACATACATAGAGGTGTTCCGATCAACGTCTTGCTGTTGGCTCTTCCAAAAATCACGCCAACCAATACTCCAGGCTAGGCCGGAATGGCACTAGCAATAATGTGTCTATGAAGAACTCGCGAGGTCAGGATTGTCTCTCTGAAGAACTTGCATAATGCACTAGGGTTACTGAAATGAACATCTCCTCTTTCTATCTTTTCTGCTGGCAAGATGACAGATGGTGAAGAAAATAAGCGTCCCGGTCGATTGATGGAAAAGACGGATAGTTACTGTGTCCACACTAAAGGTTAGATGGCGTGATTGGTGGAAAACAAGGCCCCAAAAGTGACGGTAAAAGCGGGAAAAGTAGGGGATACGGTCTGCAATTCACGCATCTTTTTCCTTGTTGCGACACTGAACTCGCTGTAGCTCTTTTTTTCTCAAAAATAAACATATTATTAAAATAATAGTAAAGTACTACCGCTACTACTGTAGCAGCTCACTGATTAGCTGCTGGTAGATGGTCGATGCAGGTGTTAGCAGACTGATCCGACCGGTACGGTGGTCCATTCTTCCTAACCAGACGTTAGCCTAGTGTCTAGTTCCAGAACGTTTCAGGTCCAGACAACTGCGCTCTAGAAACAGGCCCACCGAGCACGACTAGTGTAGCTGCTAGTTTTTTTGTTTAAAAAAAAAAGAGTTTTGTTTCAAAGGATGGATCGGCTAAGCTTATATCGATCAAATTTATTAAAAGATTCATCGAAAGTATAACGCACATTAAACATAATAAAAATTACATCGAGGTCCATAAACCATCGAACGACCGCCAGAATGAGCTGCCGACGCGCCTCTTATTTTGTTTGGTGAAATGACTAATACCTCTTGTTTTTTGATCAAAAAGGTCTGGTAGCTCATGTAACGATTAAAATCAACAGTTCACCGGATGGTGTAGGTGGTGCATCGGCACGGCGGTGGCGGCGCTGCGAGCGCAGCCATGGCGGCGGCGGCGCTGCGAGGCCATGCCAGGAAGGGTCTTGGCGGGCAGCGGGCGTTCGGTTGCTTCTGTGTGAGGCGTGCGGCGATGCCTCGGCGGTGTGGGTGCCGGAGTGTGATCGGAGGTGCGGGTCAGATCCATTCTGGTGGCAGTCCCCTGGCGCGGGTGAAGGGCACTGTGGCGGAACTGGCTTTGCACCGCTCGGTGGTTGCTGCGGCTCCTAGTCAATGTTGAAGGTGATGACTTTAGGCGTGTTCCCTCGGCAGTGAGGGGGGGCTTCGATGGCAAGTTGTTGCGGTGACGACGGTGCGAGGCATCTGATCGGGACTAGCCGGGATCTTGGAGACGTGGAGATGTGCAGCGCTACGGATGAAAATCATGTTCGGTTGTGGCCGGACCGGCGTTGATGGCACCTGAGGGTGTCATTCACCTTCCTGGAGGCTTCGTCGAGTGCAACGCCATCTTCCTCGCGACCTCGTATCGGTGACTGTCTTCGGGGCGAAAGCCTTGATTCGTTGGATCGGCACGATGGCAACGTCTTTGAGGTTGTTACTCTGTTGGGAGCATTGTGCTCGGAGACTCGAGGTCCCATGATGCGCTCCTCCGGTGTTCACCGCTGCCCGGATCTTTCTCCTTCGGCGCCATGTACGGTCGTCACTGGCTAATCTAAGGAAGCTGGAGTTGTTGTTCTTCGGAGGTCTTCAGTGTTGGCCGAGATGCGGCGAGGGGCTCGGTGATGGGTAGGCTTCTTGTGTCGTAGCTGTGTTGTTGTGTTTGGTTGTCCTTGTACGAACCGGGTGTGGAGTTGGTCGCCTTCGTTGTTTGCAGCGAGTGGTAGACATTGTTGTATGTCTTATTTCTCTCCTTTTATAAAGCTAAGGTACGTAATTTGTGTACCCTCGAAAAAAATCAACAGTTCACAACCTCCAGCAAAGAAAATGTTTCCTTACAAAGAAACATAATCTCTACATTCTACTCGTACAGAGCAACATATGGCAGTTCAGAGAAAAAACACATGAACACACGACATGATTTGGCAACATATAGCAGTTCAAAGCATGGTTCGGCAATCCACCTACACGAATTATGATAGAGAGAGCCTTTGTTTCTCCGTTGACCCGACGGCTTTGGGGCCGGTAGGTAGCTTGCTTTTGGTTGGTTTGATACTTTGATGGATTCTGGGCGCCCAAAGATTGGGGTGACCACCACCACCCTTCCTTGATTTTATTACGTGGAGCCCTTTTCCCTGGATTTGTCTCGCCTCTTCACATGACGAGCTGCAATAATTCAGCCCACACCCCCCCTAAAAAAGCAACAGTGTGGAACTGGCGAATTAATCTGTTTCCATTGCACACCAGGTCGTCAAACCCTTCAGCGTTTCATACTGAGGGTAACTTTGGGCACTTTAGAAAAAGGAGGTGCTTCTGTGGGGTTAAGAAGAGGAATAGAAAATTGCTGGAATCAAATTTGCGTTCCTGTTTGAGTGTAGTCCATGACCAGGGATTTTGGAGTTATGTCACTTCAATGTTGGTATGCTTTTTGCACAGCAAGGTGGGACTGGAAGTGAAAAAAGGAAGAGTATGGATTTTCACCAACAAAGTCATTAATTTTAGGCTGCTCGCTTTACGTAATAAAATATATGCATTTTATGAGCGAAATTTGTTCATTTTCTGTTTGTCAAACTTGGGGTTTCATTGGGGATGTTGTGACCGATGTGTTGGGGGGTTGCAGTGATTCTCTATTCAGTGTGTTTGTCGGTTCATCTTTGTGGCCATGTGGCTACATAGTTCGGGAGTAGTCCGCATGTATGGATAAAATTCTGACGGTTTTTCGTCTGATCTTCGTAAATTAACTAGACAACTCTTTTCTGCTTACCTAATCAATGAGGCAAAAAAAATTGCCTCCATGTCAAATTTGTGTAGGTAGTTGTTTGTTTTTGTGTCGTCTTTGTGACCGGCATGCCATATTTTCCTAGTGTTCTATTTCGCATGTCATATGCTCACTCTTCTGTCACACCTTCTTACAATTTTGGGATCAATTTCATCAACTTAGATTTTCTTGGCTTTTTGTTTGGCACAGTTTAACAGAAGGCAAAGTTCGACTCTCGGTGAGCTTGTAGTTGGAACCTGCCTTGCGTCACATGCAAGCATTATAAATTTTGTTGTTTCTTCTCTTAGCAAAGTTGTCTACCTAGCTTGTACACAAAGTCATCAAATATGTTGTTTCTTCTTAATGAAGAAGCATGTCAAACTCATGTGTGTTTTCAGGGAAAAGAGTTGTGTGTCTTCTACATAAGTGTTGAGAGTTTGTTTTTGTTTCTCATTAGTAAAGACGAAACTGCTCACTTTGTACATGACTGTTGTAAATTTTGTTGTTCCTCTTAATAAGAAGACACAATTAACTTACAAGCGTTCTCAAAGAGTTGTTGCAAGAGAAGTTATGTTGCGTGTCTTGTACATGAGTGTCGTAAGCATTGTTGTTCTCTCATTAATAAAGAGGAAACTACTCAATTTGTACATGACTGTGGAATTGTGTTGTTTCCTGATACGTCTCAAACGTATCTACTTTTCCAAACACTTTTGATATTGTTTTGACCTCATTCTTGCATGATTTGAACTAAACTAACCCGGACTGACGCTGTTTTCAGCAGAGCTGCCTGTATGGTTTTATTGTGTGCAGGAAAACGGATTTTTAAGTATCTCAGAAAAATCCACGAAAAATCACAGAAAATCCACGCACCCGAAGGAACCAGGAGCCAGAAGTGGGGCCAGAGGGGGGCCAGGGGGTGCCCAGGCGCCCTGTGGGCGCCCCCCCCCCCCCTGGGCCGCGCCGGGGGGTCGCCTGGGTGGGGCCCACACCCCCTGGTGCCCTACTTTGCCTCGTATTTTTACTCACGACGCAAAAACCCCAGATCAGAAGTTCTTTTCGCAGTTTTCCGTCGCGGAGCCGCCGCCACCCTCCGTTCTTCCTCGGGAGGGCTAATCTGGAGGCTGAATTGGCCTCCGGAGAGGGGAGATCGTCGCCATCGTCATCATCATCACCACTCCATCATCCCTCCATGACTTCTCCCTCCATGTGTGAGTAATTCTCCTGATGTAGGCGAAGGGGATGGTAGGGATTGGATGAGTTAGATCATGTAATAGTTTGTCAGATCGTTGGGGGCATGTTGCCTATCATCTACTATGGTGTTTATCATCTTTGCTTCAACTTGTTATTCTTAATGCTTGACACTTAGGGCCCGAGTGCCATGATCTCAGATCTGAACCATATGTGTTTGCATGAATATATTTGTGTTCGTGATCCTATCTATGAGTTGTTTGCACCTATTACGGTTCGGAACCGGCGATCCCAAAAGTGACAGCTTGGGACACCAAAGGGGATGGTCCGTAGTTTGAGGATTACATGTATCCATTGAGTTCATTGCTTTGTTCCGGTGCTCTTTGACAGGAGCACCTTAATCTCCATAAGTTCCTTTTGGCCCCGTTCGTAGCGGGATGGTAGGACAAAAGATGTTGTGCAAGTTCTTATTGCAAGCACGTACAACTACCTACGGGATACATGCCTAATGTTTGATATTTGCCTAGATGATCATTACTTTTCCGTGTGCCGTGTCCCAAGTTAGAATTTATCTCATCCATGCAGCGCCCAACCATCCATCTCCCTAGCCTACAGTGTTTTAAACCCTGCTTTTCACTAGTTGCTACTTTTGCCATTTACCTTCACTATTTACTTCTGCTGTTTACTTTTACTATCACTATTATCACTATCATATCACTGTTACCACCTATCTTTTGTTGCAAGTAAGTATATTTCAGGTGCGGTTGAATTGACAACTCAACTGTCAAAGCTTATAAATACTCTTTGGCTCCCCGTGTGTCGAATCAATAAATTGGGTTATTCTTACCCGCGAAGACTATCTCGATCCCTTACGGTTGAGGGTTATCAAGTACCGTTTTCTGGCGCCGTTGCCGGGGAGCATAGCAATATTTACAAGTCTACTTGAGGTATTCTACCTGCTGCACTTCATCCACTATGGGTAAGAAAGGAGACCCCAAGGTTCCGATCTTACTATCCACTACAAGAAGAGGTACTGGTCTGAGCACTAGTGCTACACTTGATTCACCTTCTGTTATGGGTAAGTTTACCTCACCACCACCACATGATGCTCCTACTGAATCTGTTACTATGTCCGATACTCTTGATGATGCCTCTACTACTTTTGATGATATTAGTTCACTTGGTTATGCTCTTGAGAAACAAATTGCTGTTGCTGCTAAAAAGTCTGGAATTGAACTTCCTGTTACTCGCTACCCTATTGGTGAAAGTTATGATTATCCTGATTTGAGTAAACTCAAAGAGAGGCTCCTTGATGATGATTACTATATGCTTGATGAAGATTTATGCAGGGAACTGACAGAGTTTTCTGGCTCTGACCCTGAAGTTATTAAGAAACTATTTGAAAAACACTCTTTGAAGAACAAAACCGTTCCTGATCCTGAATTTGCTACATCTCCTATATGCATTGATGATCCTGATTATGATTTCTCTGTTGATCTTTCACTTATACCTATGGTTGAAGCTGACCCCTTCTATGGCAGAGAAAATGATGATGCTATTGCACACCTGACTAAGCTCGATGAGTTAGGTGGCCTGTTTACCACAGATGAGAAGATACGATACGTTTATATCACCAAGCTTCTTCCTTTCTCCTTGAAGGAAGATGCTAAAGCATGTTGCAAGATAAGTCCCTCCCTAAAGCTTGGGGGAGGTACTGCGGTCTGATTCGGGCTAGACCAGGACATGAAATTCCTAAGAATGAATTAATCGATATATTCTATGCTGGTCTAACTGATGAATCCAGGTCCTATTTGGACAGTTGTGCTGGTTGTGTTTTCAGGAAAAGAACACCGGACGATGCGGAGGATTTGATGGGCAGGATTGCCAAAAACCATGGAGATTGGTCCGTCCCTGAACCACCTCCACCACCAAAGAAGAGGGGCATATTTGTTCTAAGCCCCGAAGATATGTGAGAAGCAAAGAAGTCTATTAAAGAGAAAGGTATTAAAGCTGAAGACGTGAAGAATCTACCGCCTATTGAGAAGCTGTGTGAGCCTACTACTCACCCTCCTATGGTAGAGGTACACTCTCTTTTAGATTTCAACGCAAGTGATATCCCTCATGGTAAGCCTCCTGATCAATGTTTACATGAGTTTGATAATTTTATTATGAAACAAAACCATTTTAATGAGAGGATACAAAGTCAATTGCATGATAATTCTCTTGCTATCAAAAAACTGCTTGATGTTTTAGATAGAACAGCTAATGATGTTCAATGTCTTGTGAAGCATTTTGATATGGTTCAAACTCAGCTTGACCAAATTTCTAATGTGCAAAGAGATCTGCTTGCTAACAATGCCAAACAAGATAATTTGCAGGCTTTCGGGATTAAGACCCGAGGAGGAACTAGCACTCAAGATCCTCTCTATCCAGAGGGACATCCGAAGAGAATCGAGCAGGATTCTCAAATGCAGGAAGAAGAAATTGTTGGCTCTCCAAAGAAAAAGAAGAAACATAAGGAGACTGACAATTCTAATGATCCTATTGCAGATGAAGAGCCAGCTGTTGATCCCAACAGTGTATCTATATCCGATGCTGAGACTGAAGACGGTGTTGAACCTGAAGGTAAGGATAGTGAGAAGAATGATCCGCCTGAAGTTCGAGAGGAAGAAGCACCTGACAAACGTAAGAGGTACACTAAAGAAGACTTCATCGCAAGAAAACATGGGAAAGAAAGAGAACCATGGGTACAGAAACCCATGCCCTTTCCAGGTAAGTCCATCAAATCTAAAGAAGAAGAGCATTATAATAAGTTTTGTGAGTGGATTAAACCTCTTTTTCTTCAAATCCCTTTGACTGATGCTATTAAGTTACTTCCTTATTCAAAATATATGAAAGATATTGTCACTAACAAAAGAAAAGTTCCTAATGATGCAATATCTACTATGCTTGCTAACTACTCTTTCAGTGGCAAGATTCCTGAGAAGCTCGGTGATCCAGGTATACCCACCATTCCTTACTCCATAAAGAATAATTATGTCAAAACTGCTTTATGTGATCTGGGAGCAGGAGTGAGTGTTATGCCTCTCTCTCTTTACGAGAGGCTTTGTTTAGAGAAACTAATTCCTACAGATATCTCCCTTCAGATGGCTGACAAGTCAACCGCTGTCCCGATAGGTATTTGTGAGGATGTTCCCGTAGAAGTTGCTAATTGTTTAATTCTTACTGATTTTGTTGTGCTTGACATGCCCGAGGATGGGAGCATGTCCATTATTCTTGGTAGACCTTTCCTTAACACCGCAGGTGCTATTATTGATTGCAATAAAGGGAAGGTTACCTTTCATGTGAATGATAAAGAACACACGGTATATTTTCCGAAGAAGATCGACAGGAGGCATGGCCTCAACTCTATAGAGAATATCGAGACCGTGAAAATTGGAGAATGGGACTGTCCACTACATGTGCCTCACAAATACAAAACTATCATGGTGGGGACAATGTCCATCAAAGTAAAGGTTCAGTGATTACTTCGTAAGAGGTGAGGCTTTTTGCTCTATATATCGCTTGTTTGTTGGTAAGACTTGATCAACCTTACTAGTAAACATGTTTTATATAGATAAAAAGTTGAGCTTGTTATGTTTTAATTTGTTTTTAGTTTTTGTCCTACTTGCTGTACCAAGTATTTATGTTTTTGAAGCTTCACAATACTACTAACTGCTTCAAGTTTTCAGAGAGTTTCGCAGCTTTTTGAACTTCGAAAAAATTTCAACAGTGAAGTTTTCAGAAAAATTCCAGAAAAATAAAAATAAAAATTTTCACGTCGGGAGAGATCAGAGGGGCCTGGGGCCAGCCAGGGGGACCCACCAGTGGCCCAGGCGGCCAGCTGGCGCGGCCCAGCCCCTGGCCGCGCCCATAGTGCGCCTGGGACCCACAGGGCCCCCCTCCAGGTATGTCTTCTTCCTCCCTCTCTCTTTTTCTCCAAAAACCCGAGTTCTGCACTTGTTCTTGTGTTCTTGCTGTTCTTGGAGGCGATTCTTCGATCTCTCTCTACAGCCCATCATTTGAGCTGAAATTTTGAGCAAATACTCCCTGGTATGTGACTCCTCCACCCCTCCAATTAGATTTTTGATTGGTGGCTTCATTTGTGAGTATTTAGTAGTTCTTGGTGCTGTATAGATGAGCTTGCATGCATATGTAGAAAGTTATTTTTCAAGTTTTGATGCAAGTTTATGCCTTGGGCAAGTGAGTTGAGTAGTTTGCCTTAGCTCACTTTGTTTTAATCCTCGTTTTTGTAAATTATATAAAAATTTCAGAAATGAGTTTGTTAGGTAGGGCAAAAGGGTGGCTTGAGAAGAGGAGGCCCGCACACTCCGATCGAGTTACTAGAGCCGCAGCTTCACCATCGACTGCTAGGGTGAGCTATAATGAAGATCATGTGCCCCTGGAGTTGTTGGAAGACACAAGTCCAGCACGTGCGATGACATTTCCATGTGATGAATTCCTCGAAGCTGCGGGAATCAAGGATGAGTTTTATAATCTTTGTGCTAATGCAGGTTTGACACGACTCGTCACGAGCCGTGTTACCCAGTATCAAAAACTCACCTCTAGTTTCATTAACAGTTTTAGATATAATCCTGATTCAGGTGCTATTGAGTTTAAAATTTACAATGATCTTATCACCATGACTTTGGAAATTTTTTGTGAAATAATAGGTGTGCCAAACGTTGGGAGGACGGCTAGGATGGCCACTCAGCCCTCCGAGCTGAAAACCGTCATCAACTCTCTCTGCAGCATGGGTACGAGGGATATTCATCGGTCGAAGATCTCCAGCATCTTATTTCCTCACCTCATGTATTTTGCATATTATATTGCCAGAGGGGTGTTAGCTCGTGACAACACGAGCAGCATTTCTGCTCCGGATATTGCTATCCTGGCAGCAGCCCTCTCAGGGAGGTCTGATTATAATCTGGGTGCCTTAATTGCTCGACGCCTTGCTATGAACGGTAACAAGGGGGACTTATATGGTGGCGTTTATGCCACACTTATCTTAGAACATCTTGGAGGCACCCCACACCCTGATGATAATCCTTTTACTTATTTAAGCTTTGATCTTGCTGCTATGAAAAGGCATAAGTTTGTCACCATGGGTTCTGAGCTTGATAATCTTGTTTATATCTTGCGTTTCGGAACTACCGCGGAACGCGAGATCCGTCTACCTGCACCTCTTTTGTTTGATTTTTCTCGCAGGAACGGATGGTCCTTTGATGTTGTCCAGTTCGATGAGTTCATGGTCCAGCATCAGTTTCATAACCCCATGGAGGGGGTTGTGCCCGACGAGGAGAAGCACGGTGAGTTACCACATTTTCAGGAAGAGACCGCCACCGAGTTTGGTGAAGGTTCTTCCTCTGTTTGGCGCTCGGAACCTTCCTCGTGGAAGACTCCGAGGAGTTCGGTGTACGCGCCAGCATCCTTCTACGACCCTTGGACTCACCACCATACCCCCGGAGCAGGAGGCTCCTGGGGGCAGTAGCTGCTACCAACTTAGGCCAAAAGCCTAAGCTTGGGGAGTACGTGCCCCTCTTACTTTTCCATTGTATTATCCGTTTTATTCACTTTGATCTTTTCGAAGTTTTTGCCCGTTCTTCTTTATTTCTCTCTTTGCAAAAACAACAAAAAGATTTTCTCTTTCTTTTGCTTTTATTCAACCTTTGAAAAATCCAAAAATATTTCCTTTCTCTCTTTAGTTTGCTTTGTTTTCAGAGTTCAGCTCGAGTCCGTGATGGCATTTAATTATATTTCCTACGTTCGATCGTGCAAGTAACAAGCAGTAATGATGAAGATCGACTCAAGGGAAGCAACAAGGAAGACCGGTATGAACTCTTTTTGTTTCTACTTTTGTACATATGCCTGTACTTATGATCTAGAGACCAGCTTGTAGCAACATAGTGCTATGTTTACAATGCTCTTTCAGTGGTTCATGCTTTCCTTGTGGCTAGTCTCAGATAACTAGAGTATATAATGTGTTATTGAAATGATCTACATGCATTGCACTGTTCATAGTCTGGTATACTAAGGTGGTATTTCCCTTTAGAGAATTTTTGGATTGACTTGGCACATGCTTACACATGTTAAGACTAAAAAGTCTACTCTGCCTTGATGATCTTTGAGTTTCGGAATAGTTATATCACTTTCATGCCCGATTCAATGTTGCTTTGTCGCTCTGCATGATTATGACCGTTATTGCTCTCAAGTTGGTCGCTTCCCAGTCTTTGGTAAACTTCCACCTGTACTAAGCGGACTGACTGCTTGTGCATCCAAAATCCTTAAAAGCAGTTATGCCATATGAGTCCACTATACCTTCCTATACATGGTATTTACCTGCCATTCCTAACGAAGACTTTCGTGTACCATCTCGAAATTAATCAAAAGCATTTCTCTTTTCGTGCCTATGTTTTAGCTCATGAGGAAGTAGTAGTTAATTCATGATCTTTTTAAGTTGGACAAGTTTCACCCCTGGATTGCATGTCTAATGTGCAAACCCTTAATACGAGAAGGAACTGGCATCGAGTGCGCCCGGCTCAAAAAGATAATATAACAAACAAACCCTCCTTCACGCTTTGTTCATGAGAAATCAGAAAACTTTGGCAGCGATAAACAAAGGAGATTAAGAGGATGTGATCGTCCTCATGCGGGAGCCGTTCCTCGAGACTTGTCCACTCAAAAAGTGATTGAGTTATCTACTAGCATTCGTTGACGAAATATGCACCTCTCAAAAACGTTTTTACCTTTGTTTCTAAAAAACCAAGAGCTCTCGTACATGTTTAGTTTTTGTTTCCAATCACGGGTTTTCAACTTTGCCAACAAAAGCCACGGTTCGAGAGTCTTCACCTTCTTTCTTCAAAGCACTAACTAGGAGAGCATAATTGTCATTCTGAGTGTAATGTGCATTGTCCCAAAGTATTACATTGTCTTCTGCATACTTGTGATATGATTTATTCTGAAATTCTTAGTTCTAGTCTCCTTTAAAACTCTGGAGGAGTTTCTGCATTTATGTTTTGCTTCACTCATGGAGACTAGCGAGATACCACCCTAGTATGCTCAAGCTATGTGCAATGTAATCTTGTCTTGATTTTCAGTAGTATATTATTTACTTTTAAGTATTTGTGACTAGTCACTTGAAAGAAGGATTGCTCCTTGCATTGTCCTCATAGTACTGTTTTAATACTTGCTAGACTATTTTCGTAGTACCTGCTTATATACATCTAATGAAGCAAAATAGTTTGTCAAAGTTTTCTTTGTCGCGTCCAGTTCGTTGAACTGAATTGCTTGAGGACAAGCAATATGCTAAGCTTGGGGGAGTTGATACGTCTCAAACGTATCTACTTTTCCAAACACTTTTGATATTGTTTTGACCTCATTCTTGCATGATTTGAACTAAACTAACCCGGACTGACACTGTTTTCAGCAGAGCTGCCTGTATGGTTTTATTGTGTGCAGGAAAACGAATTTTTAAATATCTCAGAAAAATCCATGAAAAAACACAGAAAATCCACACACCCGAAGGAACCAGGAGCCAGAAGTGGGGCCAGAGGGGGGCCAGGGGGTGCCCAGGCGCCCTGTGGGCGCGCCCCCCCCCCCTGGGCCGCGCCGGGGGGTCGCCTGGGTGGGGCCCACACCCCTTGGTGCCCTACTTTACCTCGTATTTTTACTCACGACGCAAAAACCCCAGATCAGAAGTTCTTTTCGCAGTTTTCCGTCGCGGAGCCGCCGCCACCCTCTGTTCTTCCTCGGGAGGGCTAATCTGGAGGCTGAATTGGCCTCCGGAGAGGGGAGATCGTCGCCATCGTCATCATCATCACCACTCCATCATCCCTCCATGACTTCTCCCTCCATGTGTGAGTAATTCCCCTGCTGTAGGCGAAGGGGATGGTAGGGATTGGATGAGTTAGATCATGTAATAGTTTGTCAGATCGTTGGGGGCATGTTGCCTATCATCTACTATGGTGTTTATCATCTTTGCTTCAACTTGTTATTCTTAATGCTTGACACTTAGGGCCCGAGTGCCATGATCTCATATCTGAACCATATGTGTTTGCATGAATATATTTGTGTTCGTGATCCTATCTATGAGTTGTTTGCACCTATTACGGTTCGGAACCGGCGATCCCAAAAGTGACAGCTTGGGACACCAAAGGGGATGGTCCGTAGTTTGAGGATTACATGTATCCATTAAGTTCATTGCTTTGTTCCGGTGCTCTTTGACAGGAGCACCTTAATCTCCATAAGTTCCTTTTGGCCCCGTTCGTAGCGGGATGGTAGGACAAAAGATGTTGTGCAAGTTCTTATTGCAAGCACGTACAACTACCTACGGGATACATGCCTAATGTTTGATATTTGCCTAGATGATCATTACTTTTCCGTGTGCCGTGCCCCAGGTTAGAATCTATCTCATCCATGCAGCGCCCAACCATCCATCTCCCTAGCCTACAGTGTTTTAAACCCTGCTTTTCACTAGTTGCTACTTTTGCCATTTACCTTCACTATTTACTTCTGTTGTTTACTTTTACTATCACTATTATCACTATCATATCACTGTTACCACCTATCTTTTGTTGCAAGTAAGTATATTTCAGGTGCGGTTGAATTGACAACTCAACTGTCAAAGCTTATAAATACTCTTTGGCTCCCCGTGTGTCGAATCAATAAATTGGGTTATTCTTACCCGCGAAGACTATCTCGATCCCTTAAGGTTGAGGGTTATCATTTCCTCATAATAAGAAGACACACTTAACTCACATGAGTTTTCAGAAAGTTGTCGTAAGAGTTTAGTTTGGAATGGGGTATAAAAACCAGATCCTTACTAACTTCCTAGATTCCAAAATATGCTCACGTTGATCTTAAAATTTGTTAGAGCAAACTTGCAACAAGATACATGTTTTGGTGTGCGTTGTAATGAAACGACTTCAGCGGGTTTAATTAATACTCTGAATTCCCAGCATAAGCTTGTTGGGGAACGTAGCATAATTCAAAATTTTCTACGCTTTCACCAAGATCCAACTATGGAGACATCTAGCAACGAGCGAGTAAGAGTGCATCTACATACCGTTATGGAGATTGCGAGCGGAAGCTTTCGAAGAAGCGTGGATGAAGTAGTCGTACTCTTCGCGTTCTTCGTCACCGATGATCTAGCGCCGAATGGACGGCACCTCCGCGTTCAACACACGTACGGTGCAGCAACGTCACCTCCTTCTTGATCCAGCAAGGGGGGAGGAGAAGTCGTCAGAGATCCGGCAGCACGACGGCGTGATGACGGATGCAGTGGAGATCGCAGCAGGGCTTCGCCGGGCGCCCTGCGTTGGAGTATGGAGGTGTGACGGGAGGGGGAGAGGCGCCAGGGCAAGGGTGCGGCTGCCCTCTCCCTCCCCACACATATATAGGGGGCCAGGGGGTGCGCCAGCCCCCTGCAGATCCAATCTGCAAGGGGGGCGGCGGCCAGGGGGGAGTCCTTGCCCCCCAAGGCAAGTGGGGGCCCCCCTCCCCCTTAGGGTTTTTACCCTAGGCGCATGGGGAGGTGGGCCCGTAGTGGTGCGCCAGCCTAGAGGGGCTGGACACTTCCCCTTGCGGCCTAGGGGCCCCACCGGGATGGGTGGCCCCACCCGGTGGACCCCCGGGGCCCCTCCGGTGGTCCCGGGACGCTCCCGGTGACCCCCGGAGATCACCCGATAGCCGAAACTGGACTTCCTATATATCAATCTTTACCTCCGGACCATTCCGGAACTCCTCGTGACATCCGGGATCTCATCCGGGACTCCGAACAACTTTCGGGTTTCCACGTGCATTTATCTCTACGACCCTAGCGTTACCGAACCTTAAGTGTGTGGACCCTACGGGTTCGGGAGACACGTAGACATGACCGAGAACACTCTCCGGTCAATAACCAACAGCGGGATCTGGATACCCATGTTGGTTCCCACGTGTTCCTCGATGATCTTCATCGGATGAACCACCGTGTCAAGGATTCACTCAATCCCGTATGTTATTCCCTTTGTCCATCGGTACGGTACTTGCCCGAGATTCGATCGTCGGTATTCCCAATACCTTGTTCAATCTCGTCATGGCAAGTCTCTTTACTCGATCCGTAATCCATCATCCCGTGACTAACTACTTAGTCACATTGAGCTCATTATGATGATGTCTTACTGAGTGGGCCCAGAGGTACCTCTCCGTCATACGGAGTGACAACATCCCAGTCTCGGTTCGTACCAACTCAACAGACACTTTCGGAGATACCCGATGCGTACCTTTATAGCCACCCAGTTACGTTGTGACGTTTGGCACACCCAAAGTACTCCTACGGCATTCGGGAGTTGTACAACCTCATGGTCTAAGGAATAAATACTTGACACCGAAAAGCTTATGCATTACGAACTATACGATCTCGTGTTATGCTCAAGTTTGGGTCTTGTCCATCACATCATTCTCCTAATGATGTGATCCCGTTATCACTGACATCCCATGTCCATGGTCAGGAAACCGTGACCATCTGTTGATCAACGAACTGGTAACTAGAGGCCTACCAGGGACTCATCGTGGTCTATGTATTCACACATGTATCGTTGTTTCCGTACAATACAATTCAAGCATGAATAACAGACAATTATCATGAACAAGGAGATATAATAATAATGCTTTTATTATTGCCTCTAGGGCATATCTCCAACAGTCTCCCACTTGCACTAGTCAATAATCTAGTTACATTGTGATGAATCGAACACCCATAGAGTTCTGGTGTTGATCATGTTTAGCTCGTGAAAGAGGTTTAGTCAACGGGTCTGCGACATTCAGATCCGTATGCACTTTACAAATATCTATGTCTCCATCCTGAACATAATTCCGGATGGAGTTGAAACGGCGCTTGATGTGCTTGGTCTTCTTGTGAAACCTGGGCTCCTTGGTTATAGCAATAGCACCAGTGTTGTCACAGAAGAGAGTCATCGGGCTTGACGCGCTTGGAATGACTCCTAGGTCGGTGATGAACTCCTTCATCCAGACTCCTTCCTGCGCTGCTTCGGAAGCAGCTATGTACTCCGCTTCACATGTAGACGCTGCCACCACGCTCTGTTTGCAACTGCACCAGCTGACTGCCCCTCCGTTCAAAATATACACGTATCCGGTTTGAGACTTAGAGTCATCCAGATCTGTGTCGAAGCTAGCATCGACGTAACCCTTTACGACGAGCTCTTCGTCACCTCCATAAACGAGAAACATATCCTTAGTCCTTTTCAGGTACTTCAGGATGTTCTTGACCGCTGTCCAGTGTTCCGTACCGGGATCACTTTGGTACCTCCCTACCAAACTTATGGCAATGTTCACATCAGGTCTGGTACACAGCATGGCATACATGATAGAACCTATGGCTGAGGCATAGGGAATCACACTCATCTTTTCTCTATCTTCTGCCGTGGTCGGCGACTGAGCCTTGCTCAATCTCATACCTTGCAAAATAGGCAAGAATCCTTTCTTTGACTGATCCATATTGAACTTCTTCAATATTTTGTCAAGGTATGTACTTTGTGAAAGACCAATGAGGCGTCTCGATCTATCTCTATAGATTTTGATGCCTAATATGTAAGCAGCTTCTCCAAGGTCCTTCATTGAAAAACTTTTATTCAAGTAGGCCTTTACATTTTCCAAGAATTCTATATCATTTCCCATCAGCAATATGTCATCCACATATAATATGAGAAATGCCACAGAGCTCCCACTCACTTTCTTGTAAATACAGGCTTCTCCATAAGTCTGTGTAAATCCAAACGCTTTGATCACCTCATCAAAGCGAATATTGCAACTCCGAGATGCTTGCACCAGCCCGTAAATCGAGCGCTGGAGCTTGCATACCTTGTTAGCGTTCTCTGGATCGACAAAACCTTCCGGTTGCATCATATACAACTCTTCCTTGAGGAAGCCATTAAGGAATGCTGTTTTGACGTCCATTTGCCATATCTCATAATCATAGAATGTGGCAATAGCTAACATGATTCTGACTGACTTCAGCATCGCTACGGGAGAGAAAGTCTCGTCGTAGTCAATCCCTTGAACTTGTCGATAACCCTTAGCGACAAGTCGAGCCTTATAGATGGTCACATTACCATCCGCGTCTGTCTTCTTCTTAAATATCCATTTGTTTTCTATGGCGTGCCTATCATCAGGCAAGTCCACCAAAGTCCATACTTTGTTTTCATACATGGATTCTATCTCGGATTTCATGGCTCCAAGCCATTTATTGGAATCCGGGCCCGCCATCGCTTCTTCATAGTTCGAAGGTTCACCGTTGTCTAACAACATGATTTCCAGTACAGGGTTTCCGTACCACTCTGGTGCAGAACGTGCCCTTGTGGACCTTCGAAGTTCAGTAGTAACTTGATCTGTTTCTTCATGATCATTATCATCAACTTCCTCCCTTGTCGGTGCAGGCACCTCAGGAACAGTTTCCTGCGCTGCGCTACTTTCCGGTCCAGGAGGGGTGACTGTCACCTCATCAAGTTCTACTTTCCTCCCACTCACTTCTTTCGAGAGAAACTCTTTCTCCAGAAAGCATCCATTCTTGGCAACAAATACTTTGCCTTCGGATCTGTGGTAGAAGGTGTACCCAATTGTTTCCTTTGGGTATCCTATGAAGACGCATTTCTCCGATTTGGGTTCGAGCTTTTCAGGTTGAAGTTTCTTGACATAAGCATCGCAACCCCAAACTTTTAGAAACGACAGCTTTGGTTTCTTGCCAAACCAAAGTTCATACGGAGTCGTCTCAACGGATTTCGACGGAGCCCTATTTAAAGTGAATGCGGCAGTCTCTAAAGCATAACCCCAAAAAGATAGCGGTAAATCGGTGAGGGACATCATAGATCGCACCATGTCCTGCAGAGTACGATTTCGACGTTCTGACACACCGTTACGTTGAGGTGTTCCGGGCGGTGTCAATTGTGAAACAATTCCACAGCTCCTAAGGTGTGTGCCAAATTCATGACTTAAATATTCACCCCCACGATCCGATCGCAAGAACTTTATTTTTCTGTCACGTTGATTCTCAACCTCATTCTGAAATTCCTTGAACTTTTCAAAGGTCTCAGACTTGTGTTTCATCAAATAGATATACCCGTATCTACTCAAGTCATCTGTGAGGGTGAGAACATAACGGTAGCCTCCGTGAGCCTCAACACTCATTGGACCGCACACATCGGTATGTATGATTTCCAACAAGTTGGTTGCTCGCTCCATTGTTCCGGAGAACGGAGTTTTGGTCATCTTGCCCAAGAGGCATGGTTCGCACGTGTCAAATGATTCATAATCAAGAGACTCTAGAAGTCCATCTGAATGGAGCTTCTTCATACGTTTGACACCAATATGACCAAGGCGGCAATGCCACAAGTATGTGGGACTATCATTATCAACTTTACATCTTTTGGCATCTACACTATGAATATGTGTATCACTACGTTCGAGATTCATCAAAAATAAACCATTGACCAGCGGGGCATGACCATAAAACATATCTCTCAAATAAATAGAACAACCATTATTCTCCGATTTGAAAGAGTAGCCATCTCGCATAAGACGAGATCCAGAAACAATGTTCATGCTCAAAGCTGGTACTAAATAACAATTATTGAGGTTTAAAACTAATCCCGAGGGTAGATGTAGAGGTAGCGTGCCGACGGCGATCACATCGACCTTGGAACCATTCCCGACGCGCATCGTCACCTCATCCTTCGCCAGTCTCCGTTTATTCCGCAGCTCCTGTTTTGAGTTACAAATATGAGCAACTGCACCGGTATCGAATACCCAGGAGCTACTACGAGTGCTGGTAAGGTACACATCAATAACATGTATATCATATATACCTTTGACGTTGCCGGCCTTCTTGTCTGCTAAGTATTTGGGGCAGTTCCGCTTCCAGTGACCCGTTCCCTTGCAATAAAAGCACTCTGTCTCAGGCTTGGGTCCATACTTTGGCTTCTTCCCGGCAACAGGCTTGCCGGGCGCGGCAACTCCCTTGCCGTCCTTCTTGAAGTTCTTCTTGCCCTTGCCTTTCTTGAACTTAGTGGTTTTATTGACCATCAAAACTTGATGTTCTTTCTTGATGTCCACCTCCGCTGATTTCAGCATCGAATACACCTCGGGAATGGACTTCTCCATCCCCTGCGTATTGAAGTTCAACACGAAGCTCTTGAAGCTTGGTGGGAGCGACTGGAGGATTCTGTCAACGACCGCTTCATCTGGGAGATTCATTCCCAGCTGAGACAAGCGGTTGTGCAATCCTGAAATCTTGAGGATGTGCTCACTGACAGAACTGTTTTCCTCCATCTTACAGCTGTAGAATGCGTCGGAGACATCATATCTCTCGACTCGGGCATGAGCTTGGAAAACCATTTTCAGCTCTTCGAACATCTCATATGCTCCGTGGTGCTCAAAACGTTTTTGGAGCCCCGACTCTAAGCTGTAAAGCATGCCGCACTGAACCAGGGGGTAATCATCACAACGCGACTGCCAGGCGTTCATAACATCTTGGGTCGCTGGGAGAACGGGTGCATCACCTAGCGGTGCTTCTAGGACATAAGTTCTCTTGGCAGCTATGAGGATAATCCTCAGGTTACGGACCCAATCCGTATAGTTGCTACCATCGTCTTTCAGCTTGGTTTTCTCTAGGAACGCGTTGAAGTTGAGGGAAACTGGAGCGTGGGCCATTTGATCTACAAGAGATATTGTAAAGAATTTAGACTAAGTTCATGATAATTAAGTTCATCTTAATCAAATTTTAATGAACTCCCACTCAGAATGACATCTCTCTAGTCATCTAAGTGTTACACGATCCGAATCGAGTAGTCCGTGTCCGATCATCACGTGAGACGGACTAGTCATCAACGGTGAACATTTTCATGTTGATCGTATCTTCTATACGACTCGTGTTCGACCTTTCAGTCTTCCGTGTTCCGAGGCCATGTCTGTACATGCTAGGCTCGTCAAGTGAACCCTAAGTGTATCGCGTGTGTAAATATATCTTACACCCGTTGTATGCGAACGTTAGAACCTATCACACCCGATCATCACGTGGTGCTTCGGAGCAACGAGCTTTAGCAACGGTGCACAGTTAGGGGAAACACAATACTTGAAATTTTAGTGAGAGATCATCTTATTTACTACCGTCGTTCTAAGTAAACAAGATGCATAAACATGATAAACATCACATGCAATCAATTAAAGTGACATGATATGGCCAATATCATCTTGCTCCTTGGATCTCCATCTTCGGGGCACCATGATCATCTTGTCACCGGCTCGACACCATGATCTTCATCATCATGATCTCCATCATCGTGTCTTGAAGAAGTCGTCACGCCAACTATTACTTCTACTACTATGGCTAACGTTTAGCAATGAAGTAAAGTAATTACATGGCGTTATTCAGTGACACGCAGGTCATACAATAATTAAGACAACTCCTATGGCTCCTGCCGGTTGTCAAGTTCATCGACATGCAAGCCGTGATTCCCTATTACAAAAACATGATCAATCTCATACATCACATATATCATTCATCACATCTTCGTTTTGGCCATACCACGTCACATTAGCACATGCTGCAAAAACAAGTTAGGCGTCCTCTAATTGTTGTTGCAAGTTTTACGTGGCTTCTATAGGATTTCTAGCAAGAACATTTCTTACCTACGCCAAAACCACAACGTGATTTGTCAACTTCTATTTACCCTTCATAAGGACCCTTTTCATCGAATCCGATCCGACTAAAGTAGGAGAGACAGACACCCGCCAGCCACCTTATGCATCTAGTGCATGTTTGTCGGTGGAACCAGTCTCACGTAAGCGTACGTGTAAAGTCGGTCCGGGCCGCTTCATCCCACAATACCGCCGAATCAAGATTGACTAGTAACGGTAAGAAAGTTGAACAAAATCAAAACGCCCACAACTGCTTTGTGTTCTACTCGTGCAAGATGCTATGCATAAAACCTAGCTCAGATGCCACTGTTGGGGAACGTAGCATAATTCAAAATTTTCTATGCTTTCACCAAGATCCAACTATGGAGACATCTAGCAACGAGCGAGTAAGAGTGCATCTACATACCGTTATGGAGATTGCGAGCGGAAGCTTTCGAAGAAGCGTGGATGAAGTAGTCGTACTATTCGCGTTCTTCGTCATCGATGATCTGGCGCCGAACGGACGGCACCTCCGCGTTCAACACACGTACGGTGCAGCAATGTCACCTCCTTCTTGATCCAGCAAGGGGGGAGGAGAAGTCGTCAGAGATCCGGCAACACGACGGCGTGATGACGGATGCAGTGGAGATCGCAGCAGGGCTTCGCCGGGCGCCCTGCGTTGGAGTATGGAGGTGTGACGGGAGGGGGAGAGGCGCCAGGGCAAGGGTGCGGCTGCCCTCTCCCTCCCCACATATATATATGGGGCCAGGGGGTGCGCCAGCCCCCTGCAGATCCAATCTGCAAGGGGGGGCGGCGGCTAGGGGGGAGTCCTTGCCCCCCAAGGCAAGTGGGGGCCCCCCTCCCCCTTAGGGTTTTAACCCTAGGCGCATGGGGAGGTGGGCCCCTAGTGGTGCGCCAGCCCAGAGGGGCTGGACACTTCCCCTTGCGGCCTAGGGGCCCCACCGGGATGGGTGGCCCCACCCGGTGGACCCCCGGGGCCCCTCCGGTGGTCCCGGGACGCTCCCGATGACCCCCGGAGATCACCCGATAGCCGAAACTGGACTTCCTATATATCAATCTTTACCTCCGGACCATTCCGGAACTCCTCGTGACGTCCGGGATCTCATCCGGGACTCCGAACAACTTTCGGGTTTCCACGTGCATTTATCTCTACGACCCTAGCGTTACCGAACCTTAAGTGTGTAGACCCTACGGGTTCGGGAGACACGTAGACATGACCGAGAACACTCTCCGGTCAATAACCAACAGCGGGATCTGGATACCCATGTTGGTTCCCACGT
The DNA here is from genome assembly GCA_902687465.1 of Secale cereale. Classification (NCBI taxonomy): domain Eukaryota; kingdom Viridiplantae; phylum Streptophyta; class Magnoliopsida; order Poales; family Poaceae; genus Secale; species Secale cereale. Next base: position 528,607,795 of record LR738713.1, read on the forward strand.
GTTCCTCGATGATCTTCATCGGATGAACCACCATGTCAAGGATTCACTCAATCCCGTATGTTATTCCCTTTGTCCATCGGTACGGTACTTGCCCGAGATTCGATCGTCAGTATTCCCAATACCTTGTTCAATCTCGTCATGGCAAGTCTCTTTACTCGATCCGTAATCCATCATCTCGTGACTAACTACTTAGTCACATTGAGCTCATTATGATGATGTCTTACCGAGTGGGCCCAGAGGTACCTCTCCGTCATACGGAGTGACAACATCCCAGTCTCGGTTCGTACCAACTCAACAGACACTTTCGGAGATACCCGATGCGTACCTTTATAGCCACCCAGTTACGTTGTGACGTTTGGCACACCCAAAGTACTCCTACGGCATCCGGGAGTTGTACAACCTCATGGTCTAAGGAATAAATACTTGACACCGAAAAGCTTATGCATTACGAACTATACGATCTTGTGTTATGCTCAAGTTTGGGTCTTGTCCATCACATCATTCTCCTAATGATGTGATCCCGTTATCACTGACATCCCATGTCCATGGTCAGGAAACCGTGACCATCTGTTGATCAACGAACTGGTAACTAGAGGCCTACCAGGGACTCATTGTGGTCTATGTATTCACACATGTATCGTTGTTTCCGTACAATACAATTTGAGCATGAATAACAGACAATTATCATGAACAAGGAGATATAATAATAATGCTTTTATTATTGCCTCTAGGGCATATCTCCAACAAAGCTATCACCAAAACAGTTAGAATCCATTCAAATGGAAATAAATAAGCATGCATCCATTTGAATTTTTTATATATATTATTTATAGGATCTAAAATTTTATATGCTAAGTACTTAAATATGAATTATTATTTTCATTTAGATTCCTTTTATTTTGATATTTGTTGTTCAAACTCAAACAATATACAATAAATAAAAAACAATTTAATGCCTAAATAATAGCAAATAAAATAAGAAAAATTCGTAACTTTGACCTGCACAATGTATTATGCTACTTTCTATGTAGACCTTTTGGGAGAATTTTATATAAACAATTTGCAAGGTATATACATTCTATCTTAATTTGGTATTTTATAATAAAATGAAAACACAATAAGATTGAAGTAAAGGTTTGTATATTCCCAATTGGGCGTTTGGTTGTTTTTTATGGATAGGAGCTAAAAATTCACATCAGTACTTCAATGTAACTTTTGCTCCATTTGAAGTCCATTTTTAGATACTTGTTCATATTTGAATTAAATCTAGTAATAGCTAGTATAAAAATATCTAATAAATAGCTAGAAATGCATTTAGTGCCTAAAAAACACAAATAGTTTCATAAAAGGACCTAAATTTGAAATGAACAATTCATTATACTATGCTCCATGTTTACATAATTGAAGCATTTTATATAAATAATTTTGTGAGGTTCTATACAACATACATTATCTTGGCATTTCAAAATCATTACATAACAATTCAGAGCTTAAAGATATTTTGTGCATACTAGTGTAAAAGTAAGTTGGTTTATAAAGATGAAGGGAAAATTATGGAGAAAACATTTTGTGGAGTTCAAACTTCATAGTTTGCCTTTGAATGTTATGATGCTTCTCGCACACACGACAATTGCAAAGCAATGCAGAGTCCATGATTTTTTTAAAAATTTCCCGATAGTTTAAAAGCAATGCCATGGGTTCATAACATGATCACTTGCCATTTTTTATTAAAATAAATATAGAACCCACTTAGATTATATGAAAAATGAAAAACTAGCAAGACGGGTGTAAAGGATTTCCCCAAGTGGGCCTTTGAGTTTCTTCTGGATGTTTTCTAGATAGGAGCTTAATAGTTATAGAAGTACTAAAACATGAATTGTGCCTCCATTTAGAGGCCTTTTTAGTTATTTGTAGTTGTAATTTGAAATATATTCATTAAATGGCTAGTAAATATTTGATGCCTAAATGATACTCCCTCCATTCCAAAACTGGATTGAACTAAAACCATGACAATAATTTTGTGATGGAGGGAGTAAAAGATAATTTAAAAAAAAAGGGCCTAACATTTACATGAAAGTTTAATGTTGTATGTAACATGTAGAAAAGTCTGGATCATATTAGATAAATAATTCTGCAGGGTAGTACACATGACACCTTAACTTGGTATTTTAAAAAAATAGAATAGAAATTATTACACAAAAAGATGGAACACGAAGGTATATTACTCTAGTGCATAATAATGTAATATCAAGTTGTGGTCTAATTTTCAAGAGCACATGGTGATAAAAAAATGCTTCATGGAGTTCAAAGTTCATAGTTTTCCTTTGAATGTGATGATGCAACCTCTCAAATGCATGTTTTTACAGATAATTGTATAATCTATTATTTTGTGTAATAGTATGATTTTTTAGATAATGAATACAACATCATAATATGAGGCCATGCCAATTTTCGTAAATTTTAGACCACATTTAGATTTATTAAAAAATGAAAGAAGAAGATGCATGCAAAAGGTTCGAGTTTCTATGAGCAAGCATTTAAAAAAATCTAGATAAAAATGCGTAGAAGTACTTAAATAAGAAAAAAATTGAATTGAGGGGTACTCCCTTACCCCCTCCTTCCCAAAATATAAGGCGTGATTGACTTTGCACGGTCTTTGATGCATGGTTTTGACCACTAATATACAGCAAATTACGTGGATTAAACATGTATAAATGGCATCGTCGTATTTTTTTAAAACAATTTTATATATATCATACGTCTATACACTAATTTTGTAGACATATAATACATGAAAATCATAGTTAAAGTTGTGTAACAAAGACCAGAAAAGTTAATCCGCGCGTTATATTTTGGAAAGGAGGGGGTATTATTTTAGATACGTGTAGTTCCAGTTTGGATTATATCCACCAATTAGCTAGAAATTCCTTTAGTGCCTAAATGAGTAGCAAGTGGTTTTAAAATATCCTTAAATTTGACATGAACAATGTAATGTAGTATGTTCCATGAAGAAAAAGTGTAGAGCCGTTCAGATAAAATATATTCTGAATGTACTACACAAAGTACCTTAACTTGGTCTTTTGAAAAATAAAACTATAGGTTCTTGCATAACAGTATGGAACATCCTACTGATTAATTTGAAATGAAGATGTAATCTCCATACTTTTCACCCCATGAGTGTACCCGCAACGACATCTTTCCATTGGCAATAACCAAGACCTAAAACCCTAAGATGTTAAGTTAGCTTATGTAGTTGGTATTGGAATTATCATTTCCCATCATCTTTCTCACACTCAAAGTAGAAAACATGCTCTGTTCACATGAATGAGGGACATTATGCTTTATGTTTTTAAATTGTTTACTCAAAATGACCGAGGGCGTTCCAACATTAACAAATGATATTTTAGTAGAAGTACAACAAAACACAATCCTTTGAGAATCTGCACTGGGTGAGGGGCGAAGGTTTTCGATGAGCGTCTCGGTGCGACTGCTTGCTTAAATTTGACTACATCCACGACGTACGTCCACCTGCTTCAAACACTTCCTTTACGGCGTACGACCACCTTGCAATTCACCGCCATGGCCGAAGATGATGTTGCAATGGAATTTCTGGAGCCCCTCCCGACCCTCTTTCTTTTAGCATGTGTCATTGATCCATATGTGTTTGTTCTATATGTTTCTAATCTGTTGTATGTGATTTGCGATGCCAGTTATGGTGTGATGATGCTAATCTGGATCAAGCTTAAACAAAAACTACCTAATTCCTAACAATGTACCCCCTCCTTCCCAAAATATAAGGCGCACATTGACTTCTTTTTTTGTCTTCATCGCACAACTTTTACTATGATTTTCACTTACTATATGCCTACAAAATTATTATGAAGACATATGAACTAGAATTTTTTTTGTAAGACAAATACGTTTACATTGTTCATACATGTTCAATCCATGTATTTTGGTATATATTTAATGGTCAAAGTTGTGCATTAAACACCGTGCAAGGTCAATCGCACCATATATTTTGGGAAGGTGGGAGTATGATTTTGAAGCTTAGCCTTTTTGCTTTACAAAAAATGCCGACCTCCAATAGCAAAAACATCGCACTCTTCTCTGGATGTAAGAGGACGGGGCGTCGACCCGTTGGTTGAACATCGCGGGGGGGGGGGGGGGGGGGTAGCTGCCAACCCACCCAGGTACGAGTCTCGGTTCTAACAAGTGGTGCTCACAAAGTTTCTCCTATAAATAAAAGCAACGAGGGTAAGCCTTTAGGTTGCTCTTTTTTTTCCTCTGGATGCAAGTATTCGGGCTCGTGTGTTGTGTTGTGTGTGCATCCGCAAGCAGATACCAGGGCTGGTGCCACAACCCGATTGCCGTCACCCTCTGACCAGTGAGATCACCGAACTAGTAGCAGCTACCCGCTCAGCTTTGACCTCCTTGTAACAGACGCACGCAGACCCTGCAATCTGCTTACCATTCACAATAACAAACTCGAGACATTTTTGCACACTTTGAGGCAACAACAACAAAAAAATACACAAGTAAAATAGCACTGGCACGTGACAAGGGAAGACGTTAAAGACTTAAAGCCGACGGCTAAACAAAGCGAGCAGCCAGCACAAAGCCGTCCGTCGTAGCAGCAGTAATTCAGAGCCCTCGCCGACATATTTCGAATTGCCGCAACCTGCGGAGGCGATTCCCGGGAACAAACCGATCGTATCGGCAGGCAAAACAAAAGCAGGTGAGGATCGAAAGAAAGCGAAAGAGAAGATTACAACGGGAGCAGTAAAGAAAGCCCGGATCGAGGAGGAAGGAAGTGTGGTGTAGCGTAGCGTACATCGGCCAGCCAAAGGCCAAAGCGGCGGCACGTAGAGGAAGGCGGTAGCGAGCGAATCACGAGGAAAGCAGCAGGCCGGGAGATAGAGATAGAGATACAGAGAGAGCAGCCAACCACCCCTATCTTTTGCTTTCGTTGCTTCGTTTGGACTTTGGTACCTACGTACTCTGCTAACTGACTTTGGCCGCGACTGGACCGGACTGGACTGACCCCGGCGAGCGGGCGAGGTCGCCCCAATGGAAAGAAATAAAACAAGTGACGCAGCGGCCAGCTGGTGTGTGGAGGTGGTGTGTTTACGGGGCAGCGGTGGACTTGGCATGCATGTCGCGGCTGCACGCTCTGGGCTCTGGCGTTGGAGGAAAAAGAAAAGCCCTCCTATTTAAGCACGCCCGGCCGCCGCACTCTGACGGCCCGCTCACACACACACTCGCTCCCTCTCTCTCTCGCTGGCTCTCGGTGCCACACAAGCAAGTGACGCGGCTCATCATACCGAGGGAGGCCGTTGCTGCGGCTGCACCATGGAGACAGCGCAGGAAAGAGAGCTGCTGCAGCTGCAGCTGCAGGGGTGGCCTTTCCACGCCATGCCGCCCAGCTTCGACGCCGGCGGCGGCGCCTACAGCGGCGGCAGCAGCAGCAGCATGAGCAGCGACGTCGGCGGCGGCGACGACTCCTTCCTGCTCGGCTGGGAGCCGCCGTTCGGCGGCTGCTTCGGCGGCCTCGCCGACGCGCAGCTCCACGACCTCTTCCCCCTCTGTACGTGCGCGCGCCGGCATCATGCCAGTGCTCTGTTTTCCTCTCCAGCAGCTCCGGCAGAGAATTGAACTCGCCGTTCCTTCGACTGCAGGCATGAACATGATGGAGCCGCTGCCGCTGTCGCCGGCCGCGACGACGTCCACGGCGGCGGGCTTCCCATCGGAGCAGCAGGTCCCGGCGCCGGCGGCAATGCCCAACGGGGAGCTCGGCGACCTCCTGCTGGTACACACCTACGCTGCCCGCCGGAGCAATGCAACCCATCTACCCTTATCTTTCGCGTCCGAATTAACTACGGCAGTTTCTTGCGAGATTTCCTCGGCCGTGTTAAAACCGTCGCTTTCTCTCATTTTTCCCTCTCGGCAGAATTTCTGGGACGCCGGCGATGCGAGCGTCGCAATCAATTCGGGCTGCGTGGCGCCGCGGCACGAGAAGAGCAGCCAGAGCAGCGCTGCCACGGCCACGAACTCTTTCCTCTGTAAGCAACACCCCTCTCCCTCCCTCCATCCCTCCCTCAGACTCCATTGATCGACTTGAGCTTTCGCTAGGTTCCTCTAGGTTCTCTGCCCCGGTCCTTGGCGCATCACCAAGGAGGCAAGGACAAAACACAAAGTCGTAGAGTTCGCATTTAACAATGGAGCTTGTCAATGCCATGCGTTCAAAAACTCCATGTGGGGCCGGGGTGGGTGGGGCGGGGCCCGCCCGAGATTAGCAGCGCCTAATTGTCATGACCTGATGACCCTATGATTTGCGCATGGTCGCCCAGTAATATATACACACACTCCACTCCAGTACTATATCGCGGTAGGATTGCGCCATGATAAGTATTGCAATGTGCGTGTTATAATAGTGTAGATGGACTAGCTTGTGAGCACGTAGAGACAGGCGCTTCTTTTCGAGTAAAGACAGATCTGGGTGTTACATGCTTAGATGGTAGCAAAGATTCTAATCTTGTGCAGGACTGCTCCTGCCAAAGTCGCGCCTTTTACGTGATCACTTCATTGTTTTTAACGCGCATTGGGGAGTATGTAAATTGAATGATTAATTAATTGGCTGATGATCGCTGCCGCAGATGATGAGGATGATCTTTTGGGCTCCATTTTCTCCAAGAGGAGGCCCACCTTGGCAGAAGAACCACCCGTGTTCCTCGCCCCGGCGGAGGCGGAGCCCCTCCTCAGCACCTCCTCCTCCTCCAGCTGCCACACGGACCCACCCGCCAGCGACGCCGGCGGGGCCCGGGCGCAGGACGACACCACCAAGACAAGTGGCGCGCGGGCCCCGCCCCTCCCTCGCTGCTCCTCCTCGTCGTTGAAACGCGCGACACCAGAAGGTGCTCTCCCGACCTCGACGCGACACGCCTCACAGTCACCTCCACCCACTCTCAAGAACTGTCTAGTCACGTAATCCATGGAGTGATTAACTTTGACCGGCGTCGTGTCTGGCAGCAGCAGCGTCGGAGTCGGCGGAGGCGGAGGCGGAGTGCAGCCAGAGCGGCGGGAAGCGGCAGAAGGCGGCGGCGTCCGGGAGCAGCGTGGTGTGCCCGTTCGCCGTGCTGAAGCCCGACGGGCTGGACGGCGGCGCGACGCTGGCGGACATCAACGCGCGCATCCTCATGCGGCCGGCGCGGCCCGTGCGGCACCCCGTCGGCGAGTACGCGTGCGCGCCGCGCGTGCTCGCGGCCGACGCGCCCGGCATCTCCGGCAGGGCCGTCTCGGGGTTCACGAGGCTGCACACCCCCGGCCGCGGCACCATCACCATCATGAGGACGCGAGGCTAATGCCTCCATCATTGCAGGCCATGTCTGTCCCTGCCCATGGACGACGACGACGATGATGATGACGGTGTACTCCATGTAGATTAGCCCGGCTCAATCAGTGCATGGCTAGCTAGATAAGTAGACGCTCGATCGCTAGCCAGTAGTACGCCCGATCCCGAGTTCCGATGCCGTGTAATTATATGCTCGATTATTACATAAGGGGTCAGTGAATGAATAAAAATCCTTCCATTTTCTTCTCCGGATCCCGTGTTTTGATCTTCTTCTCGGATGCTCTGATAGCGATAGCGAAGGTTTCCTTGGATCGTCCCTCCGTCGCCGTAGCAAGGAACAAAGCCCGGCCGGTGGCCCCCCTGTCCTTGTGCTCCTGGTAGCCAAGCAGCTTGTGTTACGGCCGCTTACATACAGGCCCGAAAAGCTGAAAGCAACTGCCTTTCCTTTTGTCTGCAAGGCGTGGGCCCGCTCCTTAATTCGAGCTGCCTCCATGGCTCTTTGCATGAGGTCTTTCTTTCTTTTTGTAAAAGAACGGACTTGACTTGAGCCTACATTGTTAATCACTCGCTGCAAAGCCTTCCTCTGGAATAGCTTCTTTTTGCTTGTTTAAAATAAAACACTGTCCGGCAAAGAGAATATACGAAGGTATAAAGACGGCGGCAGAGCAGGCAGGGCATGGTAAAAACCACCATTCAAAGCGAGACCGGCAGAGTAAAATGATTATTGAGGAAACAAAGAGAGACGGGTTTGATTTGAGGAAATAAAAGACGGGAGCAGGGTGAAAGCAAAGCGCGACGGCTTCATCATTGTGGCCACGCAAAAGGAGAGCAAAGCGTGGCCGCCGGGACACTGTAGCGTAGCGTGCTCGCCCGCTACACGGGCAGGGCACGGCGGGGGAACGCTACGGCGGAGCAGAGCATGTCGCAAAAGGGAGGTGTTCCCCCCTGCCCTGCTGCCGCGATTCAAATGAGAGAGTGCTACGTAGATCGATCAAGTGGCTGGCTGGTAGGAAAAAAGTCAGGGCGCACAGGGTTCCAGGGCTGATGATGCGCGCGGCAGGTCAACACGCCGGCGCTGGGAGATAATGTGGGCATGCCCTGGGTTGTTCGTGGGGATTTTGTAGGGCACAGGTGGTGGATTTCGGCGAAATTTGGGCGTCAGCCGGTGATGAGTGCCCGTCCTGGCTTTGTGGCTCAAGGCTGTGGTCAAAGCTGTTTCGTGGATACCAGATTCATGACATCAATCGGACGGCGTGGACGCTGGCTGGGGGTGTATCTTGTGAATGTGTGTGGTGGGACAGTGGTCACCAGAGGTTAGGTTAGGTCAGCCATGCACCAACTTTTGAATTAAATGCGTGCAAGCAGAAGATTGTCGAATAAAAAGTAGCGTTGGGCTTTTCAGTTTCAAAATATGGAATTCATAATTCAGCTAAAGTTGAATAATCTGATGCATCTTCGGTTTTCGGGGATCGTAGTCTCGTTCTTCGTTCGTAGGAATTTGAAAATAATGTCCAAGTGGATTCGTAGAATTCATGTGTTTTTTTTTTTTACTTTGAATCAGATGTCGAACGGAAAGTTTCTCCATTATTTTCTTGGCCACATTCCTTTGAATCAAATGTATGAATAGTATCATTGTAGGAAAAAAATCTTATGGTTTTCCTCCATTTACCCTTTGAACAAAAGGGGTCATTACTACTTTTCTGTAGGAGTACTCGAAGTAAATTTCAGATGTGAATATTCTACTCCATTCGTATTTATTTACTTCCAATATTAGCTTTATCTTAAGTCAAACTTGGCTAATTTTGACCAACTATAGTTAACAAATTATTAACGGCTACAATACCAAAACAATACCATTAGGTTCATCATTGAATATATTTTCACGTCATATATACTCACTTTGTCTCGAAATAGAAGACGGAGTAAATACTCATATTGTTTAATATAAACTTTGTCTCTCAATATATTTTGAGACATGAGGAGTATTTGTTATGGTAAATACTCATATTATTTTCTATGAACTTTGTCAAATTTTATAAAGTTTCACTTTACACAAACCTAATATGTAGAGTAAACACGGACATAGAGAATATTTGCTACGTACAACCAGGAGGAATTTTCTTCTTTCAGAGTATATTAAACCCAACTTAGCTCCTTCCCTTGGCGGCTAGGGCAAACACTTCCATCCAGACTTCGCCGGCGAGCACGTGGATTCGCCTCCCCTCTGCCTGTCATGCCGGCGGCCGGTGGCGATAGGGAAATTCCGATGTCTTCGCTTCGGTTAATAGTTTAGGTTACGGTTTTTAATCCTCGCAGGTGTGGCGCTCGGGTGGATGGTGACGCTTTTTCCTCAAGTTTGTATTTCGTGCTCCGATCCACCTCGAGTTCATCCCTCTGTATGTAGTTAACAGAGCTCCGACGTAGATTCCTGTCGTCTCCTTGGGCGATGAGGTTAGGATTTCTTATCGTGTGCTGCGATTTGATGTCAGTTGCTTCAGATCTTTTTAAGGGTTCAACGACGACAATTACAACTCCAGGATGCTAGTCCTTAGGGATACATGCACGAAGACGTCCCGAATGTCATCCAAAAGGTCAAGCCGGCTCCAATAAGGCAGCTGCAACAACGACGTGTCGGCGGCTCCTTTTGGCGGCGGTAGTCATCGTTCGGTGGTCTTAGTAGCTTGATGTAATTTTATTATGTTTGAGGTGTTTTGTACACCCCGTGAACTTTGATAATAAATCTGAATCAGTATCACACAAAAAAACTTATCTTTTTTTTTAAGAAACCACAACATTTCTATTGCTGTATTATGCATATGAATATATTGGCCCGAAAACATGAGATTCCCTATTTTACCTTCGACCTACCAACAGCTACCACCCATTTGATGCATGGGCCATTCCACCTTGTTGAGACCCCTCTCGTGTTAATTCCCTCCAACTTGAGCCACATGCGATTTAAAGTACTCGTGACATAGCGCTGAGGCATTATTCAACGCGAAGAACTTCACGAGGCATGATTCGGTCCACGGTTGGGTAGAGCTAGAGCGCGCATGCAGTTACTGCTGCACCCACCTACGTATAAGTTGGCCTACACATGTTAACGTGCGCGGCAAACTTGTGGCTGGGATCTGTGCAGATGAACTCTGCACCTGTAATTAGAGCATCTGCGGAGTATATATTTGGTTTCAAAACTGCGTGCTAATGCAGGCCTGACAGTGTTCCAAGACACAAAAATAATGCAGATTTTGACTGCTGAAAGCTTATGACAAGGCGGCAGGAAAGGCATGCAGACAGAGGCAAAGGTGAGTTGAATTCGTTGCATGCACGCATGTTTGCTGACATCTTAACAGTACTAGGACGATAGGGGCGTCTAGAGCCTCAAACCCGCGTCATACACTCGAGCGGGCTGCTTGATCACTCGAGCGGGCTGCTTGATCACTGATCGATCATATTTTTTTAATTCACACGAACGCCTCAAACATCCGGACTGACCGACACCTCTCATACCAAGCATAAATATGAGGCCGATATGGGGTGCCCGGGCACGCCCGCCATGTCGGACTGAGAAGGGTTCCCACGCGGACTCGTCCGGAAACCCAGCGGTCCGACAGACGCCTCCTCCGTTGCTGCGGTGTGAACATCGTGTGACGCCACTCTGGCTCGCCACCCGAGAGCAAATCCGACTATTTAACCCAGCCGGAGTCCCGCAACCCTAGTCCATCCACCTTCCCCCTCTTCGCGCCGCCAGTGCGAGCCCATCCACCTCCTCCCTCTCCCGCTCCGGCGCTCTGCCCACGCTCCGGTAGTCCTCTATGGTCCAGAGTAAAATAACCTACTACGCAATGCTCACGCCGGAGCGCCACGCCCAGATCCACCAGAAGTTACGGGCGAGACAAGTCGCGCGTGCAGCCCACATCGCTGTCGGGCTGCCTCCGGACTCGTCGAAGTCGGGGGAGTAGGAACAGGCGGGGGAAGAGGTGGAAGAGCCGAAGCAGCAGCCGCCTGGCTTCAACATGGAGCAGGCGGAAGCGAAGTTCACCGTCGCCCAGTTTGACGAGATGGCAGAGCAAGAAGCCATTCTGAAGTCCATCCAGGATGAGACCTAAATGGGGGCTAACTGGGTGTTCCTCCGGCGGGAGCAGACGACGTATGCCACGCTCTTCGCCGAACTCAACGCGGAGATAGAGATGGAGGAGGCCGGAGCGGAGCAGCTGGAGTTGCAGCTGCCGTCCATGCTGCCGGAGCCGAGCACGGAGATCGTCAACGAGGAGTAGCTAGGTGATCGACGTAGTATGTAGATTTATAGTTTGCACGCAATTAAGAATCTAATATGAAATGTTGGGATGCAAGAAGTGAAATTTGAGGGGTGCCCGGTCATTGACGCATCCGCGGGTGTTTGAGGGGCCATATTTAACTTAGCCAGTTGTAGATGCTCTAAGCCGCTAACAATTGCACCACCGTTTAAACGCAACGAAGCATGCAACACAGCCGTACGCCTCACGATAATGCGACGTACTAGACTCCTTGCAAATCAGTCAGTAGTGTTTCCACTAGCTGCCTCCCCGGTTGGAACCCTCCCTCTTTCACGCACAAGTCAAAACCTCAGCTTTCCATGATTGCTTTGATGGCTACGGAGATTTGAAATGGTACGTGCGTGCGCCCTGCCTGCCGGCTGCCGATCATGGGGTGTACGAGCTAGCTAGCCTCCCGGGGCAAGCAGACAAGGGGTGGAGAAGAGAGAAAACATGACAAGCCAAAGATCGCAGGGGGCAGTGGCATGCAAGCCGAGCAGCGTACCGTGTACGCGCTGCGAGTGTGGTATGGTACGCCCGTGCGTTCTGCGACGCAGGGTCAGGGTGGCAAAACAAAACAAATCTGGACGGAGATCGAGATAACCGGTGCGTGGATGGATTTGGATCGGTTCGGTCGGTATGGTTCATGCGTGGCATCAATGCGTGCGGCATGCACATGGATGCCTGGTCGTACTGCGGGGTACTGCTACTATAGGAGTAGATGTGTGGAAGATCGGATACGGTGGTCAATCATGTGGTGGTATCATGGCGTGGGTCTCCCGGCCAGCCAGTTTGGCTCGCGCCGGCGCGCAAGCGGGGCGTGTCGCCACCCCACCACCGTCGCCTGCTCGTATTTACTTCTCGTGACAACATTTAGCGTCGCGGTGGCGGCCTGCCTGAGGTTGGTGGCGGAACTGCCGATGGTGAGTCTTTGCTGCCACTTCAGTTATGCTATGCACGCAACGCCAGCCTGCCGCGCGCCCACCTCAGATCGAGATGAGGAAATGATTCCTGAATCGGTCCACGTCAAAACCACAGAGCGGCCGGGCTGCATGCCTGCATGCATCGATCGGTTGCGTCCTCAATGCTAACTTAATACTCCCTTCGTCCAGAAATGCATGTCTTAAAAATGAAAAAAAAGTATTTATAACTAAAATAAGTCTAGATACCTTTATTTGTAGGACAAGTATTTACGGATGGAGGAGATAATTGTGATAGTTTGTCTTATTAGGAATGATAAACTACTCATATAAATAAGGAATTTCTTCTTTTTCGGAAGCCATTCGAACAGAACTTCAAAGTTAAGCGTGCTCAGATTGGAGTAATTTCAGGATGGATGACTGGCCAGGAAGTTGCTTTCGGGTGCGCACGAGTGAGGATAAAGTGCGCAGAAAAGACTAGTACTCCATCTGTTCCATAATGTAGTGCCTATAGATTTTTACAAAAGTCAAACATTACAAACGTTGACCATGTTTATAGATAAAAGTAGGTACATCTAGAATACCAAATGCGCATCATTGGATACATCGTGAGTTATATTTTCAGAATGTACATGTTTCGTATTGTAGATGTAAAGAGTTTTCTCTATACACTTGGTCAAAGTTAACAAAGTTTGACTTTCATAAAAATCTATAGGCACTACATTGTGGAATGGAGGGAGTATTGATCTGTGAGGCCAGTCTAGATCCCGGCAGGAGTAACGACCACCGACGGGTGTGTCCGGAGCGTTACAAGTTGGTATCATAGCTAACCCTTGCGGTTACACGAAAGTTTGCGGACATGTGCGCGGTCATGTTGTGCATGACGTTTGTGACTCGTCGTGGCACACGGCATGACACATGTGCCGGACTAGATCCCGCCAGAAGCAACGACCACCGACGGGTGTGTCCGGAGCGTTATAATAATAATAATAATAATAATAATAATAATAATAAGAGTATTGCTGGTGATATTTTTGTAGGGGCGTATTGCTGGTGATGCTAGCTCATGCATGTACGTACGTACTACTTCCTCCGTTCTTAAATATTTGTATGTCTAGAGATTTCAATAAATAACTATATACGAAGAAAGATGAGTGAAGCAACACATTAAAGTATGTCTACATTCTATTTAAAATGTCAACAGACAAATATTTGAGAAACGCAGGGAGTACTACCTTTTATGTTTTGTTTTCGGGGGAGCTTGAAGTGTGTTCTATGCATGCAGTGTGAAGGAGCAGTACGCCTGCATGGCAAAAGCTACCCCCTGCTGTGCTGCGGTTGTCGCGGTCTCGCCGTCTCGGTGTGTTGCCACTGTAGAGCTCACCGTACGTGTTTCCGGCGCTACTTTGGTCGACATGAACTAGTGGAGTTGCTACGCTGTACTATAGCAGAACGCTACGTCGCCACCTTATGATCCGATGACTTGTTTGGCGTACGGTGCATTCTGTGTTTCTCTAGGATCTATCTGTGTCGTTGAGCTGTTATCGTGAGGCCAAATACTCTGCTCTCACTGCTTTTATCTGCCTTTCCTACGACTTGTATGAGTCCTGAATTTTTCTTAAAATTCGATAATTGTCGGTGCATTGCAAAACGGAGCATACACATTTTAGTATGTTTGCCCGTTACTGCAACTATATCATTTGTACATTTGCGCGCTAAAATAAAAAAAATGAATTTTGTACGTTAATAAGGCGTGGGGCGGTTAAGCCGTGGTTTTAGGGGAAACCGATGAGAGAAAAACCAGAGATG
>LR738713.1:528622288-528637288 GCA_902687465.1 Secale cereale
GGAAATCAAAACATGAAGGAAGGAGGGGAGAACAATCAAAATGAGAACCTTATATTTTTTTACTTTTAAAGTAGTAGCAAGGCGAGGCGGCGGCGGTCTCTGAAAATGAAATAATGTTCTACCAGTTCAGCCATTGTCCTGATGGTGCTTCTAGCATTGGAGGGCGTGTGGAGGTTTTTCTCCGGTGGATCTTCCGGGATTCGGCCGGCGCTTGTCTTCGGTGGATCCCCGTGAAGCCGTTCTTCGTTCGTGTGTGTACATGTCTCTATAAGTTGGATCCTTCCGATCTACGCTTCTCTTAATCGACGATGGTTGCTGTTCTGGTGCGTTTTTCACTGGGCTAGATCTGTCATCCGAAACACATTACTCCCTCCATTTTTATATACAAGGCCACAAACTCAAATTATAGGTGCCAAGGTAAAATTTAATTCATGTTTTGCAACCCAATTTTTTTCTCGTTTACTGAAATCATTAACAGTTTTGCTAGAACTCATCTAGATGAGATATAATTTGGTCTCATTCATCTTTTATAGCCATTGAATGTGATGTTATAAGATGCTATAAGACGCGTGTCTGCTGATATGGGTGGTATCTGTTCTTATTTTTCAAGTGAATGAGACCAAATTATATCTCATCTAGATGAGTTCTAGGTACTCCCAATCATTAATAGTACACCGCATGCATACAAGAAAACTGAATGTAAAAAATAGTATTAAAGAAGTTGCTAGTATAAGAAAATATCATTAATTTTTGCCTCGATTATTGTTGGTGCAAAATGTATATTTTATAATAACCTTGTATAAGTAAATGGAGTGAGTAATTAAAATATATTCATGCAACGTACGCGATCGATCAATCGCAGCACAAAAGAAGTGCTGCAGTGCATTATGGGGGAACACTGGTACGCGCCGTGCGATTAGTGCAATGCATGCAGCGCACGTACGTACGCGGCCAGAAAGTGACCCAGTGACGAACGGTTCATGCATGCATGCATGCATGGCCTTCGAAACTTGTGTCGGTGTCGGGGTACGTCTGACGATAGGAAGGAGACCTTCGGCTCGATCTGGGGCCTCTCGATAGGGCCGGCGGCTGGTCAGATCGATCGACCGAGCACCCACCTGAAACATACGAACTGACTGATCGAGAAGGAGGGCCGCGACAACCATAAACGGATGGGGTAGACCAAACTGGTGGCATGCACACACTTGCATCGTCCGTACGTACGTGCACGATGGTACTAGGTGAGTGCGCACACTGCAAGCGGCGTGGCGTGGATAGGTCGATCGTGTCGGCCGGCCAGCCAGGCGCTGCGCCATGCATGGGCAGATGTGACGGCACACGGCGCTCGATTGATCGATGATCTCGGCTGCTCGCGTGGAGGCGCACAGGCGTTGGGTGACCGGCCGGCCGTGCATGATTGCGCCCCCCACGCTGGCTGCCACGCAGTCTATAGGGTAAAGCGATCGACTGAGAGGAACGCGGACTCCGAGGCATCCGATCCGCCCCCGTCCGTCCATTCTGCGACTGGCGTGCCATCGTCCTTTCCCGGACCGGCGGGGGGACCCGGCGGCCGGCTCGTGCCGCCGTGGCTGATCGATGGGCGCATGATGAGTGCGTGCGTCGATCGATGATTTCTCCGGAGGAAGATCATGTCTTCTTCTGTTTAGCTATGCATGTCATGCGTACATGGCTGATGTACGCATGTGCATGCCCTCGACCACGATCCAGCCATGCCACGCCACATGCCATGCACGCGTTTTCGGCGCACTGCGACGGCTCCACTCCACCGCGACGGGACACCACTGAGCAAAGGCTGGCCGGGAGATTTTCAAACGATCGCACGCTGCAGGGAGCGAGAGCGACAGGCGGGGAGCAGAGCGCGCGTGTACGTCCGTCCTGGCCCAGCCTGTGCATGCACACTGCGAATGCGAGCTGACCGACCCTCGCTCGAAGGCCGGTACGTGCGTGCAGGCGTGTAGCCTGCCTTGCATGCAGCCAGCGGGCGGGCGACAAGGCCTGGCCTCGCTTGGCCGCTTCCATTCTGTCCGTGTGCACCGGGCTACGCCGAGCCGCACAACGACGGCGAGGACATGCACCCATCGGGCGGACCGCAGCCTCGCATGGCTACATGGGTTTCGGTACAATGATTGGCGATTTTTCGGTGAAAATGTACAGAACTGGTCCTTATCTGAAACTTCAACACAAAATGACCTCATTTTAAAAATATTTCACGAAATGGTCCCTTTTGCATGACGCCCGCGGCTAGGGCGCCATGCTAAATAGCATGATGCCCCGGGGTAGGGCGTCATGCTATTTGGCATGGCACCCTAGGCCGAGGCGCGCCCTAGCCCGGGGCGTCATGCTCTCTAGCATGGCGCCCTAGCTCCGGACGTCATGCAAAAGGGGCCATTTTCGTGAAATATTTTTAGAATGGGGTCATTTTGTGTTGAAGTTTCAGATAAGGACCAGTTTTGTTCATTTTCACGATTTTTCGCTTGCCGCGGCACTGTAGACAGAAACTGGGAGCTGCATGCACTGCATGCACGGCGCAGGCTGCAGACCGGCTAGCTCTACTACACAGAGAGGGTCAGAGGGCTGTGACTGTAGCATGTAGGAGTAGAGAGTAGGTATATGCTGCGTGCGTCTTGTACGAATATGGTGGTACTCGGAATTCCATCGGGGTCGACGAGAGACAGCTTTCTGTCCTGCTGCTGCAACTTTGCGGTGCCGTTTGTTCAAAATAATACCCTTTCCCTCCAAAAATAAGTGATTCAACTTTTTTTTTTTGCGGTTGGAAATATTGTATTACTCAAATCATAATAGTGTTACAATCAGTGGCAACTAGCTGCAACGCACACGGGGGTCCTGAGCCAATCCATGTCATGGTTCTTCCCTCGATACGAGCGAACTTAGCTAGACTATCACTAACCTGGTTTTGATATCGACTTACATGAGTAATACAAACTTCACGGAGAGATAAGAGATATCTAATCTCTTTGACTATAGACGCATAAATAGATCTATCCTGCTCTTGCCCTTGGATTAGCTTTGTGGCAACAAGTGAATCCATCTCGATTATGACTGGATGCTCGCTTCGCTGGATCGCCAAAGACAGCCCTTCCATGCAGGCACACAATTCTGCCTCCAAAGCTTCACGGCACGAATAAAGTGTTCTACATGAAGAGAAAATTACACGACCCCGAGGGTCCCGTAAAACCATACCTGCACCTGCCCTGCCAGCATCATAAGATCCATCTGTGTTTAACTTTACCCATCCCTCCGGTGGAGCAGTCCACGGCAGTCTAGGTGGCGGAGGCGCAGTATTCTCCTTAATCAGCAAGCGATCATATGATACAACCGACTTCCCTTTGGCTGGGTCCATGTGAGCGTTCATTTTGATCGCAATTAGGGACTCCAGGTAGCTGACTAGGAATCTCCTTGAAGCCTCAAGAGGCGGGGGCTTCTTATGGTGCACTATTTCGTTGCGTATAAACCAGCATCGCCAAAGTGTCATAAGCAACATCGACCTTTGTATTTCATGTAGCGGTTGTAGGGCTTGAAACAGCCATTCTTTTCCCACGTTCAAAACAGAATCCACCGGTGGAAGATCCCACACCTCAGACATGTATATCCAGAGTTCCCGTGCTCTCGGGCATCGGCAGAGTGGATGAAAGTTGTCTTCTGGTTCCATACCACACACCGGGCAGATGTTTGTAGTTTCCAGAGTTCTCTTATGCATATTTACCCAGGTAGGGAGGGAATCAGAGAGCACTCTCCAAGCAAAAAATTTTACTGTAGGAGGGATGTTTGTTCTCCATAACAGCTTCCAGATAGCCCGGTCACCTTGCGGATTGGAGCTAGAAGCGGACTGTGTTTCCCTGCTGGCCTCATCAAAAGCGAAGTCGTAGGCTGACTTAACCGAAAAGTTGCCAAATCTGCCAGGTCCCCAAGCAATTGTATCCGTCTCCAGCCTCGGCGAGGCTCTGATTTTCATGATCTCGTCCACGTCGCAAGGCCAGAAGTGGCTCTGCAGCAGGTTTAAATTCCAGGAACCATTATCGTTAAGCAGTTCTGAAACAAATCGGATACGGCTATTACCTCGAGGAGAAATAGGTTTGAAAGAATGTGGCCTGGGGATCCAGTTGTCCCTCCATACACGGATACTTGCTCCGTTGCCCACTCTCCAGATTATACCTTTTTTCAAAAGCTCCAAACCATAGCTTATAGCTTGCCAGGATGGTGAAGCATTACCCGCAAAAACTGTGTCCTCTAGCTGACCCTCCGGGTAGTAGCGAGCTTTTAGGAGTCGGGCACACAAACTGTCTGGCCTGTCGATCAACCTCCAAGCCTGGCGGGCAAGGAGAGCTTGGTTAAACAATCTAAAGTCATGAAACCCAAGCCCTCCTTTACAACTTGGCTGCATCAATGTGTCCCAAGATTTCCAGTGAACTTTTCTCTTCCCATCTTTAGAACCCCAATAGAAGTTCCTCACCATCCTCGTTAAATCATCGCAAACCGAGAACGGTAATTTAAAGACCCCCATGATATATGTTGGGAGAGCCTGCGCTACTGATTTAATCAGGACTTCACGGCCTGGTTGTTGGGTAACGTTGCATGGGAAACAAAAATTTTCCTACGCTCACCAAGATCAATCTAGGAGATGCATCTAAGAGGGAAGAGTCGGATCCACATACCCTTGTAGATCGCTAAGCGGAAGCGTTCAAGAACGCGGTTGATGGAGTCGTACTCGCCGCGATTCAAATCGCCGAAGATCCTAGCACCGAACGGACGGTGCCTCCGCGTTCAACACACGTGCAGCTCGGGGACGTCTCCTCCTTCTTGATCCAGCAAGGGGGAAGGAGAAGTTGACGGAGAAACCCAGCAGCACGACGGCGTGGTGGAGATGGTGGTGGAGGAATTCCAGCAGGGCTTCGCCAAGCACTGCAAACTAGACGAAGATATTCGTGGGAGAGAGAGGGCAGCGCCGAGGCACGAACATGTGTTGCTGCCCTCCCTCTGCCTCTCTTTATATAGGGGGGAGAGAGGGAAGGGGGCGCCCCTAGGGTTCCCCCTAGGGGGCGGCGGCCAAGGCCAGATGGGGCGGCCAAGGGGGGGGGCTGCGGCCAGGGTTAGGGTTTCCCCCCCCAGGCGCCTTGCCCCCCAAGTCATAGGGGGTGCGGCTGCCCTAGGGGGGCCCAGCCCCTTAGGCGCAGGTGGAGGGGCCTAGGGGGGGCGCACAGCCCCTGTGTGGGCTGTTGCGTCTCCCACTTATGGCCCATAGGGCCCGTAACATTTACCGTGACCCCCGAAACACCTTTCGGTTCTCCGATTCCTTCCCGATGTTCCCCGGAACAATTCCGGACTCCGTTCACTCTCATCCCATATATCAATCTTCATCCCCGGACCATTCCGGAGACCCTCGTCACGTCCGGGATCTCATCCGGGACTCCGAACAACCTTCGGTTACCATGCACTGTTCTCACTAACAACCCTAGCGTCACCGAACCTTAAGTGTGTAGACCCTGCGGGTTCGGAAACTATGCAGACATGACCGAGACACTCCCAGGTCAATAACCAATAGCGGGATCTGGATATCCATATTGGTTCCCACACGTTCCTCGATGATCTCATCGGATGAACCACAATGTCAAGGATTCAGGTAATCTCGTATGCAGTTCCCTTTGTCTCGTCGGTATGTTACTTGCCCGAGATTCGATCGTCGGTATCTCTATACCTAGTTCAATCTCGTTACCGGCAAGTCTCTTTACTCGTTCCGTAATACATAATCCCGTGACTAACTACTTAGTCACTTTGAGCTCATTGAGATGACGTATTACCGAGTGGGCCCGGAGATACCTCTCCGTCACACGGAGTGACAAATCCCAGTCTCGATCCATGTCAACTCAACAGACACCTTCGGAGATACCTGTAGAGTACCTTTATAGTCACCCAGTTACGTTGCGACGTTTGGCATACACAAGGCATTCCTACGGTGTCAGTGAGTTACATGATCTCATGGTCATAGGAACTTATACTTGACATGCAGAAAACTATAGCGATAACTGATACGATCATAAGCTATGTTTAACGTTTGGGTCTCGTCCATCACATCATTCTCCCAATGATGTGATCCCGCTATCAAATGACAACTCATGTCTATGACCTGGAAACCGCGGTCATCTTTGATCAACGAGCTAGTCCTGAAGAGGCTTACTAGGGACACAAAGTTTGTCTATTTATCCACACATGTATTTAAGTTTCCAATCAATACAATTATAGCATGGATAATAAACGATTATCATGAACAAGGAAATATAATAATAACTCTTTTATTATTGCCTCTAGGGCATATTTCCAACAGTCTCCCACTTGCACTAGAGTCAATAATCTAGCATTACAGGGTAATGAATCTAACACCCATAGAGTCTTGGTGTTGATCATGCTTAGCCCGTGGAAGAGGCTTAGTCAACGGATCTGCAACATTCAAATCCGTGTGTACTTTGCAAATGCTTATGTCCTCCTCCTTGACTGAATCGCGGATGGAATTGAAGCGTCGCTTTATGTGTCTGGTCCTCTTGTGAAACCTTGGTTCCTTGGCTAGAGCAATGGCACCAGTGTTGTCACAAAACAGAGTCATTGGGTTCAATGCACTAGGCACAACTCCAAGATCTGTTATGAACTCCTTCATCCAGACACCTTCCTTTGCCGCCTCCGAGGCAGCTATGTACTCCGCTTCGCATGTAGAATCGGCTACCACGCTTTGCTTGGAACTGCACCAGCTTACCGCTCCCCCGTTGAGAATATATACGTATCCGGTTTGAGACTTAGAGTCATCCGGATCAGTGTCAAAGCTTGCATCGACGTAACCCTTTACGACGAGCTCTTGATCACCTCCATAAACGAGAAACATTTCCTTAGTCCTTTTCAGGTACTTCAGGATATTCTTGACCGCTGTCCAGTGATCCAAACCAGGATTACTTTGAAACCTTCCGGCAATACTTATGGCAAGGCTGACATCTGGTCTTGTGCACAGCATTGCATACATGATAGAGCCTATGGCTGAAGCATAGGGGATGACACTCATCTTTTCTCTATCTTCCGCAGTCACTGGGCATTGAGTCTTACTCAACCTTGTACCTTGCAATACCGGCAAGAACCCCTTCTTGGATTGATCCATTTTGAACTTCTTCAAAACTTTATCAAGGTATGTACTTTGTGAAAGTCCTATCAAGCGTCTCGATCTATCTCTATAGATCTTGATGCCTAATATGAAAGCAGCTTCACCGAGGTCCTTCATCGAAAAACTCTTGTTCAAATACCCCTTCACACTATCCAAAAGTTCTATATTGTTTCCAATCAGCAATATGTCATCCACATATAATATTAGAAACGCTATAGAGCTCCCACTCACTTTCTTGTAAATACAAGCTTCTCCGTAAACTTGTACAAACCCAAACGCTTTGATCACCTCATCAAAGCGAAGATTCCAACTCCGAGATGCTTGCACCAGCCCATAAATGGAACGCTGGAGTTTGCAAACTTTGTCAGCATTCTCTGGATCGACAAAACCTTCCGGTTGTATCATATACAACTCTTCCTTAAGAAAACCGTTAAGGAACGCTGTTTTGACATCCATCTGCCAAATTTCATAATCGAAATATGCAGCTATTGCTAACATGATTCGGATGGATTTAAGCATCGCTACGGGTGAGAAAGTCTCATCGTAGTCAACTCCTTGAACTTGTGAAAAACCCTTTGCCACAAGTCGAGCTTTATACACGGTGACATTGCCGTCAGCGTCCGTCTTCCTCTTAAAAATCCATTTATTCTAAATGGCCTTCCGACCTTCAGGTAATACTTCCAAAGTCCATACTTTGTTTTCATACATGGATCCCATCTCGGATTTCATGGCCTCTAACCATTTGTCGGAATCCGGGCCCACCATCGCTTCTCCATAGCTCGCAGGTTCACTGTTGTCCAACAACATGACCTCCAAGACAGGGTTACCATACCACTCAGGTGCAGTGCGTACCCTTGTCGACCTACGAGGTTCGGTAGTAACTTGATCAGAAGCTTCTTGATCATCATCATTGGCTTCCTCTTCAACCGTTGCAGGCTCCACAAAAACATCTTTCTGTGCTGCGCTACTCTCTGGTTGAAGCAGAGGTTCAATAACCTCATCAAGTTCTACCTTCCTCCCACTCAATTCTTTCGAGAGAAACTCTTTCTCGAGAAAGGACCCGTTCTTAGCGACAAACACTTTGCCCTCGGATCTGAGATAGAAGGTGTACCCAACCGTCTCTTTTGGGTATCCTATGAAGACACATTTGTCCGCTTTGGGTTCGAGCTTTTTTGGCTGAAGCCTTTTGACATAAGCATCGCAACCCCAAACTTTGAGAAAAGACAACTTAGGTTTCTTACCAAACCACAGTTCATACGGTGTTGTCTCAACGGACTTGGATGGAGCCCTATTTAAAGTGAATGCAGCCGTCTCTAACGCATATCCCCAAAATGATAGTGGCAAATCGGCAAGAGACATCATAGAACGCACCATATCTAATAGGGTTCGATTACGACGTTCGGACACACCATTACGCTGCGGTGTTCCAGGTGGCGTCAACTGTGAAACAATTCCACATTTTCTTAAGTGATTGCCAAACTCATAACTCAGATACTCTCCCCCTCGATCAGATCGTAGGAACTTGATCTTCTTGTTACGATGATTCTCAACTTCACTCTGAAATTGCTTGAACTTTTCAAACGTTTCAGACTTATGCTTCATCAAGTAAATATACCCATATCTACTTAAGTCGTCAGTGAAGGTGAGAAAATAACGATATCCACCGCGCGCCGTGACACTCATCGGGCCACACACATCAGTATGTATGATTTCCAATAAGTCACTTGCCCGTTCCATTGTTCCTGAAAATGGGGTCTTAGTCATCTTGCCCATGAGGCACGGCTCGCATGTGTCAAGTGATTCAAAATCAAGAGACTCCAAAAGTCCATCAGCATGGAGCTTCCTCATGCGTTTCACGCCGATATGACCCAGACGGCAGTGCCACAAGAAAGTGGTACTATTGTTATCAACTCTACATCTTTTGGCATCAATGTTATGAACATGTGTATCATCACTATCGAGATTTAATAAGAATAAACCCCCTACTTCGGGTGCATGACCATAAAAGATATTACCCATATAAATAGAACAACCTTTATTCTCTGATTTAAATGAGTAACCGTCTCGCATTAAACAAGATCCAGATATAATGTTCATGCTCAACGCAGGCACTAAATAACAATTATTCAGGTTCATAACTAATCCTGATGGTAATCGAAGAGCGAGCGTGCCGACGGCGATCACATCAACCTTGGAACCATTCCCCACGCGCATCGTCACTTCGTCCTTCGCCAGCCTCCGTCTATTCCGTAGTTCCTGTTTAGAGTTGCAAATGTGAGCAACCGAACCGGTATCAAATACCCACGCACTACAACGAGAGTTGGTAAGGTACACATCAATAACATGTATATCACATATACCTTGCTTGTTGTTGTTGTTGGCCCCCTTCTTGTCTGCCAGATACTTGGGGCAGTTCCGCTTCCAGTGGCCGTTCCCCTTGCAATAGAAACACTCAGTCTCTGGCTTGGGCCCAGCCTTGGGTTTCTTCACTGGATGAGCAACTGCCTTGCCACCCTTCTTAGAGTTACCCTTCTTGCCCTTGCCATTCTTCTTGAAACTGGTAGTTTTATTGACCATCAACACTTGATACTCCTTCTGGATGTCTGACTCAGCGACTTTCAGCATCGCAAACAGCTCGGCGATGGTTTTGTTCATCCCTTGCATGTTATAATGCTGCACGAAGCTCTTGTAGCTAGGTGGGAGTGACTGGAGAATTCTGTCAATGATAGCCTCCTCCGGGAACACAAGTCCCAGATCAGCTATGCGGGTATAGTACCCAGACATCTTCAGTAAGTGCTCACTGACAGACGAATTCTCCTCCATCTTGCAAGCAAAGAATTTATCGGTGGTCTCATACCTCTCGATCTTGGCATTCTTCTCAAAGATGAACTTCAACTCCTGGAACATCTCATATGCTCCATGACGTTCAAAACGCCTTTGAAGTCCTCCTTCCAAGCTATACAACATGGCACACTGTACTACTGAGTAGTCATCCGTACGCGACTGCCAGGCGTTCATAACGTCCACAGAGGCCGGAGCGGGGGGTTCACCTAGCGGTGCATTTAGGACATAAACCTTTTGGGCAGCTGTGAGGATGATCCTCAGATTGCGGAGCCAGTCCACAAAGTTGCTCCCATCATCTTTCAGCTTAGTTTTCTCTAGGAACGCATTAAAATTCAGGGGAGCTACTGCGGGAGCCATCTACAACAAAAGATTTGCAAAGACATCTTAGACTATTGTTCATGATAAGTGAGTTTTAACTAATCAAATTACTTATAACTCCCACTCAAATTGACATCCCTCTGGTCATTCGAGCGTGGCATGATCCAAATCCACCAACCCAAGTCCGATCATCACGTGAGATGAGGTGGTGTCAATGGTGAACATCTTCATGTTGATCATATCTACTATATGACTCATGCTCGACCTTTCGGTCTCCCGTGTTCCGAGGCCATGTCTGTACATGCTAGGCTCGTCAAGTCTAACCCGAGTGTTCTGCATGTGCAAAACTGGCTTGCACCCGTTGTATGCGAACGTAGAGTCTATCACACCCGATCATCACGTGGTGCTTCGAAACGACGAACCTTCGCAACGGCGCACACTCGGGGGGAACACGATTTTATCTTGAAATTTTAGTGAGGGATCATCTTATAATGCTACCGTCGTCCTAAGCAAAATAAGATGCATAAAAGGATTAACATCACATGCAAATCATAAGTGACATGATATGGCCATCAACTCGTGCTTTTGATCTCCATCTCCAAAGCACCGGCATGATCTCCATCGTCACCGGCGTAACACCATGATCCCCATCATCATGATCTCCATCATCGTGTCGCCATCGGGGTTGTCGCGTGCCCACCATGCTCTTACTACTATTGCTACCGTTTAGCGATAAAGTAAAGCATTACATAGCGCTTAATGATTGACACGCAGGTCATACAAAAATTAAAGACAACCCTATGGCTCCTGCCGGTTGCCGTATACATCGACATGCAAGTCGATATTAACTATTACAACATGATCATCTCATACATCAAATATATCTCATCATGTCTTTGGCCATATCATATCACATACATACCCTGCAAAAACAAGTTAGACGTCCTCTAATTTGTTGTTGCATGTTTTACGTGGCTGCTATGGGTATCTAGCAAGAACGCTTCTTACCTACGCAAAGCCACAACGGTGATATTTAAGTTGCTATTTAACCTTCTACAAGGACCGCCTTCGTCGAATCCGATTCAACTAAGATAGGAGAGACAGACAACCGCCAGCCATCTTATGCAACAAAAGTCGCATGTCTGTCGATGGAACCGGTCTCATGTACGTGGACATGTAAAGTTGGTCCGGGCCGCTTCATCCCATAATGCCGCTGAATCAAGAAAGACCAAAGAGGGAAGCAATCTAAACATCAACGCCCACAAACCCCTTTGTGTTCTACTCGTGAAAACATCTACGCAAGAACCTAGCTCATGATGCCACTGTTGGGTAACGTTGCATGGGAAACAAAAATTTTCCTACGCTCACCAAGATCAATCTAGGAGATGCATCTACGAGGGAAGAGTCGGATCCACATACTGTAATGCCCAGGATGGAGTTATACCTCCTACGGGTCGAGGCCCGACTTAAAGGCATAATTCCATCCTAGAATGATCTCAAGTCTGGTAAACTTTGCACAACTCATGTAAAAGAGGGGATAGTAAACTTAAAAATAGTTGGCTTACAATCGCCACGTCACAGAATAACAGTACAAAAGATCACTACAACCCTCTAAGGGCAAAAGCCAAATGTCAAAGTACCAAACTCAGATAAAAAAAACAACCACAGGCGGATCGAATCCTAGTAAGAGACTCCACTACTGATCGTCCGGGTAGCGCACGTAGTAACGACTACGCTCCTCGTCGTACTCCCAATCCAGCTCGGTGCCATCACCTGGATAGCTCACAGCTGGACCTGCATCTGGTGTGTGAAGTAACTGTGAGCCACAGAGGACTCAGCAATCCCGTTCCCGGGTAACAGAACTATTTAAGCCTTTAGGTGAGGAAAAGGCTGAAGAAAGAAATGAGGTGAAGGAACAACAAAGAGTCTGCAGCAGCAACTAGCACTAACTTACGCAAGAGAGAGCGAGAAGAGAAGGCAACGCGAGAAGTGATCACGAAGTGATCCTAGCTACAAGCTCTCAAACATAACCCCTCCGTGTTCAACTCCCGAATCCCTATTCGGAAATTGACAGTCACGGAACACACGCTGGTAGTGTATTAGCATCATTGTGTCAAGTTATCTACAACCGGAATTAACAAGCTCCCATCTGCCACATAACCGCGGGCACGGCTTTCGAAAGTTCAAACCCTGCAGGGGTGTTCCAACTTGACCCATTACAAGCCCACGATCCGCGGAGTCGCAACTCCAAAGTGGGAAGACCCGAGTATCCTCGGAATCCCGTGCTCAAGATATACCGAGCTAAGGTAAGGCTAATCCAGCAAATCCTCCCGGCGTGTCGACACCCTGATAGTAGCCGCGCGTATCTAGGTCTCAGGACACGTCCGGCTGGGCGAAGCTACGGGTTTTTACCAAACCTTGAGTTTCCTCGAGGTGGCCCCGCAGGCTCCCCGTTTCGGACCAACACTCATGTGGAGCACTGGCCCGGGGTTGTTGATTAAGAAAGAGGGTTAATTACTCCCTTATGCATGTTTAGTTTGTTATTAGGCAAATAGAACCAATGTTGGGATTTGCTGGAAAAGACTTAGCACATAGCGGTTTATCGAGGGGGTCCCATACACCCCAACCGTGTTAGGAACGCATAATCAAGGAACATAAAACCGGCTTATACGGATCCTAACGGCATGAGTGGAACAAAACACCAAGCAAAAGGCTTAGCCTTCCACCCTTGCCAATATATAGGTGATTTCAATTAAAGCATTTATATAGTGTGATATAACCCAACCAAACTTCAACATGGAGCAAGCATCTTCACTTCACCTGCAACTAGCAACGCTATAAGAAGGGCTGAGCGAAGCGTACTTAGCCAAGCAACGGTTTGCATAGGTAGGGTGGTTAACATGGCAATTGGTTACAAGTAGGAGGCTGACAAGAAGAACATGGGCATCGAGGCAAAACTATAGATCGAGACTACTAGCAATAGACAAAGATAGTAATGTTATCGGGGTTCGGTCATCTTGCCTGAAGAGAAGAAGTTCGGATCGAAAGAAGGGTCCTCTTGCTCAAACTCGTTGGAAACCTCGTGCTCAACCTCGTTGGAAAACTCGTGCTCAACTTCCGGGTCTAAACAAGACAAACACACCAAGCACCAATCAACACGATGCAATGCGCACTCGAAAAACATGTATGCATGATGGATGCACTAGTGAAGCACATGGAGCACGGAAAACATCACTCAAGCAAAACACCTCAAAACAAGATAACAACCTGATATTATTAATCTACACAGAAAAACACCCAAGTTTGATATAAAGATCGCTGAAATCGGAGTTACGGGCTAAAAGTTATGCCCGAAACAAGATTTGAGCGAAAACTGAAAATTACAGCAACATGGCATCTTTGGAGCTCAAAATAATTAATCTACAGCACTCAAAAAGCATGGCAAAGGACTTGAACATAAACTAGATATAATGTACAGCAACTAGGTCCAAAGTGCACCCCAAACGGAGTCACGGATCAATAGCAATGATCTTGGACATATTGAACTTTGAAATAAAATTCTGGCAGCAGAATTTTATTGAAAGTTTAGAGCAAAAGATAAACATGCTACAGCCACTCAAATGGACATGTGAGGACATGAATGGAAAGACAACAATATATACTACAAGGAACAATCAAAATCCACCCCAAAACTATCATGCTTTGTCCTACAACATCACACGAACATGGCATCGGAACATAACAGATTTCAGACTTAGTGAAATTTCACTAAGTCCTAAAACAGCAATATCATCATAGCATCAAAAAGAGCAAGTTTAAGACACATCTAAACTAAACATGGCAAAGGGTAAGCACCTCATCAAAATACATATGACGGTGATCCCGAAACACACAAGCATGCATCAATGTGGTGAACACACCGATTACAACGAGCTCAACAACATGGCATTTCATAACAAGTAAAAACACAACATGTGAACATGGCATCTTGCAACGATGATAACAAGGAAAAGATAAATCTACCATGCAACCTATCACACTCAACACGTAGTTCGTGACGAGACGAACACGTGGACAAGTCATTTGCCTCGTTTGGACAAACGAGCTAAAAGATATCACAAGTCAAAGGTGGCATGAAAATAACACATAGCAGCAGTTTAAAACATCATACACTCTTGCAACAGCAAAACAAGTGTCAAGATGACATCTAACATGCATGACTACAACAGGTAAAACGTAGAGGGCATCTCCACGAACATCTGGACATATCACACGCACAAAACGGAGCACCACAGTAAAAGTTATGCATGGTCAAAGTATGCATTCTCAGATAACAGATCTGGGGAGTTAGGAAAAAAAACAACCTCAGGAACAGTGCGGGTTCGGCCCGGATGAACAGTACGAGGCCCGGGGGGGAACAGTGGCGGCGGCCCCGGTGAACAGTGGCGGGTGCGGCCCGGCGGAGCAGGCCCGGCTGGCGCACGGCGCGGACGAGCGGCCCGCCCGGGTGGCTGGGTGGCGAAGGCCCACCGCGGCGAGGGGAGGGCGGAGGCCCAAGCGCGCGGCGCGGACGGCGAGCGTGGGCTGGCGAGGCGGCGCACGGCCCGGCCGGTCGGGGCGAGGGGAGGCCCGTGGCCTGGCGGCGCAGAGGCGGAGAG
>LR738713.1:528638883-528660909 GCA_902687465.1 Secale cereale
TACATCTTGGAACTGCCAGGATGAATGGAAAGGAGAGAGTCATGAGCTTCTTCCATTATGAGCTTCCTGAGATCACCTTTGGGAACAACGAGTCTGTCCTCGAAGAACAAGGTATCTCTCTCATCAACACGGAAGCACTTATATTTTGGAGTGCCCTTTGCAATCCCATGTTTCACCTTCTTCACCATGGTATCACTGAGCTGGGCCTCACGGACTTGATCTTCCAAGGTAGGAGCAATCTGGAGATTTGCAAGAAAACCCTGCGGAACAACCTGAAGGTTGAGCTTCCTGAAAGCTTCACAAAGCTCAGGCTGATGTGGCTTGATAAGAAGGCTGTTGCAATATGCCTTTCTGCTCAAAGCATCTGCAATCACATTCGCCTTGCCTGGAGTGTACTCAATGCTGGGGTTGTACTCTTGGATCATCTCGACCCAACGAGTCTGGCGGAGGTTCAGATGCGGCTGTGTGAAGATGTACTTCAAACTCTTGTGATCAGTGAAGATGTCGACCTTTCTGCCCAACAACAGGTGTCTCCACGTAATCAGAGCATGTACCACAGCTGCTAGCTCGAGATCATGTGTGGGATAGTTCTTCTCAGCTGGCTTGAGCTGACGTGAAGTGTATGCCACAATTCTCTTCTCTTGCATAAGCACACCACCAAGGCCTTGAAGAGAAGCATCACAGAACACTTCATAGGGCTTGGATTCATCAGGAGGAATCAGAACTGGAGCTGAGACAAGCTTCTCTTTGAGGGTTTTGAAAGCCACTTCACACTCGGAAGACCAAAAGTATTTGACATTCTTCTGAAGGAGGTTGGAAAGAGGCTTGGCAATCTTGGAGAAGTTCTCCACAAACCTTCTGCAATAGCTGGCAAGACCCAGAAAACTGCGGAGCTGCTTGACGTTCTGAGGAGCTTCCCAGTTGACAATTGCTTCAACTTTCTCGGGATTAACCGCAATGCCGTCAGCTGAGATAATGTGGCCCAGGTACAAAACCTTATCGAGCCAAAACTCGCACTTTGAGAACTTGGCATAGAATTTATGCTCTCTGAGTCGATCAAGAACCAGACGCAAGTGCTTTTCGTGATCTTCTTCATTCTTGGAAAACACCAGAATATCATCCAGATACACAAGCACGAATTCGCCAGTATAGGGGTTGAAGATGTAATGCATCATCCTTGAGAAGGTAGGAGGAGCATTGGCGAGACCGAAGGACATGACGGTATACTCATATGAACCGTAGCTCGTTCTGAAGGCCGTCTTGGGAATGTCTTCCTCGCGAATGCGAATTTGATGATAGCCCATTCGGAGGTCAAGCTTAGAGAACACTTTAGCTCCTTTGAGCTGCTCAAAGAGTTCATTGATGTTGGGGAGCGGGTACTTGTTCTTAATCGTCTTCTTGTTCAATGGCCGGTAGTCAACACAGAGACGCTCCGTGCCATCTTTCTTCTTGACAAATAAGACACCACAGCCCCACGGAGATGTACTCGGTCTGATGAGACCCATACGCTCCTGTTCATCCAACTGTTTCTTCAATTCCTTCAATTCATCTGAAGAGAGCTTGTATGGACGCCGGCAAACAGGTTCGGTGCCCGGCTCGAGTTCAATGACAAACTCCACCTGACGGTGTGGAGGCATGCCTGGAAGTTCTTCTGGAAAGACGTCTTGATATTCATTCACCACTGGAATTTGCTCTATGGCATTAATTTCACCCTTATCATTAAGAGAGAAAAGCCGAATAGTATTATCCCTGGAAGCGAAGATAATCACATCTTCATCAGAATGAGTCAATTTGACTTCCTTTTGAGCACAATCAATGTGAGCATCGTGCTGAGAAAGCCAATCCATTCCGAGAATGAGGTCGATGTCAGAATGACCAAGAACCACCGGTTTAGCCATAAAACGATAATCTCCCATGCGAATGGAAACATCCGGAGCATAGACAGTAGAAGACATACGTCTCCCTGGAGAAATAACTTCCAACCTCTGAGGCAAATTTGAAGTGGCAATACTGTGCTTGGATGCAAAAGGTTGAGACATGAAAGAGCATGATGCACCCGAATCAAATAACACTTTAGCTGGAAAAGAGTTCACTGGAAGGTTACCCAGAATGACATCAGAAGAAGCCTCCGCTTGTGCTGCATTCATCAGATTAACCCTTGCAGCCTTTGGATCATGCCTGACAATAGCGGTACCGACAGGAGGAGGAGGAGGAAGACGCTTCGGATTCGGACATCTGTTGGCATAGTGACCTTTCTGAGTGCATTTGTTGCAAGTCACTTCTGAGAGAGGACGGAACTGAGAGCCACTGGACTTGGAGCCTTGAGACTGAAACTGCTTCTTCGACTGGTTGCTTGGGTTGGGTGGGTGGGAGAAACCACGACCACTAGAGTTCTTGTTGTTGGAGTTGTTGTATGGAGCTCGAATCATTGGAGGAGGAGGAAGCCAGAATTTCTGTTGTTTCGCAGCCAACTGAGACGATGAGGTAGAGTGAACAGCATCTCGAATTCTCTTCTTAGAAGCCTCCATCTTAAGCTGAGCTGCTTCTTGTTTCAAAGCCATGTTATAGAACTTATCGAATTCGTCTGGCTCGAACAGAGTGAGAGCAAGCTGAAGTTCATCTTTGAGACCTCCACGGAACTGATAGATTTTGCTCTTTGCATCAGGAATGTCTTGCTTTGCATAACGAGCGAGGTTTTGGAACTTGACATTATACTGATAGACTGTCATGGAACCCTGCTTGAGGTTGCGGAATTGCTCACGCATACCCTCGATGACACTTGTAGGAATGTGATGCGAGCGGAAATCCTTGCAGAAATTTTCCCATGAGATCACTTGACCCGGCCTTGAGTCTTTGTACTGCTGCCACCAGTCAGCTGCTTGATCTTTCAGTTGGAAGGCTGCAAACTTCACATAGTCATCTTCTTTCACGTTACTGCACTCAAAATGCTTCTTTATGTCGGTCAACCAATCCTCAGCATCAAGAGGGTCGACACAGTAACTGAAAGCTTTAGGATTGTTAGCCAGGAACTGGTTCAGAGTAGCATGGTGCTGCTGGAAGAAGTTGCCTTGGTTCATTGGAACACCCTGATTAGCTTGATTAGCTTGCATCATCTGCATCATCTGCATCATCAACTGAGTGTTCTGAGCAGTAGTCTGCATAATTGCTCTCCAAGCCTCAGGCGGAGGAGGAGGGGAAGGAGGACGTTCTGGAACCTCTTCACCCTCTGGGTTAGCATTCGGAACCCTTTTCGGAGCCATCCTGTAAGAGATGACCACGAATCAGCAACTGATTGACAAAAGGAATAAGCTGAATCAATGGAATGAATTGCAACAAGTCTTCACAATAATCATTCGAACAATAAGAACGAATGAAATCATCCGAACAAGAGGAACGAATGAATTTCTCAGTTAAATGATAACATCAGTCTTCACGAGAAGCCACATAGGGATCAAAAGGATAAAATAATAAAACAACAAGGTACGGAAAAGAACAAACACAAGAGAGGAGTTTCGTTCTAACATCTTTGTGCTGAAAGCATATGAACGCGTTACGAAAAGGTTTTGCAATCCCCGGATCAGCATAGCCAAGGACCCTTTAAGATGCAACTCCTGATAGTAACCTCGGTCATATAACTCCTTCACTCAATGTCGAACCCCGAACTCACTAACCTGCATTCGTTGGAAGAATGCCTACGATCTACTGGATAAAACCCACCTATAGCTTTCCGAAAGATTCCAGTTATGCAATCAGGTGTTGGGGATACATGGGAAGCACCGCGCAATCAACTCTAACCTACATCCAGGTGTATCCATCCTTCAACACATAACCAGTCTTTCTCGGAAACTGTGTACCTCGGACCTTCGAAAAGCATCCACTATAACAAGCTATGGCAATACTCTCGAACTACCTCCCCAGTACTGGGTGATGTCGGGGTTATCTTGCCACTGGCCGTATAGGGGAGATTTTCGATGTCGGCCGTCTTAAGTATTTAGTACTGTCGCGATATGCTTGTTACAATGATACCCTGAAGCTCAACTCCTCGGTAACAGGAGGCATCAGGAACAATATCCTTGTCACAAGAACATCGAAACAATCCCAGAATACTCGCGGGATTCCTAAAAAAAATTTTGTGCAAATTTTGAAGATAGGAGAGACAAGAGCAGACGTCAGGAGTCCTCACCAGAGAGAAAGGGGATGGGAAGCAAAGAAATCCTACCCTCCGATATAATATAGGACTCAAAAAGTTTTCAGTGTGTGCCTAGACTCAACCGTCAACGGTTCGATCAAACAGTGGGGGCTCCTAGGTCGGAGAAGGCTCTGAATACCAACTTGTAATGCCCAGGATGGAGTTATACCTCCTACGGGTCGAGGCCCGACTTAAAGGCATAATTCCATCCTAGAATGATCTCAAGTCTGGTAAACTTTGCACAACTCATGTAAAAGAGGGGATAGTAAACTTAAAAATAGTTGGCTTACAATCGCCACGTCACAGAATAACAGTACAAGTCTCAAACATCATACAAAAAGATCACTACAACCCTCTAAGGGCAAAAGCCAAATGTCAAAGTACCAAACTCAGATAAAAAAAACAACCACAGGCGGATCGAATCCTAGTAAGAGACTCCACTACTGATCGTCCGGGTAGCGCACGTAGTAACGACTACGCTCCTCGTCGTACTCCCAATCCAGCTCGGTGCCATCACCTGGATAGCTCACAGCTGGACCTGCATCTGGTGTGTGAAGTAACTGTGAGCCACAGAGGACTCAGCAATCCCGTTCCCGGGTAACAGAACTATTTAAGCCTTTAGGTGAGGAAAAGGCTGAAGAAAGAAATGAGGTGAAGGAACAACAAAGAGTCTGCAGCAGCAACTAGCACTAACTTACGCAAGAGAGAGCGAGAAGAGAAGGCAACGCGAGAAGTGATCACGAAGTGATCCTAGCTACAAGCTCTCAAACATAACCCCTCCGTGTTCAACTCCCGAATCCCTATTCGGAAATTGACAGTCACGGAACACACGCTGGTAGTGTATTAGCATCATTGTGTCAAGTTATCTACAACCGGAATTAACAAGCTCCCATCTGCCACATAACCGCGGGCACGGCTTTCGAAAGTTCAAACCCTGCAGGGGTGTTCCAACTTGACCCATTACAAGCCCACGATCCGCGGAGTCGCAACTCCAAAGTGGGAAGACCCGAGTATCCTCGGAATCCCGTGCTCAAGATATACCGAGCTAAGGTAAGGCTAATCCAGCAAATCCTCCCGGCGTGTCGACACCCTGATAGTAGCCGCGCGTATCTAGGTCTCAGGACACGTCCGGCTGGGCGAAGCTACGGGTTTTTACCAAACCTTGAGTTTCCTCGAGGTGGCCCCGCAGGCTCCCCGTTTCGGACCAACACTCATGTGGAGCACTGGCCCGGGGTTGTTGATTAAGAAAGAGGGTTAATTACTCCCTTATGCAGGTTTAGTTTGTTATTAGGCAAATAGAACCAATGTTGGGATTTGCTGGAAAAGACTTAGCACATAGCGGTTTATCGAGGGGGTCCCATACACCCCAACCGTGTTAGGAACGCATAATCAAGGAACATAAAACCGGCTTATACGGATCCTAACGGCATGAGTGGAACAAAACACCAAGCAAAAGGCTTAGCCTTCCACCCTTGCCAATATATAGGTGATTTCAATTAAAGCATTTATATAGTGTGATATAACCCAACCAAACTTCAACATGGAGCAAGCATCTTCACTTCACCTGCAACTAGCAACGCTATAAGAAGGGCTGAGCGAAGCGTACTTAGCCAAGCAACGGTTTGCATAGGTAGGGTGGTTAAACATGGCAATTGGTTACAAGTAGGAGGCTGACAAGAAGAACATGGGCATCGAGGCAAAACTATAGATCGAGACTACTAGCAAAAGGCAAAGATAGTAATGTTATCGGGGTTCGGTCATCTTGCCTGAAGAGAAGACGTTCGGATCGAAAGAAGGGTCCTCGTGCTCAAACTCGTTGGAAACCTCGTGCTCAACCTCGTTGGAAAACTCGTGCTCAACTTCCGGCTCTAAACAAGACAAACACACCAAGCACCAATCAACACGATGCAATGCGCACTCGAAAACATGTATGCATGATGGATGCACTAGTGAAGCACATGGAGCACGGAAAACATCACTCAAGCAAAACACCTCAAAACAAGATAACAACCTGATATTATTAATCTACACAGAAAAACACCCAAGTTTGATATAAAGATCGCTGAAATCGGAGTTACGGGCTAAAAGTTATGCCCGAAACAAGATTTGAGCGAAAACTGAAAATTACAGCAACATGGCATCTTTGGAGCTCAAAATAATTAATCTACAGCACTCAAAAAGCATGGCAAAGGACTTGAACATAAACTAGATATAATGTACAGCAACTAGGTCCAAAGTGCACCCCAAACGGAGTCACGGATCAATAGCAATGATCTTGGACATATTGAACTTTGAAATAAAATTCTGGCAGCAGAATTTTATTGAAAGTTTAGAGCAAAAGATAAACATGCTACAGCCACTCAAATGGACATGTGAGGACATGAATGGAAAGACAACAATATATACTACAAGGAACAATCAAAATCCACCCCAAAACTATCATGCTTTGTCCTACAACATCACACGAACATGGCATCGGAACATAACAGATTTCAGACTTAGTGAAATTTCACTAAGTCCTAAAACAGCAATATCATCATAGCATCAAAAAGAGCAAGTTTAAGACACATCTAAACTAAACATGGCAAAGGGTAAGCACCTCATCAAAATACATATGACGGTGATCCCGAAACACACAAGCATGCATCAATGTGGTGAACACACCGATTACAACGAGCTCAACAACATGGCATTTCATAACAAGTAAAAACACAACATGTGAACATGGCATCTTGCAACGATGATAACAAGGAAAAGATAAATCTACCATGCAACCTATCACACTCAACACGTAGTTCGTGACGAGACGAACACGTGGACAAGTCATTTGCCTCGTTTGGACAAACGAGCTAAAAGATATCACAAGTCAAAGGTGGCATGAAAATAACACATAGCAGCAGTTTAAAACATCATACACTCTTGCAACAGCAAAACAAGTGTCAAGATGACATCTAACATGCATGACTACAACAGGTAAAACGTAGAGGGCATCTCCACGAACATCTGGACATATCACACGCACAAAACGGAGCACCACAGTAAAAGTTATGCATGGTCAAAGTATGCATTCTCAGATAACAGATCTGGGGAGTTAGGAAAAAAAACAACCTCAGGAACAGTGCGGGTTCGGCCCGGATGAACAGTACGAGGCCCGGGGGGGAACAGTGGCGGCGGCCCCGGTGAACAGTGGCGGGTGCGGCCCGGCGGAGCAGGCCCGGCTGGCGCACGGCGCGGACGAGCGGCCCGCCCGGGTGGCTGGGTGGCGAAGGCCCACCGCGGCGAGGGGAGGGCGGAGGCCCAAGCGCGCGGCGCGGACGGCGAGCGTGGGCTGGCGAGGCGGCGCACGGCCCGGCCGGTCGGGGCGAGGGGAGGCCCGTGGCCTGGCGGCGCAGAGGCGGAGAGACGGGAGGCCGACGATGTGGTCCCCGGGCCGGCCCGTGACGAGGCGACCTGGCGACCTGGCGACCGGCCCGCTCGGTCGAGCGAAACGGCCAGGCGGCGCGCGGGAGGAGCGCGCGGGAGACCGGCGGGCGATCTCCTGGCGTTGACTTCGGCGCTGGGCTGCTTCGATCGAGGGGATCCTTCGGGATCCCGAAATTGTTTTGGATCTGAGGGAAGAAAAGAGAAAAAAAAAGAAAGGGATCTAGAGGAGGAAGAAGAAGGGGGATGCCCAAATAGACCTAGGGGTCTATATATAGCAGATTTAGACTAGGGTTTGGAGACTAGTGTTGTTTAGGAGCCCTCCGATCGGGATCCAACGGATCCGATCGCGGGGATGATTTAAAAGGACCAGACGGAGATAAAAGAATGCAGTAGGGGTATTTCCGGGACACGAAGTAAGGGCACTTCGGACCCACACGGACAACGGAGGGAAAAGTCAACGGAGTCCAAACGAGACGAGATTTGAGAGGCGGGTTGCACACAACAAAACAACAACACACAACACAACCTCGCGGCACACCGGTAACGAAAAACGCCCGAACAACAAAGTAGGCCTACGGGACGTCACGGACACGTGAGGGAGCTCCGGAACACGAAACGGACAACGGGAAGAAACGCCACGAACCGGAAACAACCCACAACACAAATGCAATGCAATGCACATGTCTACATGATATGAAAGAATGCCACACACTCACACAACAAAACGACGAAAGCCCGAAAGACAAAGAACCCGAAATGGAATTAGATGAAGCCGGGGATATATTATAAGCCCAAAAGGGAAAGTATTACATCCGGGGCATTACACATACCCTTGTAGATCGCTAAGCGGAAGCGTTCAAGAACGCGGTTGATGGAGTCGTACTCGCCGCGATTCAAATCGCCGAAGATCCTAGCACCGAACGGACGGTGCCTCCGCGTTCAACACACGTGCAGCTCGGGGACGTCTCCTCCTTCTTGATCCAGCAAGGGGGAAGGAGAAGTTGACGGAGAAACCCAGCAGCACGACGGCGTGGTGGAGATGGTGGTGGAGGAATTCCAGCAGGGCTTCGCCAAGCACTGCAAACTAGACGAAGATATTCGTGGGAGAGAGAGGGCAGCGCCGAGGCACGAACTTGTGTTGCTGCCCTCCCTCTGCCTCTCTTTATATAGGGGGGAGAGAGGGAAGGGGGCGCCCCTAGGGTTCCCCCTAGGGGGCGGCGGCCAAGGCCAGATGGGGCGGCCAAGGGGGGGGGGCTGCGGCCAGGGTTAGGGTTTCCCCCCCAGGCGCCTTGCCCCCCAAGTCATAGGGGGTGCGGCTGCCCTAGGGGGGCCCAGCCCCTTAGGCGCAGGTGGAGGGGCCTAGGGGGGGCGCACAGCCCCTGTGTGGGCTGTTGCGTCTCCCACTTATGGCCCATAGGGCCCGTAACATTTACCGTGACCCCCGAAACACCTTTCGGTTCTCCGATTCCTTCCCGATGTTCCCCGGAACAATTCCGGACTCCGTTCACTCTCATCCCATATATCAATCTTCATCCCCGGACCATTCCGGAGACCCTCGTCACGTCCGGGATCTCATCCGGGACTCCGAACAACCTTCGGTTACCATGCACTGTTCTCACTAACAACCCTAGCGTCACCGAACCTTAAGTGTGTAGACCCTGCGGGTTCGGAAACTATGCAGACATGACCGAGACACTCCCAGGTCAATAACCAATAGCGGGATCTGGATACCCATATTGGTTCCCACACGTTCCTCGATGATCTCATCGGATGAACCACGATGTCAAGGATTCAGGCAATCCCGTATACAGTTCCCTTTGTCACGTCGGTATGTTACTTGCCCGAGATTCGATCGTCGGTATCTCTATACCTAGTTCAATCTCGTTACCGGCAAGTCTCTTTACTCGTTCCGTAATACATAATCCCGTGACTAACTACTTAGTCACTTTGAGCTCATTGAGATGACGTATTACCGAGTGGGCCCGGAGATACCTCTCCGTCACACGGAGTGACAAATCCCAGTCTCGATCCATGTCAACTCAACAGACACCTTCGGAGATACCTGTAGAGTACCTTTATAGTCACCCAGTTACGTTGCGACGTTTGGCATACACAAGGCACTCCTACGGTGTCAGTGAGTTACATGATCTCATGGTCATAGGAACTTATACTTGACATGCAGAAAACTATAGCGATAACTGATACGATCATAAGCTATGTTTAACGTTTGGGTCTCGTCCATCACATCATTCTCCCAATGATGTGATCCCGCTATGAAATGACAACTCATGTCTATGACCTGGAAACCGCGGTCATCTTTGATCAACGAGCTAGTCCTGAAGAGGCTTACTAGGGACACAAAGTTTGTCTATTTATCCACACATGTATTTAAGTTTCCAATCAATACAATTATAGCATGGATAATAAACGATTATCATGAACAAGGAAATATAATAATAACTCTTTTATTATTGCCTCTAGGGCATATTTCCAACACTGGTTGCGCCAGCCAGCCATCTCCCCACTGTATAAGCCTCTTTGTGAGGCTGGCCTGAAGATTTTGGAAGCGGCCTTTAGACATCCTTCCTTCAGGTGTAGGGAGGCCCAAGTATTTCTCTTCAAATTCAACCTTATCGACCTCAAGCACAGCTCGCACCTCCTCCTGTGCAGTTTCCAAACATGCCTGTCCGAACAATATGGAGCACTTATTCAGATTTATGCTTTGTCCAGTAGCACTTGCATATAGATCTAGCATCTCCTTGACTTTTATAGCTTGTTCATGTGTTGCTTCAAAGAATAGTAAAGAGTCATCGGCGAATAATAGATGTGATATTCCCGGTGCCCTTCTGCTAATTCTAACAGGAGTAATATTTCCAACCTCAACTTCGTGCTTTAGTATGGCCGAAAGCCCGTCCGCAACAAAAAGGAATAAGAAGGGTGATAAAGGGTCACCTTGCCGTAAACCTCTTGACGGTGCAAATGAATCTAGAAGGGTTCCGTTTAGTTTTACCGAATACCTCACCGAGGTGACACATGTCATGATCCAATCAACCCATCGATGAGAGAAACCCAACTTCTGCATCATTTGCTTCAAGAAACCCCAATCAACTCTGTCATACGCCTTTGATAAGTCGAGCTTGTAGGCACAAAAGCTTCTGGTGGGATCTTTTTCTTGCTTTATGTGGTGGATGCACTCAAAAGCTATGAGTGCATTATCCGTGATCATCCTTCCAGGTATAAAAGCACTTTGTTCTGGCGATATAATATCATCCAGAATTGGCCGCAGTCGGTTAACCAAGCATTTAGAGATAACCTTGTAGATTACATTACATAAGATGATAGGTCTAAACTTAGTTAACCTTGAAGGAGTAGGGACTTTTGGGATTAGAGCAATAGTGGTCATATTAACCCCTTCTGGCATCACACCTGATTCAAAAAACTCTTTCACCGACGAGGTTACACTGTCCCGCAGCGTGCTCCAGTTTTGTTGAAAAAAGCGGGCTGGGAAACCATCA
Source organism: Secale cereale (assembly GCA_902687465.1). Lineage (NCBI taxonomy): Eukaryota > Viridiplantae > Streptophyta > Magnoliopsida > Poales > Poaceae > Secale > Secale cereale. The sequence continues at coordinate 528,650,011 of LR738713.1, forward strand.
GGACCCGGGGCCTTCAGCGGCCCTATTTGAAAGAGGGCGTCAGCAATCTCCTCGTTGCTAAAGGGGGCGCACAGCTTAGCGTTATCTTCATCCGACAACACTGCATCAAACAAGTTCAAAACCGGGGCATATGTGAGGTTGGGATCAGATTTAAACATTCCTTGGAAGTACTCATTTGCCATATTCCCCATTGTCGCCTCATCTGAATGTTTAACCCCGCTGTCATCAACTAGTTCACGGATTTTGTTCTTTCTAGCTCGCCAAACTGCCTTGCTTTGAAAATACTTTGTGTTCCTGTCACCCTCCTTCAACCAGCTTATTCTAGACCGTTGGAGCCATAACATCTCTTCCTGGTACAGTAACTCGTTCATTTTATCGGTTATACGCTGTATGTCCCGGCGATCAGCATTCATATGCATTAGTTCCTCTAGTTGTGTTCTGGATTTTGCAAGTTCTCGTGTGATGTTACCAAACTTTTTCCTGCTCCATATGCCCAGCGTCGACATAGTTTTCTTGAGGGTCGTCTGTAACTGCTCGAGATTCCCAATCGGACCTGCCTCTTCCCAGGCTTGCTGTACCAGTTCAGGTAGTTCCCCACTTCGCTCCCAAAATATCTCATACTGGCGCCTTCGTCCTCTGTTCGGTCCCGAGTCCGGAGTGCCTTTGAGGAAGATAGCCACATGATCCGAGCAAGGTGACACAACATGGGTAACTACCGAGAAGGCAAACATATTTCTCCAGGCGCTAGAGGCCACCGCACGGTCCAAACGTACTCGTACATTTGCTGTTCCACTCCTCCTATTATCGTATGTGAACGGCACTCCTGAGAAGCCTAAGTCCACCAGTTGGCAAACCTCCAGCGTATCTCTGAAAGCTGTCATTTGTCCTTCAGATCTTGATGTGGCAGATAAGTGCTCGAAATCCCATAGGCACTCATTGAAATCCCCGATCACTAACCAAGGCAGGTTTGATCTCCTCACAGGAAAATCAAGTAAACCTGTTGATTCTTGTTTGGAATAAAAAAAGTTAACCTGTTGACTGATCAAAATCGCCACTGAAAGAAAGTCTGAGTGCTGGGGGTAGTGACTAGCGAAAATTTGGTCAGGTTACTAGGTTAGGTCAACTGGGTTAAACCCATCGTCGAACTTCCTCGTAAAAAAAGAAAAATCGTCGAAGCACGAGCCAAGCCCATGAAAAGTATCTGTAAATCTATACAAGCTGGCATTCTTGTACTCCCTTCATTTCTTTTTAGTCTGCATATAAAATTTGATCAAAGTCAAACTTCGTAAAGTTTGACCAAATTTTACAATATTGATTTCATGACACATCTAACAATATTGATTTATTATTTTGAATCTTAATATATTTTTTTATAAACTTAGTCAAAGTTGACAAAGTTTGACCTTGGCTAAATCTTATATGCAGACTAAAAAAAACTGAGGAAGTCTGTAGCACGCAGAATGCGCGAGAATGATTTTTTAGCAGTGCGAGACGGAGCTGCGTCTCGCCTTGGCGAGCACACTACAGAACCGGCCCTTTACTGTAGCAGCGACGCGAGCTTCCCCTGTTTGGTTTCTATCGCTTATTTCATTGTTTGCGGCGTGTATTTTTTTGTCCTCTTCAGTTTTATTTGTTTCTTTATCGGTTTTCACTGGCTTTCTTCGGTTTTCTAAGAAAAACATTTGTTTTTTGCCCTTTTCCCATTTTGTCAACAAATGTCTACATTTTTCGGTTTTTCTTATATATCAGGAAAAAATGTACATGTTTAATTTTCTTTCTTTCAAATAAACGATAAATATTTCTCCAAATATATATGTTTCAATGTCTATTTTTTCATATATATTGTATTTTTTGGTATACATATAAATATTTATATACACATTCAATATTTTTAAGTACATTTTTTTCTTCAAATACACGCTTTTGAACAAATTTCTGAATACGTGTTAACCAATTTTCAAATAAACAACATATATATGCCCCTGATGAAATTGTAAGCATCCTGAGATGTGTCAGGTTCAACGAGAAACCACCACTTTTATGAAACTTATGTACGCAGCCGCCGCCTCCTCCTTCTCTTGAGAAAAGAACTTAGGGTTCCTCCTCCTTCCGTTGGCGCCGCCGCCGGCCCGCCTCGTCTCCGGTGGCCCTAGGGCCATGGAGGTGCGGTGGATCCCAGCCCTTGCTGACGAAAGGGATCTTCATCCGTTTTTTGGTGTTTTTGTGAGTTCGTTGAGGGATTGTGTCCTACTCAGAAAGACTAGGCGGTGACGATTCTCTGAAGATGGAATAAGGTTCTCCCCGCCTAGCCCACATTCCGGTGATGCGTCTAGCTTTGTCAGAGGGCATGTGGATGTGTGTCTCTGCCGGATCTTGCGGGATTCGGTTGGTGTTGGACTGCTGGTCTTCAGTGGATTCGCTTGGATCTAGTATTTGTTCATCTTTGTTTGTGTGTCTACAGGTTGAATTCTTTTAATCTATACTTCACATCATTGGTGTTGGTTGTTGTTTTGTTGCAATGTACTTAGCACGATGACTTCCCCAACTGTTTACTACAACAAATTCGGTCCGGCTCCATTGAGGGAGGGGTGATGACGGCGGTGTGTCTTCGGCTCGCTCCAATGCTTTTAGTCATCGCTAGGTGGTCTATGATGAATAGATCGAAAGTTTTCTCGAATTGAATATATGTTTGAAACACATTTCTTGAATGATGCATTTTTCCTTCAAAAAAACATTATGTGAACATTTTTACATTGTAACACTTTTAAGAAATGTCACAACCTTATTTTTTAACGCATGACTGTTTACAAAACTTGTTTTTTGAATTATGCAAACATTTTTTGCATTGTATTTTTTCAAATTTTAAAAAATGAATGAATATTTTTGAATGTGACAAACAGTTTTTGATGCCATCAACATTTTATTTTAAATTACACTAATAATAAATTACATTGTGTTAGCAATTTTCAAATTCAGGGTGGAAATATATCTATTTATATTTTTAAAAAATACAAACAAATTTAGAAAACGATAAAAGAATGCATTTTGTACAGGTTATGGGCTGGCCCATTTAGGACGTCTTTGAGGTAGACGGGGCATGCTTCTACCAAGCTCCTCCTGTAGCCTATGGTGCCATTAGAGGGAGTTGAATCACCTCAAAAAAAGAAGAAGAGAGAGTTGAAGCTCAGGCGCGCGTTAAGCGGGCCGTAGTCAATTGAAAGCTTCTCTGCTTGCTCGTTCCTTCTCTCTCTCGCTCCGTGTTCGCGGTTGACCGGCCGTGATTGAGTGTTGACAAGTTCATATTTTTTTATGAAAAAAGATTATAAAAAAGCAGAAAAGTTAACAAAATTCGATAAAGTTGGAAAATTTGAAAAAGTTCATCAATTTTAAAGTAAAAACTTCTCAAATTTGGAAAAAAGTTAATCAATTATGAAAAAAATTACGATTTTTTTTTAAAAACATTGATATTCAAAAAGGTCCTTCAGAATTGAGAAAAACGTCAATTTGAAAAAATAACCGATTTGACACAAAGTTGATCAAATTTGATAAAAGTCCATCTAATTACAAAAAAAACATCCATCTTGAGAAAATGTTCATTAATTTTTAAGAAAAATTTCATGAATTTTTAAAAATTTCATCGAACGATAAGAATGAAAAAGAAGAAAGGAAAAAAGAAAAGATAAAAAAGGAAAAAGGAAAAAGGAAAAAGGAAAATGAAAAGTAGAAGGAATAAAAGAAGAAAAGAATGAGAAATATGTACGTAATCACATGACGTGGGTGACGAGGTTACATACCTAGGGTAGGGTCACAGGCCTGATCAAGGTACCCCGCCCAAGGTCACTACCCGAGAAGATCAAAAGACAAGACCTATGACAGTAAAGACAGTCGACTGAGACGGTCCAAAGAGACAGTCCACTCGACTGACTCTCATACGCAAGACGACTCAACTCCACTCGACCGATCTAGGCACTCGACCTCCGAAGGTCAAACATCGCTTGAGATAGCAACGGTCCTGTATTTACTCGCTGTAGTAAACACCTTAATTATCCTTTACTGCAGGCGTTACCAGTAACGCGTGCCTTGATGTACATTATGCCCTTGGTAACGTGGAGCATGGCTGGGGTCCTGGCGCACTATATAAGCCACCCCCCTCCTCCAGAACAAGGGTTCGCACCTGTGTAACACACCTATACATATATCAGTCGACCAAGCCTCCGGGCACCGAGACGTAGGGCTATTACTTCCTCCGAGAAGGGCCTGAACTCGCTAACACCCTGTGTACAACTTCACCATAGCTAGGCCCTTACCTCTCCATTCGTACCCCCTACCCTTACTGTCAGACATAGAACCACGACAGTTGGCGCCCACCGTGGGGCAAGGCGTCTTAGCGACATCTGGTGAACTTGCGATCTCTTCTCCGACCACTTTCATCATGGTGTCAGGCGGCGGTTTGGCGTTGGGCCACGAGATCCGGCTCGGCGCGCTGGTCTTCATCGCCGACGACTCCGCATGGCTCTAGGAAGCCCCTCTCGACGACGAGGTTGTGCCCGCCCGGGGAACAGCGCACTTTCGCGCCGGCGCCGGCGGCGTACTCCTGCTGCAGCCATCGACTCGGTACTCATCATCCCCCATCTCCGCCGGACGCCGCCGCAAATGATCCGGTCGTTCGCGGCTCCAGCGATGGGTGAAACACGCGGTGGCCCGCCAAACGGCCACCCCTCAAGTCACGACCATTGAGCCCGACGGTTACCTTTATGGGCCGGCCGACCAGTCGACCGGGCTCGAAGATTCCGTTTCTGAGTGCGGAAGCAGCGATCCCGCGGCGGAAATCCTCATGGTTGATTCGCGCCGCAGCCCGCCGGGTTTTCCTCGCGGCGAGAACGGCGACAGCGGCGGCGATTGAGCGCACGACAATGACGGTTACATCCCTCAGCCCCTCACCTCTGAGCAAAGGGCTGAGCTTTGTCGCCGCAACGGAGATGCACTCTTCACTCCCATCGTGGGAGATTCCCTAGAGGCTCTGGCCCTCAAAGCCACACGCTTGGCCACCTTGGCCGAGCGCGCGCGCTTAGAAAATATCCAACGCTCACTCGACGAGCAGGCCCGCCGACTGGTCCCCGAGTCCAGTCGACGGCCGCGGCAATCGCGTCAGCGCGAGACTCAGGTGTTTCGCACACCAGTCCAAAACCTCGAGGCCGCGGCTCGTATCGCGGAGTCGATTCAACCCTCCCAATCGGAAGCTGGGAGAGGTCTTCAGCAGATCCGAGCTTTGCTCCGAACGGCTGAAGAACAAAACGCGGCTGTTTCTCAGTCGCGCAACAAAATTCATAGCAGATCCGTGGCTGCAGACACCGTATGGTCGGCCCACAGTCCAAGATCGCCCCCGAGGCGTGAGCAACGTGGCCCGCGGCAAGACCGGCACCTGGGTCGGAACGATGATACACTCGACCGTCGACACGGACGCTACGACCGCCGTCGAGCCCCTACCCCTCCTCCGGGAAGTGGGTCGCACTCGCCCCAGCGGCACGTAGGCAGGCGCCTGTGAGATGACGAGCGGAGGATTCCCCCTGATCCCCGGCGGCCAGGTTTTGATGCGAGGTCCATCCTTGTGCAAGGTCGAGTCGACCGTAACCGGGCATCCAGAGACGAGCGAGGCGGAGACCAACCAAGTTGCAGCCGAGCGCCGGCCTCTGGGCCTGAATGCTTCTGTAGTGCTATCAGAGCCGCGAAGATCCCCCCGAACTTCAGGCTGGCGGCAGGAGTAAGCAAGTTCACCGGTGAGTCGAAACCGAACACTTGGTTGGAAGACTACCGAGTGGCCGTGCAGATTGGAGGCGGCAACGACGACGTGGCCATGAAGCACCTCCCCTTGATACTGGGAGGCTCCGCTCGGGCGTGGCTCAACCAGTTGGCCCCCAGGAGTATATACAGTTGGGAAGAGCTCGCTCGGGTTTTCGTTCGGACCTTCGAAGGCACCTGCAAGCGGCCTGCTGGACTAGCAGAACTTCAACACTGCACGCAGAAGCCGAGTGAAACTTTGAGGGACTACATTCAACGATGGACCACTTTGCACCACACGGTGGAAAACGTGTCTGAGCACCAGGCGGTGTGCGCTTTCAAGGAGGGCGTGCGTAACCGAGAGTTAAATCTGAAGTTTGGCCGAACAGGCGACATGTCCCTGTCGCGGGTGATGGAGATTGCCAGTCGGTATGCCAACGGTGAGGAGGCCGATCGGCTCCGCAGCGGCAAGAAACCAATCAGGCAGGATGAGCAGAATTCCAATCGGAAGAACAAGCGCAAGGCCGACCCAGCCGCACAGGGAGAGGCTGCGGTGGCTAATCAAGGAAAGGGAAAAGGGAAGCCAAAAGGCTCCTGGGCCCCCAAGAAGAGAAAGGGTCAGGCTGGAGATGATATGCTCGACCAGCCGTGCCCCATACACACGAAGAAAGATGAAGAGGGAAACTTGGTGTATCCCAAGCACACCACTCGGCAGTGTCGGCTCTTGATCCAGAGTTTCCAGAAAGATCAGTCGACTGAGAAAGGGAAGGAATCAGAAGAATCTGAAGACAAGGAAGGGGACGGAGGCTACCCCCGTATCAACTCCACTTTGGTGATTTTCGCGGACGTCGAGAGCAAAAGTCGACTGAAAATCATCAACAGAGAAGTAAGCATGGTTGCCCCGGCGATCCCCACGTTCTTGAAATGGTCGAAGACCCCCATCACATTTGACCAGTCCGATCACCCAGCGCACATTGCCACCCCTGGGCGGCAGGCGCTGGTGGTCGACCCAGTTATCGAAGGCACGCGCCTGACCAGAGTTCTGATGGATGGGGGCAGTGGCTTGAATATCTTGTATGCAGCAACCCTCCGGGATATGGGCATTCCGATGTCCAAGCTGAGGGAAAGTAACATGAGGTTCCACGGGGTAATCCCCGGGAAGAAAGCCGACTCACTTGGCCAGATCTCACTCGACGTAGTATTTGGTGAGTCCAAGAACTACCGAAAGGAGAAGCTGACGTTCGAAGTGGTGGACTTCAATAGCGCCTATCACGCCATCCTGGGTAGGCCCGCCTACGCCAGGTTCATGGCTGGACCATGTTACGTCTACCTCAAGCTGAAGATGCCGGGACCCAACGGCGTCATAACCGTCACTGGGAACCGACAGAAAGCGGAAGAATGCTTCCAGAAAGGCTCGAAGATCGCTGACGAGCAAATGGCAGCAGTAGAGATGGAGGAGTACCAAAAGAGAGTGGATCCGAGTGACCTGCTAAGGGCGAAGAAGCCGCTTCCGAGTCAGCTTTTCAGTCGGCCGGGGACACAAAACACGTGCACATCCACCCCATCGACCCCAACGCAGCGCCGACCCACATCTCCACCACACTCGACAGCAAATAGGAAGAAGCGCTCATCCAGTTCCTCTATGAGAACTGGGACATCTTTGCATGGAATCCATCGGACATGCCGGGTGTGCCAAGGGGGCTGGCTGAGCACCATTTGCGAGTCGACCCTAAAGTGAAACCTGTGAAGGAACATCTCCGTCAATCCGCTGCGGAGAAGTGAAAGGTGATTGGCGAAGAAGTGGCTCGACTCCTAGCAGCGGAGTTTATCCGCGAGATATACCACTCCGAGTGGCTCGCCAACGTCGTCATGGTCCCCAAGAAGGACAAGTCTCTCCGCATGTGCATCGATTTCAAGCACATCAATCGGGCCTGCCCGAAAGATCATTTTCCTCTTCCCCGCATCGATCAGATAGTCGACTCGACTGCGGGATGTGAACGTTTGTCCTTTCTGGACGCATACTCCGGGTACCATCAGATCCGTCTGTTCGGGCCCGACGAGATCAAGACAACTTTCATCACCCCCTTCGGGTGTTTTTGTTATGTCACCATGCCTTTCGGCCTCAAAAATGCCGGCGCTACCTTCATGCGCATGATCCAGAAGTGCTTGATAAAGCAAATCAGTCGGAATGTCGAGGCATACATGGATGACATTGTGGTCAAGTCACGGAAAGGTTCCGACCTACTGACCAACCTCGCTGAGACATTCGCAAGCCTCAGAAGCACACCCAGCCAGTGCTCGCTGCCCCAGTCAGCGGAGAGCCTCTTCTGCTGTATATCGCTGCCACCGGACAAGTCGTCAGTACTGTACTCACGGTCGAGCGGGAAGAAGAGGGCAAGACATACAAGGTCCAACGCCCGGTCTATTATATATCCGAAGTTTTGACTCCCTCCAAGCAAAGGTATCCACATTACCAAAAGCTCGTGTACGGGATTTACTTGACCGCAAAAAAGGTTGCCCATTACTTCTCGGACCATTCAATCTCAGTCGTCAGTGACGCCCCACTATCAGAGATACTAAACAACCGAGATGCAACCGGTCGAGTGGCAAAATGGGCGATTGAACTTCTTCCGTTAGATATCAAGTTTGAAGCGAAGAAAGCCATCAAGTCTCAGGCCATAGCGGATTTCTTGGCTGAGTGGATAGAACAGGAGCTGCCGACTCAAGTCCAGTCGGACCATTGGACTATGTTCTTCGATGGGTCCAAGATGCTGAACGGATCCGACGCAGGCGTGGTCCTGGTCTCTCCCAGGGGCGACAAGCTCAGCTACATCCTTCAGATCCATTTCGATTCATCAAACAACGAGGCCGAATACGAAGCACTTTTGTATGGGTTGCGTATGGCCATCTCACTCGGCGTCCGTCGCCTGATGGTCTACGGCGACTCCGACCTAGTGGTGAACCAAGTGATGAAAGAATGGGACGTCAGGAGCCTGGCAATGACCAGTTATTGCAGTGTAGTGCGGAAGCTTGAAAAGAAGTTCGAAGGCTTAGAGCTCCATCATGTGCCCAGAGCAAAGAATCAGCTAGCCGACGACCTCGCAAAAATCGGGTCGACTCGGAGGTCTATACACAAGAATGTGTTCCTGGAGCATCTGCACACCCCCTCTGTCAAAGAAGACCCCTTCACGGAAGAGCCCCCGTAGCCAGTCAGCGCGACGGATCTGACTGAGGTCGAAGTACCTGCCGTGGTCGACTTGATCATGGAAGTCCTAGCGATTACGCCGGACTGGACTGTGCCATATATATCATATCTGCTCAGGCAAGAACTCCCAAAAGACGAAGAAGAAGCGCGCCAGATCGTCCGCCGATCCAAGGCGTTCACAGTCATCCAAGGTCAGCTCTACAGAGAAAGCGTCACCGGAGTCGCCCAGCGCTGCGTCGATCCAGAGGAAGGTCGACTGATCTTGGATGAAATCCACTCGGGAACTTGCGGCCACCACGCCTCCTCTCGGACTATCGTGGCCAAAGCATACCGAGCCGGGTTCTACCGGCCTCGCGCCAACGAGATGGCCAAGGATATTGTGGACAAATGCGCAAGTTGCCAGTTCTACTCCAACATGTCACACAAGCCGGCGTCCGCCCTGAAGACCATTCCGCTAGTATGGCCCTTCGCAGTTTGGGGGCTGGACATGGTCGGCCCTTCAGGACAGGCAGAAGCAGATTCACCCACCTTCTGGTGGCAGTCGACAAGTTCACGAAATGGATTGAGGCCAAGCCCATCAAGAATCTCGAGTCGAGCACCGCCATCAGCTTCATCAGGGAACTAATATTCAGATATGGGGTCCCCCACAGCGTCATCACAGACAACAGCTCCAACTTCGACTCGGATGAATTCAGAGCTTTCTGCGCTTCCCAAGGAACGCGAGTCGACTACGCCTCCGTGGCACATCTGCAGTCGAATGGACAAGCAAAAAGAGCAAATGGTTTGATTCTCCAAGGCCTAAAGCCGCGGCTCATGCGTGATCTTAAGCATGCCGCCGGGGCTTGGGTAACTGAACTGCCATATGTCCTATGGGGTCTGAGGACCACTCCAAACAGGTCGACTGGCCGCACCCCTTTCTTCTTGGTCTATGGAGCCGAGGCTGTGTTGCCAAGCGACTTATTGCACAACGCCCCCAGAGTGGAACTCTTCTCCGAAGCCGAGGCAGAGCAGGCTCGTCAGGATGCAGTCGACCTTCTGGCAGAGGAAAGAGAAATGGCCCTGACCCGGTCGACCATCTATCAACAGGACCTGCGCCGATTCCATGCTCGCAACGTAAGAAGCCGAGCGTTCCAGGAAGGAGACCTAGTCCTTCGAGTGCATCAGAAACGTCCACACAAGCTCGCCCCGGCCTGGGAAGGCCCGTTCATCATCACCAAGGTGCTGCGCAACGGAGCATACCACCTCTACAATGTAGCCCAGAAGAAAGACAAACCTCATTCATGAAATGCGGACCTGCTCTGCCGCTTTTACACTTGAGACACTCGACGGTCGAGTTGTAATAAAGATTCCCCAATTAGTTTCAAAGACAAGTTAGCAATGATCCTTTAACCGTTGATGTCCTCTAAAATCATTGGCCTTCAAAATCCCCCAGTGGGTGCTTAGCTGCGGTCCTCTGTGCTACGTTACAAGTATGAAGTGGCTCTGTCTCCCGAGCTTCGCCACAAATACAACGTACCTCAGAGCCACCTAAGTTACAAACATCTACTCCGAGTGAAGAGCAACCCTCTCACTCGGGGGCTTAGCTGCAACCCCGTGACTCGCCTAAGTTACAATCATCTACTCTGAATGAAGAGCAACCCTCTCACTCGGGGGCTTAGCTGCGGTCCTCCGAGCTACGCTACAAGTATAAAGCGGCTCGGTCCTCCGAGCTCCGCCACAAATACAATGTAGCTTGGAATCGCCTAAGTTATATACATCTACTCCGAGTGAAGAGCGACCCTCTCACTCGGGGCTTAGCTGCGACCCCGTGATTCGCCTAAGTTACAATCATTTACTCCGAGTGAAGAGCAACCCTCTCACTCGGGGGCTTAGCTGCGGTCCTCCGAGATCCGCCACGAATACAACGTAGCTTGGAA
>LR738713.1:528661126-528673229 GCA_902687465.1 Secale cereale
TACTCCGAGTGAAGAGCAACCCTCTCACTCGGGGGCTTAGCTGCGGTCCTCCGAGCTACGCTACAAGTATAAAGCGGCTCGGTCCTCCGAGCTCCGCCACAAATACAACGTAGCTTGGAATCGCCTAAGTTATATACATCTACTCCGAGTGAAGAGCGACCCTCTCACTCGGGGGCTTAGCTGCGACCCCGTGACTCGCCTAAGTTACAACCATTTACTCCGAGTGAAGAGCAACCCTCTCACTCGGGGGCTTAGCTGCGGCCCTCCGAGCTACGCTACAAGTATAAAGCGGCTCGGTCCTCCGAGCTCCGCCACAAATACAACATAGCTTGAAATCTCCTAAGTTATAAACATCCACTCCAAGTGAAGAGCAACCCTCTCACTTGGGGACTTGGCTGCAGACGTCGACTCAAAGATTCAAGCGATTAAAGAAGAGCGGCAAACCGAAGGATCAAAATCAGATAAAAGCCCCGCAAGATTCGGGCAAGAGTGCTCGGGCCACAGGCCCACGAGAGTTTAACGATTATAAGTCCATGCGGCATTCCGCGACAAATGAGATTAAAGTTTTGAAGTCATTCCTCGGGAGGGGGCGGACTCGCAGGCGCGACGAACTCGTCCAGGTCGATCCCGTCGGCAATACGAGTGGCGGCTTCCAAGAAGGTCTCCATAAACGACTGGAATTGGAGCTCCTTCGTGTTTGCAGCCTTAAGCGCCGCAAGCCTCCTCTCCTTCACCTCCTTGCAATGCACACGGACCAAGGACAGCGCCACATCGGCTCCTCCCCGGGCAGCTGACTTCTTCCACTCCTGCACTCGGTTGGGGACCTCATTGAGTCGAGTCATCAGGGACTCGAGGTCGTTCTCCTGCACGATCCCCCTCCAGAGCGCGGCGTCGATTCGGGCCATCACTGCCATCAGTCGTCCCAAATAATCCGTGGCCGCAGTAAGGCGGGACTCCAGCCTCAGTATGTTCATGGATACCTCGTCCTTCACGATGGAGTTGGTTGGGTCCAAGCCAGGTTCAACCCGTCCAGTCTCCTCTTCGAAATTACGACAAAACTCTGCACCAAAAACAGCAAGTCGAGTCAACAGATAAGATATGGGTCGACCGATCCAATTTTAACCAAGCTGAAGGAGGCATACCTTCAAGCACGAGATACCATTTCTTGGTGATGTCGCCCAGATACGCCTCAAGATCAACCCTCTTCTGAAAGAGAGCCTCATACTTGTCGTTCAGGGCAGCCTTGGACTTCTTCAGCTGAGTCACCTCTTGATTGGCCACGTCGAGCGAGCCTCTCAACCTGACGATCTCCGCCTCGAGCGCACCCACAGAAGCCAACTTCTTCGCCGCCACTTCCGCCTTCTCTTGGGCTGCCTACTGCGCCGCCGCCAGGTCAAGGTCCTTTTGCTCCAAGGCCGCCTTCAGTCGACCTACCAAAGCCGCCACTGGACAGATGAACATGAAGGAACACAAGGCACATCTATCAAAAAGTCAGTCGACAAAAGGTCAGGGTCAGTTACCAGCCGCATCATCCTGCATCTTCTTCAGGTGGTCCCGAGCCAACTGCAAGTCGAGGTTAAGTTGGATTTGCTTCTTCTCAAGATCAGCAAACTTGGCCCCAAACTCGCAAGATTTCTGCATCAACACGACAAAGCAAGATTATAAGACTACAGTCGTGTCAAAATACTCAACCGCAGTCTCGGGGACTACACCCAGTGGGTGCATTGAGCGTGCCCCCACTAGTTTCACTCGGCCGATATCAGCCCGGCTCGAGCTAAAAAAAACACACACAAACAGCAAGGAGTTCTATAGTAAGACCATGGCCGACCGCCAGCAGTCAACCACGGTCTCGGGGACTATACCCAGTGGGTGCACTGAGCGTGCCCCCACTGGTCTCACTCGGCCGAGATTAGTCCGGCTCGAGCTCAAAAAAGAAGAAGGAGAAAACACCCAGTGGGTGTGGTGTTTTACGAAACAAAATGGCAGATTCTCCCGAAACCAAAGACTACTTCAAAGAAGATAACATACCTGGACGTTGGCCCGGAGAGCAGAGCTGGCGTCGTAAGCCGCCATGCTGGCCTCGTACGCCGCCTTCGTCCTCTCCATCATCACCTCCGCCTGGCAAACGGCCTCTTGAGCCGCCCCCACAGGATCCTCCGGGAGGCGGTAGGAAGAGAAGAGAACTGACGAAGCGGCGGGTACAGGGTCGACATCAGGAACGGGCGCTGGGTCGACAACTGGAGTAGATGCTGGGTCGACGACTGGAGCGGGCGCTGGGTCGACGATCGGCGCAGGCGATGGGTCGACGACACGCATGGTCGACACAGGGACGACGAAGGATACAGTGGCTCGGGCCGCATCCTCCTGTCGCTGGGCCTCCGAGCCAGAAGGCATCTTCCGGCCCTTCTTCCCTGTGCGCTGACGGTCCCCTCCCAACCGCTCCTCGTCTTTGTCATCATCCGGAAGCTTGATGACAAGGCGCGACACTTCGAGTCAAGCAGCAAGCTAAGTTCAGTCGACCATAGCCCGCGGAAGAAAATAAGAATAAGACAGGTTTCATAGAGCCCACACCTGCGCGGGATGTCGCGGCGTCTGCGGTCTCCTCATCATCTCGACCCCGGTCGATATCCATCGAGGTCGTGGAAGCGGCGGCTCTGGAAGGTTCACTCAGGAGATGAGTCGACGGAAGTTACAGTCGACCTCCAAGAAGCATAAGCAAACAAGACCAAGCGGCACTTACGTGGAGGCGATAGGCACATCCACCTTGATCCTGGGCAAGGCCATCCGGGGCTTGGTGGTAGTGACCTTGGGCTGCTTGGGCGTCTTCTCGGCGGGGTCAGGAGTGGCCGTCCGAGTGCGCTTAGGCGTCCGAGAGCCTGAGGGACCCGCCTGAAGACGTGCGGCCCCTGGGTCGTGCCTCTCCTTGGATCGACGCTCATCACGGGGAGGCGACTCGACCTCCTCCCCGCTGCTGTAGTCCTCGCTCTCCTCGGTCTCCTCCTCTGACTTCCACTCGGCAGCGTCGCCCGTGCCCTCTTCGCCCTCTTGGACCAAGTCCCCGTTGGGTAGCGAATACATCTCTGTATAGATCTGCAAAGAAAATAAGTTTGACCAAATATCAGTCGGACCCATCGATACAAATCACAAGCCAGTCGACAGATGCGTCACTCGGAAGCAGAATACTAACCTTGTCAGGCAGGTGGTCAGCATCGAACGGGATGATCCTCCCAGACCCCCTGGGGTTGTCCTTATTCCCAGTGATGCTCTTCAAGCACTGCACCACGTACTTCGGGTCGGCCGCCTCCGGGTGGACTCCCGACGAGTCGTCGGTGCCGGAATACAGCCACATCGGGTGGTCCCGGGCTTGGAAAGGCTGGATCCTCCGCGCGAGATACACCTCAAACAGGTCCATCCCCATGACCCCCGCGCGGACTAACTGGACGACCCTCTCCATCAACATGTCTACTTCGGCCCTCTCAGCCTTACTCACTATAATCGAAGGAGGTGGGCTGGCTCGACCTAGAGTAAATGGAGGAAGGCCAGTCGACTGACCCGGAGTTGGACTGTCCTTGTAATAAAACCAAGTCGACTGCCAGCCCCGAATCGACTCCGGAAGGTTCATGGGGGGAAAGGCGCTCCTATTCCTAAGCTGGATCCCGAGCCCGCCGCACGCCTGGAGGACGTGCGTCTTGCCGTCACTCGGGTTCACCCTCATGACGGTTTGCGAGGGACAGGTGAAGATGTGTTTGAACAAGCCCCAGTGCGGTCGGCAACCAAGGAAGTTCTCGCACATAGAAACGAAGGCAGAGAGGAAGGCGATGGAGTTGGACGTAAAGTAATGCAACTGGGCACCAAAGAAGATCAAGAACGCGCGGAAGAAAGGATGCGGGGGCGTAGAAAAACCTTGGTCGACGTGGGTGGCGTGGAGTACACACTCGCCCTCCCGCGACCGGGGCTCGAGCTCTCCCCCCGGCGCCCGCCAGGAGCCGCGGGCAATCAACCCCTCCTCCTCCAGCTCCTCTAGATCCTCCACCACGACGGTGGACCGGATCCAATCTCCCTGGATCCATCCAGCGGGGAGTCCGGACCTTGACGACGAACCACTCCGGCCAGCTCGCCTCCCCTTCCCCGACGCCGCCTTCTTGGAGCGCTCCATGGCTGCGGTCTTGTCTTTTCCCATGGCTCGCACGCCGACGGTCGCTGCGGAGAGAGGCGAGAAGAAACAAGGGCGCACCAGAGAAGCTGAGGCAGACGGGAGAAGATTGGGCGCACAGTGCCCCCCGCTGCGGGCTCGGTGCGCCTTTATAACGGCCCGGTCGAGTGGCTGACCGGTGGCCCCGAGCAATCCTATCAGATCCCATAACAAACGCTAGCGCGATACGTGGCGAAAAAGGAGGCGCAGGAATCGAGGCATTCGAACCGCACCTCTCCGATTGATGCGGCACGTCCCGCCCCGCACGCTTCCCCAAATTTCGAAAGCCCCGCCGAATCCGGCGACCGAAGGGTAACCGATCCCGTCGAAAACGGCACGCGCTCACGGCGCCCGACGCCTAGCGCAAAGTCCGGTCGACACAAGAAGTCCAATCGACGCAAGAAATCCAGTCGACGCTGGAAGCAGCTATCTCACTCAACGGCTTCAGAATCGATCAGGACGACCAAGACACAACTGAGGGAGCCTGCCCAAGTCACGAGCTCCGAAACAATGTACCCCAAGGACGTCGAACCAAAACCAGAGCTTCCCTCAGCATCCCCTTGTTCAAGCCTCAATCCATTCGGGGGCTACTGACGAGGTTACAGACCTAGGGTAGGGTCACAGGCCTGATCACGGTACCCCGCCCAAGGTCACTACCCCAGAAGATCAAAAGACAAGACCTATGACAGTAGAGACAGTCGACTGAGACGGTCCAAACAGACACTCCACTCGACTGACTCTCATACGCAAGACGACTCAACTCCACTCGATCGATCCAGGCACTCGACCTCCGAAGGTCAAACATCACTTGAGATAGCAACGGTCCTGTATTTACTCGCTGTAGTAAACACCTTAATTATCCTTTACTGCAGGCGTTACCAGTAAAGCGTGCCTTGATGTACATTATGCCCTTGGTAACGTGGAGCATGGCTGGGGTCCTGGCGCACTATATAAGCCACTCCCTCCTCCAGAACAAGGGTTCGCACCTCTGTAACACACCTATACATATATCAGTCGACCAAGCCTCCGAACACCGAGACGTAGGGCTATTACTTCCTCCGAGAAGGGCCTGAACTCGCTAACACCCTGTGTACAACTTCACCATAGCTAGGGCCTTGCCTCTTCATTCGTACCCCTACCCTTACTGTCAGACTTAGAGCCACGACAGTGGGGTGGCTAGGTGGTTACTACCAGGAGGTGGCCGGTTCGATTCACGTTGTACTAGGAGCAACTAACTAAAGAGCGCTTGTTCGCAGCCTCCCCAAGAGTGACTTACTGATGGGCCTCGAACCCCTCGTTGGTTACCCCAAGTGGAAGGTGTAAGATGCAGTATTGTAGAAGTGTTTTCCCTTAGCAAAGATGCCAAGGATCGAATCCCCAGAGACTCCTAGGTTCAACAAGTAGGTGTCAATTGCTACGGCGCCAGATTAGTAGCAATCAACGTGGACCTGCACACAGATACAAATAACTTTGCTCCCAACGAGTACAGAGAGGTTGTCAATCCCTCCGGCCTTGTAGTTCACAAAGGGTTAAAAGCAATATGATAGTAGTGATAGATAGTGTTTTGCAATAGTAAGTAAATAGCGAAAAAGTAAATAGCGGGTGTGATCAATGATGGTAATATGGACCGGAGTCTCATGATGTTCACTAGTGATGTCTCTCTCCCAAAAGACGATAAAACAGCTATGTGAGGTAAACAAATTACAGCTGGGCAATTGACAGGACCACGAACGCAAACCAATGCTGACTACATTGCAAGAAAGGTTGAGGTTCAAAGCATGGGCGGTACGCCAAAGTAAGTAGACCGAAATCCATCAATATCTACTACTAATCATCCACCTTGAGATATCTATCCAGAACATCTCGCTGGTATTAAGTTGCGAGTCCCACCCATAGTGTAAACTCAATGCAACAGACAACTGCATTAAAAGAACTTTGCGTAAAGTAAACAATCCTTGCACCCGCGGGCACAAGCACCGTTGTTTTCCCCCTTGTGGCAACAACACATCCCCTAGACTCATGTTTCTGTCACTCAAGCTAGTCATCGAGGGGCATGAACCCACAATCGAGCATAACGTTTCCTCTTGGAGTCACTACCTACTACTCGGCCAAAGCAATAAATAACAACGGAGAACATGCAAGAATTACTTATGAACTAAAATATAAAAGAGGTGAATCAAATATATTACTCAAGATCAATCTGAACATAAACTCATAATCCATCGGATCCCAGCAAACTCAACATAGCAACAGCATAAGGATTACATAGGTGCCTCGATCATGTAGGGCAGCTCACGAGGACTAATTAGTGAAGCACAAGAACGGGAGGAGAACATCACATAGCTACTGGTCATGGACTCATGGTCCAAGGGAGACTACTCACGAGTCATCCGGGAGGCGTCCATGGTGGTGGAGAAGCTCCCGGTGGTGATCCTCCCCTCCGGCAGGGTGCCGGGAAGAGTTCTCCTGGTGCTCCCGATCTTGGAAGCGGCGGCGGCGGCGGAACAGAGATGTGATCGCGAAAAGAGTTCCTGTTCTGAGGGTTTCGGAGGTCCCTCTAAATATATGCCAAAGGGGGGCACCGGACGGGCTTCGGGGGGCCCAGGCGCCCCCCCGGCGCGGCCCAGGGGGGCACGCCGCCAGGGCGCCTGGAGCCCTGGTGGCCCCCCCAGGCTGCCCTTCGGACGCAGTGTTGTTTCCGGATCGCTGATTTTTTATATAATTTTTCTGGATTTTTCTGGGCAGTTCTCGAAACGTGAAAACCTGAAATACAAAAACAGCCGAAAACAGAAACTGGCACTGGGGTGCACTGGATTAGTAAGTTAGTCCAAATATGATCAAAAGTGTATGGAAGTGTATGAATATCATAGCAATATCACCCAAAAGTGGCATGGAGCAAGCAGAAATTATAGATACGTTTTGGACGTATCAACATCCCCAAGCTTAATTCCTGCTCGTCCTCGAGTAGGTAAATGATAACAAGAATAATTTCTGTGGTGACATGCTATTAACCATATAGGACTTTTCATAGTCATATGACAAAAGCTTACTGAGACAATGATTCTAAAGTAATTAAGTTGCCTCAAGAGAAAATCACAAATGACTGAAAGTTTTACAACATGAAACTGAAACATCAAAAAGATTTGCAATGAACATGATGTGCAAATATGATAAAGTGATATCTAGCTTGCCCCCTTTAGTGATGCAAAACATAAATGCAGGGGCACCTTCAAGGTTTAAGTGATGACTAGATACAATCATTTCAGAATAAACGATATCACAATCATGCAAAAGACAATGCTACTTTGGGACAATGCACATTACACTCAGAATGACAATCATGCTCTCAGTAGTTGGTGCTTCAACATAAAGGTAAAAGAATGGTTATGTGCTAGAGCTTTTTATTTTGAAAACATGGAAGCAATTGTGTCAACGGTAGTAGTACTTCATATGTGTCATGCATAAAACATCCTATAAGTTGCAAGCCTCATGCATCGTATACCAATAGTGCTCGCTCCTTGTCCTAATTAGCTCGGATCTCCATGGGTTATCATTGCATTACATATGTTTTAACCAAGTGTCACAAAGGGGTACCTCTATGCCACCTGTACAAAGGTCCAAGGAGATAAATCGCATTTGATTTCTCGTTTTTGATAGATCTCAACTTGAGGACATCCATACCGGGACAACATAGAAAATAGATGATGGACTCCTCTTTAATGCATAAGCATATTCTCATGAGAGATTGAGGATTAAGGTCCAAGCTAAAACTTCCACCATGATGCATGGCTTTGGTTGGCGGCCCAATGTTCTTCTCTAACAATATGCATAGTCATTCAACCCACGGTAAATCACCCTTACTTCAGACAAGACGAACATGCATAGCAACTCACATGATATTCAACAAAAGTGTGACAGTTGATGGCGTCCCCAGAAACATGGTTACCGCTCAGCAAGCAACTTATAAGAAATAAGATACATAAGCAACATATTCTTTACCACAATAGTTTTTAGCCTACTTTCCCATGAGCTATGTATTGCATGGTTAGTTTGCTTAGTACAGGTGGAGGTTAGCAAAAGACTGGGAGCGACCAACTAAGAGAGCAATGACGGTCATAATCATGCAGAGCGACAAAGCAATATTGAATCAGGCATGGAAGTTATATCGTTACTCAGAAATAAAAGATCATCAAGGCTTGACAGGCTTTCTTTACAGTCTTGAATATGCGTGAGCATACGCCAAGTCAATCAAAATAAATTCTCGAAAGAAGATATTACTAAACCATACCACATCATAGGCAAACAAACCAAGTTGGTACTCCAATAACACATTTGGAACCCCCCAGCTATTCGAGATTAACCATAAGAAAACCTGAACTACTAAGCACCATCATGCAAGTAGCATCTTTATCATAGACACATTAACCAATGCAACGGAAGCAAACTCTCTTAATAAGGTGAGCATGATAATTAAAGAGAGTTCAAGCAACCAACTAGACAAAAGCTCTTTGAAAAGATAAGCATGAATACTAAGAGCAGAGCATGATAGTAGCTAGTAAAAGACAAAGAGCACACACAGCATAGATAGACATGAAAATTCTATGTTATGTTCTAGGTAGAAGTGGAGCGTGTTTCTCTCCCACATAAAGGAATGCTGAGTTCCGACTCGTTATGAAAAACTAAAAAGAAAACTAAAAGCAAGACGCTCCAAGCATAGCACATAACACATGAAGTGATAAAAATATAGCGAAACGAAAGACGAACTGATAATGTTGATGGAGAAGGGGATGCTCGGGGGCATCCCCAAGCTTAGACGCTTGAGTCTCCTTGAATATTTCTTGGGGGTGCACGGGGGCATCCCCAAGCTTGAGCCCTTGACACTTCTGAATCTTTTTATCATCTTCCCTCGCACACTTGAAAACTCCCTTCATACATAACTCATCATAATCTGATTAGCGAGGTTAGTACCCTTAATAAAATAATTATACCTTGCTGGAAATAAGGATATTCTTGAAGTTCTACTGTTTCTCAAGATTGCCAAAAGGTTTTTGCAAAGAAAAAGCAAGCTGTTGATTTGCAAAGTGAAGGTAAGGCAAAACAGGACAGAATCTGTGAAAAACAGAACAACAGGCAGTAATCGATCTGTTCGGGATACTTCTGCAACTCAAATCAAAAAACTCAGAACAGACGCACGAAATACAATTATATAGAGAACACTGTCGAAAAAATTCAGACCAAAAAGATGATCTGGTGATTTTATACGAATTTTTCTATCCAAGGACAGAATCTGTTTCCTGGACAGCACCTCACAACTTTTGAACTTTCTAGCAATCGGAGGCTATACTTGGCACAAATATGAAAAGCAAAGATACAATGATGGTGCTACAGCAGTAAACAACATCAAGACATTACAAAAGCAAAAAATTTATTCATGTGGGCTGCCTCCCAAAAGCGCTTTCTTTTATGCCTTTAAGCTAGGCATAATGCATAGATCAAGTTTTATCAAGAGTAAAAGAATAACTAGCCCGTACAACGGACTCAAAAGGTAACTTGATCTTCTTACGAGGGAAGTGTTCCATCCCCTTCTTGAGAGGAAACTGAAATTTTATATTACCCTCTTTCATGTCAATGACAACACCAACGGTGCGCAAAAAGGGACGTCCCAAAATAATTGGACATGAAGGATCACATTCAATATCCATAATAGTGAAATCAACGGGCACATAATTATCATTGACAACAATAAGAACATCGTCGATCCTCCCCAAAGGTTTCTTTATGGAAGAATCAACGAGACGAACACCAAAAGAACAAGAATCATAAGGTTTCAATTTAAGCATATCATATAGTCTTTTGGGCATAATGGAAGTACTAGCTACAATATCACATAAAGCATAGCAAGAGAAGTTGTTTATCTTAATTTTAATCATAGGATCCCATCCATCTTCTAGCTTTCTAGGTATGGAGGCTTCTACTCTAAGTTTCTCCTCCCTAGCTTTGATAAGAGCATTAGTGACATGCTCTGTGAAGGCAAGATTAAGCGTGCTAGTGTGGGGATCTTTGGCCATTCCTTGTAGAAAGGTGACAACTTCTGAAATACTACAATTATCAAAATCAATTTTATCATTATTGGGCAAAATTTTAGTGTCATCCTCTTTGTTTGAATTTCTTTCTATTATAAGAGTTTGAACATCTTCCCAAGTTTGGGGAAGCTTAGGAGCAATTTTAAACTGAGGCTCATACTCTTTTCCTGGAAGACCATGCCATGGGCATAACCCTCCTTCAAGACTAATATAATCACAAAGTTTATTACTTTTGTACATCCCGATAGTGGTGATTGGGGTAATGGAAGAAGGGGTGTACTCCTCCCATTTAGTGTTTTTGGTAGAAGCCATAGTAGCAAGCAAACAAGATAACTATTTTTGTGATTTTCGATAAAAAAAGGTACTAAAGCAAAATTTGAAAGGTAAACTAACAAGACTAAAAAGCAAAGGTAAAAGATAGCATGCAACTCCCTTATCCTGAAGAGTGGAGTCCCCGGCAACGGCGCCAGAAAATACTCCTTGATGGGCCTCGAACCCCTCGTTGGTTACCCCAAGTGGAAGGTGTAAGATGCAGTATTGTAGAAGTGTTTTCCCTTAGCAAAGATGGCAAGGATCGAATCCCCAGAGACTCCTAGGTTCAACAAGTAGGTGTCAATTGCTACGGCGCCAGATTAGTAGCAATCAGCGTGGACCTGCACACAGATACAAATAACTTTGCTCCCAACGAGTACAGAGAGGTTGTCAATCCCTCCGGCCTTGTAGTTCACAAAGGGTTAAAAGCAATATGATAGTAGTGATAGATAGTGTTTTGCAATAGTAAGTAAATAGCGAAAAAGTAAATAGCGGGTGTGATCAATGATGGTAATATGGACCGGAGTCTCATGATGTTCACTAGTGATGTCTCTCTCCCAAAAGACGATAAAACAGCTATGTGAGGTAAACAAATTACAGCTGGGCAATTGACAGGACCACGAACGCAAACCAATGCTGACTACATTGCAAGAAAGGTTGAGGTTCAAAGCATGGGCGGTACGCCAAAGTAAGTAGACCGAAATCCATCAATATCTACTAATCATCCACCTTGAGATATCTATCCAGAACATCTCGCTGGTATTAAGTTGCGAGTCCCACCCATAGTGTAAACTCAATGCAACAGACAACTGCATTACAAGAACTTTGCGTAAAGTAAACAATCCTTGCACCCGCGGGCACAAGCACCGTTGTTTTCCCCCTTGTGGCAACAACACATCCCCTAGACTCATGTTTCTGTCACTTAAGCTAGTCATCGAGGGGCATGAACCCACAATCGAGCATAACGTTCCCTCTTGGAGTCACTACCTACTACTCGGCCAAAGCAATAAATAACAACGGAGAACATGCAAGAATTACTTATGAACTAAAATATAAAAGAGGTGAATCAAATATATTACTCAAGATCAATCTGAACATAATCTCATAATCCATCGGATCCCAGCAAACTCAACATAGCAACAGCATAAGGATTACATATGTGCCTCGATCATGTAGGGCAGCTCACGAGGACTAATTAGTGAAGCACAAGAACGGGAGGAGAACATCACATAGCTACTGGTCATGGACTCATGGTCCAAGGAAGACTACTCACGAGTCATCCGGGAGGCGTCCATGGTGGTCGAGAAGCTCCCGGTGGTGATCCTCCCCTCCGGCAGGGTGCCGGGAAGAGTTCTCCTGGTGCTCCCGATCTTGGAAGCGGCGGCGGCGGCGGAACAGAGATGGGATCGCGAAAAGAGTTCCTCTTCTGAGGGTTTCGGAGGGTCCTTTAAATATATGCCAAAGTAGGGCACCGGGGGAGCTTCGGGGGGCTCAGGCGCCCCCCCGGCGCGGCCCG
>LR738713.1:528673333-528700240 GCA_902687465.1 Secale cereale
GGTGCCCCCCCCCCCCAGGCTGCCCTTCGGACGCAGTGTTGTTTCCGGAACGCTGATTTTTTATATAATTTTTCTGGATTTTTCTGGGCAGTTCTCGAAACGTGAAAAACCTGAAATACAAAAACAGCCGAAAACAGAAACTGGCACTGGGGTGCACTGGATTAGTAAGTTAGTCCAAATATGATCAAAAGTGTATGAAAGTGTATTAATATCATAGCAATATCACCCAAAAGTGGCATGGAGCAAGCAGAAATTATAGATACGTTTTGGACGTATCACTTACAGGCGGGCTGAGAGCGTGCCACTTGACGTGTTCTCAGGTGCTTATTTTGGATTTTTTTTTGTGCAAGCGTGTTTACCTTTTCACCGGTCTTTCACGAGAGGAAAAAAATGTTTCTCCCTGCGAGAGGCATGATTTTATTTTTACCTTTGAAAAAAAAACAATCACAAGAGGCACGAAAAAAATGCTGTTTCCCGCGAAAGGCACGGTTTCATGCCTCCCGGAAACGGAAAAAACATGTTTTTCTTTTTCTTTTTCTTCCGTGAGAGGCACGGCCGTGCCTTTTAGAAACAAAGAAAATATGTTTTCTCTTTTTTTGCGAGAGGCACGTTTTTTCTTCCTCGAGCGACACGACCATGCCTTTCGAAAACTGCTTTCGGAATGGAAAAAATTGCTCGCGATTCTGTTTTCTTGTGAAAAAAATTCGTCAAAAACTATCAACATTGTATCTAGTTTTGAAGATTTTGTCGCGAGAAATACAACAATGAAAACGGTTCGAGATTTGGACGCACGGTATAAGAGATAAATCGTGTTTAATAAACGTATCTACGAAAAAAGGAAAAACAACTAATGCCACACATGTAGTGTGATACTTGTCGCAACCTGGGAAAATGGAAGTGATTTTTGAAAAGAGTACTCCTCAATTAGCGATTTCGCGTTGCACTTGATTTCTTTTGTGTGTTTTAAAACAGGTAAAAACGTAGGTGGGTCGGCCCAATGCGAAGGGGGTGTGTGCGCCCGTTTGTAAAAAGACTAGTAGCGGGCGCTAAAGGCGTTGTATAGGATTTGCCCTCGCGGAATGTCAACCAAATGCATAGTTGTTTTTTTATGTGTAAATATACAATTTTTTTAGCGGTGGTAAATGCACAGTTGCCTTTTAGGGATCCCCACACTTTAATTAATTCGAAGCAAAATTCAAAAGGATACAGACGGGGTCATGTGATGTAACGTGCTATGGGCCAGGTCCAATAGCGCCGACCGCCTTGCTCCGCCAATGTGGTTGGCTCTCTCTTTTCTCCCTGGCACTCGCTTTAAAAAACAGCAGTTGCTTGCTAAAAGAAAAATCGACTCTGGTTTTTCGGTAGATTTGATTGTTTTCAAACTTTTGGTGAATTCAAAAATACCTTCATGAATTTAAAAGATATTCATGGATTTATTAAAATGGTTTGCTATTATTTATAAATATAAATTTCATAAAACATTCATGAATTTTGAAAACAAAGTTTTAAAATATATTATTTGATTGGAAAATATTCACAAATTTTAAAATGATTATAGTTTTGATTTTTACCAATTAAAAAAGAACGCTGATAACGTCCGCACGTGGTGTGAGCGACATCCGCTCACACGCCCTATAACACACAGACTGCGCCACATCACCACATGCATACATGTGAGAATCTTTTTAGATTTTTAGTTTATTTTATCTCTTAAATGAAAATTCCAATTGAAGATCCGTTTTCACCATTTAATCCATCGCGACGAGATCTTCGAAGCTAGATGTCTTACCAATATGTTTCAACTATTTTTTGGGGGTTAAAAATTGTCATGTCTATTGCACATGAATTGCCATGATATTTAAACTAAAGTTGTCATGATATGTTTCAGCTACTTTATTTTATATTTAAAATTAATTTTGTTATATTATAAAACGGAGAATTAAAAAACTAGACTTGCCATGAACCATAAAGTAAAATTGCTATGATACATGCACTTAAAATTATCATAGTTCATACAAAAAATATTTTCATAGTCAAAGTACTTGAATTGCCATGGTCAAAATACTAAAATTGCCACGCTCTATAAACTAAAATTGTCAGATGCAACTTTAGTGTAAACACTATGGCAACTACAGCTTAAAATCATGGCAACTTTTCGACAATTTTTTTCCGTCGAAACATATCAACAAGGGATCTAGTTTTGAAGATCCCATCAAGACGGATTTAATTGTGAAAACAGATTTTGAATTTGATTTTTTAATTAGGATAAAACATTTTTAAGCCGAAAACCAAAAAGATTTCCACTGATGTCATTTTTTTGACGTGGCAAAATGAATGGTAGTGGAGGCGTTTGGGCCATGTTGTTTTGTGCCACACGTGTGGGCGTTAACATTTGCGTTAAAAAAATGTCCAACGGCTAGAAAATGTTTGTGAATTGTAAAAAATGTTCATGATTAAAAAACTGATTTTTTAAAATGTTTTTGGATTTTAAATAAATGTTTCCAAATTTTAAAAATATTCATGAATTTTTAGAAAACTCTTGGATTCCAGAAAGTATCCCAATTTGAAAACATAATCATGTATTTACAAATTTACCTGACTTTTAAAGATGGAAAAAGAAGATAAAAAGGAAAGAGAAAGAAAAAACAGGAAAAAACCAAATAAAACCAGCAAAAAGAAACACATGATTTGCACACATTCGACTAAATCTAGTAACCTTGTATGCCAATGTGGTGAGCTTACCATCTGCTACCACCATAATTCGTGCTCTTACATACAATCACATGATAAAAACAACACTGCAATGATGATGAAGTGGAGTGCTTCATCCCACACAACCGATCTAACCCGCACCCTTGCCTACTTCATGATTACTCTTCTCTTTGAGCACAAACTTGAAGTAATCATCTTTTGCCCCTGTCTAGTCTTAAATCCTCTATGGAAAATATTTCTATAAACTTTCACTTGTTCATGGTATGTCTATCATGAACCACATACTCCTTGAACCTTCCCTCGGTACACCACATACCACTTCGTCCACCAAGGCATAAGAGCAAAATTTCTACCAGCAGGCAAAGCAACATAACATATGAAACAAAAACAACATAGGCATGCATGATCATATACCTAAAAATCAGCACAAGTTCGTCCTAATTACTATGGTGTCATCCTACCACCACATTCAAAAGAGGGTGTAATCCTACCACCGTTCACCATCACCGAGAGGGATTAGTATATACCAACTCATCGAAATATACATGCCAACAAGTGTTGTAAAGGCCAAGTTATCTCAAAACATACATCATCATCATGCACGTCGTCACCACCACCAAACCTTATCACTAGTAGTAGCGCTTGTCCAACCATGTCCTAAGAAAGAAGGTCTTATGATGCTCTCCCATCCCAACGAACACAAGACCTTGTGCCCTATTGTACAACAGATGGCTAAGATCCGCCATCAAATTAAGCTTCCTCACTAATGCCACCCATGTTCATGAAACTGAAAGCACAAGTGCTCCCTGGGTGATTTGGTAATTAATGTCAACATATCTTTTATTGGACCAATAGTTTTATCTAGTATATTTCAGGAAAGTTCAACAATGATGTGGCAAGGACAAGAGGATGTGGACCCCTTTCAAAATGCTAAGGAAAAGGATTGGCAAAAGCTCAAGGCTCTACATTTTTGTTTTAGCGATCCAAGATCACATTGAGTCCACAGAAAAGACAATACTATTAAAAGGGGATGAGGTGTTGCTTAATGATATGGTTGCTCAAGTGCTTAGTGATATTGCTCCAAAACCCTCAGCCACTTTCTCCACAAATATGCCCAAACCCTAATTTCCAAACTCGTCCCAACCGATATTTCCTATCCGGCGCCACCGAGTTCATTTGACATAGCCACTGCCTAAACCCTAGCAAATCGGTCCGACCGATACGGATCTCGGTATCACCGAGATGGCCTTGCCAACTCCTAGTTTCCTGTTGTAATGATTTCAGTCCCACCGAAACAAGATGGCTTGACCAACCCTCTCTTTCCCTGTTGTAATTATTTCGGTCCCACCGAGACCCACCGAGATGAGGTTTTCCCAACGCCCTAGCACATCGGTCCCACCGAGTTGTTCCAGTCGGTCCCACCAAGATTCCTAACGTTCATATTTTTGAACAGATTGGTGCCACCGAGCTTAACTAATCGGTGCCACCGAGAAGAGCCAAAAGTGTGTAATGGTTGGATTTTGTGTGGAGGCTATATATACCCCTTCACCCCTTCTTCCTCGTTGACGAGAGTCATCAGAATGTGCCTACAATTCCACCATTCATTTTCAGAGAGAGAACCACCTACTCATGTGTTGAGATCAAGAGATTCCATTCCTACCATTTGAACCTTTTCTAGCCTTCCCCAGGTTGCTTTCCACCCCAATTCTTCTTCCACCATATCAAAATCTGTGAGAAAGAGTTGACTGTTGGGGAGACTATCATTTGAAGCACAAGAGCAAGGAGTTCATCATCAACACACCGTCTATTACCTTTTGGAGAGTGGTGTCTCCTGGATTGGTTAGGTGTCACTTGGGAGCCTCCGTCGTGATGTGGAGTTGAACTAAGAAGTTTGTAAGGGCAATGAGATCGCCTACTTCGTGAAGATATACTCGAGTGAGGCAAGTCCTTTGTGGGCGATGGCCATGGTGTAATAGACAAGGTTACTTATTCGTGGACCCTTCATGGGTGGAGCGCTCTGTGGACTCGCACAGCCGTTACCCTTCGTGGGTTAAAGCCTCCATCAACATGGACGTACGATAGCACCACCTATCGGAACCACGCCAAAAATTCTCAGCGTCTCCATTGCGTTTGCACACTCCAATCCCATCCCTTTACATTATTGCACTTGCATGTTTTACTCTTTCCGTTGCTCATACTCTTGCCATGCTTGTGTAAAATGTATTGTGTGCTCATTAACATGTGTTAAACTCAACCTTAACTTGAAGGAATTAAAAACTGCCACTTTTACTTGTTAAGGGTCTAATCACCCCCTCTAGACCCCTCTTCTCGATCATTTGAACAACATTGTACATGGAAGGGTGGACGTTGACATGCTTGCTCTCCCTGATGGTAGATGCGATCTCCTTCATGGCATCGATCATGCTGGAAAGACATTGAGACCCCCCTCCATCAAGTTGCACATCGTCCTCTTATCTCATGAACATGACAATGATCACTAGCAGCAACCTTCTGAGGGCCTGCTACTTCTTGAGCTTGCGTTGTATTCCCTCAAAGAGGAAACGGAGATGCAGCACAATAGCGTAAGTATTTCCCTCAGTTTTTGAGAACCAAGGTATCAATCCAGTAGGAGACCACGCGCGAGTCCCTCGCACATGCACAAACAAATAAGAACTTCATAGCCAACGCGACAAGGGGTTGTCAATCCCTTTACGGTCACTTACGAAAGTGAGATTTGATAGAGATGATAGTTTCTATTTTTGGTATTTTTGTTTATAAGAACATAAAGTAAAAGCGGAAAAAGTAAAGTAGATGTAGATTGTTATGTTGAGAATAGACCCGGGGGCCATAGTGTTTTCTAGTGGCTTCTCTCATGATAGCGATATTCTACGGCGGGTAAACAAATTACTGTCGAGCAATTGATAGAAAAGCGAATAATTATGAGACTATCTAGGCATGATCATTTTATATAGGCATCACGACCGAGACAAGTAGACCGACTCCTGCCTGCATCCACTACTATTACTCCACACATCGATCGCTATCCAACATGCATCTAGTGTATTGAGTTCATAAGAACAGAGTAACGCCTTAAGCAAGATGACATGATGTGGAGGGATAAACTCAAGCAATATGATATAAATCCCATGTTTTTATCCTCGATGGCAACAATACAATACGTGCCTTGCTGCCCCTACTGTCATTGGGAAAGGACACCGCAAGATTGAACCCAAAGCCAAGCACTTCTCCCATTGCAAGAACTATAGATCTAGTAGGCCAAACCAAACCAATAATTCGAAGAGACTTGCAAGGATATTATGAGCACACATAAAGAGTTCATAAAAGAACCAAATATTTCTCATAGATAATCTTGATCGTAAACTCACAATTCATCGGATCTCGACAAACACACTGCAAAAAGAGATTACATC
This sequence comes from Secale cereale, assembly GCA_902687465.1. Lineage (NCBI taxonomy): Eukaryota > Viridiplantae > Streptophyta > Magnoliopsida > Poales > Poaceae > Secale > Secale cereale. The sequence goes on from LR738713.1 coordinate 528,679,477, forward strand.
GAATAGATCTCCTCGAAGACCAAGGATAACTTTGTATTGAGATCCAGAGAGAGAGAAGAAGCCATCTAGATACTAGCTATGGACCCGAAGGTCTGTGGTAAACTACTCACAACTCATGGTGAGGGCGATGATGATAATGATGAAGAACTCCGTGATGGATCCCCCTCCGATGGAGCTCCGGAACAGGCTCCAAGATGGGATCTTCACGGGAACAGAAGGTACGGCGGTGGAATTAGGGTTTTCTCTCTGTCCACGGAGTTTCTGGGGTACGTAGACTTATATAGGAAGAAGGAGGGCACCGGGGGACGCTCGAGGGGGCCACGAGGCAGGGGGCGTGCCCTGGGAAGGGGGGCGCGCCCCCACCCTCATGGGCCAGCCCTCGATCCCCTGACGTGGTTCTCAAGCTCAGCGTGCGTGATTTTCTCCAAAAATATCTCTCATGAAGGTTTCATTCCATTTGGACTCCGTTTGATATTCTTTTTCTGCAAAACCCTGAAACAGGCAAAAAACAGCAATCTGGACTGGGCCTTTGGGTTAGTAGGTTAGTCCCAAAAATGATATAAAAGTGAATGATAAAGCCCATTAAATATCCAAGACTTCATAAATAATAGCATGGAACAATCAAAAATTATAGATACATTGGAGACGTATCAAGCGTCCCCAAGCTTAATTCCTGCTCGTCCTCGAGTAGGTAAATGATAAAGAAAGAATTTTTGATGTGGAATGCTAACCAATATAGTTTTTCAATGTAATTCTCTTAATTGTGACATGAATGTTCAGATCTGAAAGATTCAAGATAAAAGTCTATATTGACATAAGAAATAACAATACTTCAAGCATACTAACAAAGCAATCATGTCTTCTCAAAATACTATGGCTAAAGAAAGTTATCCCTACAAAAGCATATAATGTTGGCTATGCTCCCTCGTTATCACACAAAAATATTCATATCATGCACAAACCCGATTTCAGCCAAGCACTTGTTTTCATACTCTATCTTTTCAAACCTTTCAACTTTCACGCAATACATGATCGTGAGCCATGGACATAGCACTATGGGTGGAATAGAGGTGGTTGTGGAGAAGACAAAAAGAAGGGAGATAGTCTCACATCAACTAGGCGTATCAACGGGCCATGGAGATGCCCATCAATAGATATCAATGTGAGTGAGTAGGGATTGCCATGCAACGGATGCACTAGAACTAAGTATGAATGAAAGCTCAACAAAAGAAACTAGTGGGTGTGCATCCAACTTGCTTGCTCACGAAGACCTAGGGCATTTGAGGAAGCCCATCGTTGGAATATACAAGCCAAGTTCTATAACGAAAATTCCCTCTAGTATATGAAAATGACTAAACATGAGACTCTCTACAATGAAGAACATGGTGCTACTTTAAAGCACAAGTGTGGGAAAAAATAGTAGCAATTGTCCTTTTTTTCTTCTTTTTTTCTTTTTTTGGCTTTTTATTCTTTGGCCGATTTTTTGCGGAGGGGCTTTATAGATTTAGCCTTTCCTCCCATGGGAAAATGCTCTAATAATGATGATCATCACACTTTCATTACAACTCGGTATTATAACTCGATACTACAACAACAAAGTATGACTCTATATGAATGCCTCTGGTGGTGTACCAGTATGTGCAATGAAACAAGAGTGACATGTATAAAAATTATGCATGGTGTCCTTGCCACAAATACAATGTCAACTACATGATCATGCAATGGCAATATGACAATATGATGCGTGTCATATGAACGGAACAGTGGGAAGTTGCTTGGCAATATATCTCGAAATGTCTATGGAAATGCCATGATAGGTAGGTATGGTGGCTGTTTTGAGGAACAATATGGTGGCTGTTTTGAGGAAGGATATATATTGGGTTTATGGTACCGGTGAAAGTTGCGCGGTACAAGAGAGGCTAGCAATCGTGGAAGGGTGAGAGCGCGTATAATCCATGGACTCAACATTAGTCATAAAAACTCATATACTTATTGCAAAAATCTACGCATGCTCCTAGGGGGGAGGTTGGTAGGAGTTAACAATCGCGCGCTTTCGACCTCCACACAAAGGTTGGCACTCCACAAATACATCATGCTCTAATTTTGTCACATAGCGGTTCACCATACGTGCATGCTACGGGAATCAGTAACCTTAACACAAGTATTTCTCAATTTCATAATAACTCCACTAGCATCACTCTAATATCACTATCCTCATATCTCAAAACAATTATCAAGCATCCAACATCTCATCATATTCAATACACTTGGTGTGAATTTTTTTACTACATTGACATTGGATGTTTATCATGTGAAGACTAGTTTCTTTAGACTAAACACATTACCATGCTGTTTTAATAGACTCTCAAAATGATATAAGTGAAGCATGAGAGTTTAGCAATTTCTGCAAAATATTACCACCACCGTGCTCTAAAAGATATGAGTGAAGCACTAGAGCAAAAACTATTCAACTCAAAAGATATAAGTGAAGCATATAGAGTGTTCTAACAATTTCTTGGCCATATTTAACTCTCTCAAATAGGTGTGTCCATCAAGGATGATTGTGACAAACTAACAAGCAAAGACTCAAATTATACAAGACGCTCCAAGTAAAACACATAACATGTTGCGAATAGAAATATAGCTCCAAGTATAGTTACCGATGGATGAAGACGAAAGAGGGGATGCCTTCGCGGGGCATACCCAAGCTTAGGCTTTTGATTATCTTGAATTTACTTGGGGTGCCATGGGCATCCCCAAGCTTAGGACTTTGCTACTCCTTGTTCCATAGTCCATCAAAGCAATACTCAAAACTTGAAAACTTCACAACACAAAACTTAGACAAAAATTCTCGTGAGCTCCGTTAGTATAAGAATGCAAACAACTACTCAAAAGTTCAGCAATGAATTCATTCTTTGTTTATATTGGTGTTAAAACTACTGTATTCCAACTTCTCTATGGTTCATATCCTCCAATACTACTCATAGATGCATCGGAATAAGCAAACAACACACGAAAAACAGAATCTGTCAAGAACAGAACAGTCTATAGTAATCTGCAGGTTTCGCCTACTTCTGGAACTCCAAAAAATTCAAACTAAATTGTTAAATTTGCGAAATTTTTCTACCAATCATCAGCAAAAAGAATCAACTAAAAATCACGCTCCATTAAAATCTGAAGACTACTTTAGCGAGCGCTAATGATTCTGTTTTTCACAGCAAGATCACATAAACTTCACACAAGTCTTCCCAAAGGTTCTACTTGGAACAAACACTAAAAAAAACATGAAACCACATCTAATCAGAGGCTAGATGCAATATTTATTCCCTAACAGCAACAAAAACAAAAAATATAAAGTTGGGTCGCCTCCCAACAAGCGCTATCGTTATAGCCATTAAGATAGGCTTGATAATTCAATGATGCTCACATGAAAGACAAGAATTGAAGCACAAAGAGAGCATGATAAAGCATGTGAAATCACATCTAAGTCTAACATACTTCCTATGCATAGGCATATTATAGGAAAACAAATTGTCAAGACAAGCAAGATCTAGCATATGCAAGGAAGAAGATAGAAACAAGATCAATCTCAACATGAAGAGAGGTGATATAGTAACATGAAGATTTCTACAACTATATTTCCTCTCTCATAATAATTGCATGTAGGAGCATAGGAAAATTCAACAATATAGCATTCACATAACATATTCTCAACACGATCTACATGCATAAGAAGTTGACACTCTTCCAAAATAGTGGGAGCAACATTAACTAAAGTCATGACCTTTCCAACCCCACTTTTATCCAAAAATTCATAAGATTGATCATTCTCCAAATATGTGGGATCTAAAGTTGACAATCTTCCAAACCCACTTTAAATATTAATGCAAATATTATTATCAATCTTATATTCATCATGGGGATTAAATAAATTTTCAAGATCATAAGAAGAATCACCCCAATCATGATCATTGTAACAAGTAGTAGACATAGCAAAACTAGCATCCCCAAGATTAGGGTTTTGCATATTATTAGCACAATTGACATCAATAGAATTTATAGTAACATCATCTCAATCATGCTTTTTATTTAACAAGCTATCATGAATCACTTTTTCTTTTAACAATTCCTCACAATTTTCAGATTCATAAATTTCAAGCAAAACCCCATAAAGATAATCTAGTGCACGCAGCTCACTAGCAATTGGTTCAACATAATTGGATCTCTTAAAGAGATTAGCAAGTGGATGAGTATCCATACTTTAGCAAGCAAAGATGCAAGCTAATTGAGGGCACATAGCACACAAGCAAACAAGAGGCAAGCGGACGGTAAACACACGGAAGAAGAAGGGTGAATAAAACGACAAGGGTGAAGTGGGGGAGAGGAAAACGAGAGGCAAATAAATGTAATGCGAAGGATAAGGATTTGTGGTAGGTACTTGGTATATGAATTTTGCGTAAGCCTCCCTGGCAACGGTGCCAGAAATTCTTCTTGCTACTTCTCGAGCTTGCGTTGTATTCCCTCGAAGAGGAAAGGGAGATGCAGCACAATAGCGTAAGTATTTCCCTCAGTTTTTGAGAACCAAGGTATCAATCCAGTAGGAGACCACGCGCGAGTCCCTCGCACCTGCACAAACAAATAAGAACTTTGCAGCCAACGCGATAAGGGGTTGTCAATCCATCTACGGTCACTTACGAAAGAGAGATCAGATAGAGATGATAGTTTATATTTTCGGTATTTCTAGTTTATAAGAACAGCGAATAAAAAAGCGATAAAAGTAAAATAGATGTAGATTGATATGTTGAGAATAGACCCGAGGGCCATAGTTTTCTCTAGTGGCTTCTCTCATGATAGCGATATTCTACGGCGGGTAAACAAATTACTGTCAAGCAATTGATAGAAAAGCGAATAATTATGAGACTATCTAGGCATGATCATTGTATATAGGCATCACGTCTGAGACAAGTAGACCGACTCCTGCTTGCATCTACTACTATTACTCCACACATCGACCGCTATCCAACATGCATCTAGTGTATTGAGTTCATAAGAACAGAGTAACGTGCTACTTCTTGAGCTTGCGTTGTATTCCCTTGAAGAGGAAAGGGAGATGCAGCACAGTAGCGTAAGTATTTCCCTCAGTTTTTGAGAACCAAGGTATCAATCCAGTAGGAGACCACGCGCGAGTCCCTCGCACCTACACAAAAAAAATAAGAACTTTGCAGCCAACGCGATAAGGGGTTGTCAATCCCTTTACGGTCACTTACGAGAGTAAGATCTGATAGAGATGATAATTATATTTTTGGTATTTTTAGTTTAATAAAATAGCAAATAAAAGCGGTAAAAGTAAAGTAGATGTAGATTGATATGTTGAGAATAGACCCGGGGGCCATAGTTTTCTCTAGTGGCTTCTCTCATGATAGCAATATTCTGCGGCGGGTAAACAAATTACTGTCGAGCAATTGATAGAAAAGCGAATAATTATGAGACTATATAGGCATGATCATTGTATATAAGCATCACGTCCGAGACAAGTAGACCGAAACGATTCTGCATCTACTACTATTACTCCACACATCGACCGCTATCCAGCATTCATCTAGTGTATTGAGTTCATACGAACAGAGTAACGCCTTAAGCAAGATGACATGATGTAGATGGATAAAATAAAGCAATATGATGAAAACCCCATCTTTTTATCCTCGATGGCAACAATACAATACGTGCCTTGCTGCCCCTACTGTCACTGGGAAAGGACACCGCAAGATTGAACCCAAAGCCAAGCACTTCTCCCATTGCAAGAACTATAGATCTAGTAGGCCAAACCAAACCAATAATTCGAAGAGACTTGCAAGAATATTATGAGCACACATAAAAAGTTCAGAGAAGAACCAAATATCTTTCATAGATAACCTTGATCATAAACTCACAATTCATCGGATCTCGACAAACGCACCGCAAAAAGAGATTACATCGAATAGATCTCCTCGAAGACCGAGGAGAACTTTGTATTGAGATCCGGAGAGAGAGAATAAGCCATCTAGATACTAGCTATGGACCCGAAGGTCTGAGGTAAACTACTCACAACTCATGGTGAGGGCGATGATGATGATGATGATGAAGGCCTTCGTGATGGATCCCCCTCCCGGAACAGGCTCCAAGATGGGATCTCCACGGGAATAGCAGCTACGGCGGTGGAATTAGGGCTTTCTCTCTGCCTATGGAGTTTCTGGGGTACGTAGGTATATATAGGAAGAAGGAGGGCACCGAGGGTCGTGTGGGCCAGCCTCGAGGCAGGGGGCGCGCCCCCCACCCTCGAGGGCTGGTCCAACGTCCCCTGACTTGGCCCCGAAGACTCCCGAGCGTGATTTCCTCCAAAATATCTCTCGCGAAGGTTTCATTCCGTTTAGACTCCGCTTGATATTATTTTTCTGCAAAACCATGAAATAGGCAAAAAACAGCAATCTGTACTTGGCCTTTGGGTTAGTAGGTTAGTCCCAAAAATGATAAAAAAGTGAATGATAAAGCCCATTAAACATCCAAGACTTCATAAATAATAGCATGGAACAATAAAAAATTATAGATACGTTGAAGACGTATCAAGCATCCCTAAGCTTAATTCCTGCTCGTCCTCGAGTAGGTAAATGATAAAGAAAGAATTTTTGATGTGGAATGCTAACCAACATAGTTTTTCAATGTAATTCTATTAATTGTGGCATGAATGTTCAGATCTGAAAGATTCTAGACAAAAGTCTATATTGACATAAGAAATAACAATACTTCAAGCAATACTAACAAAGCAATCATGTCTTCTCAAAATACTATGGCTAAAGAAAGTTATCCCTACAAAATCATATAGTGTTGGCTATGCTCCCTTATTATCAAACTAAATATTCATATCATGCACAACCCCGATTTCAGCCAAGCATTTGTTTTCATGCTCTATCTTTTCAAACCTTTCAACTTTCACGCAATACATGAGCGTGAGCCATGGATATAGCACTATGGGTGGAATAGAGGTGGTTGTGGAGAAGACAAAAAAGAGGGAGATAGTCTCACATCGACTAGGCATATCAACGGGCTATGGAGATGCCAATCAATAGATATCAATGTGAGTGAGTAGGGATTCTCATGCAACAGATGCACTAGAGCTAAATATGAATGAAAGCTCAACAAAAAAAACTAGTGGGTGTGCATCCAACTTGCTTGCTCATGAAGACCTAGGGCATTTGAGGAAGCCCATCGTTGGAATATACAAGCCAAGTTTTATAACGAGAATTCCCACTAGTATATGAAAGTGACTAAGCATCAGACTCTCTTCAATGAAGAACATGGTGCTACTTTGAAGCACAAATGTGGAAAAAGATAGTAGCAAATGTCCCTTTTTTTCCTTTTTTTCTTTTTTTGGGCCTTTTTTTGGCCTTTCTCTTTTTTTTGCGGAGGGGCTTTATAGATTCAGCCTTTCCTCCCATGGGACAATGCTCTAATAATGATGATCATCACACTTTCATTACAACACAATATTACAACTCGATACTACAACAACAAAGTATGACTCTATATGAATGCCTCTGGCGGTGTACCGGTATATGAAATGAAACAAGAGTGACATGTATGATAAATTATGCATGGTGGCCTTGCCACAAATATGATGTCAACTACATGATCATGCATGGCAATATGACAATATGATGCGTGCCATATAAACAGAACGGTGGAAAGTTGCATGGCAATATATCTTGGAATGGCTATGGAAATGCCATGATAGGTAGGTATGGTGTCTGTTTGAGGAACAATATGGTGGCTGTTTTGAGGAAGGATATATAGTGGGTTTATGGTACCGGCGAAAGTTGCGCGGTACAAGAGAGGCTAGCAATGGTGGAAGGTGAGAGTGCGTATAATCCATGGACTCAACATTAGTCACAAGAACTCATATACTTATTGCAAAAATTTACGAGTCATCAAAACAAAGCAATCAACGCATGCTCCTAGGGGGAAGGTTTGTAGGAGTTAACCATCGCGCGCCGCCGACCTCCACACAAAGGTTGACACTCTACAAATACCTCATGCTTTAACTTAGTCACATAACGGTTCACCATACGTGCATGCTACGGGAATCACTAACCTTAACACAAGTATTTCTCAATTTTATAAAAACTCCACTAGCATGACTCTAATATCACTATCCTCATGTCTCAAAACAATTATCAAGCATCCAACATCTCTTTCTATTCAATGCACTTGGTGTGAAAATTTTAGTACATTGACATTGGATGTTTATCATGTGAAGACTAGTTTCTTTAGCCTAAACACTTTACCATGCTGTTTTAATAGACTCTCAAATAGATCTAAGCGAAGCATGAGAGTTCAACAATTTCTACAAAATATTACCACCACCATGCTCTAAAAGATATAAGTGAAGCACTAGAGCAAAAACTATTCAACTCAACAGATATAAGTGAAGCACATAGAGTGTTCTAACAATTTCTAGGCCATATTTAACTCTCTCAAATAAGTGTGTCCAGCAATTATGATTGTGACAAACTAACAAGCAAAGACTCAAATTATACAAGACGCTCCAAGCAAATTACATAGCATGTTGTGAATAAAAATATAGCTCCAAGTATAGTTACCGATGGATGAAGACGAAAGAGGGGATGCCTTCCCGGGGCACCCCCAAGCTTAGACTTTTTGATTATCTTGAATTTACTTAGGGTTCCATGGGCATTCCCAAGCTTAGGCCTTTACTACTCCTTGTTCCATAGTCCATCAAAGCAATACTCAAAACTTGAAAACTTCACAACACAAAACTTAGACAAAAATTCTCGTGAGCTCCGTTAGTAAGAGAAAGCAAACCACCACTCAAAGGTACAGCAAGGCATTCATTTTTTTATATTGGTGTTAAACCTACTGTACTCCAAGTTCTCTATGGTTCATATCCTCTAATATTACTCATAGATGCATCGGAATAAGCAAACAGCACACGAAAAACAGAATCTGTCAAAAACAGAACAGTCTGTAGTAATCTGCTGGGTTCGCCTACTTATGGAACTCCAAAAAAATCAAAATAAATTGGTAAATTTGCGCAATTTGTCTACCAATCAGCAGAAAAAATAATCAACTAAAAATCACGCTCTAGTAAAATCTGAAGACTACTTTAGCGAGCGCTAACGATTCTGTTTTTCACAGCAAGATCATATAAACTTCACACAAGTGTTACCAAAGGTTCTACTTGGCACAAACACTAAACAAAACATGAAAACACATCTAATCAGAGGCTAGATGCAATATTTATTTCCGAACAGCAACAAAAGCAAAAAAACATAAAATTGGGTTGCCTCCCAACAAGCGCTATCGTTTTACGCCCCTAGCTAAGCACGATACAAGATAGATCTAGGTATTGTCATCCTTGGAAGGCAATCCATAAGTGGCTCTCATGATAGATTCATATGGTAATTTGATTTTCTTTCTAGTTAAGTGTTCCATGCCTTTCCTTAACGGAAATTGGAATCTAATATTTCCTTCCTTCGTATCAATGATTGCACCAATCATTCTAAGGAAATGTCTACCAAGAATAATAGGACATGAAGGATTGCAATCTATATGAAGAACAATGAAATCTACGGGCACATAATTCCTATTGGAAACAATAAGAACATCATTAATTCTTCCCATAGGTTTCTTAATAGTGGAATCCACTAGATGCAAATTTAAAGAACAATCATCAAGCTCATGGAACCCTAGCAAATCACACAAAGTTTTTGGGATAGTGGAGACACTAGCACCCAAATCACACAAAGCATAGCATTCATGATCTTTTATTTGTATTTTGGTAGTAGGTTCCCATTCATCATAAAGCTTTCTAGGTATAGAAACTTCCAACTCAAGTTTTTCTTCATAAGATTGCATCAAAGCATCAACTATATGTTTAGTGAAAGCTTTATTTTGACTATAAGCATGCGGATAATTTAGCACGGATTGCAACAAAGAAATACAATAAATCAAAGAGCAATTATCATAATTGAATCCCTTGAAATCCAAAGTAGTGGGTTCATCACTATGCAAAGTTTTAATCTCTTCAATCCCACTTTTAGCAATTTTAGCATCAAGATCTAAAAACTCCGAATCATTGGGACACCATAAAGCAGAATCATCTCCAATCCTATTCTCATCAAGATTAATACTAGAAAACAAGGATCTAATAGGAGACACATCAATAACTTTTAGATCTTCATCTTTATTTTCATGATAACCAGAAGAACACGATTTAATATAATCTTCTCTTTTAGCACACATTCTAGCGGTTCTTTCCTTGCACTCATCAATGGAAATTATCATGGCTTTGAGAGACTCATTGATATCATGCTTAGGTGGGATAGATCTAAGTTTCAAAGAATCAACATCAAGAGTAATTCTATCCACACTTCTAGCCAATTCATCAACTTTAAGCAATTTCTCTTCAAGCATAGCATTGAAATTCTTTTGCGAGATCATAAACTCCTTAACACTAGTTTCAAATTCGGAAGGCATCTTTCCATAAGAATTGTTGTAGAAATTACCAAAATTATTAGAGGAATTACTAGGAAAAGGCCTAGGATTAAAATTACCTCTATAAGCATTGTTACCGAAATTATTCCTACCAACAAAATTTACATCCAAAGATTCATTGTTATTCTCAATCAAAGTGGACAAAGGCATATCACTAGGATTAGAAGAAGCACTCTTAGCAGCAAACAATTTCATAAGTTCATCCATCTTTCCACTCAACACACTAATTTCTTCAATAGCATGCACTTTTTTACTAGTAGATCTTTCGGTGTGCCATTGAGAATAATTAACCATAATATTATCTAGGAGTTTGGTAGCTTCTCCTAAGGTAGTTTCCATGAAAGTGCCTCCAGCGGCCGAATCTAAAAGATTTCTAGAAGCAAAATTCAAGCCAGCATTAAAGTTCTGAATAATCATCCATAGATTCAAACCATGTGTAGGGCAATTACGTATCATTAATTTCATTCTCTCCCAAGCTTGTGCAACATGCTCATGATCTAGTTGCTTAAAATTCATAATATTGTTTCTAGAGAGATGATCTTAGCAGGAGGGAAATACTTAGAGATAAAATCATCTTTGCACATATTCCACGAATCAATACTATTTCTAGGCAAAGAGGAAAACCAAGTTTTAGCACGATCTCTAAGTGAAAACGGAAATAACTTCAATTTAACAATCTCGTTATCCGTATCCCTTCTCTTTTGCATATCACACAAATCAACAAAGTTGTTTAGATGGGTAGCGACATTTTCACTAGGAAGGCAGGAGAATTGATCTTTCATGACAAGATTCAACAAAGCAGCATTGATCTCACAAGATTCAGCATCGGTAATAGGAGCAATCGGAGTGCTAATAAAATCATTGTTGTTGGTATTGGAGAAGTCACACAATTTGGTATTGTTCTGAGCCATAGTGACAAGCAAGCAATCCAACACACACAAGCAAACAAGAAGAAAGCGAACGAAAAACACACGGCGGAATAAGGGCAAATAAAATGGCAAGGGTGAAGTGGGGGAGAGGAAAACGAAAGGCAAATAAATGTAATGCGAAGGATAAGGGTTTGTGATAGGTACTTGGTATATGACTTTTGCGTAAGCCTCCCCGGCAACGGCGCCAGAAATTCTTCTTGCTACTTCTTGAGCTTGCGTTGTATTCCCTCGAAGAGGAAAGGGAGATGCAGCACAGTAGCGTAAGTATTTCCCTCAGTTTTTGAGAACCAAGGTATCAATCCAGTAGGAGACCACGCGCGAGTCCCTCGCACCTACACAAACAAATAAGAACTTGGCAGCCAACGTGATAAGGGGTTGTCAATCCCTTTACGGTCACTTACGAGAGTGAGATCTGATAGAGATGATAATTATATTTTTGGTATTTTTAGTTTAATAAAATAGCAAATAAAAGCGATAAAAGTAAAGTAAATGTAGATTGATATGTTGAGAATAGACCCGGGAGCCATAGTTTTCTCTAGTGGCTTCTCTCATGATAGCGATATTCTACGACGGGTAAACAAATTACTGTCGAGCAATTGATAGAAAAGCGAATAATTATGATACTATCTAGGCATGATCATTGTATATAGGCATCACGCCCGAGACAACTAGACCGAAACGATTCTCCATCTAGTACTATTACTCCACACATCGACCGCTATCCAGCATGCATCTAGTGTATTGAGTTCATACGAACAAAGTAACGCCTTAAGCAAGATGACATGATGTAGAGGTATAAACTCAAGAAATATGATGAAAACCCCATCTTTTTATCCTCGATGGCAACAATACAATACGTGCCTTGCTGCCCCTACTGTCACTGGGAAAGGACACCGCAAGATTGAACCCAAAGCCAAGCACTTCTCCCATTGCAAGAACTATAGATCTAGTAGGCCAAACCAAACCAATAATTCGAAGAGACTTGCAAGAATATTATGAGCACACATAAAAAGTTCAGAGAAGAACCAAATATCTTTCATAGATAACCTTGATCATAAACTCACAATTCTTCGGATCTCGACAAACACACCGCAAAAAGATATTACATCGAATAGATCTCCTCGAAGACCGAGGAGAACTTTGTATTGAGATCCGGAGAGAGAGAAGAAGCCATCTTGATACTAGCTATGGACCCGAAGGTCTGAGGTAAACTAATCACAACTCATGGTGAGGGCGATGATTATGATGATGATGATGAAGGCCTCCGTGATGGATCCCCCTCCCGGAACAGGCTCCAAGATGGGATCTCCACGGGAACAGCAGCTACGGCGGTGGAATTAGGGTTTTCTCTCTGCCTATGGAGTTTCTGGGGTACATAGGTATATATAGGAAGAAGAAGGGCACCGGGGGCCGTGTGGGCCAGCCTCGAGGGGGGGCGCCCCCCACCCTCGGGGGCTGGTCCCACGTCCCCTGACTTGGCCTCGAAGACTCTCGAGCGTGATTTCCTCCAAAAATATCTCTCGCGAAGGTTTCATTCCGTTTGGACTCTGTCAGGGATATGACTAGCAGGTATGAACCGGCTAGTGTAAACCGGCTCAATTATAATATGTTTAGTTGTAATATTTAGTAAAGGCTACGGCCCATGAGATCTTAGGGCCCATGTATAGAATTATGGTTTGTAAACCGGCAAGCAATGTAACTTGAGAGATAAGGAAGAAAAGACAGAGACCGAGGCGGACACAGGTATGAGCCGGCCTCGGGACTCTGTAAACCGGACCAGGCGTCACCTCTATATAAAGGGACGACCCGGCGACGGTTCAGGGACAAGCAAGAATCAACCCGTCGAGACTACAGGCAAGCGATCCGCTCCCTGTAAACCGACGCCCAAGCAATACCAAACCAACTAGACGTAGGCTTTTACCTTCATCGAAGGGGCCGAACTAGTATAAACTCTCTGTGTCCTTTGTGTGCTATGAACCCCTTCAAGCTAACCCGTGCGATGGTTCCATCATCAAGTCCGCTAAACCGGACATCTGTCGTGCTAATTCCACGACAGTTGGCGCCCACCGTGGGGCCTGCGCACGATGGTTTCGAGTTCTTGAAGGGAAGCTTTGAAGGGCTCAAGGGTTACGCGGTCGGCCGGATGACCAAGAGTCGCCGCGGCCGGATCTACATCGATGACGCAGGTTGGGGACCGGAGGCCGATTCAATCGAATACGGGTACCGGGTTCCCTTCGGTGGCATCCAAGTCTTCATTGGCAAAATCGGCGAACCGGGACCTCAGCCGGACATCTTCCCCAACATCGTCGAGCCGGCTCAGCGTGCGAGATCGGCCCGGATTCAGCCCGCCATGAAGCACGTGTTCGTTGGAGCAATCCACGGAGTTCGAACCGAAGACGGATCGGAATCCGATGGTGCAACAGTTGTCTACTCCGACGACGAATCTTCATCCAGAGAAACTGAGTCTTTGTATCAGTTGCAGGATGGCCGGTCTGAGGGCGAGTCCGATGGAAACAGTATTCCGGACCCCTTCGATCCGCCAAACCGGGTGGCTGTCTTTATGGCCGGTTCACAGCCCCCAGTGAACGGGACGACAGCAGAAGCTGGTGTAGGGGGGAGCGGCACGACCCTCTCACCTACTGACGTTCTATCCACCTTGATCGAGGAGTTCACAGCTAAAGCGGTGGAAACAGTAGCTCCAGCAGACAAGGCACAGCATGATGCAGAGCTCCTTCAGTTAAAGGGCCGGATTGATCAGTTAAAGGAGGATCTGGAAGCCGAGAAGGCAATGATAGTAAGGAGGCAAGCAGAATTGGATGATCAAGCTTTTCACCTAAGGATGGAACAGGCCTCTACGCAGGGAGTAAGAAGTCGGAAGTACCAATCTCGTATACCGCCAGTCTACGAAGCTATGGATCTGTTTAGAACACCAGGGGCAGGGACTAGCAATAATCCCACTTTAAACCGAAGGGCACCCCCAGTCAGGGACGAGCCGGTTCAACATCCTGTTGCGGAACAAGACCGGCGGATCACGTCTACACCTCACCCATCAGGTCACTATTCGAACCCTTTGGATAACATCGTTGCTGCTGCAGCACGATTGGCCGCTTTACCCGACGAGGGGACGTCCCGGGTGGCGTTGGAGGCGCGCCGGGCCAAGGAGTTACTTAATACAACATTGATACAGCAGCAAGCATATTCTCATAGCAGGGAAAGGATACATTCGACACCACGACCTAGCCGAAGTTACACTAGGCATTGGGAAGAGCCAGAAGTGTCTAGCAGTGAACGCAGGCGGCATCAGCGCAGACAGGATAATCCGGCAGGTGCAGCGGCACCAGCTCCGGATATAAACCGGGTTAGATCAGGAGCCCGGGAAGAGGTTCGTCAAACGACGCCGGTTCACACAGCCACAGCAGAAACAGGAGTTACGACGAGTTCTTTTGGGGTGCAATGTCTTATCCCCGCTTTACGGAGTGTCAAGCTGCCTAAAGATTTTAAGGGGCCCCGCAAGGTACCTAATTACACAGCAGATTTAGCTCTAGAAGCTTGGGTTGAAAGTTATGAGATGGCCATGGAGATGCTGGACGTGGATGAATTGGCTTGTGCAAAGTATTTTACTATGATGCTTGAGGGTACAGCCCGGACCTGGCTGAAGGGTTTACCCCCAAATTCTATCGGATCATGGGGGGAACTACGCAGCCAGTTTATCAAAAACTTCAAAGATACATGCAAGCAGCCGATGTCAATGGTGGATCTAGCAGCTTGTGTGCAAGGAGAGCAGGAGTCTACGGCTGCTTGGGTGCGGAGAGTAGCGGAGATCTTGCACTCTTCGAATGGTATCAATCCTAGTACGGCGATAGTGACTTTGGAAAACAATTGCCGGTTTGAATCTTTAAAGTTAAAGCTCGGACGGCTTAAAAGGGATTGTAATGATATGGGAACTCTCATGAGTGCCTTAGTAAAATATGGGGACTCTGATAATACCAAGTATCCAGAAACTGAAGGAGACAAGGCGGGGAAGGTTAGCAAGTCTGGTAAACCGGCGCAAGTTAATCCGGCTACTACAAGTTTTTTGGGCAAACAAAAGGCAGAAGGTGGCTCTGACTTCATGGCCAATACTCAAGTTCAAGGGGGCTTTCAGCGTAGCATGGGCAACCCACCTCCACAAACCAGCGGAGGGGCTGTTAGCTGGGACCAAGAGTTAGATCAGCCTTGTCCGAAGCATGGCACGAGAAATCGACCGGCAAAGCACACTATAAGAGAGTGCAGGCCCCTTATGGAAGCAATAGTGGGCCGCTTTAATCCTCAGGACAGGCCTCCAAATGGCGGTTCAGGTCCAGGGTTTTATGGTCCGGGTCATCAGGGGAACAACTCAGGATCAGGATATAGGGGCAATAACGGTGGTTATCAGAACCGGGCTGGTAATCACAATAGTCAAGGAAGTTATAATAACCAGGGCAATCAACCGCGTAACCAGGGTGGTTACAATAACCAAGGCAGTCAGCAGCATGGCCAAGGTAATTATAATAACCAAGGCAATCAGCAGCAGGGCCAAGGGAATTACAATAATCAGGGGAATCAGCAGCGTCAGCAACAGCAGCCGCAATCCGGATATCAGAGTAATCCAAAGGAATTGAGCAGTGGGCAATACCATGTCTTCACCACAAGTCTGTGTAAACGGGATCAGAAGGTTTTGAAGCGAACAATTAACGCGGTTGAACCGGCAACACCGCAATTTCTGCGCTGGTCAGAACAGCCCATTGTATGGAGTAGGGAAGACCACCCAATGCGGGTGGATAATCCGGGCCACTTGGCCTTGGTGGTGGCACCTCAGGTGGGAGGTTATAAATTCACTAAGGTTCTCATGGATGGTGGTAGCAGCATCAACATCTTGTACTATGAGACTTTCCGTCGTATGGGCCTAACGGATAAGAAGCTAAGACAGCCGAACACGGTGTTCCATGGGGTGGTCCCAGGTAAGTCGGCCTATCCGGTTGGAAAGATTGACTTGGAAGTTACCTTTGGAGATGAGCATGATTCCAGGTCAGAGATGATAACTTTCGAAGTCGTCAAGATCAAAAGCCCTTATCACGCTCTGTTTGGGAGGACGGTTTATGCTAAGTTTATGGCTAGGCCATGTTATGTTTATCTGCAGCTCAAAATGCCGGGTCATAAGGGCACGATTACGGTTCATGGAAGCCGCAAGATAGCGGTGGAATGTGAAGAAGGAGATGCAGCTTATGCGGAGGCGGTATGTGCCACAGAAGAGTTGAAATTTTATAAAGATAATGTTGATCCGGCAGATATGACTCCGCTGAAGAAGCCAACTACAGAGCATGATCCGGCGTTAAAGTTTAAATCGGCAGAGGAGACCAAGCAAGTTGATTTTGTGCCAGGAGATTCGTCCAAGCAGTTCACTATCAGCGCTAACCTTGATCCCAAATAGGAAAGCGCGCTCATCGAGTTCATCCGTGAGAACCGGGATATCTTTGCATGGAAACCTTCTGACATGCCAGGTATACCGAGGGAACTCGCTGAGCACAGCCTTAACATTGATCCGAAATATAAACCGGTTAAACAATATTTGCGCCGCTTCAACGAAGAGAGGCGCAAGGCTATAGGAGAAGAAGTGGCCAGGCTTTTGGCCGCAGGATTCATAGTGGAAGTTTTTCATCCGGAGTGGTTGGCTAATCCGGTGCTGGTGTTAAAGAAGAATGGGAAGTGGAGAATGTGTGTGGATTACACAGACCTCAATAAAGCTTGCCCAACTGATCCCTTTGCTCTCCCCCGCATTGATCAGATTATTGATGCCACAGCGGGATGTGAGCGGCTAAGCTTTTTGGATGCATATTCAGGATATCACCAGATCAAGATGGCAGTTAAAGACCAAGAGAAGACAGCTTTCATAACCCCTTTTGGTGCTTTTTGCTATGTATCTATGCCTTTTGGGCTTAAGAGTGCGCAAGCAACTTATCAGCGTTGCGTTCAGAATTGTCTTAAAGGGCAGATAGGGAGGAATGTTCATGCCTACGTGGATGACATTGTGGTTAAATCAAGGAAGGAAGAGACAATGATAGAGGATCTTAAAGAAACTTTCGACAATCTTCGAGCTTATAAGATGATGCTTAATCCGGAGAAGTGTGCCTTTGGTGTTCCGGCAGGTAAACTACTGGGGTTCTTGGTCTCAAACAGAGGAATAGAAGCTAATCCGGAGAAAATCAAGGCCATCACATCTTTGACTAAACCGGTTTGCATCAACGATGTTCAGCGTATCGCTGGCCGGATCACAGCATTAAGCCGGTTCATCAGCCGTTTGGGAGAAAAGGCGATCCCGCTTTACCAGATGCTGAGGAAAATAGACCGGTTATATGGAGTGATGAGGCAAAGGTAGCGTTTGAGGATCTGAAACGGCAATTGGCAAAGCCACCGGTCCTAGCTGCCCCTATTGACAAGGAGCCATTGCTGTTATACGTCGCTGCCAATGCACGGGCAGTCAGCGTGGCAATCGTGGTTGAGCGCAAGGAAGCAGGGAAGGAATACCCGGTTCAGCGCCCGGTTTATTACGTGAGTGAAGTACTCATTGAATCCAAGCAGAGGTACCTTCATTGGCAGAAGTTGGTGTATGGTGTGTTCATGGCAAACCGGAAGCTGAAGCACTATTTCCAAGGTCATCCAATAACTGTGGTTAGTTCAACACCGTTGGGGGACATAATCCAGAACAGTGAAGCTACAGGTAGAGTAGCGAAGTGGGCTATAGATCTCAGCCCACATGAGTTGAAGTATGTGCCACGCACCGCTATAAAATCTCAGGCATTGGTGGATTTCATCAATGATTGGACAGAGTTGCAAACCCCTGAGGAGAAGCCGGATCTTACTTACTGGACGATTCACTTTGACGGTTCAAGACAGTTGGAAGGCTCGGGGGCTGGAGTTGTTTTAACCTCCCCCCGAGGTGATAAATTTTGTTACGCCCTCCGACTATTGTTTCCTTGTACTAACAATGCAGCGGAATATGAAGCATTACTTCATGGCTTGCGGCTGGCAAAAGAGATGAACTTGAGCCGGGTTAAGTGTTTTGGCGACTCAGATTTGGTGGCACAACAAGTTTCAGGCAAGTGGGATTCAAGAGATCCCCTCATGGCAGCTTATAGGCGAGAAGTTGAAGCAGTCGCAGGATACTTCAAAGGGTATCAGGTGGATCATATAGACCGGCGACGGAACGAAGCGGCCGACGCTCTAAGCCGGCTGGGTTCTCAACGTAAACCGGTGCCACCAAATACCTTTTTGGATGAATTGCACAGTCCTTCGGTTCAGATACCATCGGAGGAAGACCTAGCTGTTCCTGATCCGGAGGCACAGTTAGTTGCAGCGCTTCATGTTATTCCAGATTGGACGCTGCCTTATTTGGCGTATCTGAGCCGAGGAGAGCTACCGGACGATGAAGAAGAAGCACGGCAGATAATCCGACGTTCTAAGTCCATGACAATTGCAAACGGAGAGCTTCATCATCGCAGTACTTCTGGAGTATTTCAGCGTTGTGTATCAGCTGAGGAAGGTTCTGAAATTCTTCGCGAGATCCATGAAGGGGATTGTGGTCATCATGCCGGTTCAAAATCATTGGTGGCTAAAGCGTTCCGGCATGGTTTTTACTGGTTAACCGCTCATGCTGATGCGACGGATCTGGTCCGGAAGTGTGATGCTTGTCAGAAATTTTCGAGATGTGCTCTAGTTCCGGCGCAGGAACTCCGGATGATACCAATAACTTGGCCATTTGCGACTTGGGGGCTTGATATGGTTGGACCCTTCAAGCGATCCCAAGACCAGAAAACTCATCTACTAGTAGCAGTGGATAAGTTTACAAAGTGGGTGGAGGCAGAACCTATAAGCAAGTGTGATGCGGCAACGGCAGTCAAATTCATCAAAAAGGTAATTTTCCGGTTTGGCTTTCCACACAGCATCATCACAGACAATGGCACCAATTTATCTCAGGGAGAGATGGAAGAATTCTGTCAACGAGAACATATTCGCTTGGATGTGTCTTCTGTGGCCCACCCCCAATCCAATGGTCAGGCTGAAAGGGCAAACCAGGAGATTTTGCGAGGTATCAAGCCCCGGCTTATGACTCCTTTGCAGAGAACCCCAGGATGTTGGGTTGAGGAGTTACCATCTGTTCTTTGGAGTATCAACACTACACCAAACCGGTCCACAGGTTACACACCTTTCTTCATGGTCTATGGTGCTGAAGCAGTCCTTCCAAGTGATATCCGTCATGATTCACCAAGGGTAACGGCTTATGTTGAAGCGGCCAACGAGCAAGCAAGGCAAGACAGTTTGGACCGGCTAGACGAAGAGCGTGATATAGCTGCGGCACGATCTGCAATTTATCAACAAGACTTGCGCAGATATCACAGCCGCCGGATCAAAACAAGAACGTTCCAGGAGGGCGACTTGGTACTCCGGCTCATCCAAGATCAAACAGATATGCACAAGCTATCCCCACCTTGGGAAGGGCCCTTTGTGGTCAGTAAGAATCTGCACAACGGTTCATATTACCTGGTGGACGTTCGAGAACACAAGGACTCACGGACATCAGAGGAGGAGACGAAGCGACCATGGAACATCGCCCATCTACGGCCATACTATACTTGAGCTATGCGCTCCACTGTATCCTATGTATATATTATGATCAATGAATAAACCGGCACCCTCGGTAAACCGGGGGCTCAGCCTTTTTTTTCCAATACAAATATCTTGTGAGGACAACCATGCAAGTTGTATCATATATTATATTTCAACATATTGGCCGGTTTAAACTTGATTTTTTGCAGAGTATACACAAAAGCAATAAAACTCTCTAAAGAGCATGAGATCACATCCGGTTCAAGAGAGGACGCTTCAAGATCTACCCATGATTCCACGGAGCCAGGGAAAACTATATGAACAGTCGGGTTTACCCGCACCATCGACCGGCCCTCTGAAAAGATGGATAATCCACATTCAGTGATTGGCTAGGCCCTCTGGAAAGATGGATAATCCACATCCAGTGATTGGCTACATTGTTTATGATGGTTTATTAAGTGGAAAGAAGGATACTCCACATTCATCGGCCCTCTGAAAAGATGGATAATCCACATTCAGTGATTGGCTAGGCCCTCTGGAAAGATGGATAATCCACATCCAGTGATTGGCTAAATTTTTTCTTCTGCACCATCGATCGGCCCTTTGAAAAGATGGATAATCCACATTCAGTGATTGGCTAGGCCCTCTGGAAAGATGGATAATCC
>LR738713.1:528700250-528725505 GCA_902687465.1 Secale cereale
GATCGGCCCTCTGAAAAGATGGATAATCCACATTCAGTGATTGGCTAGGCCCTCTGGAAAGATGGATAATCCACATCCAGTGATTGGCTCAATTGTTTATGATGGTTTATTAAGTGGAAAGATGGATAATCCACAACATCGGCCCTCTGAAAAGATGGATAATCCACATTCAGTGATTGGCTAGGCCCTCTGGAAAGATGGATAATCCACATCCAGTGATTGGCTAAATTTTTTCTTGCGGTTCCAACGGCCCTCTGAAAAGATGGATAATCTACATTCAGTGATTGGCTAGGCCCTCTGGAAATATGGATAATCCACATCCAGTGATTGGCTGAACCTTGCTTTGAGCCTGGCAGCTCTTAAAAAGCCTCGACTACATGGTTTTATTTGCAAATTTGCATCTTTTTTGGTGTTTATGTTTTATGACTCTTTAAACTGGAGTGGAATAGCTACAGAAGCTGTCCACGTATCTATCAAGTGAAAAGTCTGGGTCATGAATACCAGCATGAATAAACCGGTGTTCATTATAACCCGGATCATCCATCAGGCAACAAGCCACAAATTTCTGAACAAAATAAACCGGTGTCTGTTATCAAAACCCGGGTTTGTTATTGGATCCATGAAGATCTTCATCAAGAAATTTTGAGTTATACCGGATTAAGAGTATTGAGCATATTTGGTCTCAGGTATAAAATTATTTCTGATATGAGTATATATTGGTTTGATATGTTGAAAGAACAATTAAATCCGTCCAGTGGTAAACCACTAGGACATATTTTCAGTTTTACTCATGCAGGAACAGATGATACGTAAGATAAGCGACATAAGCCAAAATTCCAATTGGCAAACGCCAAATCAGAATATCCGGATCAAAGCAGATAAAGTTTCAGCTATCCTATTACAAGGCATAGCAAGCCTGACGGTTTAAAAGATTGTTTAAAACAGGGTGGCAACTACAAACAATAAGTTATGAGCTATGCTTCCTCCTGCTGCGACGGCTGGGCATCGCCTTGATCCGGAATATCTTCATCCTCTTGAAGCGGTTGGAACTCCGGAACACGCCAATCAATCTTCGTCAAAGCCCGGAAGTACATCTCTTCACTGATAAGTTCAGAAGGTTCAATATCTGGAGCGAAGGTATGAGGGCGAACCGATGGGATTAAATTGACGGTGTCATAAACCGGCCGCTCCACCCGCTCGTTTTGCAAGTCGTACCCCGGATGATACCTGGATAAATCGGATTCAGCTGCAAGCTTGCTGGCGAGGGGGCGCATCTCCTTCGTCAAGGCGTAGAGATCCTTTGCGGTAAAAGTGGAACCGTCGTCTTTTGTATCAGGAAATCCAGTCAAAGCTTCTTCCGGATCAAGATCCGGGACCCAGGCTTTAGCCCTGGTAAGGGCCAAGAGGGCACCACCTCGAGCAACAGATTTTTTGACTTGTTCTAGACGCACGGGAAGAACAGATAACTTTTCCAACGTGCCTTGGATGGTCGTGGGGGCCGGTTTACCGAAAGATGTTGCACTAATGATCCTCTGAGCGCCGGAATACAGCTGCTCGACCAAAGTGTAACATGCCTTAAGTTTCTTCCGTAGGTCATCCCCAAGATGGGTGACACGGCACCCTGCATATAAATATTACGGTTAAACCGGCACAGATGGAAGATTACAAGGATAAAGCAGGAGTTCAGATTATACTTACCAAAGATTGCAGAGGTCATCAACTCAATTTGCTGCTTTAAACCGGTTAACTCTTCCGTAACCGGATTAAGCGCCCCTTCAGCGTCCTGAACCCTTTTCTCCAGCTCTTTTTTCTGAACCTCAAAAGTGGTCCGTTCTTCTTCAAAGTATTTTTTTAAGATCTTCAGCGGTCTTTAAACTCACCTGAAGATCTTTCTTGGCTTTCGAAGCAGCAGACTCTGTCTCAGCAAGACGGTTCCGAAGCTCTTTGATCTCATCAGCATTCCGGTTTAAGTCAGCCTGCGAGTACAATCAAGTGATAAGAAGTGAAAATCAGATAAGTCTCAAGCACACAAACAAGTTGTCTACTTGACACTTGGGGGATAATGGCAGTTGAAGCAATAAACAGCAG
Source organism: Secale cereale (assembly GCA_902687465.1). Taxonomy (NCBI): domain Eukaryota; kingdom Viridiplantae; phylum Streptophyta; class Magnoliopsida; order Poales; family Poaceae; genus Secale; species Secale cereale. The sequence continues at coordinate 528,702,339 of LR738713.1, forward strand.
CAATTCAAAGTTACAAGTCTCAAGCACACAAGCAAGTTGTCTACTTGACACTTGGGGGCTAATGGATGATTGAAGTATCAGCAGAATTTTTTTACAAGTATCAAATACATAAACAAGTTATCTACTTGATACTTGGGGGCTAATGTAAAGATCAATTGTTCAAACTATAAAGTTCCGGTTCACCTTCAGTACGCAGCTAAACCGGAACTTGGGGGCTATTATGGGATAGAAGCATATCACAAGCGCAAAGTCAGAAGAAAAGGATTACCTCATATTTTTCCTTCATCAAGTTAACCAAGCCCGCTTCGTAATCTTGGCTACTTTGGAGCCGGTTTAAGTACCCGGAATAGATTTCTTGGGCACTCATATCAGCAAGATTGGATAACTCAGTACTCCATTTACCCTTCTCTTTATGTAATTTCTCCGTTTTAGCCGTATGTTTGGCTAAAACGGTGGGCTCAGCCGGAGCAACGAAAGCAGCCCCAGTCACTACAACTTCTGGAGAGGCAGGTGCAGTTGGTGGAGTCGCAGTGTGAACCGGATTGGGAGATGACGGATTAACTTGAGGAGAGTTGACCCGAGCAGGACTTGGCGGATTGTGTGCGTCATTAGCAGTAGGGTTCTCGGCTACTGGGACATGATCCGTAGGTGCAGGATCTTCAAGAGGAGCTATAGGCTCGCCTTCTGGAGGAATGGTTGTTGCCGGATCAACCGCCGGATCATCTGCAGAAGTCTCAGCAGGGGGTTTGTTTGCCTTTTGTCTTTTACTAGGCTTTGGCTTGCTAAAAAAAGTTTGCAGAATGAGTTAACTTTGTGAAGCAAAAAGGTAATCATAAACCGGAAATGTTAAAAAGACTTACCCTGGGACAGTCTTCAATGGGGGAAGTTGTGTAGCAGTCGATTCACCAGAGGAGGATAATGGAGTCTCCTGATAATCAGGATCAGACGGTTTAAGAGGTTTTCGGATAAGCCCGGCCTTGGGATGAAGGAGAGTCGGAGAAAGTATCACCTCAGTGCGGCGCTTCCGAGCCGGAGTTAGAGAAATTCCGGATGATTCCACTGCCAGGCCGCTATGGCGAGTGGTCCGGCGAAGAGCTTCATGCTGTTGTTTCTTCAAAAGAAAATTAGGATCCAATTGAGCGTAAGGATGAGAAAATTGGTATTTCCGGACGGTCCGACGACTTTTTTGTGGAAGAGGTTCTGAATCGGAAGAAAGGATAGTTACCTCAACTTCGGCCGGTTTGTCACCTTCAGCTAACTCCTGTGGAAAGTTATCATTAGATACAGATATGAGTACAAGAAAGCAAAATAAAACCGGATTAATTCGTACCTCGGAATCTGGATCATCATCCTCGGCGTGAGAACTAGAGTCAACAGCCGCTTTTCTTTTCTTATTCGCAAAGGTCTTCCGACGTGCTTGTTTGCAGGTTTTCTCCTGAGGTTTTCTCTTCCAGAAAGGATCATCAGCCTATTCAAATGAAGGAAAGATAATTGAAAGGACGGTTTAAAGGAACGGATTACAAATACAGGACAAAGCAAAACTTACCGCACGCAGCTTATTCTTCTTGTAATACGGAGCTAACCCGATTTTGCTGCAGTCTGCTAAGGAGACGTTGAGCATCTTCTTAGCCGATTCAATAACCTCCGATTCAGAGAGTTTTTCCTTGGTAAACCGTTGAGGGTCGTCCGGTTTACCAGAATACTGGCACATCAGTTGTGATCGCCGGCTCAAGGGAAGGATACTCCAAGACAGCCAGCAGCGCATAAAGTCGGTTCCAGTTAAACCATTGGCCATGAAAGCTTTCAGTCTGGAGAGCTGAGATGCAAACCGGGTCCGTTCGACAGAGCTGAGTCATTGTGGCAGAGGACGATCCTCCGGAATACGGTGCTCACGATAACCCGGCAGAGGGTTCTCCCCTTCAGGAGAAGTGTCAACACAGTAAAACCATGATTTGTTCGACTCCTTTGGGTGCGTGTGGAGAGCGGCGTGGGGAAAGACATCGTCTCTCCTTTTCTGGATACTAACCCCGCCAAGTTCCTGATGTGGTCCGCTGGTGAATTCCGTACGCCGGTTCAGGTGAAAAAAGTCCCGGAATAGATCAACAGACGGTTCTTCTTGCAGATATACCTTTGAGAAGACTTGGAAATCACAGATATTTGAAATGGAGTTGGGCCCAATGTCCCGAGGGTGGAGTTGGAAGGCAGCAAGAACGTCCCGAAAAAACTTTGAACCGGGGGGAGAGAAGCCTCGAGATATGTGGTCAAAGAAAACAATAACCTCCCCTTGCCTGGGAGTAGGAGGGCATTCATTTCCCGGAGCCCGCCACTTCAAAACGGACTGAGGGCCTAAAGTACCAATTTCAGCAATTTTGACCAAGTCTTCTTCTGTGATAATGGAAGGGACCCAGTCACAAGAAACAAACTGCTTGGCCATAGCGACAGAAGGACAAGTACTGAAAAAGATAAAGTATAAAACCGGATTATGCGAGTATAACAGGATAAACCGGAAGATATCTATAAATATTGCGTAACGGTTTAGACAGGGGACTAATGATATGGTTAAACCGGCAATAACAGGAAGCTATGTCACTGCCGGCTCATGACAGCAAACGAGGAACAGCTAAACCGTCACGTTCAACTCCAAATTTTCTACAAGAACAGGACATGACAGTATAAACCGGAGTATACTTAGCAGATTTACAAAGGGAAGAAACAAGTTTCGACAGGCAACTAGGGCAGAACAGATCTGAGTATGCTAGAAAAAGAAAAATAAATATATGAAGATACGGGAAGAACTACAAGGGTAATAGACGGAGCAGATGAATCTACAGGTTATGTAAAGTAACGAGATCTAAAGCACAGAAGCAGCAAGCTGAAGGCAGGATCTAAGAGCAGGACGTAAAGGTTAAAGTTTCGGGGTGCAAGGCGAAGTTCTCATGGAGGTTCTAATGGCGGAAGCACGAGGAAGAACCCTAGAAGTCGCGGATCTATAATGAGGAGGAGAAACGTACCTGGAACAGTGGAGATCGGCGGCGGAGTTCTCTGGTCAAAGGTCAGGTTGATGCAGCGGCCAGTGAAGTCTCAGGCTCGGCGGTCGATGGCGGCGGTTCGAGCTCGGGCGTCAATGGCGTCTTGAAGCTCGGGCGACGGACGGAGGAAGAAGATGCGAGAAGGAGATAAAACGAATGAGGACGGCGGTATTTATAAGGGAAGGTCAAATACGAAGCGACAGGTGCGGGATTTGAGGGGGCAAAGATCGGATAAAGATCCCTTGACGCCTCGATCTTCGGGATAACCATTAAACAAAGCTACAATACAGCTCATAGCGTTAAATGCGGGGATGATGTCACGGTTAGATTCAATGATTCTCGAAGATGACGTCAGAACCGGTTTACAAAAAAATGAGAAGACACAGAAGAAAATTATACAAGACAAGGGAGATTGATATGAACAAGTTCAAATCATTCTGGGGCCTAATGTCAGGGATATGACTAGCAGGTATGAACCGGCTAGTGTAAACCGGCTCAATTATAATATGTTTAGTTGTAATATTTAGTAAAGGCTACGGCCCATGAGATCTTAGGGCCCATGTATAGAATTATGGTTTGTAAACCGGCAAGCAATGTAACTTGAGAGATAAGGAAGAAAAGACAGAGACCGAGGCGGACACAGGTATGAGCCGGCCTCGGGACTCTGTAAACCGGACCAGGCGTCACCTCTATATAAAGGGACGACCCGGCGACGGTTCAGGGACAAGCAAGAATCAACCCGTCGAGACTACAGGCAAGCGATCCGCTCCCTGTAAATCGACGCCCAAGCAATACCAAACCAACTAGACGTAGGCTTTTACCTTCATCGAAGGGGCCGAACTAGTATAAACTCTCTGTGTCCTTTGTGTGCTATGAACCCCTTCAAGCTAACCCGTGCGGTGGTTCCATCATCAAGTCCGCTAAACCGGACATCTGCCGTGCTAATTCCATGACAGACTCCGTTTGATATTCTTTTTCTGCAAAAACCTGAAATAGGCAAAAAAACAGCAATCTGGACTGGGCCTTTGGGTTAGTAGGTTAGTCCCAAAAATGATATAAAAGTGAATGATAAAGCCCATTAAACATCCTAGACTTCATAAATAATAGCATGGAACAATAAAAAATTATAGATATGTTGGAGACGTATCATAACGCCTTAAGCAAGATGACATGATGTAGAGGGATAAACTCAAGCAATATGATATAAACCCCATCTTTTTATCCTTGATGGCAACAATACAATACGTGCCTTGCTGCCCCTACTGTCACTGGGAAAGGACACCGCAAGATTGAACCCAAAGCCAAGCACTTCTCCTATTGCAAGAACTATAGATCTAGTAGGCCAAATGAAAGATCGTGGATGTCGCCTAGAGGGGGGGGGGGTGAATAGGCGCTTTAAAATAATTACGGTTTAGGCTTCAACAAATGCGGAATAAACCTAGCGGTTAATTTGTCAAGCACAAAACCTACAACAACTAGGCTCACCTATGTGCACCAACAACTTATGCTAAGCAAGATAAACAACTAGGTGATAGCAAGATATATGACAATAAACAATATATCTATCACAAAGTATAGTGCATAAGTAAAGGGCTCGGGTAAGAGATAACCGAGGCACGCGGAGACGACGATGTATCCCGAAGTTCACACCCTTGCAGATGCTAATCTCCGTTTGGAGCGGTGTGGAGGCACAATGCTCCCCAAGAAGCCACTAGGGCCACCGTAATCTCTGCCCTCGCACAATGCAAGATGCCGTGATTCCACTAAGGGACCCTTGAGGGCGGTCACTAAACCCGTACAAATGGCAACCCTTGGGGGCGGTCACCGAACCCGTACAAATTGCTTGGGGCAATCTCCACAACCTAATTGGAGACCCCAACGCTTGCCCGGAGCATTACACCACGATGATTGTGCTCCGAACACCACCAAGGTTGGGGCTACCTCCACAACTTAATTGGAGGCTCCCAACAACACCACGAAGCTTCACCACAATGGAATATGGCTCCGCAGTGACATCAACCGTCCAGGGCGCCCAAGCACCCAAGAGGAACAAGCTCAAGGGTACCAAGCACCCAAGAGTAATAAGCTTCTCAACTTGTGACTTCCACGTATCACCGTGGAGAACTCAAACCGATGCACCAAATGCAATGGCAAGGGCACACGGAGTGCCCAAGTCCCCCTCTCCCAAATCCCACCGAAGCAACTAATGCTAGGGAGGGAAATGAGTGGAAGAACAAGAAGGAGAACACCAAGTACTCCAAGATCTAGATCCAAGGGGTTCCCCTCACCTAGAGGAGAAAGTGATTGGTGGAAATGTGGATCTAGATCTCCTCTCTCTTTCCCCTCCAAAACTAGCAAGAATCTATGGAGGGATTGATAGATAGCAAGCTCGAAGAAGGTAAACAATGGGGGAAGAACACGAGCTCAAGAGATAAGGTTCATTGGGGAAGAAGACCCCCTTTTATAGGTGGGGGAAAATCCAACTGTTATGCTCACAGCCCGCACCGAGCGGTACTACCGCTCCAAGGAGCGGTACTACCGCTAGGGCGGTAGTAGCCCTTTGAAACACAACAACGAGGAGGCAAAAAGGCCAGAAGAACCGTCGGAGCGGTAGTACCGCTTGACCTCACGGTACTACCACTAGGGGTAGCGGTACTACTGCTAAGGGGTAGCGGTACTACTGCTTGAGAGCGGTACTAAAAACTTACATCCGTGCCTACCACCGCTGGACTTGTGACGAGTTTTTGGTCAGGAGCGGAAGTAGCCACGGAAGTAAAAAATTACATCCCCTCCAAGCGGTAGTACCGCTCCAATTTGCGGTAGTACCGCTACAGCCCTTCTGGGCACACCAAAACTGACATAACTTTTGCAAACGGACTGCGAATTCAACGAAACCAAGTTTGTTGGAAAGCTAACGACATGGCCTAACACAATCTTGATAGAAATAACAACAAGAAGCAAATGAGAAAAGGCCCATAAGAAAATGGTGAGAACCCTTCCTCGAAAGAGACTGGTAAAACCTCCAACACCGAAAACACAATAGAAGAAGCATGTGAACTCCATTTTCGATGAACTCAAGCTTGTCAAGAAGATGACAATAAGCTCAAGAATAAAACCAAACAAGAACCAAGAAATATGATGCAAGCATGCAATGGTTTGAGCTCTCTACGAATGATATGATCAAGCTACTCACTTGAGAGCCCCCCTTGATAGTACGACAATCGATCCTATAACCCGGTCTCCAAACTACCACCATGAGACCGGTAAAATAGAGAACCTATCAAGGCAAACCTTTGCCTTGCACAAAGTCCACTTGAGCTAGATGTAGAAGATTTTGACTTCCTCAAGTTGGACCACCTTTCTTGATTGCGTTGGATCGGTGAAGACTAGTAGATTGCTCCCCCATACTCCACTATGGATGAGCCACTCTTCAGCATATCTTCACAAGTCCATTGTCACCACAATGGACGACAAGCTTCAAGCACTTGATCTCCTGGTGATGCATCACTTGAACTTGCACACCACAACCTTGATTTGATGTCGTCCTCCATGGGTTGTATGTGATCTTCCTCTTAACGCAAGCCCATGGAAGATAACCTAACCCCACATAGAACTCTCACAAAGACCATGGGTTAGTAGACTAAGCGTAATTGACAATGCTTATTGTCGTGGATTTAGCACGGCAGATGTCCTAGCAAAAGGACTTAGTCGTGAGGCCATCACTACGGGTTATCTTAAAGGGGTTAAAGCGGACAAGGACACAGGGATTTTATACTAGTTTGGCCCCTTCGATGAAGGTAAAAGCCTACGTCTAGTTTGGTGTGTATTGCTGGAGTTTCGATGACCAGGGAGCGAATCCGCTTTGCCTGTGTCCCGATTTGTTGTTCTCTGTCCTGAACCGTCGCCGGGTTGTCCCTTTATATAAGAGGTGACGCCCGGTCCGGTTTACGGAGTCCCGAGGCCGGCTCATAAACGTGTCCGCCTCAGTCTCTGCTCTTTCTATCTTACATCCCAAGTTACATAATATGACGGTTTACAAATCATGGGCCCTAACACTTGGGCTCTAAACCTCTTGGGCTGAAATCTCCTACTTCATGCTCTGCTGGGCCTTTGATAAGATAATCTTGATAACGTAAACCGGCCCCTCATGGGCGGTTTATACCTAGTAGTAATATCCCTGACATTAGGCCCTAGATTGATTTGAACCTGTTCATGTCAATCTTCAAAGTCTTGTACAGATCTTCCTTTCTGCTGCTTCAGAATGCTTTATAAACCGGCATGATGTCATCTCCTCAAATCACTTTAAACCGTCGTGACGCCATCTTGCACATTTAATACGTGTACATGTTTTTACCTTTACTCATTAAAACTCCGAAGATCGAGGCGACAGTATCGTCCATATCCGCTTTTTGGGCTCCTCGATTCCCGCGCCTGCCGTTTTATCCCTTCGGCTTATAAATAGGGCCGAGGGGCATCTCTTTTCCCCCCTTGCTTCTTCTTCCTCCGTCCTCTGACGCTCGAGCTCCGTCGCCGTCCGCCGAGTTCTGCGCCTCCGTCGAGCCCGGTCGCTGCATCAGCCTGAACGCGTCCAAAAATTCGCCAGTGCCTTTCCGCTTCCACTACCTCAGGTACGTTCACTTATTTCCTTCCCGTAGATCCAGTTCTAGGGTTTCCTCTGCGTTCATAGATGAATCCCTGTTCTTCGCAGTTCTTCGCATAGATAGTGTTTAGCCGTAGATCTTCAAACTTTTAGGTCAACTGCCGTTAGCACGACTCCGCTCCGTCTTTGTAATCTGTCCTTTCCAATATGATTAGCTTGGACTGAATCTGCTAAAGACCTTCATTGTTTCCGCCGAATAAACTTTGAATAAACTTTGAATTTTCCATATGTTGTAGATCCATATCTTACCGCTGCTTGTGTGAAAATTGTTTCCCCACACTTTAGATCTGCGCCTTACCTGCCTGTGTTTGGCGGTTTAACTCTCCCTTTCAAACATCATAATCCGGTAGACGTCATGCTTATAGCTGTCCCGGATGTTTAATTCGGTAGATACCATTAGTCCCCTGCTTAAACCGCCAGTTAGATCGGTACCATCATAGAATATACCGGTTTAAATCTTCGTAGATCATAAACCAGATCTCTTATTGCATTTTCAGCCTTCCCTTTTGAAAAAGATGACTTCCACGGCCAAGCAGTTTGTTGCTTGCAACTGGGTCCCATCCCGGATCACCGAGGATGATTTAGAAAAGATGGCCTCAATTGGCGCTTTAGGTCCAGAGGATGTCCTTCACTGGAGGGCTCCTGGAAAAGAATGTCCTCCAAGGCCCAAGGAAGGAGAAATTGTTGTCTTCTTTGATCACTTGGCCCGGGGATTTAACCCTCCAGGGTCAAAGTTTTTCCGTGACATACTGGCAAACTTTCAGCTTCACCCACAAGATATCGGCCCCAATTATGTATCCAACGTTTGCAACTTCCAAGTCTTCTGTGAAGCATATCTACAAGAAGAGCCAACAGTAGAGCTATTTCGGGACTTCTTCCATTTAAACCGTCGGACTGAGTTTCATGATGGCCCAAATACTGAACTTGGCGGAATGAGTATTCAGAAGAGGAAGGATGTTATCTTCCCTCACGCCACTCTCCACAGCCATCCCAAGGACTGGAATTAGACTTGGTTCTATTGTGTAGATACCTCGTCGGAGGGTGAAAATCCAATGCCGGGTTATCGCCCCCATCGTCTTCCAAAAGATCATCCCTTTCCACAGCGCTTGAGTGCCCAGGAACGAGCTCAATATGCCCCTCAGCTTTCAAAGCTCAGGGCCTTTGTAGCCAATGGACTGACATGAGTTGATTTCGTCCGCTGCTGGCTCTCTTGGAGCATTCTCCCGTTAAGCCGGCGTTCCAGTTTAATGTGTGAGTATACTGTGAACCCCAAGGACCCCTTACGCCACACATATCTGGTGCTATCAGAAACTGAGGTTAATGAATCTGTCAAGAAATTGCTGAATATACCTCTAGAAGAGTGCAGTCAGACCGGATTGGCGCCGTTCTGCGTGACTAATAAACCGCCATCGGTAAGAGATTCTTCTGTCCCTTTACTTCATTTTACTCCATCCATATTGCTTGGCCTAATGTGCGTTTTATTCCCTTTAAACAGGCTAATGACCCTTTCTGGAAGAGGAAAACCCAGGACAAACCAGCGAAACTATCTCGCAAAAAGACCCTGGCTGTGAAGAAGCACAAAAAGAAACCCACTGCCGCCTCCGGATCCAATGCAGAGGAAGATGATCCGGCCTCTGAGGTACCACCTAGTTCTTATGACTTTTTAGTCTTTCCTTTGTCTGCATTTCTATTAACAATGACTTTTCCCAGGATCCGGCTGAAGGTAGTAAAGCGGGCGATGTTGAGGTAATCTCTCTTTCCTCTGACTCAGAACCATTGCCACCCAAAGTTCGTCGGGTAGTCCGGAAATTTCAGTTTTCTCATCCTTATGCTCAACTGGATCCAAACTTTCTTTTGAAGAAACAACAACATGAAGCTCGCCGCACCACTCGCCACAGTGGCCATGTGGTTGAATCCACCGGACTGACTCACACTCTGGTTCGAAGGCGTCGTTCCGAGGTTTTACTTACCCCAACTGCTCTTCATCCCAAAGTGGGTCTTATTCGTCAACCTCTTAACCCGTCTGACCCGAATTATTAGGAAACTCCTCTCTCATCCTATGGCGAGTCAACCGCCACACAAGTCCCTGCGCTCAAGACTGTTCACGGGTAAGCTGTCTTTCACTCTATCCGGTTTATCTTTCCATTTTTGACTTGTGATTTTCATTGTCCCTTTAATCTTTTCTCAGTATGCCCAAGCCTAGCAAAAAGGCAAAATTGAGTAAACCAGCAGTCGATAACACCACTTCTGGACCGGCAGACGATCTTGAACTTGCCAACCCATTGGAAGAAAATGTTGAAATTCCACATGATGATCCTTCTCCTATAGATCGAGAAGACCTTGCTGCTCCGGGGGATGACCCCATGGAGCATACCGCTGAACCGGCCAGTCCTGTCCGGACTAGCCCTGCTCGGGCTAGTCCGACCCCTGCTAGTCCTATTCATGCCAATCCTTCTGGGCCAAATACTGCCTCAGCTGATGACGTTCAGATCACTGGGACCAGATTTACCACCCCAGGAGAACCTGTTGTCTTGGCCAAACATACTGCCAAGGAAGAACTTCTTCACAAGGACAAGGGCAAGTGGAGCACCGACCTGTCCAGCTACGCCCAACTTAGTGCTCAAGAGCTTCATTCTGGGTATTTAAACCGGCTATACACCAGCCGTGACCACGAAGCCGGCTTGGTGAATTTAATGAAGGAACGCTATGAGGTAACTTCTTTTCCTTTATCTTTTATTTCTGCTTGTGCCTTGTAACTGTACCTTTAGTCCATCGTAGCCCCCAAGTGCCGGTTTAGCCTTTAAGGGTGAATTGGGACTTCAGTGTATCAACTAGAATAACTTTGATTTGCATGTGTAGCCCCCAAGGGCCGGTTTACTCCATTGCGGGTGAACCGAGACTTTTCCTATGTTTAGAATGATGTCACATTAGCCCCTAAGTGCCAAGTATATAACTTGTTATGCGCTTGGGACTTTGATTGAATTGCTTTATGAATATCTGATATACTTTATCCTTGGCAGACTGACTTGAACCGGAGGGCCTCTGAAATAACTGAACTCCGGGATAGCCTAACCTTCCAAGAGACTGCTTCGGTTAAAGCCAAGGAGGAGCTTACCCTTGCTTTAGCTAATATGGAGAAGCTAAAGAAGGATTTTGAAGCGGAGCGGTCAGCTTGGGAGGTGGAAAAGGCTGCTTTGGAAAAAAGAGCCATTGATACTGAGGCTGCTCTTAACCCGGTGACAGAGGAGCTGTCCGGATTGAGGCAGAAAATAAATGATATGACATCTGCCGTCGTTGGTAAGCTCTCCTGACATAAGTTTACCCTCGCAATCCAGTACTGCTCCGGTTTTAACTTATAATTTGACCGTAGGGAGGTGCATTACTCATCTTGGAGATGATGTGCGAAAGAAACTGAAAGCTGCGTACACTTTGGTGGAGCAGCTTTATTCTCGCGCTCAGAGGGCCATCAGCGCAATCTCGCACAATAAACCGGCTCCTACCACCATCCAAGGTACTTTAGAAAAGCTGTCAATTCTGCCTGCCCGCATTGTTGAAGTGAAGAAGTCATCCGCAAGAGCCGGCTCTCTGATGGCTTTAACCCGAGCCAAGGCGTGGGTTCCTGATTTTGATCCGGCTGAAGCAATGAATGGCTATCCAAGTATGAAGGAGGATGGATCAGCTTTCTCCAGTGATGATCTGCGTGCTTTAACCAAGGATATGCGGCCTCTTGCCAGTAAACTTGCTGATGAAGCGGACTTATCAAGATATCATCTGGGTTATGATTTGGAGAACGTACGGGTGGAGCGTCCGTCCTATGACATTGAAAATCTTATTCCACCCGTCCATAAGCACACCTTCGCTCTTGACATTGATCCGTCAGAACTTATAAATGACGTAGTTTATTTCCGAGCCCTTGCCAAGATTGACTGAAGCACCCCTGATTTCCAACAGCTGGAAGAAGCCGCCGAAGACCCGGAACAAGCTGACCCTCAATCTTCACAGCGAGCTGAAGCAGAATCATAAACCAGCTCCGGTTTATCTTTATGCGTTGAGTACTTATGAGAAAAACTGATATTCTTTTGGGCCTTTCAGTGCCTTGTAATAGGGTAGTTGAGATACTGTCTTTGCCCCAGACTATCTTTTGTCATATTGCTTTGATTTGGCAGCTTCTGAAATACATCCTGCTTTCAATGCTTTCACTGGTTTATGCTACCTTTTTCTGCACAAAACAAAGTTCAAAGTGTCCTGGCGGTTTACCGCCGGACGGGTCATATTGCCCAAACACATGATCTAAGTTAATAACTTGAACTGTGTATAAAATATAAGCATGTACCATACCTGCGATTAGGTGTATCTTAATAAACCTTAATCTGGCAGGAACGATCCAAGGTATAAGTGCTGATGACTCCCTTGATTATTTGTCGGCTCACCATGAAGGCCGGACCGGGTTACAATGAACTCCGGTTTAGCTGTAATTTAGTGCTGGTGTTTATAAACCAGACTATAACTCTGTAAACACAGATGTAGTGGCAACTTTGTAGCCATCCACTCCTTGAATCAATGGACTTGGTTGATAAACCAATGACCTTGAAGATAAAGATTTGAGAAATCATAAAAAATAGAAAAGAAAGTTTTTGTGAAAATAAGACCATGTCGTCGAGGCTTTTTACGAGCTGCCAGGCTCCAAATTCGAGGCTTTTTATGAGCTGACAGGCTACAGTCATTAACCATTTTAGCAAAGCCTGTTAAGATGGTCCGCAATCCTTAACCAAATCATCAATGTCAAATGCGACCAATGTTCAAAATCTCGTAAAGATTTGACTTGTGTAATCACTTGATGATCGTCAATTTAATGTTACCAAGTTCAGGGTCCATAAGGATTGACTTGTGTGTATGTTCGACGGGTCGTACCAGGTTTACCTGGGCGGCGTGACTTACTTGATGCAGGCAGGTTAATCCGGGGTTTTAGGTGTATACACCAAGCTTCCAAGCCGTGTTCACTACAAGAGTTTTCAACTCGCTGATGACTTGCATCAGGAGCCCCCAGGTAGCATTTGAGCATTGCTCGTCGGGGCCTATGTTTGAGTTGTGCTAGGCATCACTCTCTTTTGCCCCTCATCATCATGTGGAAATTGCCGAGGCAACCAGAGCTGTGCTCTTATGATGGTCTTGATGTGGCCGCCGGTTTAAGAGGCCATAGGAAACTCCCTTGCCCACGGAAGCCCCCATGTGATACTCTTATGAACAGAAAAGACGGCTGCTACCTCGATTTATCGAAGGCGCCGGATTAAGAGGCCATAGGAACTCCCTTGCATACGGAAGCCCCCATGTGATACTCTTACGAAAAAGATGGCCGATACCCCGGTTTACCGGGGGCGCCGGTTTATTATATTGATCATAATATATACATTATAAAGATATGTACATAAAGCGGCGCCTATGGCTCAAGTATAGTAAGGTCGAAGAAGAGCAATGTTCCACGACTGCTTGGACTCCTCCTCTGCCGTACGTGAGTCCTTATGTTCTCGAACGTCGATGAGGTAGTATGATCTGTTGTACAGGTTCTTGCTGACCACAAAGGGTCCTTCCCAAGGTGGAGATAGCTTGTGCATGTCTGTCTGGTCTTGGATGAGCCGGAGCACTAGGTCTCCTTGTTGAAACTGTTGGGGAACGTAGTATTTTAAAATTTTCCTACGATCACGCAAGATCTATCTACCAGATGCATAGCAACGAGAGGGGAGAGTGTGTCTACGTACCCTCGTAGACTGAAAGCGGAAGCGAACAACGCGGTTGATGTAGTCGTACGTCTTCACGACCCGACCGATCAAGCACCGAAACTACGGCACCTCCGAGTTCTAGCACACGTTCAGCTCGATGACGTCCCTCGAACTCCGATCCAGCCGAGTGTCGAGGGAGAGTTCCGTCAACACGACGGTGTGGTGACGATCTTGATGTTCTACCGTCGCAGGGCTTCGCCTAAGCACCGCTACAATATTATAGAGGAGAACTATGGTGGAGGGGGGCACCGTACACGGCTAAGAGATCAAGAGATCAATTGTTGTGTCTAGAGGTGCCCCCTTGCCCCCGTATATAAAGGAGGAAGGGAGAGGCCGGCCCTAAAGGGGGCGCGCCAAGTGTGGGGAGTCCTACTAGGACTCCCAAGTCCTAGTAGGATTCCCCTTTCCTTTTCGGAGTAGGAGAGAAGGAAAGAGGGGGAGAGGGAGAAGGAAAAGGGGGCTGCACCCCTTGTCCAATTCGGACTAGAAGGGGGGCACGCGCCTCCTTTCTTTTGGCCTCTCTCTTCTATTCCCGTAACTCCCCGGTACTCCGAAAATACCCGAATCACTCGGAACCTTTCCGATGTCCGAATATAGTCGTCCAATATATCGATTTTTACGTCTCGACCATTTCGAGACTCCTCGTCATGTCCCCGGTCTCATTTGGGACTCCGAACTCCTTCGGTACATCAAAACTCATAAACTCATAATACCGATCGTCATCAAACGTTAAGCGTGCGGACCCTACGGGTTCGAGAACTATGTAGACATGACCGAGACTCATTTCCGATCAATAACCAATAGCGGAACCTGGATGCTCATATTGGCTCCTACATATTCTACGAAGATCTTTATCGGTCAAACCGCATAACAACATACGTTGTTCCTTTTGTCATCGGTATGTTACTTGCCCGTGATTCGATCGCCGGTATCTCTATACCTAGTTCAATCTCGTTACCGGCAAGTCTCTTTACTCGTTCCGTAACACATCATCTCGTGACTAACTCATTAGTCTTTTGCTTGCAAGGCTTATTATGATGTGTGTTACCGAGAGGGCCCAGAGATACCTCTCCGACACTCGGAGTGACAAATCCTAATCTTGATCTATGCCAACACCACGAATACTTTCGAAGACACCTGTAGAGCATCTTTATGATCACCCAGTTACGTTGTGACGTTTGATAGCACACAAGGTGTTCCTACGGTATTCGGGAGTTGCATAATCTCATAGTCATAGGAACATGTATAAGTCATGAAGAAAGCAATAACAGTAAAACTAAACGATCATAGTGCTATGCTAACGGATGGGTCTAGTCCATCACATCATTCTCCTAATGATGTGATCCCGTTGATCAAATGACAACTCATGTCTATGGTTAGGAAACATAACCATCTTTGATCAATGAGCTAGTCTAGTAGAGGCATACTAGGGACATTCTGTTTTGTCTATGTATTCACACTTGTACTAAGTTTCCGGTTAATACAATTCTAGCATGAATAATAAACATTTATCATGATATAAGGAAATATAAATAACAACTTTATTATTGCCTCTAGGGCATATTTCCTTCAGTCTCCCACTTGCACTAGAGTCAATAATCTAGCTCACATCGTTATGTGAATAACACCCATAGTTCACATCGCCATGTGACCAACACCCAAAGGGTTTACTAGAGTCAATAATCTAGTTTACATCGCTATGTGATTAATACCCAAGAGTAATAAGGTGTGATCATGTTTTGCTTGTGAGAGAAGTTTAGTCAACGGGTCTGTCACATTCAGATCCGTATGTATTTCGCAAATTTCTATGTCTACAATGCTCTGCATAGAGCTACTCTAGCTAATTGCTCCCACTTTCAATACGCATCCAGATTGATACTTAGAGTCATCTAGATTTAGTGTCAAAGCTTGCATCGGCGTAACCCTTTACGACGAACTCTTTATCACCTCCATAATCGAGAAACATTTCCTTAGTCATCCAGTTACTAAGGATAATTTTGACCGCTGTACAGTGATCTACTCCTGGATCACTATTGTACCCCCTTGACAAACTCATGGCAAGGTACACAACATGTTTGGTACACAGCATGGCATACTTTATAGAACCTATGGCTGAGGCATAGGGAATGACTTTCATTCTCTCTATATTTTTCTGCAGTGGTCTGGCTTTTAGTCTTACTCAACTTCACACCTTACAAGTCAGGCAAGAACTCCTTCTTTGACTGATCCATTTTGAACTACTTCAAAATCTTATCAAGGTATGTACTCATCGAAAGTCTTATCAAGCGTCTTGATCTATCTCTATAGATCTTGATGCCCAATATGTAAGCAGCTTCACCAAGGTCTTTCTTTGAAAAACTCCTTTCAAACACTCCTTTATGCTTTCCAGAAAATTCTGCATCATTTCCGATCGACAATATGTCATTCACATATACTTATCAGAAAGGTTGTAGCGCTCCCACTCACTTCTTGTAAATACAGGCTTCACCGCAAGTCTGTATAAATCTATATGCTTTGATCAACTTATCAAAGCGTATATTCCAACTCCGAGATGCTTGCACCAGTCCATAGATGGATCGCTGGAGCTTGCACATTTTGTTAGCACCTTTAGGATTGACAAAACCTTCTGGTTGCATCATATACAAGTCTTCTTTAATAAATCCATTAAAGAATGCAGTTTTGTTATCCAATTGCCAGATTTCATAAAATGCGGCAATTGCTAACATGATTCGGACAGACTTAAGCATCGCTACGGGTGAGAAAGTCTCATCGTAGTCAACTCCTTGAACTTGTTGAAAAACTTTCGCAACAAGTCGAGCTTTGTAAACAGTAACATTACCGTCAGCGTCAGTCTTCCTCTTGAAGATCCATTTATTTTCGATGGCTTGCCGATCATCGGGCAAGTCAACCAAAGTCCACACTTTGTTCTTATACATGGATCCCATCTCAGATTTCATGGCCTCAAGCCATTTTGCGGAATCTGGGCTCATCATCGCTTCCTCATAGTTCGTAGGTTCATCATGGTCCAGTAACATGACTTCCAGAACCGGGTTGCCGTACCACTCTGATGCAGAACGAACTCTAGTTGATCTACGAAGTTCAGCAGAAACTTGATCTGAAGTTTCATGATCATCATCATTAGCTTCCTCACTAATTGGTGTAGGAATCACTGGAACTTGTTTATGTGATGTTCCACTTTCCAATTCGGGAGAAGGTACAATTACCTCATCAAGTTCTACTTTCCTCCCACTCACTTCTTTCGAGAGAAACTCCTTCTCTAGAAAGGATCCACTCTTAGCAACAAAGACCTTGCCTTCGGATCTGTGATAGAAGGTGTACCCAACAGTTTCTTTTGGGTATCCTATGAAGATTTACTTCTCCGATTTGGGTTCGAGCTTATCATGTTGAAACTTTTTCACATAAGCATCGCAGTCCCAAACTTAAATAAATGACAGCTTAGGTTTCTCGTCAAACCATAGTTCATACGGTGTCATCTCCACGGATTTAGATGGTGCCCTATTTAACGTGAATGTAGCTGTCTCTAATGCATAACCCCAAAAGCGATAGTGGTAGATCGGTAAGAGACATCATCGATCGCACCATATCTAATAAAGTACGGTTATGACGTTCGGACACACCATTACACTGTGGTGTTCCAGGTGGCGTGAGTAGTGAAACTATTTCACATTGTTTTTACTGAAGGCCAAACTCGCTAACTCAAATATTTTACCTCTACGATCATATCGTAGAAACTCTTATTTTCTTGTTACGATGATTCTCCACTTCACTCTGAAATTCTTTGAACTTTTCAAATGTTTCATACTTGTGCTTCATTAAGTAGATATACCCATATCTGCTCAAATCATTAGTGAAGGTCAGAAAATAACGATACCCGCCGCGAGCTTCAACACTCATTGGTCCACATACATCTGTATGTATGATCTCCAACAAATCTGTTGCTCGCTCCATTGTTCCGGAGAACGGAGTTTTAGTCATCTTGCCCATGAGGCATGGTTCGCAAGCACCAAGTGATTCATAATCAAGTGATTCCAAAAGTCCATCACTATGGAGTTTCTTCATGCGCTTTACACCATTATGACCTAAACGGCAGTGCCACAAATAAGTTGCACTATCATTATTAACCTTGCATCTTTTGGCTTCAATATTATGAATATGTGTATCACCACGATCGAGATCCAACAAACTATTTTCATTGGGTGTATGACCATCGAAGGTTTTATTCATGTAAACAGAATAACAATTATTCTATGACTTTAAATGAATAACCGTATTGCAACAAATATGATCAAATCATATTCATGCTCAACGCAAATGCCAAATAACATTTATTTAGGTTTTACACTAATCCCGAAAGTATAGGGAGTGTGCGATGATGATCATATTAATCTTGGAACCACTTCCAACACACATCGTCACTTCACCTTTAACTAGTCTCTGTTCATTCTGCAATTCTCATTTCGAGTTACTAATTTTAGCAACTGAACCGGTATCAAATACCCAGGGGTTGCTATGAACACTAGTAAAGTACACATCAATAATCTGTATATCAAAATTCAACTTTGTTCACTTTGCCATCCTTCTTATCCGCCAAGTATCTAGGGCAGTTCCACTTCCAGTGACCATTTCCTTTGCAGTAGAAGTACTTAGTTTCAGGCTTGAGTTTTAGCTTTGGGTTTCTTCACGGGAGTGACAACTTGCTTGTCATTCTTCTTGAAGTTCCCCTTCTATCCCTTTGCCCTTTACTTGAAACAAGTGGTCTTGTTAACCATCAACACTTGATGCTTTTTCATGATTTCTACCTTCGCCGACTTCAGCATCGCGAAGAGCTCGGGAATTCCTTTCGTCATCCCTTGCATATTATAGTTCATCATGAAGTTCTACTAACTTGGTGATAGTGACTAGAGAACTTTGTCAATTACTATCTTATCTGGAAGATTAACTCCCACTTGATTCAAGTAATTATAGTACCCAGACAATCTGAGCACATGCTCACTGGTTGAGCTATTCTCCTCCATCTTGTAGGCAAAGTACTGTCAGAAGTCTTATACCTCTCGACACGGGCATGAGTATGAAATACTAATTTCAACTCTTGGAACATCTTATATGCTCCGTGGCGTTCAAAACATTTTTGAAGTCCCGGTTCTAAGCCGTAAAGCATGGTGCACTTAAACTATCAAGTAGTCATCATACCGAGCTTTTGTCAAAACGTTCATAACATCTACATCTGCTCCTGCAATAGGTTTGTCACCTAGTGGTGCATCAAGGACATAATTCTCTGTGCAACAATGAGGATAATCCTCAGATCACGGAACAATTCCGCATCATTGCTACTAACATCTTTCAACTTAGTTTTCTCTAGGAACATATAAAAAATAAACGGGGAGCAACATCGTGAGCTATTGATCTACAACATAGATATGCTAATACTACGAGGACTAAGTTCATGATAAATTAAAGTTCAATTTAATCATATTACTTAAGAACTCCCACTTAGATAGACATCCCTCTAGTCATCTAAATGATCACGTGATCCAAATCAACTAAACCATGTCCGATCATCACGTGAGATGGAGTAGTTTCAATGGTGAACATCTTATGTTGATCATATCTACTATATGATTCACGCTCGACCTTTCGATCTCCAGTGATTCGAGGCCATATCTGCATATGCTAGGCTCGTCAAGTTTAACCCGAGTATTCTGCGTGTGCAAAACTGGCTTACACCCGTTGTATTTGAAGGTAGAGCTTATCACACCCGATCATCACGTGGTGTCTCGGCACGACGAACTTTCGCAACGGTGCATACTCAGGGAGAACACTTGTACCTTGAAATTTTGTAAGGGATCATCTTATAATGCTACCGTCGTATTAAGCAAAATAAGAAGCATAATAAGATAAACATCGCATGCAATCAAAATATGTGACATGATATGGCCATCATCATCTTGTGCTTTTGATCTCCATCTCCAAAGCACCGTCATGATCACCTTCGTCACCGGCGCGACACCTTGATCTCCATCGTAGCATCGTTGTCGTCTCGCCAACTATTGCTTTTACGACTATCGCTACCGCTTAGTGATAAAGTAAAGCAATTACATGGCGATTGCATTTCATACAATAAAGCGACAACCATATGGCTCCTGCCAGTTGCCGATAACTTTACAAAACATGATCATCTCATACAAAACCGTATATCTCATCATGTCTTGACCATATCACATCACAACATGCCCTGCAAAAACAAGTTAGACGTCCTCTACTTTGTTGTTGCAAGTTTTACGTGGCTGCTATGGGCTTAGCAAGAACCGTTCTTACCTACGCATACAAAAACCACAACGATATTTCGTCAAGTATGTGCTGTTTTAACCTTCACAAGGACCGGGCGTAGCCACACTTGATACAACTAAAGTTGGAGAAACTGACACCCGCGAGCCACCTGTGTGCGAAGCACGTCGGTAGAACCAGTCTCGCGTAAGCGTACGCGTAATGTCGGTCTGGGCCGCTTCATCCAACAATACCGCCGAATCAAAGTATGACATGCTGGTAAGCAGTATGACTAGTATCGTCCACAACTCACTTGTGTTCTACTCATGCATATCATCTACGCATAGACCTGGCTCATGATGCCACTGTTGGGGAACGTAGTATTTTAAAATTTTCCTACGATCACGCAAGATCTATCTACCAGATGCATAGCAACGAGAGGGGAGAGTGTGTCTACGTACCCTCGTAGACTGAAAGCGGAAGCGTTAGAACAACGCGGTTGATGTAGTCGTACGTCTTCACGGCCCGACCGATCAAGCACCGAAACTACGGCACCTCCGAGTTCTAGCACACGTTCAGCTCGATGACGTCCCTCGAATTCCGATCCAGCCGAGTGTCGAGGGAGAGTTCCGTCAACACGACGGTGTGGTGACGATCTTGATGTTCTACCGTCGCAGGGCTTCGCCTAAGCACCGCTACAATATTATAGAGGAGAACTATGGTGGAGGGGGGCATCGTACACGGCTAAGAGATCAAGAGATCAATTGTTGTGTCTAGAGGTGCCCCCTTGCCCCCGTATATAAACGAGGGAGGGAGAGGCCGGCCCTAGAGGGGGCGCGCCAAGTGTGGGGAGTCCTACTAGGACTCCCAAGTCCTAGTAGGATTCCCCTTTCCTTTCCGGAGTAGGAGAGAAGGAAAGAGGGGGAGAGGGAGAAGGAAAAGGGGGCTGCACCCCTTGTCCAATTCGGACTAGAAGGGGGGGCACGCGCCTCCTTTCTTTTGGCCTCTCTCTTCTATTCCCGTAACTCCCCGGTACTCCGAAAATACCCGAATCACTCGGAACCTTTCCGATGTCCGAATATAGTCGTCCAATATATCGATTTTTACGTCTCGACCATTTCGAGACTCCTCGTCATGTCCCCGGTCTCATTTGGGACTCCGAACTCCTTCGGTACATGAAAACTCATAAACTCATAATACCGATCGTCATCAAACGTTAAGCGTGCGGACCCTACGGGTTCGAGAACTATGTAGACATGACCGAGACTCATTTCCGGTCAATAACCAATAGCGGAACCTGGATGCTCATATTGGCTCCTACATATTCTACGAAGATCTTTATCGGTCAAACCGCATAACAACATACGTTGTTCCTTTTGTCATCGGTATGTTACTTGCCCGAGATTCGATCGCCGGTATCTCTATACCTAGTTCAATCTCGTTACCGGCAAGTCTCTTTACTCGTTCCGTAACACATCATCTCGTGACTAACTCATTAGTCTTTTGCTTGCAAGGCTTATTATGATGTGTGTTACCGAGAGGACCCAGAGATACCTCTCCGACACTCGGAGTGACAAATCCTAATCTTGATCTATGCCAACACCACGAATACTTTCGAAGACACCTGTAGAGCATCTTTATGATCACCCAGTTACGTTGTGACGTTTGATAGCACACAAGGTGTTCCTACGGTATTCGGGAGTTGCATAATCTCATAGTCATAGGAACATGTATAAGTCATGAAGAAAGCAATAGCAGTAAAACTAAACGATCATAGTGCTATGCTAACGGATGGGTCTAGTCCATCACATCATTCTCCTAATGATGTGATCCCGTTGATCAAATGACAACTCATGTCTATGGTTAGGAAACATAACCATCTTTGATCAATGAGCTAGTCTAGTAGAGGCATACTAGGGACATTCTGTTTTGTCTATGTATTCACACATGTACTAAGTTTCCGGTTAATACAATTCTAGCATGAATAATAAACATTTATCATGATATAAGGAAATATAAATAACAACTTTATTATTGCCTCTAGGGCATATTTCCTTCAGAAACGTCCTGGTCTTAACCCGGCGACTGTGCTACCGGTGCAGATCTTGTTGATAAATCGCCGATTGAGCTGCTGCCGTGTCCCGTTCTTCATCCAGCCGGTCCAACGCATCTTGCCTTGCTTTCTCATTATCTACTTCAACATAGGCCGCCACCCGCGACGAGTCATGACGGATATCACTAGGGAGGACCGCTTCAGCTCCATATACCATGAAGAAAGGTGTGTACCCTGTGGATCTGTTAGGTGTAGTATTGATGCTCCATAGTACAGAGGGTAATTCCTCCACCCAACAACCCGGCGTTCTCTGCAAAGGAACCATAAGCCGGGGCTTGATGCCTCTCAAGATCTCTTGATTGGCTCTTTCAGCTTGGCCATTAGACTGAGGGTGAGCTACTGATGATACATCCAGACGGATGTGCTCTCGTTGACAGAACTCCTCCATAGCCCCCTTGGATAGATTGGTGGCATTATCAGTTATAATGCTGTGTGGAAAGCCAAACCGGAAAATCACCTTTTTGATGAACTAAACCGCTGTTGCTGCATCACACTTACTGACAGGCTCCGCTTCAACCCATTTTTTAAATTTGTCTACTGCCACCAAAAGGTGGGTTTTCTTATCTTGGGATCTCTTGAAGGGTCCAACCATATCAAGCCCCCAAGTCGCAAACAGCCAAGTGATTGGAATCATCCTTAACTCCTGCGCCGGTATGTGAGCACGCCGTGAGAATTTCTGGCAAGCATCACATTTTCTGACCAAGTCCTCTGCATCAGCATGAGCCATCAACCAGTAGAACCCATGACGAAAAGCTTTAGCCACCAAAGATTTTGAACCGACATGATGACCACAATCCCCTTCATGAATCTCTCTAAGAATATCACAACCTTCTTCTGGTGACACACACCGCTGAAACGCTCCAGAAACGCTGCGGTGATGAAGTTCTCCATTGACAATAGTCATTGAATTAGGCCGCCGGATTATCTGCCGAGCCACGACTTCGTCCTCTGGTAACTCACCTCGGTTCATGTATGCCAGGTAAGGGAGCGTCCAATCCAGAATGACATGAAGTGTTGTGACCAACTGCGCCTCCGGACCAGGACACTAGTAGAAAACGGGCCTATTGTCCCGGTTCGTAAGGGCCTTTTGTCCCGGTTCTTCAACCGGGACTAAAGGGTCGGTACTAATGCACTAGCCCTTTAGTCTCGGTTCAAACAAGAACCGGGACAGATGGGCCTCCACGTGGCCTGTGCGCGGAGCCCAGGCAGGAGGGCCTTTGGTCCTGGTTGGTGGCACCAACCGGGACCAATAGGCATCCACGCGTCAGCATTTCTGTGGCTGGGATTTTTGTTTTTTTAAAGG
>LR738713.1:528725515-528744003 GCA_902687465.1 Secale cereale
GGGGGTTAATTTAGGTGTTTCATATATTGTGTTAGCTAGCTAATTAATAGAGAGAAGTGTCCTCTCTTATGTCCGTGCTTGGTCGATGCTACGTACTATACATACGTATAGAGAGGACTAGACACGCTAGCTAGCTAGTAAGCAAACGAAGGAAATAGAAGATCGTCATCAACATATATATGCATACAGAGAGAAGTGATATCGACCACCTCTCCTTCTCCGAGAGATTGGTCGAACAACAAGTTCTCGTATATCTATCCGACACTACCAGGTACATATATACAATAATTATCTCTTACAAATATAATCTCCTATCACACGGATGCATGGTCCACATAGTATTCTCCGTCTTCAGTGATCACGTGGTCAAGGAAGAATACCGCCAATTCCTCTTGAATTGCTCGCATACGATCTGGTGGTAGGAGTTCATCCCGCATCCGAAAGATCTAATTTGAAGAAGGGGGTCAATACATACATACATACACACACACACACACACACACACACACACACACACACATATATATATATATATATATATATATATATATATATATATATATATATATATATATATATATATATATATATATATATATATATATATATATATATATATATATATATATATATATACAGCCGGTCTATTCTCATAACATTATGAGAATAATATTCTCATAACACTTCTGAACTGCATTGAAAAACTGCATTGGAAAGCTATGCGCACTGCTTCCTTCTTGTGTTGCGAACCACATAGAGGGGCATCAGGAAACCTTCATGGAGCAGCGTTTCTGGTTAGTTTGATTGATTTCTATTGGTTTATTTGTGTGTGCGCTGATTTAATATGTGGTTAAACACTGAATTCAGCGAGAAAACGACGGAAATCGTTTGATTTGGCGGATCTGCGTCCGTTCTTCCGCTCGTGCAGGAGTTTCGCATCCTGCTGCTGGCTGTTCGTATTCGATTTTATAGCGTGGTACTAGTGTGATACCAATTTTGCGTTGATGTTTGTGTTATTCCGCAACAGATTAATTTGCTAATAGGATTGAAATTTTCGTATAATTGGTCGAGTATCTCTCTGTTCTAGCGCAAAAACGTCAGTTCTGTGTCCTTCCCCGTCCGGATCGAAATTGTTGCGTTTTGTATGTAATTTTCTGTTGTTTTCGGCAATTATGTGCTGCCTTTGATCCTATGCGTATGAATTGGAGCGGATTAAGTTGTTAATTTTGAAGAATTTAACTTTTTGTCCATGTTTTTTGCGGGCGCCACTGGCTCTGGTCATTACTCAAGATGTTTTTTGAGATTGTTTTGCATTATATAGTTGTTAGAACTGCATTGCAGGCTGTGTTTTTCGTCTGCGAATCGTGGTCAAGAGCGGTGGACTGCAGTAATATGCAATGCGCTTTTTGTAGCGCGGCGAACTGCATTAATATGCAATGCGAGCCTGTATGAACTGCATTACAGCCACGGGGGTGTGGGGGACTAGTTTGATAAGTTTTTTTGCTTGGTCAAGCGCGGTGGACTGCAGTAATATGCAATGCGAAATGCACATTCTCATGTAACCGCACTGCTTTATTTGTCATTTTTTTTGTGTTGTGTCTTTACATATACATATATTGGTGGGTCAATTGGCTCCCCTCCCACCTTATCCCTGGCGGCTCCCATCTCACCTTATCCCTGGCGGCGCCACTCTTCCTCGATCTGTTTTTCTCCCAACCAGATCTGTTTTTCGCCTGGCAATGGATTGCGCGTGCGGCTGCCTGGCAAGGTTGGAGCCCATGCTGGAGACATGCGTTTTTTCTGAAGGTTTGGTTCTGAACCAGAGGCAGCGGCACATCACGCTCTGTTCCCTTCCATATTCGTCAGGTATTGGATTTCGGGCTCCATTCGTCCATCAGATGACTAACGATGATGTCAGTGATTCATGGGTATGTATTTCTCGCATATTCTTTTTCATGTGTTGTTTGTAGTTAACACTATCTGAATTTTTGTAGGAGTATTAGTTTCTGAAGAAGCATTTTTCACTAAGTATAAGTGAACTGCTTTTCACATAGTAGTTTTATTATGAACATTGTAGGAGCAGCATCAATTTTGTCTAGTCAATATTATTATGTGTTGACATCAATATTTTTTTATGAAGATTGTAGCAGCAATTTAGTTTCTGAAGATTGTAATCTTTTTCTTATTTGTTCTTATTTTTTTTTCTGTTCTTGTTGTTTTGCTTGCAGAAATTCCCTTCTGGTCTAGTCAGGGTAACAGAAAGCTGTGTTAATTTGGTCTTGGTTAGCAAGAATGGATATCATGATGTTGATGTTATGTATTCTGTTGGCTCTGATGATTGTTTGGTTCTCAAAGATGGCTGGAAGGAATTTGTGGAGGAAGCTAGTCTTCAGGCTGGGGATGTTGTCATGGCTATGTTTTATAGGCATGCAAAGTGTTTGGAAATCAAGTTAAATTTGCTTTAGATCAGTCTTGCTTGAGCAGCAGCAGCATGAGACATTTTTGTTGTAATAATTTGACATTTTTGTGTGGCTTCTAGTGTATTTTCTTATAAGAATTCTGAGTATAAGTGAACTGCTTTTGACATATAGTTTTTCATGTGCATCCTATCAGCAGCAACAGTTGAAGAACATACATACTGGAAACCCCCACCGAGCTTTTTTTTTAATCCACATACGGAACTAGAGTTTTTTTAATAAAATAGGACTGCATCAACCATTATAATAGCAGCAGTTTTGTGAAAGAATACTCTATGTGAACTGCTTTGATAGATTGTTTTTTATGTGTATCCTAGCTACAGCAGCAGTTTGAAGCAATATACATACTGAAAACAGACTAATGAGAACTGCATATTGTTGATAGATAGAAACCAAGGTTCTGCGTTCATAATTAACAAAGTACATCATCAAGCAAACTAATGCAACATAAGCAAACATTGTCCCAAAGCAAACTACAACGAAAGCAAACTAATCTACATACGCAGAAGGAAACTAATCGAGCACTTGCGACAGGAATCCTTGGCTTTCAGCATCTGGCCTGCTTCACCAGTTCCACCCGTTGGAGTTGGAGGTGGAAGTTGATCCCCCCTTGCCCCCACCCTCCAGGATGACCTCGGGCGCTTCCTGGTCTTCTCTGTTTCAGCGCGCGCGAGGCCTTTCTTCATTGTGGTGATTCGGTTCCATACATCGAACGCAGTGTAGGCGTCCTTGGCAGCATACTCGATGTGCCTCGTGCTGAGAATCGAAGTCCACAGGCTGTGGTCGTGGTCTGACATCTTCATCTTCATGTCTGCGTACTCGTCGTCGATGATGGCAGCAGCTACATCGCCAAGCGAGTCCAGTGGCTTCGTTCCATCAGGCACCCTCTAGTTCGGCTGGATGTCGACGAAGTTGGGGATGTGGAGGTTGCAGCGTGAGAGCTTCTCCTTGTCCTGCTCGATGGCGAAGCCAGCGAACTCGAACCTAAGGAAAGTGAACCGCAAGTTATACCTTTCGGAACTGCATACATAGGCATATAGAACTGCAACACGTACTCGGCAGAGAGAATTGCTTACCTTGGGTCGCCGAGGAACCTGTCGAAGGGGATGCATCTATCTCCCAATGTACCACATACCTGGAAAAGAAGCACTGGGTGGTACTTGCCGATGGATAGTTGAACCAGGGCCGCTCTGCTCTTGTTGGGTGTGTACTCCACGTCGATGCCGACGATCTTCTAGCGGCGCCGCTGGAGAACTGTCTTGAACTCTTCGACGTACGTCGCCATGGCATCGACGTCGGTGGTGTAGATCACCTTCAGCTTCGTCTTCCCGTGCGCATGCACGTCGTCGTAGGTCCTGGTGAACCCCATGGCTGCAAAGAGAAGGAAGAGGAGGACGAAGGGGCAGCGTCGTGCGTTTGTGCGGACGGTCTGGTTGATGGAGCTTGGGATTTAAAGCGGAGCGGCAGCAACTTCTGCCGAGGCCACGATCTCGTCCCCCAACCGTGTTGGCGATCGTGGGTTCGTGATGATCGTGGCGTTCGTGCGCCTTGCAACCGGCGGGATAGAGGAGCGGGGGCGCGGCGCTTCGGGCGATAGTGGACGCATTTATTTTAGGGCAGGCGAACCGAATCGTTCCCCGTAAGCGAACTGCATCGCTTCAGAAGCGGAATCGTTTTCCGTAAGCGAACTGCAACGCTTCAGAAGCCGAGTCGTTTTTCCGTAAGCGAACTGCATCGTGTTACAACACCGAGACGTTTTTTTATTTTTTGTCTATGACCTGTGGGCCTGTCGGTCGGCCTTTTATTCATTAAGTCTCTCTTGCAGCCCCCCTTGCCCCCTTCCGCTTCCCTCTCCCCCGTGCCCGCACAGAAATCGCCCCCGCCCTCGTGCTCTTGTGGTGGAGAGCGACGACGCCCGTAGCCGCCGCCGTCCGTAGGGGCTCTCTCGTGGTGGACAGCGTCGACGCCCGCAGCCGCCGCCGCCCGTAGGGCGCTTCCTCCGCCGTGGCCGTCCGCACCCGCCTCGCCCCGCCGTCACTTCGTCCCACGGTGAGCCCCAAATCGCCCCCAATCCGTTCCAGATCTTGTGATAGGGTTATTTTTCGAGCCAGCATTCTCTTCTTAAGGTTGTTTTGTATGCTTGAAATTGCAACGCCCTATGGATTGAAAGTTTTTCTCTGCCTGCTTTTGCGGTTTGCTGTCTAGGGTTTAATTATTATCCCTTGCTGATTGGAGGCACAACATGGCTTCTTCCTCCCCAATTGATGCGTCACCAGTTAGAACGGCTTCTCCATCTGGTAACTACATCAAAGTGAACTGCATTTTTCATTCAGGGTCAATTTACTTCTTTTGTTGAACGAAATAGTGCACTGCATCTTAGATTCCTTTTTAGCAAGGCCCATTTTTTTCAGACGTGTGGCAAACTGATATGAACTGCCTCAAGTTAATTGTTTTTACTTTTTTGGAAGGACATTAAGTTAGTTGTTATGTTTTAATTGTTAAACATAAACTGCTAAAAGAGCACTGCATTTTGGACATTGCTTTGTATTTTTTTATCTATCCACTACGCGGTTGCGAAATTGATATGAGCTGCATTAAGTTTTAGTTTTTGCCTCTCACAGAACTGCATGAATTTGTTTTGTTTTGTATATCTAAGCGCACTTCTTTTTTATATGCGGTCAATTGGTCACTGAACGAATTAGTGCACTGCATCATATATCCCTTTACCAATGTCCACTTTCAGACACGCGTCAATATGATATTCAAGCGACATGAACTGCATTTTTAGGTTTACTGTTATGTTTTTAATTGTTAAACATAAACTGCTGGAAAAGTGCACTGCATTTCTACATTTTTGTGTTTCCAAGTTGATATGAGCTGCATTAAGTTTAGGTCTTCCTCTCACACACATATCTTTTCTTATGTTTTTTCACCCACAATTTTATCTCCTGGTGGGTCTGGGGGTGGTGGTGTTAACTATTTGATTACACGTTATTTTACAGCCGATGTTGTCGGTCGTGGTACATCTGATCAGGGCAGCATTCCACCTGAATTGAGTGAAACCCAGTCGCAATCTGTTGATGGCACAGAGCCAGTTACACAGGATTGGATGGTCCCTGATCAGATTGCAGCCGATGTTGAGAGGAGAAGGCAGAAAGCGGTTGCGATCGGTAATACTTTCGTGAAGGCTCATAGGGCGAAGCAAGTAAAGTTTGAGGAGGGTAAGGAGATAGGAAGGAGGATTGCAGATTCAAAGAAGTCTGCTAAGTTTGCCTCCGCAAAGAATCCTGTGAAGAGGAAACCCAACACTGTTGCAGAGCAAGGTTTAAGTTCTCCACGCCGGAGCCCGCGTGTTGACTACTCAAAGAGACCTAATTACGCCGAGGTTGATGTGGGTGGGATTCAAGGAAAGCGGAGACGCGCGGACGATCACTCTGGTGTTGATTCTGAGCGTCGATCTAAGCTTGCGCGGGAAAATGCAGCTGAAGAAGCTCTGGACAGTGATTCTGATGAGGAGGATGTTGATGTTAGTAAGGTATACGCTGTTTATTTACTTTTTCTTCTGTTTTTTTAAGTTGTTTTGGCATGAGTTTGCTGATGTGAACTGCATTTTTTATTCTTTTTTTTGTAGACTGCTAAGAGTACAAAGAGGAAGAGGTCTGAAGATGATGTTGCGCATGAATGGCGTTTCAACAAGACTGTTCGGCTGTCCATTCCAAATGTAATCAAAGCTGTCGCTTTGCTGGGTGAGGCGCACAGAACTTTGGTGCGGCAAGCAGGTTTTGGCATTGTCTTTGACCTAAAATTAGAGAAGAATGTTTCTCGTGTTTTGATGTGCAAGCTGATGGGAAAGATCGACCCTGCCACGATGAGATTGGACTGCGGGCCAAACAAGGTTCTGGAAATCAATCGCGAGGCTGTCCATCACATTTTTGACTTCCCTATGGGTTCTCACACTGCTCCCAGGCCTGCTGCCAGCGGCCATGATGATTCGCTGACTAATCTGAAGGATGAACTCGGTTTCAACCATTCTCGTAGCATAGATGCGAAGGACCTGCTTATCTTACTTCGCACGCTGGCTGCGGACCCTGCGAAGGTTAATAAGACCGTGAAGGTTTTTTTCTCATTGTTTTCCAGTGCTTGCTGTGTCCCAGCCCCGCAACTCGGTTGTCCAGGGTAGCTGCTATGGTTGAAAACTTGGATATTGCATCTATGGCTAGCATGGACTTTTGTCAGCTTGTTGTCGACGAGCTGCAGGCCGCTGTGTATAAGTGGAATTCTAAAGGGAGCAAGCAGAACTGCGCTGAGGGTTGCACCATCGTGCCCCTGTTCATGTACCTGGATTCGTTGAATCTTCGAAAAGTATCGGTGATGGATAAACGCACTCCACGCGCCGCAATACTGTCCCATGTGCAGTTGAAGAAGATTCACAACGCCGACATCATTGTCAGGGGAAAGATACACCTGGACTCTTACAAGTTTGGCAAGCTGCCGGTGAGTGCATAGCCATCCTTTGTTTTTGTTTTTATTCCTTTTTTTCGCGCATGCTAAATGTGAACCTCTTATGTACTTTTTTTTGTGAACTGCATCTCTTTTTTTTTGTTAATTTTTTCAGTGGAAGGCGGAAGCGGACATTGTGTACAAGCGGACTGCAGTTGCCGAAGCGCCTGAAATGTTTTGTGAGCCTCTTGCTAGGGCGACTCCAATTCGACGGGGTCGTGGTTTTGCTAGGGCGGCTGCTGGAGGTTTTTCTGGCCATGCTTTTGCTGATCGCAATAAATTTGTTCAGGTCGATGAGCTTCTCGATAGGGTCATCAATATAACTAGTGATTTCCCAACATCCGGTTCCAGGATGAGGAATATTGCCGGGTTGTTTCCTGAAGGCAAAGGCCCTTCTGAAGCAGAAATCGAGGCCGCTCATAACTTTGACCGTGGGCAGCTTGAATTCCTTAAGCAGACTATAACGAATATCAGATCTTCACTCGTTCAGTTTAAGCAGTCTCAGGATGACTAGTGTGCTACGTATGAGCAGGAAGCAGATGCAATTGTGAAGGAAATGAACATGCATGAAGATGTTGTCCGGCCTTCTTTGCCCGACCCCGCAGATGTGGATGTATGTCTTTTTTCCATATGTGAACAGTTTTTTTACCCATATTTGTTATCTATTTTTTTTTTGTGTTTGTGACATTGACTATTTGTTTTTTGCATCCTTTTGTTCTTTTCGCAGTGTGTAGGAGAATCTTCTAAGGCTAACGCTTGTCGTGATGATGACCACCAGGACCACGACGGTGTTGATTCTGATTATTTGTTTGACAGGCCATTATCCCCTGTTGACGAAGCTGCCAAAGACAATCCTATTGACGAAGTCGTCATCGACAAGGTTTGATTTCTTCCTATTTTTTTTTTGTTACAATGAACTTCATTGTTTGATTTTTTGTAGTGTCCAAAACAAACAATCATTTTTTTTGCACCAGCAGTGGCAGCGAACTGCAGTTTTTAACTTTTTTTTGCTATTTCGTGCACCAGTAGTGGTAGTGCACTGCAGTTGTTGTTTAGAGAAGAAGCATCATCTTTTTTTAGCAGTGGACTGCATGATCTGGTGTTGGTTTTGTAGTTGTAGAACTGCAGATTTGGATAATAGTTTTATTTATGTTTTAATGTTTTTTAGGATGCCGAATCAAACGTGGAGATACATGGTAAGGAGGCAGATGGTGACGCTGGCAAGGACGAGGAGGCTGACAAGTGTAAAGAGATGGAAGGCGACGACGCTTCCCTGGTGAGTATAGAGAATTTTTGCATTTTTGTGTTTATTTTTTATTTTTTGTGGGAGCTTCATGGTCCGTTTTATTAGTGAACTGCATTCTATCTTTTTTGTGTAATGTCTTTTATTTTTTAACTCATCGGAACTGTGGATTAAATGTTGAAATCCAAGCGGAGCGCAACATTGGGGATGATAATGTGGAAGGGAGAGGAGGGGAGGAGCCTGATGCAGAGGTTGATAAGGCAGAAGGTAGAGAAGGAGGGGAGTGTCCTGTTGAGGCTGATAAGGCACAAGAGAGAGAAGGAAGGGAGGATATCCTGGATTGTGATAAGCATGAAGAGAAAGAAGGAGCTCCTGGTGTTACAGTTGAAGTTGCAGAAGAGACAGAAGGAACTCCTAGAGTCGGATTTGACGATACCGGGACATCCGCTGACATTGATGGTGTTGTTGGGCCTACTATTTTGTTGGTTGGCGATGAGGTGCCTGAGAAATTTTGTGTCGTCCCTCGCGCCCCCGAGCAATCTGTCGGCAATCCGGCTTTCCCAGCCGATACAACCAAAGTCCCAGCTGAGACAATTTTGATTGATTCTGAAGAGGAACATCCAAGACTCTCTCAGGACATGAGCAATCAAGCGCCGCTTGACGATGATATTACCGGGCTGGAGCACTTGACGCTCAGCGAAGATGTATATGAGCAGCCGCAGGAAGTTAATTCTAAAACCGAAGGTAAGCGAACTGCATTATTTTTGTTCTTTTCCCGGGGGCGAAATGGACGGTGTGTGTTTTATTATCTGATATCGTCCCCACTCTGTATGCAGATGAGGAATTACCTGTTGTTACTCCTTCAAGGGTTGATCCAGCTCTTATGAGAAGATACAATGAGTTACATGACGCTGTTACGAGGGCTAGGAGGGGCAAGAAGAAGAAGTATGACATTTTTTGTCTTACACCCCGGTTATTTAATATGTTATTTTTTTTGGGACACCCATCTTATCACTTTTTGTTGGGCTTTTTTCTTCTTGTCTGAAGGCATCTAGTTGCGTTCAAGGACGAGTTTGGTGATATTACTATCGGTCAGGTTAGCGAGTCATTTTGGTCGTATGGAACGCTGAGCACGCGCCTCGCAAACATTGGCGTCTCTATGCTAGCTGAGAGGTTCAAAGGATCTCAAACGATGATTGTCCCGTACAACCAATGTGTAAGCATTTTTCATTAATTTATATTTTATCCCCTCGTCCAATTTTTATTTGTGCTATAAGCATTTTCATTAACTCTCTGGTCTTGTCTTTTTTGCAGAATTCCATTTGGAATGGCGGTGCCACAAATAGGGCTTTGAAAAAGATGTTTTCTTCAAGCCCAGAGGAACGTGTGGACAAGAAAAACTTGGTAACGCATCTTGACCATTTTTCGTCATCTTGAAAATAAGTTTTCTGTTTTTTCTATTTTTTCTCATCTGTTTTTTTTTCAGATTATGTTTGCAACATTTGACCCTCCTCCCGCAACAATGAAGGACGCGATAGGCCACTACTGCTTGGTCACTTTGAACCTGCGAGAGAAGCATTTTGAGCTTCTCGACTCATTGAACGAAGGAGACAGTGCTGTTGCAAATCTTGTCTTCAGGAAAATGGTCAGGAACATCAAAAAAGTCTGGAAAGATGGCAGCGCAAGCTGCGACGAGCCGTTGAACCCTCCCACCCTGGACGGCTTTGCGCTGACTCATATTAATGTCCCGCAACAGGGAAACGGGTTTGTACCTGTTCTCCTTTTTTCTTTTTCCTCCTTCAATTTTTTTTGTGTAAGTGAGCTGCATTGTTTTTACTAAATTAGAAGCACCTTTTCCCTTGAGCGAACTGCATTACTAATGTGTTATTGGTTGTTCTCCCTCGGTCTCTTGTGTGTATGGAGCTGCATTGTTTTACTAACATCAGTAGCACTTTCATTACTGAGTGAACTGCATTATTAATGTGTTTTGTGTTGGTTTTCTTTGCACGCATGATTGTGGATTTTACATGTTCCAATTCATGCAGACCTGGGATGGTGAAACGATTGCCAAGTTTGGGAAGGAGCACATTGGCTACATCAGGAAGGCTATGCTCTATAGTTGGCTGACCTCGTCGCATTGCTGTCTGGACCTGACATCACTTTTAATTTTTAAAGAAGGTTATTACATTTTTTTTTCAGTCACACACCTTTTTTATTAAGTGAACTTCATTGGTACAGAGAGGGGAGGTCCACTACTTTTGTTAAGCTTTTTAGTAGAACCCCATTCGCGTGTTTAAAATGACTTTTCCTTAGGGAACTTGATGATTCTTTTTCATTTTGCTCATTATCCATTTTTTTGTGCAGGCTTTGATGAAGGCGCACACCAAGGTGGTATTTCCTTGTTTGAAACTCAGGTTCATACTCCAACTATTTAGAAAGTTGTCCTTGATGAACCCCCCGTTAAGGTTGTGAAAGAACCTATGTGTAAGATGTTGAGGAGTGGCGCCGGCACTTCGAATGAAAAAGCTCTTGAGAAATCTACTGTCAATGTCAAGCATGGGAAGAAAGCTGCGAGCCCTCCTAATGCTGAAGATAGTGATGATGATTTTGAGAGGCCACCACCAGTGCCTAGGAGGACCAGGAGCGCAGCTGTGGAACGCCCGACGGACAGCGAGGCACTAATTCTATCAAATAGGAGGCCTGTGCAGAAGCCATCAAAGTTTCGATCTCCTGTACAGAAGTTGAATCCTGCGAGATTCAGCTATCTTGTGGAGATGAGGAAAGTCTTGCAACTCATCACGAGCACACAATTCAGGCAGAAATACAGCGAGTCAGTTCTTTTTTCGTTAGTTTTTTTTATTTTTTTTATTTTTAATGTGTGTAATGTTCTTTCTGTGTTTTTGCTTTTGTGCTACTAACCCCCCCACCTTCGCCGTTTCTTTTGTGCAGGTGCGCGCTTTTCATGCACAGGAATCCTATCGAAGTCTACACCGTGACTATGGACTACATGTTCTTAACTTTCACCAAAGGTGGTTTTATGGACTCGGAATTGATGGATCATATCATCAGGTACTGCAAGAATGACGAGCGTATGAACGTGGTTTATTGATCTGGCGAACGCGTTCTGCTGTCCCCTTTGTTTGTCACTGTATTTCTCTTTTTTCTTTTTTTTTCTTTTTTTTCTGCTCGAGTGAACTGCAGTAAATAGTGTATAATAATTTGTTTTTAGAATGTACTGAACTGCATACATTTTTTTTGTGTTTTAACCCATGCATCTCAAACGAAACAAATTTATGGTGAGAATTTGTGAACTGCATACTGTTTTGAGAGTAGCGTGATCCGTTTTTTTATTAAGCGTCGGAGCGAACATCTTAAGGTGAACTGCATTAACGTTCTTTTGTGAATTACCCACACGCAATATGTGCTTCAAATGAATGATCACGCGGATAGAGATGAGGATGGAAATGTTGTGTTGCCTTTTGTCCACGGCAAGTTTAACGTCGAAGATGCAGCAAAGCAATTTGAACTTTATGTTCGTGATGACGAGAACCTTCTTGATTGCAAATTAGTAAGTTATCAGATCTGCTTTTGTTCAGCCTTTTTGTATTTATTTTCTCTCCCAATTTTTTCCAGTAATCCTTTTTCACTCATCAAACCCATAACAAATTTGATGAAACAAAATCAGATTCTGTTACCACGGATGAAAGACCAGCATTATTCGCTATACACGATGAATAGGCACCGTGAGACCCTTGACATTCATGACACTAGGAGGTACAGCGGACCGGTTGATCAAACGACGAGGTGGCATAAGTCTGAATACCACAGCGACCGCACTGAAATGGTAAAATTTTTCCTTTTTTCACCTTTCTTTTTTTCCATGCGTGCGCGTGTTGAACAATATTTGTTGTGATGTGTATTTTTGTTTTTATTTTTATTTTCCACCAGATGATCAGGATGACTGCATTGTTGAAGAAGGTTTATGGAGAAAAGGAGTACAAGAGAAAGGAGTCGGTAGACTGGGTCGATGTTTCAAAGAAAGCTAGCTATTTGGGCACCCCTGAGCAGGGCCCCAACGAGTGCGGCTTTTATGTTCTGAAGATGGCTCAGTATTACGACGGCAAAACCTTTGTTGTGAAATTCGCAAAGCGTAGTGTAAGTATCTTCTTTTTTACCTAATAATAACTCCTCATTCCTTGATATTTTTTTTGTCAGTTTCTTTTTTTGTAGATGATGTTGTATATTTGTTTATTTTATTTTTTTCTTCATCGCAGGAAGCTGTTATTCAGGATTGGAAGGCTGAGTTTTTGTTCCAGATTCTGTTCCACCCAGAAAACATGGTCGTAGTCACCGAGTTCCCGGAGGATCTAAGAAATCTCTGCATTTCTCTTGGCTTTTCTCCAAGACTGGATTCGCAGGAGCAGGATGAGGCATAAATGATAGCAGATCTTTTTCTATGTGTGTTGATGTCTTTTTCGTGTGTGCTCCAGAACTTTCTGTAAACAGTATTTTATGGTCGCTGTGTGTAGTTCTCGATGTGCAAAACTGTTAACACCATGCTGTGTGCTTTTGTATATACCGGTCTAGTTAGTTTTTGTGTTTTTTTTGGTGGCAGACAGTGACAATGTCAAATATGTACATAATGGAGCTTTCAGCCAACTCCTCCTTGTGAGTTGTAACATGTTCGCAGCGCACTGCATTCTCTCATATGAGTAGCAGCCAAGTTTTTTTTTAAATATACGCATCCGCACTGCATCTCACCTTATCACATGGGACTGCAAAGACGAATTCAACGTGTTTGTCGTCGAGTTTCAAAATTCTGGAAAGATTGTATTAGAAGACAGAAAATCAACCGTATCTGCTAAGGGAGAGGTCAATTTTTTACATTTTTTTGCACTAAGCGCACTGCACTGTGTACTCGAAGCGTACTGCACTGCAAGCTTTAAACGCACCACGCACGCACTGCAGTGTACGTGAATCCTAGTCTGACTCTACATTTTTTTCTTTTCTAACTGCATTCTGTATTGATTCACGGTCATGTCAGATTCTATACGACGAAGAGAACTGCATTCTCAAAATGACATTCCGATCTCAGGGTTTTCATACAGAAGAGAACCGCATTCTGAGAATGACATTCTCATCTTATTTTCTTTTCATATAGAAGAGAACTGCATTTTATCAAGCATACCCCCCCGCAGCACATTGGTCACAAAGTATGTATGGCATATGTTGTATCTATTCATTTTTGAACTTCAGTATTACATGTTGAATTCTTTTTTTTGCAGTCCACTGAACACAAGCTATATATATTATATACGATACGATATATATAAAGGATGAAGTTAATATATTTTTTAAAATGTAAAACTGTATATGTGTTGATCTACGTCCTTTTCCTGCTGCTTCTTCTCGGATTGTGCACTGCATTTGTTTCAATGGTTGTTGCTGCTTCTGTCTTGCTCTTGTTGTTCGCATTACACCTCGTAACGCGACCGTGCGACTGCGATGCTTGCCTACGCGATGGATTCTGTGTTCTGTCTCTCCCCCTCGTTTTTGATGATGGTTCTTCGATTTCTTCATCTGCTTCTTCTTCTTCCTCGTCTTCTTCTTCTTCCTCATCTTCCTCCTCGGTTTCATCAGCTTAGCTCGCTTCCTCGCTCTCTTCTCTGTCAGCATCTTCTTCATCATCTTCTTCATCTTTTTCCTCTGTTCTATTTGGACAAGTTCTCGCGTTATGCTTCTCTCTCTTGTTGCAGACGCTACATAGTCTTCTCTTTGTCGTATCATCTTGCTGGTGAGGTCGGTGATTTGTGGTGGCATTTTCAGCCTGGTTTTGTTTCAGCCTCTCCTTACATGTTCTTGAGTTGTGTCCCGCAATCTTATTGCATGATTTACACATCCTTACCCCCAGTAGTCTTCCTACGCTGTCCAGTTCTGGCTCAGGCCTGCTATTTTTTCCAGGGCTTTTTTCATTTGCTGCAGCTTTTTTATTGGCTGATTTGCTCTCTTTCTTTCTCCCTTTTGTGTTTGAAACAGGTGGGGGAAGAATTGTGTCATCCATATTATGAACTGCACCATCAGCAGCATGTTCGCGCTCCTTTCCTTGTTCTTCACCCCGTGCATCCATGATCTTCTCTGCCTCTTCTTATTCATTTATTACGTTCACTTCTTGTATGAGTTCTCTCATCCCAGATAAAGCTCTGTTGTACCCTCTATCCGATTTGACACCCCTGCTCGCCAGGTCCATGGCAGTTTCTGCAAGTAGTCTCCTACGGCAGAACATCGAACTCCCATCTGGAGCAGTTTGCTCATAGTCTCTGCGGTCAAAAGTTGGATTTTGGCGTGCGTTCCGTGTGTATCTCTTCAATATGTACTCTTCAGGTATCTTGTCCACCCGCAGTTGATCCAACATGCAAATGATGTGCACGCAGAACAGGCCTGCAGCAAAAGAAAATTTTTGGGTTATTCGTGCCAGCAAACTTCACATAAATAGGCAACATTTTTTCATTTTTTGGTTTTGTGAACTTCATTATAAATAGGTCCTGGGTCTAATGCTATAGTGAACTTCACTAAGTATTTTTTTGTTTTTCATCTCTTTTTTGCTACCAGCAATAAGTGAACTTCATTATGTTTTCTGTGTGCTTATTTTTTTTGTTTTCCTGTCTCACCTACCTGTGTGTGTCCACAGCTTGCATTCGCATTCGTAGATACCGTTCGTCACATCAGCAACCACCTGGAACTCGTTTCTTGCCCAATCAAAATCATCAGACCGGTTGTAGTGGCGCACCAAATATTTCGTCGGGTTGTCAGTGGACTGCTCTGATCTGAATGCAGTGCTGCGGTAGTGCGCTTGCTTGAAGTCAGCAAAGACCGCCCTGCTGTAAATCTTGGAGAGCTGAACATCAAAACCAAACTGAGTAGTAGTCTTTATTTCCGTCTGTGAAACAAAGAAAACCAGTTAAGTAGTTGTCTTTTCGCAGCAAAAATCAAGAAAGCGAGTAGTGTTTTTATTAATTGCTCATCCAGCTTAAAAACTTTGCTCTGTTTATATACCTCGTTAGCTATGGTCTCCGCGTGCTCGACGCCCTTCCATGTCTGGATGCACCTGTCCACCTGCGACGCAAAGATGTGTAGGTCGTGTCTTTCCTTGACAAAGTTCCTCTTCAAGATCCGGTTCATGCTTTCACTTCTCTGTGTCGACGTCATCCGTGCACAAAACACCTCCTTGTAGTAAGCCGATATCCATTCTTTTCGGTCTGTCCAGAGCGCCTTCATAATCTCATCATTTTGCAGGTTATACTTTTCCATGAGCTCATGCCAAGCGCGTTCAAACTCTGATGGCATTAGCGGGTGGTTGAGAACGGAGGTCAGCTCATCCTTGAATTTCTCATACGCTTTGTACAGCAAGGACAGGTGATCCTTGTATTTTTTTCAGTATATGCCAACGACATAACTTGTGCAGCGTGCCTATTAGCGTACTTTTTATCGCGGCATCCATGGAGGGGCATTGATCTGCATGTTTTTGAAAAAAAACCAAGCAGTGAGTTATTGAGAGAACTGCATATCCTTTTTCTGCTTTTTTTCTTTTTTTTCATTGGATGTAAGAAATGGACTACAAAACTTGGCAGTGAACTGCATTGTTATTTAAATTCATTCTTTTTTTCAGCATACCTGTGAGTATGCAGATTGGCTGCTTGTTGTTCATGCAATGCAAGAACGTCCGGAACACCCACTCGAAAGTCGGTATTGTTTCGTCTCTGATGAGAGCCACATCGAATATTGTACTTTGGAGGTGGTGGTTGACTCCAACGAAGACGGCCAGAGGCATGTGGAACTTGTTGGTCTTGTAGGTCGTGTCAAATGTGACACAATCTCCAAAATCTTCGTACAATCCCCTGCAGCTCGCGTTCGCCCAGAATATGTTCCGCACACGGTTATCGACATCTTTGTCGTAATCATAGAAGAACTCCGGGTTTATTTGCTGCATCTTCTCAAAGAAAGCCAGGAGTTTCTTCACATCGTCCTCTGTTTCCTCCCTCGCAAATTGGTGCTTCCTGCAGTTTGAAATAATAATATACTTGCAGCATTAGGGACATACAGAAAATGCACAAAGCGAACTGCATGAAATAGACGAGATATCGTTTTTTGTTTTAGTGAACGTACCTGTTCACCCAGTCACGGCTGGTGCGCCCCATAAAGTGCAGTCCTCCTGACATCCTTGACAGGGTTGACATCATCTGCGTGTGCGTGAGGTTGTCGCTCTGCATGTCGTTCACTAGTTTATCGAGCAACGGATCATCCATCTTATGCGAGTGCATGTGCAGAAGCATAGCCGGGCTGTCAATCATCCTGTGGTTGTGATTGAGCTCAATCTCTGCTATCACAAACACATCCTTGATTTTTTTCAATCTCATTCCCGCCTTGCAGCCAGTCCTCTTTGATGTTTTTTCTCGCTTTCTGTCATAATCTGTGACAGTTTCTTTGCTTCTGCCTTCCTTTGAGCACACGATGTATCTGTTTGTTCTGTATCCGCTGTTTTTGCATGTGCCGAAGCCTGCATGCCTCGCATACGTGTTGTAGAATTCTCGCGCCGCATCTTGTGATGTGAACTGCATACCTTTCACAGGCACAAGGTCTGGGAGCACGTTCTCATCCTGCACACACACAATA
Source organism: Secale cereale (assembly GCA_902687465.1). NCBI lineage: Eukaryota > Viridiplantae > Streptophyta > Magnoliopsida > Poales > Poaceae > Secale > Secale cereale. The sequence continues at coordinate 528,742,406 of LR738713.1, forward strand.
TGGAATGTTTTTTTTGTTAATGAGAATGCACAAGCTGAAAGAATGCGTAAGTGAACTGCAGTAGTTAGGCAAGGATGCTTACATGCGTGTACTGTTTTTCTTCTAACGGTGTTTGCAACTCACCGATGTTTATTGGGCATGGAGGGGTGACAACAGATCTGCGTAATTCAGGATCACGAGGAGGCAGGAGTGTTGAGAACTTTACTTTTTTGGTTGCTTGCGGCTCTCCTTGCTTCTGGTTCCGATTCTTTTGTTGGGCAGTGGGCGGCCTTGGTGGAATTCCACTGTCTCTTTATCGACGAATCGTTTGCTCATGAACTTGACGTACTTGCTGGGTTTCAACATCGGCTTGTGGAGGTGCTATATCATCCGTTCTGATCTGCTGGCCAAATGTTTCAAAGACACGCGTGTACCTTGGCTGCATAACTGTTATGATTTGCTCTTCGTCATCATCCTCCTCCTCATCATCTTTCTGCGCGTGCTCCCCCATGAAGACCAGATCGTCGTCGTCCCCCTCCTCATCCTGCGGGTTTTTTGGTTCACTGCCTTCTCCATCTCGAATGATGTTTGGTTCACTGTTTTCATCTTTATCCTCTACATCTTCCTCCACGGAGTACGCAGTTCTGTTTGTTGTGTTAAAGAAACCCCTAGGTATTTCAGGTGTTATCCATCCAGGCATTTCCCACTCTTCTCTTCCAATGCAGTTCAGGGGCTTTGGATCGTAAATGATTCGAGGCATCTTCTGTTTTTGAGGCATAGTAATTTCCTGCAGAGTATTAAGCCAAAGCTTTTTTATGCACGTCAACAGTGAAATGAACTGCATCTTTCGTACTATATATCATTATATTTTTTGCAACTGTAAGAAATTGCACTTCAATTTTTAATTCTACAGCAGGGGCACTGTTAGTTAACATGAAGAAACAATGCACTTCAGTTTTAGGCACAACGCTCTACATATGTAAGTCATGGTGGACTGCAATTTTGAGCCATGTAGCATTTTTTATTTTTCGAAGTATCCTATTTCTGTTTTTCTACTTTGGAGATACATGTGACTGCAGTCGACACAAGAGGGGGGCACTGCATGGGGGTAAAAACGGCACTACAAAATTGGATGTGGGGGTTGGGTATGTGATTTTCTTACATTATATGCAGTTCGCTCCTCCTGCAGATGCAGCTATGGCTGCTGTTGGCGTGAAGTCCACCTCCGCTGCAGGAACTCATGCACTTTTTCCACCTTCGCCATTGTTGCGGGAGAAGGCTGGATGTGCACCATTGCAGTTCGCATCCACGACGAATGCGATGGAGTAGTCATCCTTGCAGTTCGCTTTCCCCTGTCATGCATAACTGAGGCTGGATGCTTCAGCGTCGGATCCCCCAGGTGTTGTTGGGGCGAAGGTGTGGTGCAGCATCGCTTCCTAAACGCCGTCGCGGAAGTATCGTCACCGACGGACTGCATCGCCGGCTGCTTGGCGCGCGCTCCGCGGTGCTGGGCGCGGAAGAAGGCGGGGAGGGGTGGGGGTCGCCGCCGGCCGCCGGGGCGCTGGCGCGGAAGAAGGCGGGGAGGGGTGGGGGTCGCCGCCGGTCGCCGGCCGCCGGGG
>LR738713.1:528750908-528856903 GCA_902687465.1 Secale cereale
ACGTGTTGAAGTTATCGGGAGAGGGTATATCGACCCACCCCCCACGTGTTGAAGTTATCGGGAGTTTATATCGACACGACATACGTACGTACATGGGAAAATAATATTATCGGGGAGGGGGTACATCCACCCCCCCCCTCGTGTTGAAGTTATCGGGAGGGGTATATCGATGACGACACACCCGATAAAACATAAGAAAACGAAGAAGAAATAAAAAGAGGAGAAGAAGAAAGGAATAACTAGAGGAGAAGATCGAAGAAAAGAAGAAAAAAAAAGAGGAGAAGAAGAAAGGAATTAATAGAGGAGAAGAAGAAAAAATAGAATATATTCTATTTTCTCTTCTTCTCCACTATTCCTGTCTTCTTCTCCTCTTCTTTTTCTTCTTTTTTCTTCTTCTTATATTTATTTCTCCTCTTCTTCCTCTCATCTTCTTCTTTCTTTCCTCTTCTTATTTTCTTCTTTCCTATCCTTCTTTTTCCTTCCTTCTTAATATCACTTAGCAAATTTTGCAACGATAGGGAGGGGGTGCTCCCGTGGTCTAAAATCCATCTATGCACGATAGAAATATCTGAAAAAATACATCTATAATCCCTCAACGTCCCCGCCTCTCTCATGAACAAAAAAAATCCGTGAATTAAAAAACATCATGTTCTATGAACAAAAAACATCATATTTCATCCACATTCGTGCATACATCATATATGTGATCATCTATGAAAAAAACATCATATTCTATATTTAAAAGTCATAACATATATATATATATATATATATATATATATATACAGCCGGTCTATTCTCATAACATTATGAGAATAATATTCTCATAACACTTCCGAACTGCATTGCAAAAATGCATTGGAGAGCTATGTGCACTGCTTCCTTCTTCTGCTGTGCACCACATAGAGGTGCAGCAGGAAACATTCATCTAGCATCGTTTCTGGCTAGTTTGACTGATTTCTACTGGTTTATTCGTGCTTGCGCTGATTTAATTTGTGGTTAAGCACTGAATTCTGCGAGAAAACGACGGAAATCCTTGGATTTTGGCGGATCTGCGTCCGTTCGTCCGCTTTTCTCTGTTTCTCTGTTCTCCCCAGTGCGGATCGAAATTGCTGCGTTTTGTATGTAATGTTCTGTTGGTTTCGGCATTTACGGGCTGCTTTTGATCTATCCGTATAAATTGGAGCGGATTAAGTTGTTATTTTGGAAGAATTTTAAGTTTTCTGTCCATGTTTTTTTGCGGCGCGACTGGCTCTGGTCGTTTATCAAAACATGTTCTTTGAGTTTTTTTGCATTATATAGTTGTTAGAACTGCATCGCAGGCTGTGTTTTTCGTCTGTGAATCGCGGTCAAGTGCGGTGGACTGCAGTAATATGCAAATGCGCGTTTGAATTTTTTGTAGTGCGGCGAACTGCATTAATATGCAATGCGAGCCTGTATGAACTGCATTACATCCACGGGGGTGTCGGGGGACTAGTTTGATTAGTTTTTTTTTGCTTTGGTCAAGCGCGGTGGACTGCAGCAATATGCTATGCGGAATGCATTTTGTTATGTAACCGCACTGCTTTATTTGTCGTTTTTTTTGTGTTGTTGGTTTTACATATATATATACTGGTGGGTCAATTGGCTCCCCTCCCACCTTATCCCTGGCGGCTCCCATCTCATCTTATCCGTGGCGGCGCCACTCCTGCTCGATCTGTTTTTTCTCCCAACCAGATCTGTTTTTCGCCTGGCAATGGATTGCGCGTGCGGCTGCCTGGCAAGGGTGGAGCCGATGCTGGAGACATGCGTTATTTCTGAAGGTTTGGTTCTGAACCAGAAACAGCGGCACATCGCTCTCTGTTCTATTCTATATTCTTCAGGTATTGGATTTCGGGCTCCATTCGTCCATCAGTTGACTGACGATGATGTCAGTGTTTCATGGGTATGTATTTCTCGGATATTCTTTTTCATGTGTTGTTTGTAGTTAACGCTACCTGAATTTTTGTAGGAGTATTAGTTTTCTGAAGAATTTTTTTTTGCTACCAAGTATAAGCGAACTGCTTTTCCCGTAATAGTTTTTTTATGAACATTGTAGGAGCAGCAGCAATGTTTGTCTAGTCAATATTATTACGTGTTGACATCAATATTTTTTTATGAAAGATTGTAATCTTTTTCTTAGTTGTTCTTATTTTTTTTTCTGTTCTTGTTGTTTTTCTTTGCAGAAATTCCCTTCTGGTCTAGTGAGGGTAACAGAAAGCTGTGTTAATTTGGTGTTGGTCAGCAAGAATGGATATCATGATGTTGATGTTATGTATTCTGTTGGCTCTGATGATTGTTTGGTTCTCAAAGATGGCTAGAAGGAATTTGTGGAGGAAGCTGGTCTTCAGGCAGGGGATGTTGTGATGGCTATGTTTTTTAGGCATGCAAAGTGTTTGGAAATCAAGTTAAATTTGCTTTAGATCAGTCTCGCTTGAGCAGCAGCAGCATGAGACATTTTTGTTGTAATAATCTGACATTTTTTTGCGTGGCTTCTAGTGTTTTTTCTTATGAGAATTCTGAGTATAAGTGAACTGCTTTTTTACATATAGTCTTTCATGTGCATCCTATCAGCAGCAGCAGTTTCCTTTTTTTTTAACCCACAGAGGGAACTAGAGTTTTTTTAATAAAAGAGCACTGCATCAACCTTCTTAACAGGGAGCAGTTTTGTGAAAGAATTGTCTATGTGAACTGCTCTGATAGTTTTGTTTTTTATGTGTATCCTAGATGCAGCAGCAGTTTTGAAGCAATATACATACTAAAAACATACTACAGAGAACTGCATATATTTGATAGATAGAAACCATGGTTCTGCGGTCATAATTAACATAGTACATCATCAAGCAAACTAACGCAACATAAGCAAACATTGTCCCAAAGAAAACTAGAACGAAAGCAAACTAATCTACATACGCAGAGGAAACTAAATCGAGCACTTGCGACAGGAATCGTTGGGTTTCAGCATCTGTCCTGCTTCACCAGTTCCACCCGTTGGAGTTGGAGGTGGAAGTTGATCCGCCCTTGCCCCACCCCCTCCTGGAGGACCTCGGGCGCTTCCTTGTCTTCTCTGTTTCAGCGCGCGCGAGGCCTTTCTTCATGGTGCTGATTCTGTTCCATATCTCGAACGCAGCGTAGGCGTCCTTGGCAGCATACTCGACGTGCTTGGTGCTGAGAATGGAAGTCCACAGGCTGTGGTCGTGGTCTGTCATCTTCGTCTTCATGTCCGCGTACTCGTCGTCGAAGATGGCAGCAGCTACATCGCCCAGCGAGTCCAGTGGCTTCGTTCCATCAGGCACCCTCCAGTTCGTCTGAATGTCGACGAAGTTGGTGACGTGGAGGTCGCTGGCTGCGAGCTTCTGCTTGTCCTGCTCGATGGCGAAGCCAGCGAACTCGAACCTAAGGAAAGTGAACCGCAAGTTATACCTTTCGGAACTGCATACACGGGCATATAGAACTGCAACGCGTACTCGGCATAGAGAATTGCTTACCTTGGGTCATCGTGGAACCTGTCGAAGGGGACGCATCTCTTGCCCAATGTACCACATACCTGGAAAACAAGCACTGGCTGGTACTTGCCGATGGATAGTTGAACCACGGCCGCTCTGCGGTGGTCGGGTGTGTACTCCACGTCGATGCCGACGATCTTCTGGCGGCGCCGCTGGAGAAGTGTCTTGAACTCTTCGACGTACGTCGCCATGGCGGCGACGTCGGTGGTGTAGATCACCTTCAGCTTCGTGTTCCCGTGCGCATGCACGGCGTCGTAGGTTCTGCTGAACCCCATTGCTGCAAAGAGGAGGTACAGGAGGAGGAAGGCGCAGCGTCGTGTGTTTTTGTGCGGACGACCTGTTCGATGGAGCGCGGGATTTAAATGGGAGCGGCAGCAACTTCTGCCGAGGACACGATCTCTTCTCGCAACCGTGTAGGCGATCGTGGGTTCGTGATGATCCTGGCGTTCGTGCGGCGTGCAACCGTCGGGATAGAGGAGGGGCGGGGCGCGGGCGCTTCGGGCGATAGTGGGCGCATTTATTTTAGGGCAGGCAAACCGAATCGTCCGCCGTAAGCGAACTGCATCGCTTCAGAAGCGTAATCGTTTCCCGTAAGCGAACTGCATCGCTTCAGAAGCGGAATCGTTTTTGTTTACATTTTTTTGCACTAAGCGCACTGCACTGTGTACTCGAAGGTTACTGCACTGAAGCTTTTAAATGCACCACACACGCACTGCAGTGTATTGTTTATCCTAGCCTGACTCTACATTTTTTTCTTTTCTATCTGCTTTTCTGTACTGATTCACGTTCATGGTCAGATTCTATACGAGCAAGAGAACTGCATTCTCAAAATGACATTCCGATGTCGGGTTTTTCATACAGAAGAGAACCGCATTATGAGAGTGGAATTCTCATCTTATTTTCTTTTTTCATATAGAAGAGAACTGTATATTATTACACAATAACGATATATATAAATGATTAAGTTAATATGTTTTTTTTAAATGCAAAACTGCATATGTGTTTTGATCTACGCCCTTTTCCTGGTGCTTCTTCGCAGATTGTGCACTGCATTTGTTTCAACGGTTGTTGCTGCTTCTGTCTTGCTCTTGTTGTTCGCGTTACCCCTCGTAACGGGACCGTGCGACCGCGACGCTTGCCTACGCGCTGGATTATGCGTTCTGTCTCTCCCCTTCGTTTTTGATGATGGTTCTTCGATTTCTTCATCTGCTTCTTCTTCTTCCTCGTCTTCTTCTTCTTCTTCCTCATCTTCCTCCTCGGTTTCATCAGCTTCGATCGCTTCCTCACTCTCTTCTCTGTCAGCATCTTCTTCGTCATCTTCTTCGTCCTCTTCTTCATCTTTTTCCTCTGTTCTATTTGGACAAGTTCTCGCGTTATGCTTCTCTCTCTTGTTGAAGACGCTACATAGTCTTCTCTTTGGCGTATCATCTTGTTGGTCAGCTTGGTGATTAGTGGTGGCATTTTCAGCCTGGATTTGTTTCAGCCTCTCCTCACATGTTCTTGAGTTGTGTCCCGCAATCTTATTGCATGATTTACACATCCTTACCCCCAGTGGTCTTCCTTCGCTGTCCAGTTCCGGCTCAGGCCTGCTATTTTTTCTAGGGCTTTTTTCATTTGCTGTAGCTTTTTTATTGGCTGACTTGCTCTCTTTCTTTCTCCCTTTTGTGTTTGAAACAGGCGGGGGAAGAATTGTGTCATCCATATTATGAACTGCACCATCAGCAGCATTTTCCTGCTCCTTTCCTTGGACTTCACCCCGCGCATCCATTATCTTCTCTGCCTCTTCTTCTTCTTCATTTATTACGTTCACTTCTTGTATGAGTTTTCTCATCCCACCTAAAGCTCTGTTGTACCCTCTATCCGACTTGACACCTCTGTTCCCCAGGTCCATTGCAGTTTCTGCAAGTAGTCTCCTACGGCAGAACATCGAACTCCCATCCGGAGCAGTTTGCTCATAGTCTCTGCGGTCAAAAGTTGGATTTTGGCGTGCGTTCCGTGTGTATCTCTTCAATATGTACTGTTCAGGTATCTTGTCCACCCGCAGCTGATCCAACATGCAAATGATGTGCACGCAGAACAGGCCTGCAGCAAAAGAAATTTTTTTTGGGTTACTCGTGCCAGCAAACTTCACATAAATAGGCAACATTTTTTAATTTTTTTGGTTTTGTGAACTGCATTATAAATAGGTCCTGTGTCTGCTGCTATAGTGAACCTCACTATATATTTTTTTGTTTTTAATCTCTTTTTTTTGCTACGAGCAATAAGTGAACTTCATTTTGTTTTACGTGTGCTTATTTTTTTTGTTTTCCTGTATCACTTACCTGTGTGTGTCCACAGCTTGCATTCGCATTCGTAGATACCGTTCGTCACATCAGCAACCACCTGGAACTCGTGTCTTGCCCAATCAAAATCATCAGACCGGTTGTAGTGGCGCACCAAATATTTCGTTGGGTTGTTAGTGGACTGCTCTGATCTGAAGGCTGTGCTGCGGTAGTGCGTTTGCTTGAAGTCAGCAAAGACCGCCCTGGTGTAAATCTTGGAGAGCTGAACCTCGAATCCAAACTGAGTAGTAGTCTTTATCTCCGTCTGTGAAACAAAGAAAACCAGTTAAGTAGTTGTCTTTTTTGCAGCAAAAATCAAGAAAGCGAGTATTTGTTTTTATTAATTGCTGATCCACCTCTGAAAAATTTGTTCTGTTTTATATACCCCGTTAGCTATGGTCTCCGCGTGCTCGACGCCCTTCCTTGTCTGGATGCACCTGTCCACCTGGGACGCAAAGATGTGCAGGTCGTGTCTTTCCTTGACAAACTTCCTCTTCAAGATCCGGTTCATGCTTTCACTTCTCTGTGTCGACGTCATCCGTGCACAGAACACCTCCTTGTAGTAAGCCGATATCCATTCTTTTCTGTCTGCCCACAGCGCCTTCATAATCTCATCATTTTGCAGGTTATACTTTCCCATGAGCTCACGCCAAGCGCATTCAAACTCTGATGGCATCAGTGGGTGGTTGAGAACGGAGGTCAGCTCATCCTTGAATTTCTCATAGGCTTTGTACAGCAAGGACAGGTGATCCTTGTATTTTTTCAGTATATGCCAACGGCATAACTTGTGCAGCGTGCCTACGAGCGTACTTTTTATCACGGCATCCATGGAGGGGCATTGATCTGCATTTTTTTGAAAAAAAAAAACAAGCATCGAGTTATTGAGAGAACTGCATATCATTTTTCTGTTTTTTTTCATTTTTTTTTCATTGGATGTAAGAAATGTACTACAAAACTTGGCAGTGAACTGCATTGTTATTTAAGTTCACTCTTTTTTTTCAGCATACCTATGAGTATGCAGATTGGCCGCTTGTTGTTCATGCAACGCAAGAACGTCCGGAACACCCACTCGAAAGTCGGTATTGTTTCGTCTCTGATGAGAGCCACAGCGAATATTGTACTTTGGAGGTGGTGGTTGACTCCAACGAAGACGCCCAGAGGCATGTGGAACTTGTTGGTCTTGTATGTCGTGTCAAATGTGACACAATCTCCAAAATCTTCGTACGATCCCCTGCAGCTGGCGTTCGCCCAGAATATGTTGCGCACACGGTTATCGACATCTTTGTCGTAATCATGGAAGAACTCTGGGTTTATTTGCTGCATCTTCTCAAAGAAAGCCAGGAGTTTCTTCACATCGTCCTCTGTTTCCTCCCTCGCGAATTGGTGCTTCCTGTAGTTCGAAATAATAATATACTTGCAGCATTAGGGACATACAGAAAATGCACAAAGCGAACTGCATGAAATAGACGAGATATCGTTTTTTGTTTTAGTGAACGTACCTGTTCACCCAGTCACGGCTGGTGCGCCCCATAAAGTGCAGTCCTCCTGACATCCTCGACAGGGTTGACATCATCTGCGTGTGCGTGAGGTTGTCGCTCTGCATGTCCTTCACTAGTTTATCGAGCAACGGGTTATCCGTCTTATGCGAGTGCATGTGCAGAAGCATAGCCGGGCTGTCAATCATCCTGTGGTTGTGATTGAGCTCAATCTCTGCTATCACAAACACATCCTTTATTTTTTTCAATCTCATCCCCGCCTTGCAGCCAGTCCTCTTTGATGTTTTTTCCCGCTTTCTGTCATAATCAGTGACAGTTTGTTTGCTTCTGCCTTCCTTTGAGCACACGATGTATCTGTTTGTTCTGTATCCGCCGTTTTTGCGTGTGCCGAAGCCTGCATGCCTCGCATACATGTTGTAGAATTCTCGCGCCGCATCTTCTGATGTGAACTGCATACCTTTCACAGGCACAAGTTCTTGGAGCATGTTCTCATCCTGCACACATACAACACGGAATGTTTCTTTTTTTTGTTAATGAGAATGCACAAGCTGAAACTATGCGTAATAACTGAACTGCAGTAGTCAGGCAAGGATGCTTACGTGCGTGTACTGTTTTTCTTCTAACGGTGTTTGCAGCTCACCGATGTTTATTGGGCATGGAGGGGTGACAACAGACCTGTGTAATTGAGGATCGCGAGGAGGCAGGAGTGTGGAGAACTTTACTTTTTTGGTTGCCTGCGGCCCTCCTTGATTCTGCTTCCGATTCTTTTGTTGGGCAGTAGGCGGCCTTGGTGGAATTCCACTGTCCCTTTGTAGACGAATCGTTTGCACATGGACCTGCCGAACTTGCTGGGTTTCAACATCGGCTTCCGGAGGTGCTGTATCATCCGTTCTGATCTGCTGACCAAATGTTTCAAAGACACGCGTGTACCTTGGCTGCATAACTGTTATGATTTGCTCCTCGTCATCATCCTCTTCCTCATCATGTTTCTGCGCGTGTTCACCCATGAAGACCAGATCGTCGTCGTCCTCCTCTTCATCCTGCGTTTTTTTTTGTTTCACTGCCTTCTCCATCTCGAATGATGTTTGGTTCACTGTTTTCATCTTTATCCTCTACATCTTCCTCCACGGAGTAGGCAGTTCTGTTTGTCGTGTTAAAGAAACCCCTAGGTAATTCAGGTGTTATCCATCCAGGCATCTCCCACTCTTCTCTTCCAATGCAGTTCAGGGGCTCAGGGTCGTAAATGATTCGAGGCATCTTCTGTTTTTGAGGCATAGCGAATTCCTGCAGGTTATTAAGCCAAAGCTTTTTTTTATGCATGTCAACAATGAAATGAACTGCATCTTTCGCTCTATATATCATTATATTTTTGCAAACGGTAAGAATTTGCACTTTCAATGTGTCATTCTACAGCAGGGGCACTGTTAGTTAACGTGAAGAAACAATGCACTTCAGCTCTAGGAACAGCGCTCTACTTTTTTAGTCAATGTGGACTGCAATTTTCATCCATACAGCGTCTTTTATTTTTCGAACTATCCTTTTCTGATTTTCTACTTTTGGAGACACATGTTACTGCAGTCGACGCAAGATGGGGGACTGCATGTGTATAAAAACGGCACTGCAAACTGGATGGGGGGGTTGGTATGTTGATTTTCTTACCTTATATGCAGTTCCCTCCTTCTGTAGATGCAGCTCTTGCTGCTGTTGTCGTGCAGTCCACCTCCGCAGCAGGAACTCATGCGCTTTTTCCACCTTGGCCATTGTTGCGGGAGAAGGCTGGACGTGCACCATTGCAGTTCGCATCCATGACGAATGCGATGTAGTAGTCAACGTTGCAGTTCGCTTCCCCCTGTCATGCATGGCTGAGGCTGGATGCTTCAGGGGCGGATCCTCCTGGTGTTGTTGGGGCGAAGGTGAGGTGCAGCGTCGCTTCCTAAACGCCACCGCGGAAATTTCGTCCCCGACGGACTGCATCGCCGGCCGCTTTGGCGCGCGCTCCGCTGCCGCTACGAGGCGGGGGAGGGGTGGAGGTGAGGTGCAGGACGCCGGCCGCCGGCCGCCGGCCGCCGTGCGCTCCGGCGCTAGGAGGCGGGGGAGGGGTGGGGAGAGGACGCCGGCCGCCGTCCGCCGTGCGCCCCCGCGCTAGGAGGCGGGGAGGGGTGGGGGAGGACGCTGCCCGCCGGCCGCCGTGCGCTCCCGCGCTAGAAGGCGGGGGAGGGGTTGGGGAGGACGCTGGCCGCCGGCCGCCTGGGCGCTCCCGCGCTAGGAGGCGGGGAGGGGTTGGGGAGGATGCCGGCGTCGGGCGCTAGGAGGCGGGGAGTGGACGAGTTGGTTGTTAGGAGAATAAGCTTTTTTGTTAGGAGAATAAGGTCTTAAGGGGTGTTATGAGAATAGACCCACCCACAGGGAGGGTGCCGGCGACCGGACCAAGCTGAGGAGAGGACCACGCACAGGGTCGGCGGCGACGATGGCGTCGGGGCAGGGGCGCGGGCGACGGCGAGGGCGGGCCGGGGCGGGGCACGTCGGGGCAGGGGCGCGGGCGACGGTGACGGGGGCGGGCCGGGGCGGCGCGCGTCGGGCAGGGGCGGGCCGTGGCGGCGCGCGTCGAGGCAGGGGCGTGGGCGACGGCGGGCAACGGCGAGGGCGCGGGCGACGGCGACGTCGGGCACGGGCGAGGCGACGGTGACGGCGGGGGCGGCGGGCGGCGTCGGCGTCGGGGCGGCAACTGCGAGAGGTGAGACTGAAATTTTCCTAAGTGTGAACTTATATAGGTAATGCCTTTAGTCCCAGTTTGTGCCACAAACCGGGACTAAAGGTGGGCATTAGTCCCGGTTGGTGCCACCAACCGGGACCAAAGGACTTTTTCAGCAGCCCAAAGGGCGGAAGCGGCGGACTTTGGTCCCGGTTGGTGGCACCAACCGGGACTAAAGGGGGCATTGGTCCCGGTTGGTGCCACGAACCGGGACCAATTCCCCCCCTTTAGTCCCGGTTGGTGCCACCAACCGGGACCAATGGCCTTGCGCTGGCGCTGTGGTGGGAGTTTAGTCCCACCTCGCTAGTTGAGAGCGGCCAACACCTGTTTATAAGCTGCGCTGCCTCTTTTCTCTCGAACTCCTCTGAAATGTAGGCTTACGGGCCTAATTGGACACTGCAATGCCTGTGGGCCTACTGGGCCTGCTATGGGCCTGAATCCTGGCCCATGGTTGGGTTTCTAGTCGTATTCAGGCCGTGCTGGCCTAGTAGGTGGGATTTCTTTTTCTTTTTTTCTATTTATTTTTTCATTTCTACTTAGAACTAAATAGTTATTGTTTTTAGTGATTTTTTTTCTTTTAGGTCACAAAAATTATAAACTTTCTGTTAGTGCCATTAGTTTTAAAATTTGAATAGTTTAAATTTGAATTTTTTAAAATTTGTGTGAATCACTAGTTTATGAATAACTTTACTATAGAAATTGATTTTTGAGTCATTCTTTTTCCTGCTATTTAATATTACTGTGTTTTATCATTATACTCAATTTGATAATTTTAGTTAGTCATAACAAATAATATAGGCTTTTTTTTGCTATTTATTTTTTCATTTCTACTTAGAACTAAATACATATAGTTTTTTAGTGATTTCTTTTTCTTTTAGGTCACAAAAATTATAAACTTTCTGTTAGTGCCATTAGTTTTAAAATTTGAATAGTTTAAATTTGAATTTTTTAAAATTTGTGTGAATCACAAGTTTGTGATTAACTTTACTAAAAATATGAACATAGATGCACCTATAGTGAAAATTCGACCTAAATTCATAATCAATTTCTATGAATTTCAGAGAAATTCATTATGAATTTAGGTCAAATTCCCTGTATAGGGGCATCTATTTTCACTTTGAGAGGAGCTCAACAAGGCAGAGAGGGACGGGCTTATAAACCGGTGTGGGCGCCCTTCGGTTGGCGAGGTGGGACTAAACTCTGAGCGCAACAGGACCAACCCTTTAGTCCCGGTTTGTGGCACAAACCGGGACTAATGGTCATGGGCCAGGGGCGAGCCCTATTTTTTTTCCCAGTTTTTTTGTTTTGTTTTCTGCATTATTTATTTTATTTTGTTTTTTGCTTTATTTTTTAATTCTTTTTTGCTTTTAGTTTTAGAAAAATTATAAACTTTCTGTTAGTGCAATTAGTTTTCAAATTTGAAAACACTTTTTAGTTTTTTTTCTTTATTGCTTTATTTATTTTATTTTGTTTCTACTTACGACAAAATACTTATTGTTGCTATATTTATTTATTTTCCAGTTTTTTTTTTGTTTTGTTTTTTGTATTATTTATTTTCTTTTGTTTTTTGCTTTATTTTTTATTTCTTTTTGCTTTTAAGCCAGCAAAATTATAAACTTTCTGTTAGTGCCATTAGTTTTAGAAAAATTCTAAACTTTCTGTTAGTGCCATTAATTTTCAAATTTCAATTCTTTGAAATTTGTGTGAATCACAAGTTTGTGGTTAACTTTACTAAAAAAATGAACATAGATGCACCTATAGAGAAAATTCGACCTAAATTCATAGTTTTCAAATGAACTATGAAAAAGTTGGCATAGCATGTGCATGTACAAAACGAACAATGGTATCATACTCGTCTGTTACAAAGTTGGCATGATATCATCATAATAGTTGCGGAAGAAAGTCTTCACTTTTTCTTCGCTTGTGTCGTTTGCTTATTGCGCTGTAACCATGGATAATCTTCATCGTTTATCAGGATGCTTGGGTCAGCCTTGACTTTGAAGGGAGGAATTTCATGAAACTTTTCATAATCTTCAGATATGTCTGTCTTGCCCTCCACTCCCAGGATGTCCCTTTTTCCTGAAAGAACTATGTGGCACTTTGGCTCATCGTATGATGTATTCGCTTCCTTATCTTTTCTTTTTCTCGGTCTGGTAGACATGTCCTTCACATAGATAACCTGTGCCACATCATTGGCTAGGACGAACGGTTCGTCAGTGTACCCAAGATTTTTTAGATCCACTGTTGTCATTCCGTACTGTGGGTCTACCTGTACCCCACCTCCTGACAGATTGACCCATTTGCACTTAAACAAAGGGACCTTAAAATCATGTCCATAGTAAAGTTCCCATATGTCCACTATGTAACCATAATATGTGTCCTTTCCCCTCTCGGTTGTTGCATCAAAGCGGACACCGCTGTTTTGGTTGGTGCTCTTTTGATCTTGGTCAATCGTGTAAAATGTATTCCCATTTATCTCGTATCCTTTGTAAATCAATACAGTCAAAGATGGTCCCCTGGACAATAAGTACAGCTCATCACAAACAGTGTTGTCACCTCTGAGACGTGTTTCCAACCAACTGATGAAAGTCCTGATGTGTTCACATGTAATCCAGTCGTCGCACTGCTCCGGGTGTTTGGAGCGCAGACTATTCTTGTGTTCATCGACATACGGGGTCACCAAGGTAGAGTTCTGTAGAACTATGTAGTGTGCTTGAGACCAAGAATATCCGTCCCTGCATATTATTGAGTCCCTTCCAAGCGTGCCTTTTCCAGTCAGTCTCCCCTCATACCGCGATTTAGGGAGACCTATCTTATTAAGGCCAGGAATGAAGTCAACACAAAACCCGATGACATCCTCTATTTGATGGCCCATGGAGATGCTTCCTTCTGGCCTAGCGCGGTTATGGACATATTTCTTTAGGACTCCCATGAACCTCTCAAAGGGGAACATATTGTGTAGAAATACGGGCCCCAGAATGACAATCTCGTCGACTAGATGAACTAGGACGTGCGTCATGATATTGAAGAAGGATGGTGGAAACACCAGCTCGAAACTGACAAGACATTGCGCCACATCACTCCTTAGCCTTGATACGATTTCTGGATCGATAACCTTCTGAGAGATTGCATTGAGGAATGCACATAGCTTCACAATGGCAAATCAGACGTTTTCTGGTAGAAGCCCCCTCAATGCAACCGGAAGCAGTTGCGTCATAATCACGTGGCAGTCATGAGACTTTAGGTTCTGGAACTTTTTCTGTGGCATATTTATTATTCCCTTTATATTCGACGAGAAGCCAGTCGGGACCTTCATCCTGATCAGGCATTCAAAGAAGATTTCTTTCTCTTCTTTCGTAAGAGCGTAGCTGGCAGGACCTTCATACTGCTTCGGAGGCATGCCGTCTTTTTCGTGCAAATGTTGCAGGTCCTCCCGTGCCTCAGGTGTATATTTTGTCTTTCCATACACGCCCAAGAAGCCTAGAAGGTTCACGCAAAGGTTCTTCGTCACGTGCATCACGTTGATTGAAGAGCGGACCTCTAGGTCTTTCCAGTAGGGTAGGCCCCAAAATATAGATTTCTTCTTCCACATGGGTGCGTGTCCCTCAGCGCCATTCAGAACAGCTAGTGCGCCGGGACCCTTTCCAAAGATTACGTGTAAATCATTGACCATAGAAAGTACGTGATCACTGGTACGCATGGCGGGCTTCTTCCGGTGATCTGCCTCGCCTTTGAAATGCTTGCCTTTCTTTCGACATTGATGGTTGGTCGGAAGAAATCGACGATGGCCCAGGTACACATTCTTCCCGCATTTGTCCAGGTATATTCTTCCAGTGTCATCTAAACAGTGCGTGCATGCGTGGTATCCTTTGTTTGTCTGTCCTGAAAGGTTACTGAGAGCGGGCCAGTCGTTGATGGTCACGAACAGCAACGCCTTTAGGTTAAATTCCCCCTGTCTGTGCTCATCCCACGCACGTACACCGTTTCCATTCCACAGCTGTAAAAGTTCTTCAACTAATGGCCTTAGGTACACATCAATGTCGTTACCAGGTTGCTTAGGGCCTTGGATGAGAACTGGCATCATAATGAACTTCCGCTTCATGCACATCCAAGGAGGAAGGTTATACATACATAGAGTCACGGGCCAGGTGCTGTGATTGCTCCTCTGCTCCCCGAAAGGATTAATGCCATCCGCGCTTAAAGAAAACCATACGTTCCTTGGGTCCTTTGCAAACTCTTCCCAGTACTTTCTCTCGATTTTTCTCCACTGCGATCCGTCAGCGGGTGCTCTCAACTTCCCGTCTTTCTTACGGTCCTCACTATGCCATCGCATCAACTTAGCATGCTCTCCATTTCTGAACAGACGTTCCAACCATGGTATTATAGGAGCATACCACATCACCTTCGCAGGAACCCTCTTCCTGGCGGGCTCGCCGTCAACATCACCAGGGTCATCTCGTCTGATCTTATACCGCAATGCACCGCATACTGGGCATGCGTTCAGATCCTTGTATGCACCGCGGTAGAGGATGCAGTCATTAGGGCATGCATGTATCTTCTGCACCTCCAATCCTAGAGGGCATACGACCTTCTTTGCTGCGTATGTACTGTCAGGCAATTCGTTATCCTTTGGAAGCTTCTTCTTCAATATTTTCAGTAGCTTCTCAAATCCTTTGTCAGCCACATCATTCTCTGCCTTCCACTGCAGCAATTCCAGTACGGTACCGAGCTTTGTGTTGCCATCTTCGCAATTGGGGTACAACCCTTTTTTGTGATCCTCTAACATGTGATCGAACTTCAGCTCCTCCTTTTGACTTTCGCATTGCGTCCTTGCATCGACAATGACCCGACGGAGATCATCATCATCGGGCACATCGTCTGGTTCCTCTTGATCTTCAGCAGTTTCACCCGTTGCAGCATCATTGGGCACATCGTCTGGTTCCTCTTGATCTTCACCAGCTCCCCCCATTGCAGCATCACCGTATTCAGGGGGCACATAGTTGTCATCGTACTCTTCTTCTTCGCCGTCTTCCATCATAACCCTTATTTCTCCGTGCCTCGTCCAAACATTATAGTGTGGCATGAAACCCTTGTAAAGCAAGTGGGAGTGAAGGATTTTCCGGTTAGAGTAAGACATCGTATTCCCACATTTAGTGCATGGACAACACATAAAACCATTCTGCTTGTTTGCCTCAGCTGCATCGAGAAACTCATGCACGCCCTTAATGTACTCGGAGGTGTGTCTGTCACCGTACATCCATTGTCGGTTCATCTGCGTGCATTATATATAATTAAGTGTGTCAAAAACCATTACAAAACATCATAAATAGATAATTAAGTGACCAAATTAAAACCAAAGTACATACATAGTTCTCATCTAACAACATATAGCTCTCCAGAGCATCTAATTAATTTTCACCATACATTGAAACTATGTAAAACATTTCAATGCGAAAACAAATGCGATCATAACCGCAACTAAGGTAACAATTGATCCAACGACATAATGATACCAAGCCTCGGTATGAATGGCATATTTTCTAATCTTTCTAATCTTCAATCGCATTGCATCCATCTTGATCTTGTGATCATCGACGACATCCGCAACATGCAACTCCAATATCATCTTCTCCTCCTCAATTTTTTTATTTTTTCCTTCAAGAAATTGTTTTCTTCTTCAACTAAATTTAACCTCTCGACAATAGGGTCGGTTGGAATTTCCGGTTCAACCACCTCCTAGATAAATAAAATATATGTCACGTTGGTCGGCATAATTGTCATAAACAATAAATGAACCAAATAGTTATAAAAATATAATATATACCACATCCGAATCATAGACAGGACGAGGGCCGACGGGGGCGGATACCAAAACCATCGCACTATATAAGATGCAATAATATAAAAGTAATAAAATAATACAAGTATCTATGTAAACATACAAGTAAGAATATTTTTCCTTTCAGAAAGAAAATAAGAACAAGAGGCTCACCACGGTGGTGCCGGTGATGAGCTCGGCGTGGGTGATCGACGGCGGTGAAGACGGGGACGGGGCGTGATGGACCGCTAAACCTAGACAAATATTGAGGAAAATGGAGCTTGGAGGTCGAGCTTGGAGAGGAGAAAGCTTAAGTAGTGTGGCTCGGGCATTCCATCGAACACGTTGTGTGCATAGGAGGTGAGCTAGAGCACCACCAAGCCCTCTCCCCCTCGGCCAGAAAAAACAGAGCAATGTGCTCTGCTCTTACGCGAGGGGGTACATATAGGCACCTCATTGGTCCCGGTTGGTGACATGAACCGAGACTAAAGGGGAGCCTTTGGCGGTTCAAGTCACCAACCGGGACCAATGGTGGTGGGCCAGGAGCAAGGCCCATTGGTCCCGGTTCGTCCCACCAACGGGGACCAAAAGGTCCAGACGAACCGGGACCAATGGCCCACGTGGCCGGCCGGCCCCCTGGGCTCACGAACCGGGTCCAATGCCCCCATTGGTCCCGGTTCTGGACTGAACCGGGACTAATGAGCTGACCCGGCCTGGACCTTTGCCCCGTTTTCTACTAGTGGGAACAGCCAAGTCCTCCTCTGAAGGTAATTGCACCGACGGGTTGTGTAACTCATCTAAGAAGGTATTAGATGGAACCGATTTACACTGAGATCCCAGCAGGCTTAACGCATCGACCGCTTCATTCTTTCGCCGGTCTATATGATCCACCTGATAACCCTTGAAGTGTCGAGCGACAGCGTCCACCTCTCGTCGATATGCCGCCATGAGCGGATCCTTGGAGTCCCACTTTCCAGATACTTGCTGTGCCACTAGATCTGAATCGCCAAAGCATTTAACCCAGCTCAACTTCATCTCCTTGGCCATCCGTAGACCATGGAGGAGAGCTTCATACTCAGCAGCATTGTTAGTACAAGGGAATATTAAACGGAGGACATAACAGAACTTATCACCTCGTGGGGAAGTTAACACGACTCCAACCCCCGAGCCCTCCAATTGCCTTGAACCATCAAAGTGAATAGTCCAGTATGTGTGACCCGGCTTCTCCTCAGGTGCTTGCAACTCTGTCCAATCGTTGATGAAATCTACCAGTGCTTGGGACTTTATCGCAGTACGGGGCACGTACTTTAATCCGTGCGGGCTAAGCTCAATGGCCCACTTTGCGACCCGCCCAGTAGCTTCTCTATTCTGGATTATCTCCCCTAACGGAGCTGAACTGACAACGGTGATTGGGTGGCCCTGAAAATAGTGCTTTAGCTTCCGGTTTGCCATGAAGACTCCATACACCAGTTTCTGCCAATGCGGATATCTCTGCTTTGACTCGATGAGCACCTCACTGATGTAGTAAACCGGCTGCTGAACCAAATATTCTTTGCCTGCCTCCTTGTGCTCCACCATAATGGAAACGCTTACTGCACGGGCATTAGTAGCCACGTATAACAACAGCGGCTCATTGTCAACTGGGGCAGCAAGGACTGGCGGCTCTGCCAATTGCCTCTTCAGGTCCTCAAACGCAGCATCAGCAGCATCACTCCAGACAAAGCGATCTGTCTTTTTCATCATCTGATAAAGCGGGATGGCCTTCTCCCCCAAACGGCTGATAAACCGGCTGAGTGCCGCAATGCGGCCCGCCACGCGTTGGACATCGTTGATGCACGCCAGTTTAGCCAGGGATGTAATCGCCTTGATCTTCTCTGGATTAGCTTCGATTCCTCTGTTTGATACCAAGAACCCCAGGAGCTTGCCTGCCGGAACACCAAAAACGCACTTCTCCGGATTAAGCATCATTTTATATACTCGCAGATTATCGAAGGTTTCTTTCAAATCTACAATCAGTATCTCCTCTTTTCTGGACTTCACCACAATGTCATCCACATATGCGTGAATATTCCGCCCAATCTGTCCCTGAAGGCAGTTCTGCACACAACGCTGGTAGGTTGCCTGGGCACTCTTAAGCCCAAATGGCATAGATACATAGCAGAAGGCTCCAAAGGGAGTTATGAAGGCCGTCTTCTCCTGGTCCTTAACTGCCATCTTGATCTGATGATAACCTGAGTATGCATCCAAAAAACTTAGCCACTCACATCCTGCCGTAGCATCAATGATTTGATCAATACGGGGGAGAGCAAAAGGATCAGTTGGACAAGCCTTGTTCAGGTCTGTGTAATCAACGCACATTCTCCAAGTGCCATTTTTCTTAAGCACTAGCACCGGATTAGCCAACCACTCGGGATGAAACACCTCGACTATAAAGCCTGCGGCTAAGAGTCTACCCACTTCTTCTCCAATAGCCTTGCGCCTCTCTTCATTGAAGCGGCGCAGATACTGCTTGACCGGTTTAAACTTAGGATCAATATTGAGATTGTGCTCAGCGAGTTCCCTCGGTACACCAGGCATATTAGAAGGCTTCCATGCAAAGATGTCCCGGTTCTCACGGATGAACTCGATGAGCGCGCTTTCCTATTTCGGATCTAGGTTAGCACTGATAGTGAACTGCATGGATGAATCGCCAGGAACAAAGTCCACCTGCTTAGTCTCTTCAGCTGATTTGAATTTCAACGCCGGATCATGCTCTGTGGTTGGTTTCTTCAGCGGAGACATATCTGCCGGATCAACATTGTCTTTATAGAACTTCAGTTCCTCAGTCGCACAAATCGCTTCAGCATAAGCTGCATCACCTTCCTCGCACTCCAATGCAATTTTGCGGCTCCCATGGACCGTAATAGTTCCCTTGTGGCCTGGCATCTTGAGCTGTAGATAAACATAACATGGCCTAGCCATGAACTTGGCGTAAACCGGCCGCCCGAACAAAGCGTGGTATGGGCTCTTGATCTTTACCACCTCAAAGGTTACGGTCTCTGACCTAGAGTCATGCTCATCTCCAAAGGTAACTTCTAGATCGATCTTGCCAACTGGATAGGCCGATTTACCGAGCACCACCCCATGAAACACTGTATTGGATTGTCGAAGCTTTTTATCTGTCAGCCCCATACGCCGAAAAGTCTCATAGTATAGAATGTTGATGCTGCTGCCTCCGTCCATCAGCACTTTGGTGAACTTGTAGCCACCCACCTGTGGTGCCACCACCAGAGCCAACTATCCTGGATTATCAACCCGGGGTGGATGATCCTCTCTGCTCCACACAATGGGTTGCTCAGACCAACGCAGGAAACGTGGCACCGCTGGTTCAACAGAATGTACTGCCCTCTTCAGAACTTTCTGATCCCGCTTGCATAAGCTTGTGGTGAAGACATAATACTGCCCACTTCTCAGCTCCTTCGGATTATTCTGATATCCGGATTGCTGCTGCTGTTGACGCTGTTGATTTCCCTGATTGTTGTATCCGCCCTGACCATGCTGCTAGTTATGCTGATTGTGCCCATTGTGGTTGCTGTTATTACCTTGGTATCCTGAACCGGATCCACCACCTTGACAACCCGGACCCTGGAATCCAGGGCCTGATCCGCCGGGGGGGCCCGTGATCATACCTAGTCCGGTTCATGAATTCCTGCATAATAAAGCAGTCTTTCCAGAGATGCGTAGCCGGCTTTTCCGGCGTGCCGTGCTTTGGGCAAGGCACATTCAACTGGCGTTCCAGATTAATCGGTGGCCTCCCATTATGTGGATGCGGTCTACCCTTGCGGCGATGTCCATCCTCCTGAGCGTTGGTGTTGGCCACAAAATCTGAGTTTCCATCCGCTTTACGCTTACCATTGTATCCTTGATTCGCCGGGTTGGGCTGCGGTGGTTTACCGCTCCTGCTCGCCTTCCCTGACTTGTCTCCATCTGCGTCTGGATGCTTGGTGTTATCAGAGTCTCCATACTTCACTAAAGCGCCCATGAGCGTCCCCATGTCATTGCAATCGCGTTTAAGCCATCCCAACTTTAACCGCAAGGGTTCAAACCGGCAATTGCCCTCCAAGGTTACCACTGTTGTACTTGGTTTGATGCTATTGGAGGAGTGCAAGATTTCTGACACTCGACGCACCCAACTGCTTGTAGACTCCTGCTCTCCTTGAACACACGCAGCTAAATCGACAACAGACATTGGCTGTTTGCATGTGTCTTTAAAATTATTGATAAACCGGCGCCGCAATTCGGCCCAAGATCCGATGGAGTTAGGCGGTAAACCTTTCAACCAAGTATGAGCCGTGCCTTTGAGCATCATCGTGAAATACTTAGCGCATGCTGCATCATCCACATCCAGCATCTCCATTGCCATCTCATAACTCTCAACCCATGCCTCCAGAGCCAGATCTGTCGTGTAGTTGGGTACTTTGCACGGTCCTTTGAAATCCTTGGGTAGTTTCACTTTCCGTAAAGCGGGGATGAGACACGGCACGCCCAGGGAACTGGACATGACCCCCGGTTCAATTGTGGTGGTGGGGCGAACCGGCGTCGCCTGACGGGCTTTGTACTGCGCTGTTACCTCGGCCTCCCGACGCTACCTGGCCTGATCCACCACGTCTTGAGCGTGCGCCTCTCCTCCTGCCGGATTATCCCGCCTCGGCTGATTACGCCTCCGTGCACTGCTTGATACGGCCGGTTCATCCAGACGCCTGGTATAACTCCGGCTCGGGCGGGGGGTCGAGTGAATCCTCTCCCGGCTATAGGAATAAGCTTGCTGTTGAGTTAGCACCGTGTCTAACAACTCCCTGGCCCGTCGTGCTTCCACTGCTATGGGGGACGTTCCTTCAATAGGGAGGGCGGCCAGTCGTGAAGCGGCAGCAACTATGTTGTCCAAGGGATTGGAATAATGACCAGGAGGGGTGGACACATGTTGGGTTGGCACAACTTGGCGGTTTGGCTCTGCGACCGATGGCTGAACCGACGCGCCCGTGCCCGGTGCTCCTCCTCGGTTCACCTCTGGCTGGTTACTGGTTCCTGCTCCTGGCGTGCTGAAGAGATTCCTTGCCTCATAGACCGGTGGTAAGCGAGATCGTTGCCTTCTCCTCATTACCTCGTGTGAAGCGTGCTGATCCAACATGAGTTGATAGGCTTGGGCATCAAGCTCCGCCTGCTTTGTCGCCATCCTAGCTTTCTCAGCAGCCAGGTCCAACTTGGCCTGCTCAATCCGGCCCTTCACCTAAGCGAACTCCGCGTCATGCTGCTCCTTGTTGGCATGGGTTACCTCTGCTGTAAGTAATGCTGTCAAAGTATCGACCAAAACGGATAAGGTGTCAGATGGCGACGGGGGAGGATCTCCAGTTTAGCCCCCATCACGTCTGATGTCAACGTGTCACACCCTGCATTTTGTAACATGTCATTTGCATTATTAAAGCATGAAAATTTGGACCAACATTTTTTATGCACCATTTGGCTTTTATTTGGAATTAAGTTATTCTCTCTGTAATTTTCAAGTGCTCTCTAAAGTCAACAACTCCCTCTTATATATTTCATCTCCTTACCTCAAACTTACGCCCAATGATCATACCAAGTGTATATAACAGTATAGTATTTCCTTACAAAAATAATTTGGCCAAAAAGTATTTTCAAAAATTAGTTTTCCCAAAAAAAACCTGAATTGAAGTTTGCACTACAAGTACTTGATTTAGGGTGAGAAAAATATTTCAAAGAGTATATTTGAAACCTAGTAGATATAGGACTCCCATAAACCACAAAAATATAATTTTAAAAGTTATTTTCCTATTTTATTTAAAAGCTTTTTCTTAAGTCCAGAAATGGTCTTTAATAGGGAAAAATTATTTAACTATTTCAAAAATATTTGCCAAAATTCAGGGAGACTCTTAGGACATATATTGTCCATATATATCAGAGTTTAAACACTTGGTCATGTTCAAAATAATGGGCAAATCCCTCAGAAACCCTTTCTGGATATTTCAAGCTTTTGAAATATTTACAAAGGAAATATTCTCTAAAAATTCCAGGGAAATTCTATCATGTCATATATGACATATTTGATGATCTTGCCAAGCCCCATGCCTTGGGAAGCAAGAAACCATCATCAAAACCCCTCAAAACCATTCTGTCCATTTTTGAGGTTTGAGCAACTTTACATTGCCAAACTTGTCCAAATGCTCTCAAACTTGGTACACATGCTAGAATGGTCTAATAATGCATCTAGAAAAAATGGCACAAGTTTTGGAGAAGGGTAACTTGATCAGAGTACCCCAAAACCATTTCTATTCAGATTCAAATTTGAACAACTTTACATTACCAACTTTTTACTTGGGACCTCAAACTTTGTGGGCATGATCACAACCCCAAATGATGACACTACACCAAGTGGTGAATCAAGGAGGGATGATTTGCTTAACTTAAACTTGGTAAATCCATTTCTGTTGATTTCTAGGGTTCGCCAAAGTTACATTGGCAAGTTTCTTCAAATGAGCCCAAACTTGGTGGAACACCCTATTTCTATATACCATTTGATCCTGTTAAGTCTCATGTCTAGTGGAAATCATTTGATTGCTTAAAACCACATCAAACACCTTCTGGTGATTTTCCAAAGCTACCACTTTCACCTCTTTCCTTGTTCTCCTTGAGCTAGGCTTTTTACCACAGCTTCCCCAAGCCCCCTTGCACCTCCAGTAACTCTTCCTTGGCCTCAGCTAAATGATTGAGGGGAGGGGGGTAAAACCCCATTTTACATTCTGGACAGGAACTTTCACCTTTCCCTCTCAGCCCTCTCTCCTTCTAGAAGCTCTCTGTGGCATCCAACGTCTCTCCTGCATTGTTTACTCCCCCCTAGAGCCAATGGACACGGTGGCCGCGCCCAGAGCGCGTGGGACACGGCCATGCCGGCCATATGGGCGCTCTGGAGCGCGCTTGTGATGGCCTGGCTTATTAGGGATGATAGACTACTCATATCAATAAGGAATTCCTTCTTTTCCGGGAGCCCATTCGGATAGAACTCCAAAGTTAAGCGTGCTCAGCTTGGAGTAGTATCAGGATGGGTGACCGACCGGGAAGTTGCTCCCGGGTGCGCACGAGTGAGGACAAAGTGCGCAAAAAAGACTAGTATTGATATGTGGGGCCAGTCTAGATCCCGCCAGGAGTAACGACCACCGGCGGGTGTGTCCGGGGCGTTACAAGTTGGTATCAGAGCCGACCCTCGCGGTTACACGGATGTTTGCGGACAGTTTGCAGTCATGTTGTGCATGATATTTGTGATCCGTCGTGGCACACGGCATGGCACATGTGCTGTCCTGGAAGCACAGACGGTTGTGCCAAGAGGGAACGTTCCTGTGGCCTGACGAGGACGTCGGTTCCTCTGAGTGAGGGTGTATGTGATGGCCTGGCTTATTAGGGATGATAGACTACTCATATCAATAAGGAATTCCTTCTTTTCCGGGAGCCCATTCGGATAACACTCCAAAGTTAAGCGTGCTCAGCTTGGAGTAGTATCAGGATGGGTGACCGACCGGGAAGTTGCTCCCGGGTGCGCACGAGTGAGGACAAAGTGCGCAGAAAAGACTAGTATTGATATGTGGGGCCAGTCTAGATCCCGCCAGGAGTAACGACCACCGGCGGGTGTGTCCGGGGCGTTACAGCGCTACAGTGCGCTCCTGCACTGTAACCGCGACCTGCCCGAGGCGCCCGACCACCTAGGGCGTCGGGATCGTGTCTCCCGAGGCCGCCTCGACGTCCACGACACGGCAGCCGATCGGCCCCCTCCTCCTTCTCCCTCCTCTCGCCCAGTTCGCACGCGCGACGGCCACCCGAGAGCTCCAATGAGCTTCCTCACACGCGCGATGTCTGGCCTCCCCCTACTCTCTCTCTTCTTTTCCCCGGCTCTGGACCGCATCCAGGAACGCCCCAGACACGGCGCCAGCCCCTCCCGAGCCTTGTGGCAATGAGCAGAAGCTCGCCGGCGCACGGGTCCACGGCTCCCCGCCGTTCGCCTATAAAAGGGACGACCCGCGCCCTCTTCTCCTCACCACTCGCCCTCTGACTCCCTAAATTACCCCCCTACGCCACTCACTCCTCTCCAGACGGGCCCGAGCTCGAGCTCCGCCGCCTCGGGTCGCCGTCGACCTCGGGGTACAGACCCTCTCCGCCGCTCCTCTCACTCGATCTGGAACCACCGCAACCCACTGATCGTTTCCCCTCTTTCCCCCACTTCTTTTGCAGCCGGAAACGGCCAGAACCACCGACGCCCGAAGCACCTCCGCCGCGGCGAACCAGGCCACCCCGGCGACTGCAGCCACCTCCACCCGAACGGCGACTGGACGCTGAGTCTAGCCGTGCCCTGCATCGCCGCTGGTGAGCTCGTCGGCCCTCTATCGCAAGGTTACGGATGACAGGCGGGCCCCGCCTGTCAGTCTCTCCTCTCCCTCGTCTTTCTCTCCTCTCGCTGACGCCTGGGCCCCGCCCGTTAGGTTTAAAACCTGGCGCGCGCGCAGGCAGCAGTGCGCTGGGCCTCCTCTCTAGCTAGGCCTGCTGCGCTGCGGCTGTTCTGGTCCAGCAGGCACAGTGCCACTTTTCTTTTTTCTTTTCTGTCTGTTTTATAAAAATTCATCCGGATTAAATATTTATCCAAATGAAATAATTCCATTTCCTAAAAACTTGTAAAATTCCAACCTATTTAATGATATAACTTTCACCTATATTCATGAACCTTTTCTGTACTGTTCAAATTTAAATCTAAATTTGAACACTAAAACCTCTGTTCAAAAATCCATGTACCCCATTCTGTCACTCCAAATCCCAAACTAAGAATTTTTGCCATCTTAGTTTTCCCTCTAGTATTTTATAAAAATAAGTTCACATTTTTCTGAGCACTTTGGTTTTTCTGTTTTTATTATTGTCTTATTTTTCCGTTATTTATTGCGACGATTAGATACCGTGTTTGACGAGGTTGCTGAATAAGAAGAAGGATAAGGACTTGAAGGTTTTGAATACTCAGCCAACCAAGGCAAGCAGCCCTTTGACCATGTCTAAGGAACCCTTTTTATGCATGTCATATAGCACCATATTGTTATTGCAACGGAATCATGATGAGGTGGTAACCACTTTGTTGGTTTGCCACTGTACTTCCTCGTTGATACCTGCATTTGTGCATGACCCTACCTTCTTATGAGGGTTATGCCGATGGGAGTAGATAGGTTGCTATAGTAGTGGCTATGCAAGTGGAACGGGGATATGCTTAATGGTGAAAGCATAGTTCTTTCGAGGGACTCTTTCAAAAAAACCATCGGGTGTCACTTATGCCCGAGGGAGATGATGAGATGGGTAACCACTTGATGACGAAGTGGTGTACCGAGACAAGTGTGTGTGTGTGATGTTTTTCAAATGGATTGGTTTAAGTTGCGACCGTTATTCCAACTTTACATGCGCAACCACTCTACCCTTATATGGGAAAGGGCATTATTAATTACCTAGGTCGATACTAGCATGGTGCCCGCATTACTAGTGACGGGGGTGACATGAGGTCACTCTCGGGACGGGGTCGTGCTTGGATAGGCGGCCATGACTGTTTTTACAGGGCATCGAACACACCGTTGGTACCCCGTGTCAGTGGTATGTGATGAATATGGGAGCAAGTCTCCACAATTTTTAAGATGTGAAATGTTGGGCACGGGGATTGCTACCAATCGAGTGGACTCCATGTTAGTGTCGTCTAGGGAAAGATAGTGATCAGGTGCTTACCCCGGGTACTTGAGGTACCGCGGGTCGTGGATGACACGGAAGTTCCCCGGATCCAGTGGGTAAAGTGTGCAACCTCTATAGAGTGTAAAACTATTCGAATAGCCGTGTCCACGATCAAGGACAGTTGGGTAACCGCTCTTGGGCTACGTCCAATGATTGTGAAACCATGTGTGTGTGTGAAAGCTCCATTTGATTTAAGTCAAAAGGACTTGAAAAGATGGAAGAGATCATAACCTGGCTATGTTGATATCTGTAACCTATAATTCCTATGATGCATGCCTCACATATCTCATGTCATTGCACTCACAAATTTTGCTTTCTGCAAACATATCTTATCTAGTATTGTTTCATACCTTGTCATACTTGTTCCAAAAACATGGGTTGCTTGCGAGTACATTCAAAGTACTCATTGGCTTGCCACTGGTTATTTAATTGGCCAGGCATGGAAGAGCAGGAATTTGAAGAAGAATTCTATGGAGACGAACATGCGAACTAGGACGCTTTCCCAGTCAGAATGCCTGTAGGGTTAAGGCAGATGGCATGGGTTCTACTAATCTACGAAGACTTCCGCTATTCGAGTTTATTTGCTATTCAGCCCATGAGGCTTTATCTATGTAAGACTTGGCCATAATGGTCATAATTTGTGTAATACAGTATGTATGGATGTAAGACTCTTATTATTCAGCTTCTGTGTGTTCAGTGAGCATTGATCTCTGAGATCACTGTACACGTGCATTCGGTGATCTCGACTCTTAAGTCGGGGTCCCCACAGAGCTGGTATCAGAGCCATCCTGACTGTAGGAAGCCTTAGTTAGCATTTGCATTAGTTAGGATGAGGCCCTTTTCATGAACCTTCTGAACCTCTCTTGTTTTCTAAACCTTACCAAACATGAGATATCATCATCTTATTAACCTCTCCTATTCAAACTGTGTAGATGGCCGCTGTACCCGAAGAGCACCTGACCACTGGGTTCCCCTTGCTTCTCGAGGATAGTCTCCAGGAGTGCCAGTTCCACCGAGCACCCATCCTCACCTACCATGAGCATTGGGTTAGCGACACTAAGGTGGAATACCATGTGGAAGTAATCGTGAAGGCAAACGATCCTCCCACAAGTTGGTTCTTCGAGGGACCCTAGATGGCAACACTACCCCTCGCTGTCGAGGCTGCTGCACTCAAGACACTAACCCGCCTCCGTGAACTTCTTCCGGAGATGGCAGCCAAGATGACAACCCACTTCTTGCCTTACCGGAAGGAAAGTGAAGATGAAAGCAGCGCGCAAGACCCTCCACTGAAGGAAGGACTTCCACTTCGATTCCAGACCTATTTCAGCCTTTGTGCCGACAGCTTGGCACAATATTTGGCCTCGGAATCGATGAAGCTTCGAGAAGAACTCCACAAGACCAAGGCACTTCTTCGTCGATCACAAGAGAAGACGGATAGGATCAAGAAGGAAGGTGCGCCTCCCGGGCGACCCGCTATCGCGTATCGAGGCGGAAGGCCCTCAGGAGATGTATCTTCCAAGGATGAAGAGCCACCCCAGCGACGCCGTATGACGGCAAGGGAATATCGCAAGCTTTTCCCTCCACC
Organism: Secale cereale; assembly: GCA_902687465.1. Classification (NCBI taxonomy): domain Eukaryota; kingdom Viridiplantae; phylum Streptophyta; class Magnoliopsida; order Poales; family Poaceae; genus Secale; species Secale cereale. Next base: position 528,778,200 of record LR738713.1, read on the forward strand.
ACCGACAAAGCACCGCCGTATCCAACTCCTCCACTCCCCCACACCCTCAAGTGATAGGGGGACCCAGACAGATGAAGACAAGGAGGAAGACCCAGAAGAACCAGAATACGCGACCGAGCATTCCGCCGCTTAGGCATCATTCGCAACTCGGATATGCCAGCTCGTGACCTCTACGGTAGGATAGGTCGTTTAACCCCTATGCGAAGTTGAGTCCTTGTATGGTTCATATGAAGCCATCTAGTGTTTGCTTTTGTTGTGTTTGGATGCACGTCGTATCTTCCCTTCGGGAATGTGTAAACGACTGCATCACCCATTTGGATTTTAATAAATGTGTTTGGCCATTTTGGCCCTTGCATGAAAATAATTAGTGTCACACCCACCCCCTTACTAGGCACCCATCTTTATTGCTTTCCCTCTTCATTCCAAATCATGAGACCTTTACCGCTCCAGCAGGATGCCTGTTGTAACTCGTACTGGTACCTCTACCCAGCAGCCCGAAGCCGGAGCATCCGCCCAAGCAGAGGCCGGCCAAGACCAAACCCATGACCAAGCTCCACCACCACCTCCCCCGAACATGGACATGGCTCAGCTTCTCCAAGCCTTCCGATAGGAACGCCAAGCCAACATCGCAGCCCTCCAGATGATTGCTCAAGCTGTCACCAACAACCGCCAGCCGGCGGGGAATGGCAATGGACGTTCCACGTTGGCAGAGTTCAAGAAGCATGCACCACCAACCTTCATCGAGACTGCTGAACCCCTGGATGCAGACGACTGGGTCTGCACCATTGAGGACTTGCTGGAACTAGTCGGTTGCATCGAAGATCGCGAGAAGGTGGCCTACGCTGCCCACTGCCTCGGGGGGACTGCAAGAGCTTGGTGGGATGGATTCAAGGTCATGCATGCTGGGCAAGACCTCACTTGGGATAACTTCAAGGCAGAATTCCGCAAGGCCCATATTCCTTCCGGAATCATGGCTATCAAGAAGCGTGAGTTTCGAGCCCTGAAGCAAGGAAGTGGCACTGTCAAGGAGTACCTGCAGAAGTTCAGTGTTTTGTCAAGGTATGCCCCTAAAGATGTCAGCACAGATGCTGCAAAAAGGGAGCACTTCATGGAAGGCCTCAATCAGACTCTGCAGTACTCGCTTGTCGTGTGTGATTGTCCAACCTTTCCTGATCTGGTGAACAAAGCACTCATGCTTGAAGACAAGCGGAGTGCTCTGGAGGACACTCGCAAGCGCAAGATGATCAGCAAGGGAAGTTCCAGCAATCAGAAGCCTCGCCCGTGGCAGCCAGCCCCGGTCAAACCAACCTATCACCAGCCAAGAGCTCCTGAACCTCGCACCAACTATCAACCTCAGCAGTATGCCAACCCAAGGCCAGCTTTCAACCCCAATAACAGTGATGGCAACAAGATCAACAACCCAAACCAAGTCACTTGCATTGGTTGTGGCCAGTCAGGACATATTTCTAAGGTGTGCCCCAACAAGAAGCCCGATGCCCCGCTCCCCAATGCGCAGAACCCAGGACAAGGCCGCGAAATGCCACCAAGGAACCAAGCTCCTCGCAACCCGCCCAACCATGGGAAGGGGCGTGTGAATCATGTCACTAGTGAAGAAGCCCAGGAAGACCCGGACGTCGTGCTGGGTACGTTCATTGTCAACTCAGGACCTGCAACTGTCTTGTTTGATTCTGGAGCCACGCATTCATTTGTCACTCAAAGATTTGCATTAAAAAGTGGCATGACCCCTACACCCCTGAATAACCCCATGGTGATACAAACCCCTGGAGCGGAGATGAGAGCCAAGATAGGCTGTAAGGGAGTCAATATCATCATTAACAAGGTAGATTTCCTAGCAGACCTTATTATCCTGAGATCACAAGGCTTGGATGTGATCCTAGGCATGAATTGGCTCAGCAAGCACCAAGGCTTATTAGACTGTGCCAACCGGAGTGTCACTGTGACCAATGACCAAGGAGTCGAAGTTAAGTTTGCCTCCAACTCCTCTTCTGCTCAAACCGCTCAAGTCAACTGTCTGTCTGAAGCTGGGCTGGAGCAAGTGTCGGTAGTATGCGAGTATCCCGATGTCTTTCCGGATGAGCTACAGGGAATGCCCCCTGACCGTGACATTGAGTTCATCATCGAGCTCATGCCCGGGGCAGGACCCATCTATAAGAAGCCTTATAGAATGGGGATGGAAGAGTTAGCCGAGTTGAAGAAGCAACTGGAAGAGCAGCTGAGGAAGGGATTTATCCGCCCAAGTGCCTCCCCTTGGGGATCACCTGTTCTGTTTGTGGCAAAAAGGGACGGTACCATCCGCTTATGCATTGACTACCGTTCCCTCAATGAGGTTACAATCAAGAACAAGTATCCACTTCCCAAGATTGAAGATCTGTTTGATCAACTCAGCGGAGCCAAAGTGTTCTCCAAGATCGACCTCAGATATGGGTACTACCAGCTAAAGATCAGACCCCAAGATATTCCGAAGACGACATTTGTAACAAGATATGGCATGTATGAGTGCACGGTCATGTCCTTTGGTATAACCAATGCCCCAGCTTACTTCATGTATCTCATGAATAAAGTCTTCATGGAATACTTGGACAAGTTTGTTGTTGTCTTCATTGATGACATTCTTGTCTTCTGGAAGACGGAGGAAGAGCACGAGCAACACTTGAGGATGGTCCTAGACAAGCTTCGAGAACACCAACTATATGCCAAATTCAGCAAATGTGAGTTTTGGCTGCATAAAATTGGGTTCTTAGGTCATGTCTTGTCCGAGGAAGGATTGTCAGTTGATCCCGCGAAGATCGAAGCTGTGACCCAATGGCAATCCCCAACGACCATCGAGGAAGTCAGAAGCTTCCTCGGACTCGCGGGCTATTACCACAAATTCGTGGAAGGATTCTCTAGCATTGCCCGGCCAATGACTCGGCTCCTGAAGAAGGACAAGAAGTTCGAATGGACGCCAAAATGCGAAGAAAGCTTCCAAGAGCTCAAGAAGATATTGACCACCGCCCCAGTTCTGGCAACACCGGATATTCACAAAGAGTTCATGATATATTGTGATGCCTCTCGAACCGGATTGGGAAGCGTTCTGATGCAAGAAGGTCGAGTCATAGCTTACCTCTCAAGGCAGCTATGACCTCATGAAGAGAACTACGCTACTCACGATCTTGAGTTAGCAGCAGTGGTTCATGCCTTGAAGACATGGCGACATTACCTCCTAGGGAAACGGTGTGAGATATACACAGACCACAAAAGTCTGAAGTATATTTTCACCCAGAAGGAATTGAACATGAGGCAACGAAGATGGTTGGAACTAATCAAGGATTATGACCTCAGTGTTCAATATCACCCCGGGAAGGCTAACGTGGTAGCCGATGCCTTAAGCAGAAAGGCTTGCTCCCTGAATGCCATAATTCAAAGAAGGCAGCCAGCCCTGTTTGAAGAGCTGGAACGATTCAGTTTGGAATTGGTCACCCATGGATTTCTAGACCATCTGGAAGTCAAACCAACCCTGATGGATGAAGTCAAGAAAGCACAAGGTGGGCACGCAAGCATTGAAGGCATCAAGAAGAAGATGAAGCTAGGCAAGGCCCCAGGATTCTCCAAGGACGAGCACATGATTGTTTGGTACAAAGGCCGCATCTGTGTACCAAACAAGATGGAGCTGAAGATCCTGCAAGAAGCCCACGACACTCCGTATTCTATCCACCCCGGTGGAACCAAGATGTATCAAGACTTGAAGGAAAGATTCTGGTGGCACGGGATGAAAAGAGAGATTGCCACCTATGTTGCAAAGTGTGATGTGTGCCAAAGGGTCAAGGCTGAATATCAGCGACCCGTTGGATTGCTCCAACCACTCAAGGTTCCTGAGTGGAAGTGGGATAAAGTCGGAATGGATTTCATCACTGGATTACCAAGGTCGAATAAAGGACATGACTCTATCTGGGTCATAGTCGACCATTTGACCAAAGTAGCCCATTTCATTCCCGTCAAAACAACCTACAGTGGAAACCAGCTGGCCAGCCTCTATATCGATCGAATCGTGAGCCTCCATGGTGTTCCAAAGGAGATTGTGTCAGATTGAGGCACCCAGTTTACTTCAAGGTTCTGGAAAAGATTACAAGAAGCCTTGGGAACCAAGTTGTCTTTCAGCACCGCTTTTCACCCGCAGACCGGAGGTCAAACGGAGCGAGTAAATCAAATTCTCGAAGACATGCTCCGAGCCTGTGTCTTGGCATATGGATCCAAGTGGGAAGATTGCCTCCCTTTTGCCGAGTTCTTCTATAACAACAGTTATTAGTCAAGCCTTCAGATGGCACCATTTGAGGTGTTGTACGGACGCAAGTGTCGCACACCCCTCAACTGGTCAAAGACTGGAGAAGGGCTAGTCTTTGGACCAGATATTCTCCGCGAAGCAAAAGAGCAAGTCCAACTAGTCAGAGAACGTTTGAAGGCCACCAAATCAAGGTAGAAGAGCTATGCTGACACTCGTCGCCGAGATATGAGTTTCCGTGTTGGAGATCATGTGTACCTGCGAGTAACTCCTCTGAAGGGAACCAAGCGTTTCCACGTTAAGGGGAAACTTGCACCAAGATTTATTGGCCCCTTCAAGATCACCGACCGATGAGGAGAAGTGGCTTACTGATACGTCCAAAATGCATCACTATTTTATATCGTAATTTATCCTTATTCATTGATATATTTCACATTACGATGATGTTCTTATGTTGTTTTGGCCTATTTTACACAGTTTGCAACTTTCCGATGCCGAAGCAGCAGACGCAGGATTCAGCGGTAAAAAGTGGACGCCGAGTTGCTGAAGAAGAATACCTCCAAATTACCTGAAAATCAACGGAGGGTATTTTCCAGACGGATCACGAAGGCACGCAAAAGGGCAACCAGAGGGGGGCCACAGGGCGTCCAGGCGCCCTGGGGGGGGGGCCACCCCTGGCCACGCCGGGGGGGCGCCTGGAGCCCCTGGCCCACCTCCGGCTACCCCCTTTTGCCTATATACTCCTCGTTATCCGAAAACCCTAAAAAAGAGAGTTTTGACGGAGTTCCGCCGCCGCTCCGTGGCGGAAACCTACAAAGAAGAAAAAGCCATCTCCGGCGGGCAGATTCCGCCCGGGAGATCACCTCCCGGAAGGTGAGATCATCGCCATCGTCATCACCATCGTCACGGGCATCATCGAGATCATCATCAACATCATCCCCAACATCAGCACCATCTCCATCTTCATCCAAATCTCATCTCACAATTGCAACTTGTGTTGTAACCTGTACTATCTATCCTCTCTACTCCATCGGTGTTGATTACTACTTTGTGGTGAATGCTATTGAGTTTTGTTGGAGAAATATCATTATGTCCAGATTGTTTATCATCCATTTATCTCCACTGATCATGATCTCTTTTATGTCTTGTGAGTAGTTACCTTAGTTCTTGAGGACATGGGAAAAGTCTTGTTGTTTGTAGTCATATGCTGTTGAAGTAATATGTGTCGTTTGATACTTAAGTTGTGTTGTTATTCTACTAGTGGTGTTGTGTGAGTCGAACACTCAACACTTCGCCTTATTAAGGACCTAGGGGAATACATTGTGTACAAAGAATGCTTACGGTGGGTTGCCGGAGTGACAGAAACCTGAACCCCAGTTCGCACGCTTTTGCACAAGGGAACAATGGATCATCGATCGTATTGCTATGGTTAGGCATTTGCCTTAAATACTATCTTGTATTTGCGGATGCTCGCAAGGTGTTTAATCATAAGAGTGCACTCATCTTAGTCTAGAGAGTGTACTAGCATAGATCCACCCACTCAACACTTATCAACACATAACATAGTACCGATACGGAATATGGCGAAAGCACATGACTACCTCTCCCGTGTGTCCTCAAGAACACTTTAGCCTTTATAAGTTCAGTTGCTAGGCCTCTCCTTTGCTCAGAAAGGATTGGGCCGCTTGTTACTCCTCAGTGCCTTTTTACTTTGTTCGCTTTTACTTTCCTGTTGCTTATATCAAGAAAACCCCTAAAAAGTTATCTTTCAGTGCTTGCAGTAATTCCTTGCTCAGAATCGCTTATCAATACCTTCTGCTCCTCGTTGGGTTCGACACTCTTACTTATCGAAAACGCTGCAATAGATCCCTTACGGTTGTGGGTCATCAAGTACCGTTTTCTGGCGCCGTTGCCGGGGAGTGTAGCGCTATTGGTAAAGTGAAACTGGTAAGGAAGTTTTTATATTTTTGTTTTTATTTTTGCTATTGTTGCTCTTTGTCCTTTTGGACAACCTTGCTATTGGATCGTTGCTTGTGGGAAGACGCCCCACACCTGTGGTGGTTGCTCCTCCCCCTACTGAAATTGTGCCCTATAAAATACCAGCTGGTATTATCGATTATGTTTTGGCTAATCGTTATGTAGGAGACAGACACCCCGGTGAACACTTGCTATATCTGTCACAACTATGTTCATTATTTAAGCTTGCAGGTGTATCAATGGAGTTTGTCATGAGGAAATTGTTCGCCGTATCGCTTATAGATAAAGCTTCAGATTGGTATAAGCTTCTCGATAACTCGCACTTGCTTGATTGGCAAGAGCTTATGTCTCTCTTTTATACTAAGTTTTATCCTCTTCATGAAATTCATCGAGACAGGAACTATATCTATAACTTTAGGTCTCGTGACGGAGAAAGCATTGCTCAAGCTTGGGGGAGATTGAAATCCCTAATGCTCAAATTTCCTATTCATGAGCTCCCCAAGGAAATTATACTTACAAATTTTTATGCCAGGCTTTCTCGTCAGGATAAGGAGATGCTGGATGCCTCCTCTAGTGGGGTATTTCAGACGAAGTGTGTTGAAGAAAGGTGGGATCTCATTGAAAGGATCCAGAGGAATACCGAAGATTGGGAAATCGATAAAGGTATTGAACCCGCTATAAATTATGAGCATGATTATATTGAGAGCTATGTGAAAACTGATTACTTCAATACTTTTTGCTCTAAGATTGGTCTTGATTCCCATCTAGTGATTGATTTCTGTAAGGATTTTGCCTCTCACGTTGATTCTTTTAAAAAGAAGAGAGACCAGCATCATGAACCTTTCAAAGAGCTACCTGTTGATATTCATGTTGCTGACCCTATTTTGCCTGTAGTTATATATGAAAAGCCTCCTTTTCCCGCAAGGATAAGGGAGCACTCTCTTGTGACAGGCGTAATAAATAAAAGTGAGAGAAGAATTGATGAGCCTGAGGACCAGATCAAGGTCGATCCTCAAGTTGCATTGGTTAAAGACCTTGTTACTAATGATGTTTTGGATTCCAATGTAAATTTTTGTGCTGTTTCCACTAACCTTGTCACAGCCAAGAATAAAGGCCCAATTTCAGGTACTCCGGTAGTATCTGTTAAAATAGGAGATCACAATTATTATGGGCTATGCGATTTGGGATCGAGTGCTAGTGCTATCCCCTATTCACTTTATGAAGAGAACATCGGTGAGATTTCCCCTTGTGAACTTGAAGGAGTTGATGTTACCATTCATCTTGCAAACAGAACAACTATCTCTCCTATCGGAATTGTGAGGGACGTTGAAGTCCTATGTGGAAAGGTAAAATACCCTACCGACTTTCTAGTACTTGGTTCAGAGAGGGACAATTTTTGTCCTATTATTTTTGGTAGACCTATTCTTAGAACTTGTGGAGCTATAATAGATTGCAAGAAAGGTAAAGTTTCTGTTGAATTCAATGGTGAGCCATATGAATTTAATTTTTCTAAGTTCGCTAAGCAGCCTCGTGGTACCGATTTACCTAGTGATGATAAAATTATTGAAAGTATTGCTTCTATTGATATTCCCCCTAATGATCCTTTGCAGCAATATATGGAGGACCACGAGAATGATTTGCATATGCAGGAAAGAAATGAACTAGATAAAATATTCTTGAGGCAACCTGCTATCCTGAAGCACAACCTTCCGGTTGAACCTTTGGGAATTTTATCAAAACCAAAAGAAGACCCGGTGTTCGATCTTAAACCTCTTCCCGATACGCTCAAGTATGCTTATTTAGATGAAAAGAAAGTATATCCTGTTATTATCAACTCTAACCTTTCAAGATATGAAGAAGAGCGACTATTGGAAGTGCTTCGTAAACACCGAGGTGCAATTGGCTATACCCTTGATGACCTTAAGGGGATTAGTCCATCTATCTGTCAACATACTATCAACCTTGAGCCTGATGCTAAACCAGTTGTTGATCATCAACGACGATTGAACTCGAAGATGATGGATGTTGTAAGAACTGAGATTCTCAAGCTTCTAGCCGCAGGTATTATCTACCCTATAGCTGATAGTAAGTGGGTAAGCCCGGTACATTGTGTTCCTAAGAAAGGAGGTACAACTGTGGTTCCTAATGATAAGAATGAACTAATACCTCAGAGAACTATTATTGGATATAGAATGTGTATTGATTACAGGAAGCTGAACAAGGCAACCAGGAAGGATCACTACCCGCTGCCGTTCATCGACCAAATGCTTGAAAGGTTATCCAAAAATACCACTTTTGTTACCTCAATGGCTATTCTGGCTTCTCTCAAATTCATGTTAACACTGCTGATCAAGAGAAGACCACTTTTACTTGTCCCTTTGGTACTTATGCTTACAGGCGTGTGCCTTTTGGTTTATGTAATGCCCCTGCTACTTTTCAAAGGTGTATGTCTGCTATCTTTCATGGTTTCTGTGAGGACATTATGGAAGTCTTCATGGACGATTTCTCCGTCTATGGAACTTCCTTTGACCATTGTCTCCACAACCTTAATAAAGTTTTGCATAGATGTGAGGAAACAAATCTGGTACTCAACTGGGAGAAGTGCCACTTCATGGTTTATGAAGGAATTGTTCTTGGTCACAAGATTTCCGAAAGGGGTATTGAGGTGGACAAGGCCAAGATCGAAGCAATTGAAAGGATGCCCTATCCAAGGGACATCAAAGTTATTCGTAGTTTTCTTGGTCATGCTGGTTTCTATAGAAGATTTATTAAAAACTTTTCTAAGACTTCAAGGCCCCTCACTAATCTTCTCCAGAAGGACGTTCCTTTTGTATTTGATGAAGATTGTAAGGAAGCTTTTAAAGTTCTTAAGAAAGCTTTAATAACCGCTCCTATAGTACAACCACCTGACTGGAATTTACCTTTTGAGATTATGTGTGATGCTAGTGATTTTGCTGTTGGAGCTGTTTTAGGACAAAGAGTTGATAAGAAATTGAATGTTATACATTATGCTAGTAAAACCCTTGATAGTGCTCAAAGGAATTATGCTACTACTGAGAAGGAATTCTTAGCTGTAGTATTTGCTTGTGATAAGTTTAGGCAGTATATTGTTGATTCCAAAGTTATTATTCATACTGATCATGCTGCCATTAAGTACCTTATGACGAAGAAGGATGCCAAGCCAAGGCTTATCAGATGGGTACTCCTTCTTCAAGAATTTGATTTGCAGATTGTTGATAGGAAAGGAGAAGACAATCCGGTGGCGGACAATCTTTCAAGGATGGAAGATATACCGCATGATCCCATCCCAGTCAACGACAGTTTTCTAGACGAGCAACTTGCCGTTGTAAAAGTACAATCTCTTTTCGATCCTTGGTTTGCAGATTATGCTAATTTTATCGTTGCAAAGTATTTGCCTCCAGGTTTAACATTTCAGCAAAGGAAGAAGTTCTTTCATGATTTGAGGCACTACTTTTGGGATGACCCACATCTTTTCAAAGAAGGCCCCGACGGGATCGTGAGAAGATGCATACCGGAACATGAGCAGAAAGACATTCTCAGACAGTGTCATGATAGCCCCTATGGAGGACATCATGCCGGTGAGAGGACCGCACATAAGGTTCTCCAATCAGGTTTTTATTGGCCTACTCTCTTTAAGGATGCTAGAAATTATGTTTTAGCCTGTGATAAATGTCAGAGAGTTGGTAACATTAGTAGAAGGAATGAGATGCCTATGAATTACTCACTAGTGATTGAACCTTTTGATTGCTGGGGTTTTGATTTTATGGGTCCTTTTCCTTCTTCGCACAAGTACACTCACATTTTAGTAGCTGTTGATTATGTGACCAAGTGGGTTGAAGCAATCCCCACTGAAAGTGCTGATCACAAGACATCTTTGAAAATGCTCAAAGATGTGATTTTTCCTAGGTTTGGTGTACCTAGGTATCTCATGACTGATGGAGGATCACACTTCACGCATGGAGCTTTTAGAAAAGCTTTAGACAAGTACGATGTCAATCATAGAATTGCTTCACCATACCATCCTCAAACTAGTGGGCAAGTTGAGCTCACCAATAGAGAGATTAAGTTGATCTTGCAGAAGACAGTAAACAGAAATAGAAAGGACTGGTCAAATAAGTTAGGATATGCTTTGTGGGCGTATAGAACTGCTTACAAAAACCCCATGGGCATGTCCCCCTATAAGATGGTGTATGGCAAGGCTTGCCATTTGCCATTAGAGTTAGAGCACAAAGCTTTCTGGGCTGTTAGAGAGCTTAATGCTGACCCAAAATTAGCTGGTGAGAAGCGTCTCATGAACTTGACTTCTCTAGATGAGTGGAGAAGTGAAGCTTACGAGAGCGCTAAAATGTTCAAGGAAAAGGTAAAGAAGTGGCATGATAGGAGGATTCTGAAACGTGAATTTAATGTTGGTGATAAAGTTTTGTTGTTTAGATCCCGTTTCAGGTTTTCTCCACGCAAACTACTTTCCAGGTGGAAAGGGCCATTTCATATTGAAGAAGTCTATCGGTGTGGTGCAATTAAGATTAACAATTTTGAAGGCACCAAACCTCAAGTTGTGAATGGGCAAAGACTTAAGCATTACATAGCAGGAGACCCTGTCAATGTTGATGTGAATATGATATACACAACAACTCACGAAGAACATGTTGCAGCCCTATTTCAGACGCCAGCAGAAGCAGAATAAAGAAAAGGTATGTATTACGATAAGGAAACATCGCGAACCGCCATAGAAGTTCCATATTATGAGTTTTTGCAAAATTAGTAAAATTCTAAGCCTAAGTGGAGCCGGAGACAAGCTCCAGGGGGTCCAGGCCCCCCCTGGTGCGCCCTACCTCCTGGCCGCGCCGGGAGGCCGCCTGGGCACCCGGGAGTCCGTCTCCGACCCCGCTTTAGCCTGTTACCTTCCTTTCTGTGCATAAATTTTTGCTATATATTTGCCTGGATTGTTCCGGCAACTTATCTTGCGATTTTGTGTGTTTTCTTTTCGATCTGTTTCTGCCAGGGAATCTTTCAGCTGAATCTAGGTGCCATGGCTTCTCCAAGTTCCCCCAAGGACAAGTTCGTCGTCAACGTCATCAACCCTTACCTCGCTGAGGTGAAGAAGCACCCTCAGGTTGTTCGGATGGAGGACGGTGTCCTCCATCAAGAAGATCTGAAGGGACCTATCAAGGAGGGGAGCATCCAGGCCAGGTTAGAAGAAGTGGAGCAAGAAGTCTTCAAGTACAAGAAGATGATCGAGCGTGGTGTTGAAGCTAACTTTGACATCATCAACGAGCTGAAGACCTACTTCCTGAAGGAGATGAAGGAGATGTGGAAAAGCATCACCGCATCTGAAGAAATAATTAAAGAGCTCCAAGGGCAAATTTATGATCTACATCACCAGAACTGTGAGTATGAACTAAGGTTTATGTGCATGGGTATGGGTGCTGCATGCAGGATTCAGGAGACAAACTTCTCATATGAGACTGGAGAACCCCTTCCATGGAAGCGCTTTGCCGAGGACTACGTGATCAACGTCAACAAGAATGAGGAGTGAAATCTCCTTGGGTAACGGCATTCCCTTGGCTTGTTCCAAGCTTGGGGGAGTGCCCGGTATCTTTATCTTTATCTTTTGTCTTTTAGAGTCAAGTAGAGTCGTATCATGTCTAGGGAGGTTATTATATGAAATAGGTGTGTGCATTGAGGTCTATCACTCCTTTTGTGGAGATATTGTATCCGTGAGTGTGGAGTCGTCTATGATGGAATATTAATGAGAAGTCTATTGGTTCCTTTGCTGCACTCGGTATTCTCTTCACGCAATCGACCTTATATGATGATTCTTATGGGGAGTATTGACCTTATATCAGGTATGGCTTTGAAAACTTTGTTTAATCTTGGCAAACATAGCTTTGGTCATAACAACAAGCATGATTTTCTTAAAGTATCAACATAGCCAAAACCTTTATGTTATTATGCTTGAAGTGTTATGCTGACAAGGAAGACAACTTGATGTGTTATGCTTATTTCAATGTTTATGCTTCATATTGCTTTGCATCTTAGTCACCATCAATTGTCTGTTCTCTCAAAGCCTTTGCTAGCCTAACTCTGTACTAAGCGGAATTCTGCTTGTGCATCCATACCCTTAAACCAATACCTTCCATATGAGTCCACCATACCTTCCTATTCGGGGTATTCCACTACCACCTCCTAAAGTATAGAATTTATGTGTTATCCTTCAATGTTCAAAATCTTTTATTTTGTGCCCCTGTTTTAGCTCATGAGGAAGTAATAGTTAATTCATGATCTTTTTGAGTTGGACAAGTTTCACCCCGGGATTGCATGTCCAATCTGCAAACCCCTAATACGAGAAGGAACTGGCAAAGAGTGCGCCCGGCTCATTAAAAAATATGTAACAAACAAACCCTCCTTCACGCTTTGTTCATGAGAAATCAGAAAACTTTGGCAGTGATAAACAAAGGAGATTTAGGGGATGTGATCGTCCCCGTACGGGAGCCGTTCCTCGAAACTTGTCCAGCTCGAGAAGTAATTGAGTTATCTATTAGCATTCGTTGACAAATCATGCACCTCTCAAAACTTGTTTTCATTCTGTTTGATTTAAGGATAGCACATGAGTTTTCCCTACTTCCCTAGAGCAGGGCCTATCTCTTAGTTTTAGGTGGAGTCAGTTATTCCTATTTCCTTCTATTCTTAAAGGGAGCAGACATTTGATGTTGACGAGGATTCATTCATATAAAGTTGCATTAAGATTTGTCATATCATATCCTTGTTGACATTATCGTTTGATAAGTAAGTTGTTTGTCAGGCCCAGCTAAGGCAAACATTTTCCTTTGTGTTAACACTTTCACTTCTTGCCTAATAACATGTTCTTTCAAAAGCTTCAATTAATCACATCAAAACATAAAGAGAAAGAGCAAAAGTAAAAGCTAGTAGTTGTTCTTTGACCAAAGGACATGTTTGCCATGATTTGATGAGTTTCCTTAGCCCTACTTCCGAATATAAGTGTTACCACTCTTTTATAAGGGCCTTATGAGTTGAAGATTGCTGTTGAGGATATTTGAGTTGGTGAAGAAACTGTGATGCTTCTTGTCCGTATTCTATTTATCGACGCTTCACTCTCTAAACTTGTGGACAGGTTTACCGAGCTCAGTATTCGCTTGGGGACAAGCGAAGTCTAAGCTTGGGGGTGTTGATACGTCCAAAATGCATCACTATTTTATATCGTAATTTATCCTTATTCATTGATATATTTCACATTACGATGATGTTCTTATGTTGTTTTGGCCTATTTTACACAGTTTGCAACTTTCCGATGCCGAAGCAGCAGACGCAAGATTCAGCGGTAAAAAGTGGACGCTGAGTTGCTGAAGAAGAATACCTCCAAATTACCTGAAAATCAACGGAGGGTATTTTCCAGATGGATCACGAAGGCACGCAAAAGGGCAACCAGAGGGGGGCCACAGGGCGTCCAGGCGCCCTGGGGGGGGGGCACCCCTGGCCGCGTCGGGGGGGCGCCTGGAGCCCCTGGCCCACCTCCGGCTGCCCCCTTTTGCCTATATACTCCTCGTTATCCAAAAACCCTAAAAAAAGAGTTTTGACAGAGTTCCGCCGCCGCTCCGTGGCGGAAACCTACAGAGAAGAAAAAGCCATCTCCGGCGGGCAGATTCCGCTGGGGAGATCACCTCCCGGAAGGGGAGATCATCGCCATCGTCATCACCATCGTCACGGGCATCATCGAGATCATCATCAACATCATCCCCAACATCAGCACCATCTCCATCTTCATCCAAATCTCATCTCACAATTGCAACTTGTGTTGTAACCTGTACTATCTATCCTCTCTACTCCATCGGTGTTGATTACTACTTTGTGGTGAATGCTATTGAGTTTTGTTGGAGAAATATCATTATGTCCAGATTGTTTATCATCCATTTATCTCCACTGATCATGATCTCTTTTATGTCTTGTGAGTAGTTACCTTAGTTCTTGAGGACATGGGAAAAGTCTTGTTGTTAGTAGTCATATGCTGTTGAAGTAATATGTGTTGTTTGATACTTAAGTTGTGTTGTTATTCTACTAGTGGTGTTGTGTGAGTCGAACACTCAACACTTCGCCTTATTAAGGACCTAGGGGAATACATTGTGTACAAAGAATGCTTACGGTGGGTTGCCGGAGTGACAGAAACCTGAACCCCAGTTCGCACGCTTTTGCACAAGGGAACAATGGATCATCGATCGTATTGCTATGGTTAGGCTTTTGCCTTAAATACTATCTTGTATTTGCGGATGCTTGCAAGGTGTTTAATCATAAGAGTGCACTCATCTTAGTCTAGAGAGTGTACTAGCATAGATCCACCCACTCAACACTTATCAACACATAACATAGTACCGATATGGAATATGGCGAAAGCACATGACTACCTCTCCCGTGTGTCCTCAAAAACACTTTAGCCTTTATAAGTTCAGTTGCTTGGCCTCTCCTTTGCTCAGAAAGGATTGGGCCGCTTGTTACTCCTCAGTGCCTTTTTACTTTGTTCGCTTTTACTTTCCTGTTGCTTATATCAAGAAAACCCCTAAAAAGTTATCTTTCAGTGCTTGCAGTAATTCCTTGCTCAGAATCGCTTATCAATACCTTCTGCTCCTCGTTGGGTTCGACACTCTTACTTATCAAAAACGCTGCAATAGATCCCTTACGGTTGTGGGTCATCACTTACCAGTTGGAACTACCACCTGAGCTATCCGATGTGCACAACGTATTCCACGTATCACAACTCCGGAAGTGTCTCCAAGTTCCGGACAAGCCTGATCTCTACAAGGATGTCGATCACCAAGCCATTGATCTTCAGCCTAGTTTGACCTACCGCGAGAAGCCCATTCGCATTCTGGATGAAGCGAAGCGACGGACGCGAAGCCGCGCCATCAAGTACTTCAAGGTCCAATGGAGCAACCACACGGAAGTAGAAGCAACCTGGGAACGTGAAGACTATCTTAGATCCGAGTATCCCAATCTCTTCTAAGACCTAGTTTAGGAATCTCGGGGACGAGATTCTTGTAAGGGGGTAGGTCTGTCACACCCTGCATTTTGTAACATGTCATTTGCATTATTAAAGCATGAAAATTTGGACCAACAATTTTTTTGGCACCATTTGGCTTTTATTTGGAATTAAGTTTTTCTCTCTGTAATTTTCAAGTGCTCTCTAAAGTCAACTAATCCCTCTTATATATTTCGTCTCCTTACCTCAAACTTCTGCCCAATGATCATACCAAGTGTATATAACAGTATAGTATTTCCTTACAAAAATAATTTGGCCAAAAAGTATTTTCAAAAATTAGTTTTCCCAAAAACCCTTGAATTGAAGTTTGCACTGCAAGTACTTGATTTAGGGTGAGAAAAATATTTCAAAGAGTATATTTGAAACCTAGTAGATATAGGATTCCCATAAACCACAAAAATATAATTTTAAAAGTTATTTTCCTATTTTATTTAAAAGCTTTTTCTTAAGGCCAAAAATGGTCTTTAATAGGGAAAAATTATTTAACTATTTCAAAAATATTTGCCAAAATTCAGGGAGACTCTTAGGACATATATTGTCCATATATAAGAGTTTAAACACTTGGTCATGTTCAAAATAATGGGCAAATCCCTCAGAAACCCTTTCTGGATATTTCAAGCTTTTGAAATATTTACAAAGGAAATATTCTATAAAAATTCCAGGGAAATTCTATCATGTCATATATGACATATTTGATGATCTTGCCAAGCCCCATGCCTTGGGAAGCAAGAAAACATCATCAAAACCCCTCAAAACCATTCTGTCCATTTTTGAAGTTTGAGCAACTTTACATTGCCAAACTTGTCCAAATGCTCTCAAACTTGGTACACATGCTAGAATGGTCTAATAATGCATCTAGACCAAATGGCACAAGTTTTGGAGAAGGGTAACTTGGTCAGAGTACCCCAAAACCATTTCTGTTCAGATTCAAATTTGAACAACTTTACATTACCAACTTTTTACTTGTGACCTCAAATTTGTGGGCATGATCACAACCCCAAATGATGACACTACACCAAGTGGTGCATCAAGGAGGGATGATTTGCTTAACTTAAACTTGGTAAATCCATTTCTGTTGATTTCTAGGGTTCACCAAAGTTACATTGGCATGTTTCTTCAAATGAGCCCAAACTTGGTGGAACACCCTATTTCTATATACCATTTGATCCTGTTAAGTCTCATGTCTAGTGGAAATCATTTGATTGCTCAAAACCACATCAAACACCTTCTGGTGATTTTCCAAAGCTACCACTTTCACCTCTTTCCTTGTTCTCCTTGAGCTAGGCTTTTTACCACAGCTTCCCCAAGCCCCCTTGCACCTCTAGTAACTCTTCCGCCTCAGCTCAATGATTGAGGGGGGGGGGGGGTAAAACCCCATTTTACATTCTGGACAGCAACTTTCACCTTTCTCTCTCAGCCCTCTCTCCTTCTAGAAGCTCTCCCTGGCATCCAACGTCTCTCGTACATTGTTTACTCCCCCCCTAGAGCAAACGGACACGGTGGCGGCGCCCAGAGCGCGTGGGACACGGCCATGCCGGCCATATGGGCGCTCTGGAGCATGCTAAAGTGCGCTCCCGCACTATAGCTGCGACCTACCCGAGGCGCCCGACCACCTAGGGCATCGGGATCGTGTCTCCCGAGGCCGCCTCGACATCCATGACACGGCAGCCGGTTGGCCCCCTCCTCCTTCTCCCTCCTCTCGCCCCAGTTCGCACGCGCGACGGCCACCCGAGAGCTCCAATGAGCTTCCTCACACTCGCGATGCTCTGGCCTCCCCTGCTCTCTCTTTTCTTTCCCCGGCTCTGGACCGCATCCAGGAACGCCCCAGACATGGCGCCAGCCCCTCCCGAGCCTTGTGGCAACGAGCAGAAGCTCGCCGGCGCATGGGTCCACGACACCCCGCCGTTCGCCTATAAAAGGGACGCCCCGCGCCCTCCTCTCCTCACCAGTGACCCTCTCACTCCCTAAATTACCCCCCTACGCCACTCAGTCCTCTCCAGACGGGCCTGAGCTCGAGATCGAGCTCGAGCTCCGCCGCCTCGGGTCGCCGTCGACCTCAGGGTACAGACCCTCTCCGCCGCTCCTCTCACTCGATCTGGAACCACCGCAACCCACTGATCATTTCCCCTCTTTCCCCCACTTGTTTTGCAGCTGGAAACGGCCAGAACCACCGATGCCCGAAGCACCTCCGCCGCGTGACCTCGCCGCCGACGAACCATGCCACCCCGGCGACTGCAGCCACCTCCACCCGAACGGCGACTCGACGCTGAGTCTAGCCGTGCCCTCGCCCGACCTCGCCATGCCCTGCATCGCCGCCGGTGAGCTCGTCGGCCCTTTGTCGCAGGGTTAGGGATGACAGGCGGGCCCCGCCTATCAGTCTCTCCTCTCCCTCGTCTCTCTCTCCTCTCGCTGACACCTAGGCCCCGCCCGCCAGGATTAAAACCTGGCGCATGCAGGCACCAGTGCGCTGGGCCGCCTCTCTGGCTAGGTCTGCTGCGCTGCGGCTGTTCTGGCCCAGCAGGCACAGTGCCACTTTTCTTTTTTCTTTTCTGTCTGTTTTATAAAAATTCCTCTGGATTAAATATTTATCCAAATGAAATAATTACAGTTTCTAAAAACTTGTAAAATTCCAACCTATTTAATGATATAACTTTCACCTATATTCATGAACCTTTTCTGTACTGTTCAAATTTAAATCTAAATTTGAACACTAAAACCTTTGTTCAAAAATCCATGTATCCCATTCTGTCACTCCAAATCCCAAACTAAGAATTTTTGCCATCTTAGTTTTCCCTCTAGTATTTTATAAAAATAAATTGTCATTTTTCTGAGCACTTTGATTTTTCTGTTTTTATTATTGTCTTATTTTTCCGTTATTTATTGTGACGATTAGATACCGTGTTTGACGAGGTTGCTGAAGAAGAAGAAGGAGAATGACTTGAATTTTTTGAAGACTCAGCCAACCAAGGCAAGCAGCCCTTTGACCATGTCTAAGGAACCCTTTTTATGCTTGTCATATAGCACCATATTGTTGTTGCAACGGAATCATGATGAGGTGGTAACCACTTTGTTGGTTTGCCACGGTACTTCCTTGTTGATACGTGCATTTGTGCATGACCCTACCTTCTTATGAGGTATATGCCGGTGGGAGTAGATAGGTTGCTATAGTAGTGGCTATGCAAGTGGAACGGGGATATGCTTAATGGTGAAAGCATAGTTCTTTCGAGGGACTCTTTCAAAAAAAAACATCGGGTGTCACTTATGCCCGAGGGAGATGATGAGATGGGTAACCACTTGATGACGAAGTGGTGTACCGAGAAAAGTGTGTGTGTGATGTTTTTCAAACGGATTGGTTTAAGTTGCGGCCGTTATTCCAACTTTACATGTGCAACCACTCTACCCTTATATGGGAAAGGGCATTATTGATTACCTAGGTCGATACTAGCATGGTGCCCGCATTACTAGTGACGAGGGTGACATGAGGTCACTCTCAGGACGGGGTCGTGCTTGGATAGGCGGCCATGACTGTTTTTACAGGGCACCGAACACACCGTTGGTACCCCGTGTCAGTGGTATGTGATGAATATGGGAGCAAGTCTCCACAATTTTTAAGATGTGAAATGTTGGGCACGGGGATTGCTACCAATCGAGTGGACTCCATGTTAATGTCGTCTAGGGAAAGATAGTGATCGGGTGCTTACCCCGGGTACTTGAGGTACTGCGGGTCGTGGATGACACGGAAGTTCCCCGGATCTAGTGGGTAAAGTGTGCAACCTCTGCAGAGTGTAAAACTATTCGAATAGCCGTGTCCACGGTCAAGGACAGTTGGGTAACCGCTCTTTGGCTACGTCCAATGTTTGCGAAACCCTGTGTGTGTGTGTGTGTGTGAAAGCTTCGTTTGATTTAAGTCAAAAGGACTTGAAAAGATGGAAGAGATCATAACCTGGCTATGTTGATATCTGTAACCTATAATTCCTATGATGCATGCCTCAAATAGCTCATGTCATTGCACTCACAAATTTTGCTTTCTGCAAACATATCCTATCTAGTATTGTTTCATACCTTGTCATAGTTGTTCCAAAAACATGGGTTGCTTGTGAGTACATTCAAAGTACTCATTGGCTTGCCGCTGGTTATTTAATTGGCCAGGCATGGAAGAGCAGGAATTTGAAGAAGAATTCTATGGAGACGAACATGCCAACTAGGACGCTTTCCCAGTCAGAATGCCTGTAGGGTTAAGGCAGATGGCATGGGTTATACTTATCTACAAAGACTTCCGCTATTCGAGTTTATTTGCTATTCAGCCCATGAGGCTTTATCTATGTAGGACTTGGCCATAATGGTCATAATTTGTGTAAGACGGTATGTATGGATGTAAGACTCTTGTTATTTAGCTTCTGTGTGTTCAGTGAGCATTGATCTCTGGGATCACTGTACATGTGCATTCGGTGATTTCGACTCTTAAGTCGGGGTCCCCACACAACGCCACTGTTGTTGAGGACTGCTACACAGGTTGTGATCCGGCCATAAAGACAGCGACCCAGTTTGGCAGATCGAGGTGGTCCGGAATACTGTTGTAATGCCCAGGACGGGACTATACCTCCTACGTGTCGAGGCACGACTTAAAGGTATAAGCCCATTGTGGAATGATCTCAATTTTGGTATCTTTGCACGACTCATGTAAAAAATAGGGATGAAATTGCAAAAGGATAGTTGGCTTACACTCGCCACGTCACACAATACAATACATAAGCAAAACATCATCCAAAACATCACAACTCGACTACGGGCGAAGATCCAAAAGAAAGATACCAAATACATAAAGCCACAGGTCCGAATCGCCCCTAGTAAAAACCACTACTGATCGTCGAAACACGTCACATACATACGGCCACTCTCTTCATCGAGCTCCCAGAGAAGTTCTTGAACCAGCTCCTGCATCATTCTCGGCTGAACCTGCATCTAGTGTTGTAGTATCTGTGAGCCACGAGGACTCGGCAATCCCATAACCATGGGTATCAAGACTAGCAAAGCTTTATGGGTAGGAGGAGGTAAAGTGGTGAGGTTGCAGCAGCGGCTAAGCATAATATGGTGGATAGCTTACGAGTACAAGAATAAGGTGAGCATCCACGCAAACGGTCGCAAACTAGTAGTGATCGCTAAAGATCCTGAACTACCTACGAGTCAAACATAACCCCACCGTCTTCTCTTCTCAAAGTGAAAAGAGACAGTCACGGTTACTCATACAGTTGTGTGTTTTAACTCGGATCCTCTGTCAAGTTTTCTACAACCGGACATTAACAAATTCCAATCTGCCACATAACCGCGGGCACGGCTTTCGAAAGATCATAACCCTGCAGGGGTGTCCCAACTTAGCCCATCACAAGCTCTCACGATCAGCTGAAGTGAAAATATAACATCATCACCCCTTATCTTAGGGAAATCCGATCAGGCTCGGCATCCCGGTGCACAAGACATTTCGACAATGGTAAAACAAGTCCAGCAAGACCTCCCGGCGTGCCGACACCCTGATAGTAGCCGCGCGTATCTCGTCTCAGGCCACAACCGGATAGGTGATCCTACGAGTAAAACCAGCCCTCGGGTTTCCCCAAGGTGGCCCCGCAGTCTCCCCGTTCGGGACCAACACCATCAGCACTGGCCCCCCCTGCTATGTAGAAAAGAATCACCGAGGGCGCGACCCCCTATGCAAATTTGATTATTTAATGAAGGTTATATTATGAGGCAAATTAAAACCAATGTTGGGCCTTGCTGGAGGAGTTTTATTCAAAGACGAAGTGTCAAGGGGTCCCCATATACCCAACCGTGTAAGGAACGCAAAATCAAGGAACATAATGCCGGTTTATCGGCGCCTAAGGTGGCATGAGTGGAACAAAACACCGAGCAAAAGGCCAAGCCTTCCACCCATGCCCAGTATATAGGTGTGTTAATAATAATAGATATTGTGATATTCCAACAACAAGTTCCCTCCTGGAATGATCTTCATCTTCACCTGCAACTAACAACGCTATAAGAGGGGCTGAGCAAGCGGGTAACATAGCCAAACAATGGTTTTGCTAGGAAGGTGTCAAAGGTTAGAGGTTTCATGGCAACAAGGAGAGGCTGACATAAATGATGGGTAGCGCGACATATAACGATAGCATCGAGACAACTAAGCATGGCAATGGTAGTAAAGGTATCCAAGGGTATGATCATCTTGCCTGGGATTCCGCAAGGGAGAAGAACGGATCCATGAAGAAGACGAAGAAGAAGCCTTGAAGAAGAACCACGAGTAGACGAACGAATCCTCACGAACGCAACGGAACAAGCGCTAATGAGAAGAAGCAAGCAACACGGTAAACACACCACACGAGACATGACAATATGCTCAAACAAGTATGATGCAAGACAGTTCTATATAGGATGCACTACGAGTCTATACAGGAAGCACAACATGACAAGGTAGGAAGCACAGTAAAACAACACAAGTCTATACATGATGCAATACATGGCAACGTATGATGAATGACAAGTCTATACAGGAAGCAATGCATGACAAGGTAGGAAGCACAGAAAACAACACAAGAAACATGACAATATGCTCAAGCAAGTATGATGCAAGACAAGTCTATATATGATGCCTCGTGTGCTCCAGCGCGAGGAGCTGGAGGAGAAGGCTCCCTCGGGCGCTTGGCGGGCTCCGGAGCTGCGGGCTGTGAAGACCCAGCACCGGTCGTCGCTGAGGACCGAGGAGCAGAAGGTACCCCGGAGTCACTCCGGGAAGACCCCCCTCCGCTTGTCGCTCGGGCATGGGGCGCCTCCTTGACGACCTTGCTCGTCGTGGTGGCGCGCGTCGCCCGGCGCTGCGGTCGTTGTTGGGGCGCCGGCGGCCTCACCGTCTCGACGGCCTTGCGGAGGCGCTTCTTCGGTTGCGGCGGAGGGCTTGGGCTTGGTGGTGGTGGAGAGTTCTCAGAGGATGAGGAGGCATCGTCGTCAAGATTCAGGGATCCGCCAGAGTCTTCATCAGAATCACCGGACTCGGCCTCCTCCTCCTCCTCCTCCTCCTCGGTAGGCCCACTGGATTCGGTACCCTGCCCGGCAGCCTCGCCAATCCCGGCAGGCTCCCCGGTAGGCTCCCCGGCAAACTCCTCGGGCGTGATCTGCAGTAGCTTGAGGATTTCCTCCTCCTCGGCCTGGCTCACCGCGTCCGCCGCCTCCCCTTCATCAACAGTGTATCCAAACTCGCCTGCCGCTGCTGCCGCGGCGGCCTCCTCCATCCTGGAGGCAATGTACGCCACATCCCGCGCGGTGGTCTCCCGGGTGAGCCCCTTCCTCTCATCAGCGTTGCATGGTTTTTCAACCAAGTTGTCGAAGAAGGCTTGCACGGTCTCCGCTGAAGGCTCCAGCCAAGTGGGGACGACCCCGTGGGAGTCGCACTCTGGCATTGCCGCGCGGATGGCACTGAGAGAGGTATTGTTGCACAAAGGGACTACTCCGGTCGACGGTTTGAACCACTCCGGGTGCTTGGGGTCGTGTTTGAACAGCTCCCGGACCATCCCCTTCAACTCCAAGATGGTGAAGTTGTAGTTCAACCCAGGGCGCAGCCTCATGCGGTCTGCCGCATTGCCGAACTCCCAAGCAGGCCTCTTCCTTTCCTGCAGAGGGGCGATGCGGCGGCGAAGGAAATCAGCTCCAACTTCAGCCATAGTCAGATTGGCAGCCCGGAGACGAAGAATCCTGGTAAGGGCGATCTGCAGCTTGTCGTCCTCCAGGGCCAAGTCGCTCCAATCCTTGCCGCGGACTATTGCATTCTGGCGCGGCAAGGTAAACTGCTCCGGCTCCTTTTCCAGAATCCAACACCAATCTGCCCTCCACTCCTCCCACTTGCCGCGGAGCTCTCCCTTCAAGTACGCCTCCTTCTTGTTCAGCCTGAAGATCCAAGAGATGCCGCCGGAGAGGGGGGATCCGGACTCTACTCTAGGCGTGAAGAAGTGGCGGAAAAGAGCTACGTTTGGGTGGACTCCAACATAGTTTTCGCACAGATGTGCGAAAACGGCCAAGGTGAGAACGGCGTTTGGGGTGAAATCTAAGAGACGGAAGCCGTACGTATTCATCACATCGCAGAAGAACTCCGAGAACGGAGGACAAAGACCGCAATAGAAGAATGCAGCGAAGAAGTAGTAACCTCCCGGAAACATGTCGACGGCCACGGCGGGGAGGACTTGGGTGCGGGGATGATCCTTCGTCTCCCTCGCCCAGAACAAGTAGTACTTGTCCCGCAGCTCCCTCGGGCCGAGCCTTGGCGGGAAGACCACCCTCTTTCTCCTCATGGCTGCCAACTTCGCCGCCTGCTCGGACTTCTCCTTCTTCGCCTTGTCGCTCTTCACCATGTCGCTCTTCGGGGCCATGGCGGGGGCGGCGAGGGAGGACGGCGGCACGGCGGGTGGGGAAGACGGTGGAGGAAGGGCATAAGCAGGAAGCGGCGGGGGTTTCTGGAGATTCAAGACAGAATGAAGGCGATGGAGGGAAACTGCCCCTGCTTCCTCTGCTTTTAAGGGGGAAGTGGGGGACGTTCCGCATTTCCCATTAAAGAACAGGCCACGATCTCTCCCACGACGCCGCAATCGACGCGTGCCGTTAGGGAGGGATGCGGTGGATACGGAGAGGGGTACGGCTTGCCGTGGGCCGCGTGTGCCCGTGCACTGTCTTGGGCCTGGCCCAACAGCGCTCGGCACCGTGTGTGGCCCAGGCCCGGGGGCTCCTGTCGGTGTACTAAGATAGGGGTACCTTAGTACCCCAACTTGTGCACGGGCAGTAGCAGCTTCCCGTGGCAGGGCTTACCACGCGCTCGCCAAGCTCCGCTCTGGTCCCTATGAAGCCATTCAAGAACAAAGTATTCAAGTTAGAAGGCAAGACCCCGGCAAGAGGAGCTTGCCGGGAAGGCCGCACCAGGCTCAAAGTCACCATTCCAGCACAAGACCCTGGCAAGAGGAGCTTGCCAGGAAGGCCAAATGAACGGCACTTCAAGAAGATATATCGCGGCACGTCATGTGCCCCGACAGGACCCGGAGAGCGGAAAGCTTCCGGGCTCGGCAAGGTTGCGACCCCGGCAAGGTGCTTGCCGGGGGAACTAATGCTGTGTGCCTGCGCTCCAGCTCATCTGGCCACGCGTCGCCCTGGGGCCCTTCCAGGGGCACGTGGAGGGTGGCTGTGCAGCCTAGGGTACACGGTGGCAAGCTGCGGTGACTAAGCTATCGCCGTGGCGAACGGAGACGCATGGACATGCGCTTTTGGGGCGACGGCGACGGGCATTCAATGCCCTTGTCCCCCACCGTCAAAGTTAGGTAGAGACCACTGTTCATGCACTGTTCAAACACTGTTACAACTACCACCGATTTTACGTTTTTACCCTCCTCTACGTTGACACCTGTCGGTGACCCCTTTAAGCTATAAAAGGAGGCCCATGCACAACGTAGAGAGGGTTCGATTCCAGAAACTCGCTCACTCCCTCGCTCGGTGTAGCTGGTACTGTAGATCTTCAAGCTCCCGAGCCCAAGAACTAAATACAACCAAAGCAGGAGTAGGGTTTTACGCGTCATCGCGGCCCGAACCTGGGTAAACTGCCCGCGTGTGCTCCTCGATCTGCTCTCCGTGCTCCCTCCGCTCCCTTACCGCAACGTAGAAGGGGCTCCGGTCCCATAGGTGCTCGTGGGAGGACAGTTTCCCCCGACATCTTTGGAGCGCCAGGTAGGGGGCGTCGAGGTTGTGCGAACCTGATCCGGCGCTCACGCGGGCGCATTCTTCATCAACCTCTCCAACTTCATCGACTACGTCAACATGCCTCCGAAGAAGAAGGCTTCGGAGGTCGGAGGCCCGTCCACGTCGATCCCACTACCACCAGAACCGGCGGTTGGTGGAGGAGACGCTGGCGGAAGGGTGGACGCCGGTGGGGAAACTCACGGCGCCACCAAGTCCAAGGACAAGACGGACGACCGGGCGAACTCCAAAGCCTCGGTGTCCGTGCACGCACCCCGTCCCTCTCAGGAGGTGCCGGGCCAGCAGCGACGCGGTACCCACGGTGCCATCCGTCTGCTGGGACAAGCTCAAACCGGTGGGTCACGGGACGCTCAAGGCCAGCGCGCTGGTACGAGCAAGGCGCGGTCGCCGGGGCGAGACCCTGCTCCTTCTAACCCAGTTAGAAGTCCGAGCATATCTCGCTCCTCGCACCGTTCGCCACCGTTCCCCTCCTCTCCAGCAGAAGCCCTGGCCAGGGCTCAGCTGCTCCTCGATTTCCCTCCAGCGGCAGACAAGGCCGAAGACTGGAGGGCCACGATCTAGAGCCTCATCGCCTTCGCCAACAACGATGCGCCGCAGCAACCGGCAACATCACGCCCGCGGCAAGTCGACCAAGCGAAGGCCGATGGAGACAAGACCGCCCGGGGTGCAACTACCGTGCACTCCCCGCCGCGGAAGCAGAAATCGCAGCCCCGCCAGATCAACGTCGATGACGACTCCACGGCATCGTCGGATCCGCGGGCTCGCCGCGATCAGCGCCAAGTCCTCGACAACAGGCGACAAGAGGACGCTCGAACACGCATCGAGCGTCGACGAGAAGCTCGAAGGCAATCTGAGCAGCGCGCTGGGACCGCCGTCGACATGCACGCGCCCGGTGAACCAGGCGACTTACCGTACGTGGCAGGCTGCCCTGCGTTCACCCGAGAGCTGCGGCAAGTCCAGTGGCCCAGCATGAAGAACTTTAAGCCCGACGTACCCGAGAAGTACGACGGCAAGACCCATCCCTCGGAGTTCCTCAGCATCTACACCATAGCAGTGCAGGCTGCCGGGGGACGCGACGAGAAGATCCTAGCCAACTATTTCCCGCTCGTGCTTAAGCCAAACGTCAGGTCTTGGCTTATGCACTTGCCGGAGAACTCCATCTCTTCATGGGCGGATTTGTGCCACCAGTTTGTCGGCGCCTTTACGGGCGGCCTCAAACCCCACGGCCAGGAGAGCGATCTCCACATCCTTGCCCAGAAGGAGGGAGAGTCCCTGCGCAAGTACATCCAAAGGTTCAGCCGCGTTCAGCACAACATTCCCGATGTCCACCCTGCCACGGTTATCAGCGCATTCCACCAGAACGTGCGTAACCGCCGGATGAGGGAGGAGATGGCCATGACCAAGATCCGGGATGTCAGCGAGCTGTACGCTCTGGCTGACAAATGTGCACGCGCTGAAGAGGGGAGGAGACTGCCCAGAGAGGATACCGGCGCAGGAGGAAGCGACAGCGAGGACGCCGCCCCGGCAAGGAAAAGCCGGTGGTGAAACAAGAAGAAGAAGAACAAGGAGGTACTAGTTGTCGAGCAGTCCGGCAAGGAGGCTCCCGCCAAGAAGACACAGGCTGGTGGCTCCGGCAAGGAGCCCGCCCCTGTAGCGGCAGCCGACAAGCAGGACGGCTCCGACAAGCAGTACTGCAAGATCCACCGAACCAAGGGCCACGATCTCCAGAACTGCAAGAGAGTAGAGTACCTCGTAGAATAGCAGAAGGCTGAATACGAGCGTCGCGACAAGGAGAAGGCCCAAGGAGGCGGAGGAGAGCCCAGCAAGAAGCGGCCGTTCAATGGCCGGGGAGGACGCCGTGGCAAGGCCAAGCAGCGGCAAGGAGACAGACCTCCCCGGGGCCGCGACAAGGACGACGACGAAGACGATGATGAGGATATGGATGAAGAAGACAACAGCGAGCAGGAGTTCCAGAAGGCCACAGAAGTTCTGTGCGTCGATGGAGGTGCCTCTCTGCACACTTCCCACCGCCAACTCAAGCAATGGGTGCGGGAAGTGAATGCAGCTGAGCCACCCGTCGAGTCGCGCAGGCTGCTGAAATGGTCGGGCACGCCCATCATCTTCGACCTTGAGGACCACCCTGACCGCACAACTGCGGTCGGGTGTTTGCCGATGTTGGTTTCACCAACTATCCGCAACCTCAAGGTCACCAAGATGTTGGTTGACGGCGGGGCCGGCCTCAACTTGATCTCCTCCGCTGTGATCAAGAAACTGCAGATCCCCGACGGCGAGCTCGAGGAAACCGGGACGTTCCAAGGAATCAACCCGGGAAGGAGCAAGCCGAAGGGGAAGATCATGCTGCCAGTGACCTTTGGTGGAGAGCTCAACTTCAGGACGGAGAGGATCACGTTCGACGTTGCCGATATCCCATTGCCATACAATGGGATACTTGGCCGTCCTGCGCTCGCCAAATTCATGGCAGCTTCTCACTACGCATATAACATGCTCAAGATGCCGGGGCCGATAAGCGTCATCTCTGTCCCCGGCGACAAGAAGGATGCGCTTATTTGCGCCGACAAGATCTACCGGGATGCAGCAGCCGCGGCAGACAGCAGAACACTTGCCGCTGAAGCTCCCGGGGGGAAGACCAAGACCAAGTCCGGCAAGAGCTCTGGGGCCCACTCCGGCAAACGCACCTCTTCGGAGTGCTGCGCTGTCGTCGAGGACGCACCATCGAGCTCCACCGGCAAGTGCAAGAAAGGAATGGCCGCTCCACCGGCAACCAAGAAGGTGTCCGCCAAGGAGGACGGCACTGGTGGTACCTTCACCATCAGTGCTACACTCGACCCCAAATAGGAATGCGCGCTCGTTGCCTTCCTGCGGGCGAATGTGGACGTGTTTGCGTGGCAACCGTCTGACATCCCCGGCGTTCCCAGGAGGGTAATTGAGCACAAGCTTGCTGTTTGTCCTCATGCGCGGCCCGTCAAGCAAAAGGTCAGGAAGCAAGCCGTGGAGCGCCAAGAATTCATAGCTGAAGAGATAAAGAAATTGGAAGCAGCAGGCCTGGTTAGAGGCGTACTCCATCCTACGTGGTTGGTCAATCCAGTTTTTGTGCGCAAACCTAATGGGAAGTGGAGATTTTGTATAGACTTCACCGATGTGAATAAGGCTTGTCCTAAAGATCCATTTCCCTTGCCGCGCATCGACCAGATTGTGGACTCCACGGCTGGATGTGAGTTGCTTTCATTTCTCGATGCATACTCAGGTTACCACCAGATATTCATGGCTGAGGAAGATGAGGAGAAGACTGCATTCATTACTCCATGTGGCACATATTGCTTCATACGCATGCCCTTTGGGTTGAAGAATGCAGGCTCAACATTTGCAAGGGTGATACACACTGCTTTTGAGCCACAGATACACAAGAATGTAGAAGCCTACATGGATGATATAGTGGTCAAGAGCAAGAGCAAAGATACCCTGGTCCAAGATCTAGAGGAGACGTTTGAGAATCTGCGCAAGGTACAACTCAAGTTGAACCCCGAGAAGTGCGTCTTCGGAGTCCCATCCGGCAAGCTTCTCGGGTTCTTCGTGTCCCAGAGGGGGATTGAAGCCAATCCCGACAAGATAAAAGCCATCAAGCAGATCGAAGCCCCGAAGCGCGTCAAGGACGTAAGGAGACTTGCTGGTTGTGTGGCTGCCCTCAGCAGGTTCATTTCAAAGTCTGCAAAACGCGCCCTGCCTTTCTTTAAAATCTTGAAAAAGACAGGTCCTATGAAATGGACTCCAGAAGCGGAGGCAGCGCTACAGGACTTGAAAGGATACCTGTCCTCCACTCTGATACTTGTCGCACCTAGGCCACAAGAGAAGTTGCTGCTGTACTTAGCGGCAACCAATCAAGTGGTTAGTGCTGCGTTAGTAGCGGAGAGGGAGGCAGATGAGGAACCCACATCCCTGGCAAGCGCATCCAGCGACAAGCAAGGAGCTTCCCCGACAAGCTCTGGCCCCGACAAGGATAAGTCTGCGCAGGAACAAGGAGAAGTGCGAAAGAAGATGGTGCAGCGCCCAGTTTATTTTGTAAGTTCCCTCCTGCAGGGGGCTAGGTCAAGATACTCTGGGGTGCAAAAGTTGCTTTTCGGCCTCCTCATGGCCTCAAGAAAGCTGCGCCATTACTTCCAAGCACACGAGATAACAGTGGTCACTCGCTTTCCGTTGAAGAGGATATTGCAGAATCCAGAAGCAACAGGCAGGATCGTCGAGTGGGCGCTGGAGCTGTCAAGCTTTGGTCTCAAGTTTGAGAGTACCTCAACTATCCAGAGCAGAGCTTTGGCAGAATTCATAGCAGAATGGACTCCAACTCCAGATGAAGAAGTTCCAGAGACAAGCATCCCCGTCCAAGAAGCAAGCAAGGAGTGGATAATGTACTTCGATGGTGCCTTTTCGCTGCAAGGCGCCGGCGCTGGCGTGTTACTCATAGCGCCCACCGGAGAGCACCTCAAGTATGTTGTTCAAATGCATTTTCCCAAGGAGCAAGCGACAAACAATACTGCCGAGTATGAAGGTTTGCTTGCCGGTCTCAGAATTGCGGCCGAACTTGGGATCAAGAAGCTGATTGTGCGGGGAGATTCATAGTTGGTGGTCCGACAAGTAAACAAGAGTTACCAAAGCCCTCTGATGGAAGCTTATGTCGATGAAGTGAGGAAGCTTGAAGAACACTTTGAAGGCCTACAGATGGAGCATGTTCCAAGAGCTCAGAATGATATCGCAGATGGCCTCTCAAAGTGTGCTGCAATGAAGTTACCTGCGGAACCAGGGATCTTCGTGCTCAAGCTAACTCGGCCATCCGTTACACCATCAGTTGGGCAAAGCAAGAAGAGGAAGTTGGTCTCCGGTGACTACTTGCCGACGGATCTCCCAGAGACCGCCGCCAAGATCCCCAAGATCAGCAACCAAGATGCTGAGGAACAGTCTGCTCCTGCGGACCCAAGGGTCTGTACAGTTGAAGCAGGCGTTCCCGACAAGCCTTGCCCCGGCAGGCTTGCCGGGGAACACTCAGCTCCGGCAGAATCACAGGTTCTTGTCGTAGAAGCTGAGGTTCCCGCAGCAGCCCTGATACCTTTAGTCCTTGTTGTCGAGCCTCAGGCTCCAGCATGGGCGCAGCAAATCGTCCCTTTCCTTCAATCTGGAGAACTTCCCGAAGAACCAGAAGAGATAGAGAGGATTACCAGACAGTCAAGTATGTATCAGTTCGTCAGAAATGAGCTGTACAGAAGAAGACTCAACGGTGTCAAGTTGAAGTGCATTTCCCGGGAAGATGGACAGAAGCTGTTGGCAGAGATACACGGAGGCATATGTGGTCATCACATTGGCGCAAGAGCACTTGCCGGAAAGGCGTTCCGGCAAGGTTTCTTTTGGCCAGAAGCCCTCCAAGATGCAACTGCACAAGTAACCAAGTGTGAAGCGTGCCAGTTCCATGCAAAGCAGATTCACCAGCCAGCTCAAGCTCTCCAGACGATCCCTTTGTCCTGGCCCTTCTCAGTCTGGGGGCTCGATATCCTCGGCCCCTTTCCCCGTGCAGTCGGGGGCTTTGAGTACTTGT
This sequence comes from Secale cereale, assembly GCA_902687465.1. Taxonomy (NCBI): domain Eukaryota; kingdom Viridiplantae; phylum Streptophyta; class Magnoliopsida; order Poales; family Poaceae; genus Secale; species Secale cereale. Next base: position 528,808,899 of record LR738713.1, read on the forward strand.
ACGTTGCAATCGACAAGTTCACAAAGTGGCTAGAAGTGGAACCAGTGAGAAAGGTGACAGCACAGTCAGCAGTAAGGTTCTTCAGGTCAATTGTTTGCCGTTTCAGAATCCCTAACAGGATCATCACCGACAACGGCACACAGTTCACAAGTCGCACCTTCATGCAGTACGTCCAAGACCTTGGCGCCAAGGTCTGCTTTGCTTCCGTTGCTCACCCAAGGAGCAATGGTCAAGCAGAGAGGGCCAATGCTGAAGTGCTGCGCGGACTCAAGACAAGAACCTTCGACAGGCTGCACAAGTGAGGAAGAAACTGGATAGAGGAGTTGCCGGCGGCTCTTTGGTCAATCAGGACGACACCAAATCGAGCCACCGGATAGACACCCTTTGCTCTTGTCTATGGAGCAGAGGCAGTTCTCCCCACGGAACTCGTATACGGGTCTCCTCAAGTGCTCGCTTACGACGAGCTCGAGCAAGAGCAACTGCGGCAAGATGATGCATTGCTCCTCGAGGAGGACCGTCTCCAGGCTGTTGTACGAGCTGCTCGATACCAGCAAGCCTTGCGTCGCTATCATAGCCGCAAGGTCAAGGCCAGGAGTCTCAAGGAAGGCGACCTTGTTCTTCGGCGTGTTCAGTCCGCCAAGAATTCCAACAAGTTGACGCCGAAGTGGGAAGGCCCTTATCGGGTGAGACAAGTCACAAGGCCCGGCGCTGTCCGCCTTGAGACCGAAGAAGGCATACCGGTGAGCAACTCCTGGAACATCGAGCATCTTCGCAAGTTTCACCCATGAGGCGCGGTTGCCGTGATCCGCTCCGGCAACCACCTTTTGTACAAGTCTTGCTGCTGTTGCATGTAAACCTTTGTACAAAGCCGGGCGCAGACCCCGTGCATCAGTAAAACTTTTGTGCTTCGCACCATTTGTCATTTCATGCCTTCCTTTCTCGCTTGCATGTATCTTCTGACATTTTGTGCAGCACATATCCCCGGTAAGCAGTAACAAGCCGCAAGGCTCCATATTTGTATTTCCTCCTCTTTTGCCTTTCTCTCTGAAGCAGAAGAAGTGTTCCTCGTGCACAAGTTTGCCGGGGGGGAAGGAGATAGAAGTATGGACCAAGTGCTGTTCAAGAGAAGCTAAGCCTTGCCGAGAAGCAAACAACCCATAAAAGCTAAGTTACCAAAGTTTGAGCATTCAAATTTAAAAAAAAAAATTAGTTGTCTTCCTTGAACAACCACACTTTGTATGGAAAACCTGTGCGCGGAGGAACCTACCCGCGGCTAGCCGCGCCCTTATTTTGTTTCGAGCACGCTCAACGGCTTAAGTGAGCTGCGACAAGTGTCACGCCCTTACTTCGTTTTCGAGTTCGCTCAGCAATCTAAGTGCGCTGCGACTAGCTGCGGCAAGGTTTCTTGCCGGCAAAGGCATTGCAAGCAGGCTGCTAAGAGTCCTGCACTCAGCACTCGCGGCAAGGGTCCATTTGCCGGCAAAATCCCTGGAAGCGTAGGGCAGAAAGCATACAAAGTGAAGGACCAAAAGCAAGGGAGATAACACTGCATTGATTACCCAAAATAAAAGTATATATTACAGAGATAACTTGCCGCTGTTCTAAACGACTACTGCCTATGACTTAATTCACAGCGGCGAGGGAAGCAAGGTGCCTAGTCTCTTCGGTCTTCGTCGATCCTCTGGATCTTGCCCACCTTGGCGACGATGTGGGCAACTTGGCCTTCAACGCCTCCTGATCAGCCTCGGGCGGCAAGGTGCGGAGGACGTTGACGAGGTTGATCCCAGGGTTGCGGTAGACGATCTTCGACAGCACCCACTCCATGGTGCCCGTGCAGAGCCGGCGTGCCTCGTCGGCCAGCTGCACGGGGATCTTCTCCCGCAGCCGCGCAAGCGCCGGCGCTACTCCCCTGAAGAACAGACTCAGTTTGGCGCTGTGAGGGAGGTTCTCGTCGAGGGAGTACACGAGATGCTCCGCTCTCAACGCCATCATCTCCATGTCGATGTTGGCGGCGGAGGTGACGAGATCCTCAGTCCATCGCTCCATCGCCTGCTGGAAGTGGTTTTGCGAGACGGCGGTGCTTTCCAGCAGGGCCCTCTCAGTGCGGAGATCGTCCTTCAGCTTCGTCTCGCGGTCCCGGGCAGCGTCAAGCGAGTCAGTAAGGGTGGAGACCTTCAGCTCTAAATCAGCAATGGAGTCCCTGGCATCAGTGAGCTCTTTACCCTTCTCGGAGAGACGGATTTGCAGCTCCGAGTTGGTGTGGGCATCCTTCTCCCGCTCCACGTTGAGCGCGGTGACCCTGTCTTCACTCGCCTTCAAGAACAGCTCCATCTGCGCCACCCTGGCCTCCAGATCCTTCTTAGCAGTCTCCGCGGCAGCAGCGGCGTCCCTCGCCTCCTGCAGAGCCCCGCCGATGACTTGTTCCCGGGCGGTGAGGTCGTCCTCGTGGTTGCCGAGGTCGACCTTCCGCTGGTTGAGTTCTCCTTCCCGTCGAGACAGCTCCTCGGCGGCCAGTCGTTGCTGCTCCTCGACCTCGGCCTTTTCGAGGACGAATGCTTGCTGCGCCCCGGCAAGCTCTTCGCGCTCCTCCGCCAAGTTCCGGAGGGCCGCCTAGTTGGCGGCACGGAGCTCCGCGGCGCGCTTCTCCAGGTCAGCACCAGCCTTGGCAGCCAGAGCCTCCCGAGACTCCAACTTTGCCTGCCTGGCCCGGTACAAGGCCAGGAGCCGGCGGAGGAGCCGCTCCTCTTCGGGCTCGTCGCTGCTGCCGGGCGCATCAACAACCTTCAATCCGGCGGAGGCGAGGACTTCTCTGTCAAACGTCTCTCCCTCCGCGGGTGCCCTTGATGAGGACGCCCACGGGACTTGGATGAAGACCCCGTTGGCGGCCTCCAGATAGATACCCGCCCCAGGTGCGGAAGCGGAGGGGTCGGCGGCCGGTGCAGCGTCCGGCGCTCTCGCAGCCTCCGGGCCAGCGGTATGGTCGCCGGTCCCTTCCCCAGCCGCGGCGTCGGCGGTTGGGGCAGTCTCCTCGGCAGCTGGCTCGTCGGCGCCGACCGTTCCTTCCGCGGCGGTGCCGTCGCCAGCCTCGCCGCGCGCCTCCTCGTCGACGATGGTTTCCGTCTCCATCGGCTCCGGAGCGGGCGGGTCTGACAACAGAAGAAAAATAAAAGAAAAATTTGTCAAGCAAATATCCAAAAAGAAGAATTCGAGAAGAAGAAAGTACAAGGGCTTACCTGCGCGGGCCTCCTCGATGACGGGGTCCCTCGCCGGGGAGTTATCCCTTGGCGGCGTAGAAGAAGCCCCCGCCGGCGGAGGGCCTCCGGTGCCCTCCCTTGGCGGGGAGTCCACCCTTGGCGGGGTGCTCGCCCTTGGCGGGGTACTCGCCCTTGAGGGAGTACCCATCCTTGGCGGAGCACCGTCCCTCGCCGGGGAGCTCGTCCTTGGCGGGGAGGGTGGAGCAAGCGGCTCGTCGGGGGCGACCGCCTGGTGCTCATGCGGCTGCGGCTCCACTTCTACACAAGATAACAAGACATCAGTACGGACAATAACCTCAAGCGCGCCCGTCAAGCAGAAAAATGGATACCAGACTTACGGTGGGGGCTGCGCTGGGGGCTGCTCCTCGGAGCAGCAAGCTGATCCGGCAAGTCTGCCGCCGGCGCGTCTCCTGCCGCTGCGGCGGGCTCGTCGTCCTCGATCTCGACCACAGGGATCTTGGCCCTCTTCGCCATCCGCTGGGTCAAGGTCCTGGAAGCCAAAACAAGATCAGAACCAAGCAAGAGAAATCAAGACAAAATCAAAGGAAATGAAAATTGCAAGTACTTACTCTTCCTCCTCTTCGTCGGAGCTGAGAGCGGAGAAGTCAAATCCCGCCTCGTGTGCTCCAGCGCGAGGAGCTGGAGGAGAGGGCTCCCTCGGGCGCTTGGCGGGCTCCGGAGCTGCGGGCTGTGAAGACCCAGCACCGGTCGTCGCTGAGGACCGAGGAGCAGAAGGTACCCCGGAGTCACTCCGGGAAGACCCCCCCCCCTCCGCTTTTCGCTCGGGCACGGGGCGCCTCCTTGACGACCTTGCTCGTCGTGGTGGCGCGCGTCGCCCGGCGCTGCGGTCGTTGTTGGGTCGCCGGCGGCCTCACCGTCTCGACGGCCTTGCGGAGGTGCTTCTTCGGTTGCGGCGGAGGGCTTGGGCTTGGTGGTGGTGGAGAGTTCTCAGAGGATGAGGAGGCGTCGTCGTCAAGATTCAGGGATCCGCCAGAGTCTTCATCAGAATCACCGGACTCGGCCTCCTCCTCCTCCTCCTCCTCGGCAGGCCCGCTGGATTCGGTACCCTGCCCGGCAGCCTCGCCAATCTCGGCAGGCTCCCCGGTAGGCTCCCCGGCAAACTCCTCGGGCGTGATCTGCAGTAGCTTGAGGATTTCCTCCTCCTCGGCCTGGCTCACCGCGTCCGCCGCCTCCCCTTCATCAACAGTGTATCCAAACTCGCCTGCCGCTGCTGCCGCGGTGGCCTCCTCCATCCTGGAGGCAATGTACGCCACATCCCGCGCGGTGGTCTCCCGGGTGAGCCCCTTCCTCTCATCAGCGTTGCGTGGTTTTTCAACCAAGTTGTCGAAGAAGGCTTGCACGGTCTCCGCAGAAGGCTCCAGCCAAGTGGGGACGACCCCGTGGGAGTCGCACTCTGGCATTGCCGCGCGGATGGCACTGAGAGCGGTATTGTTGCACAAAGGGACTACTCCGGTCGACGGTTTGAACCACTCCGGGTGCTTGGGGTCGTGTTTGAACAGCTCCCGGACCATCCCCTTCAACTCCAAGACGGTGAAGTTGTAGTTCAACCCGGGGCGCAGCCTCATGCGGTCTGCCGCATTGCCAAACTCCCAAGCAGGCCTCTTCCTTTCCTGCAGAGGGGCGATGCGGCGGCGAAGGAAATCAGCTCCAACTTCACCCACAGTCAGATTGGCAGCCCGGAGACGAAGAATCCTGGTAAGGGCGATCTGCAGCTTGTCGTCCTCCGGGGCCAAGTCGCTCCAATCCTTGCCGCGAACTATTGCAGTCTGGCGCGGCAAGGTAAACTGCTCGGGCTCCTTTTCCAGAATCCAACACCAATCTGCCCTCCACTCCTCCCACTTGCCGCGGAGCTCTCCCTTCAAGTACGCCTCCTTCTTGTTCAGCCTGAAGATCCAAGAGATGCCGCCGAAGAGGGGGGATCCGGACTCTACTCTAGGCGTGAAGAAGTGGCGGAAAAGTGCTACGTTTGGGTGGACTCCAACATAGTTTTCGCACAGATGTGCGAAAACGGCCAAGGTGAGAACGGCGTTTGGGGTGAAATCTAAGAGACGGAAGCCGTACGTATTCATCACATCGCAGAAGAACTCCGAGAACAGAGGACAAAGACCGCAATAGAAGAATGCAGCGAAGAAGTAGTAACCTCCCGGAAACATGTCGACGGCCACGGCGGGGAGGACTTGGGTGCGGGGATGATCCTTCGTCTCCCTCGCCCAGAACAAGTAGTACTTGTCCCGCAGCTCCCTCGGGCCGAGCCTTGGCGGGAAGACCACCCTCTTTCTCCTCATGGCTGCCAGCTTCACCGCCTGCTCGGACTTTTCCTTCTTCGCCTTGTCGCTCTTCGCCTTGTCGCTCTTCGGGGCCATGGCGGGGGCGGCGAGGGAGGACGGCGGCACGGCGGGTGGGGAAGACGGTGGAGGAAGGGCAGAAGCAGGAAGCGGCGGGGGTTTCTGGAGATTCAAGACAGAATGAAGGCGATGGAGGGAAACTGCCCCTGCTTCCTCTGCTTTTAAGGGGGAAGTGGGGGGACGTTCCGCATTTCCCATTAAAGAACAGGCCACGATCTCTCCCACGACGCCGCAATCGACGCGTGCCGTTAGGGAGGGATGCGGCGGATACGGAGAGGGGTACGGCTTGCCGTGGGCCACGTGTGCCCGTGCACTGTCTTGGGCCTGGCCCAACAGCGCTCGGCACCGTGTGTGGCCCAGGCCCGGGGGCTCCTGTCGGTGTACTAAGATAGGGGTACCTTAGTACCCCAACTTGTGCACGGGCAGTAGCAGCTTCCCGTGGCAGGGCTTACCACGCGCTCGCCAAGCTCCGCTCTGGTCCCTATGAAGCCATTCAAGAACAAAGTATTCAAGTTAGAAGGCAAGACCCCGGCAAGAGGAGCTTGCCGGGAAGGCCGCACCAGGCTCAAAGTCACCATTCCAGCACAAGACCCTGGCAAGAGGAGCTTGCCAGGAAGGCCAAAAGAACAGCACTTCAAGAAGATATATCGCGACACGTCATGTGCCCCGACGGGACCCGGAGAGCGGCAAGCTTCCGGGCCCGGCAAGGTTGCGACCCCGGCAAGGTGCTTGCCGGGGGAACTAATGCTGTGTGCCTGCGCTCCAGCTCATCTGGCCACGCGTCGCCCTGGGGCCCTTCCAGGGGCACGTGGAGGGTGGCTGTGCAGCCTAGGGTACACGGTGGCAAGCTGCGGTGACTAAGCTATCGCCGTGGCGAACGGAGACGCATGGACAGGCGCTTTTGGGGCGACGGCGACGGGCATTCAATGCCCTTGTCCCCCACCGTCAAAGTTAGGTAGAGACCACTGTTCATGCACTGTTCAAACACTGTTACAACTACCACCGATTTTACGTTTTTACCCTCCTCTACGTTGACACCTGTCGGTGACCCCTTTAAGCTATAAAAGGAGGCCCATGCACAACGTAGAGAGGGTTCGATTCCAGAAACTCGCTCACTCCCTCGCTCGGTGTAGCTGGTACTGTAGATCTTCAAGCTCCCGAGCCCAAGAACTAAATACAACCAAAGCAGGAGTAGGGTTTTACGCGTCATCGCGGCCCGAACCTGGGTAAACTGCCCCCGTGTGCTCCTCGATCTGCTCTCCGTGCTCCCTCCGCTCCCTTACCGCAACGTAGAAGGGGCTCCGGTCCCATAGGTGCTCGTGGGAGGATAGTTTCCCCGGACAGTACTGTTCTGCCTATTACATCATTTTAATGTTGTTAAACAGCAAAACAAAGTGCAAAATGTTATTCTACACATTTTCCACCCCATTTACATATAAAGATTATTAAATTTGGAGCTACGGTTATTTAGTTATGAATTAAACCATTTCAACATATTATTTGTACAAATTAAAGCAAACAGCAATTTAAACATTTTAAACAGGGATGAAAGTGACATATTATGAATCTACACAAAATTCTAAGCATTTTTTATATATAAAGTTTTTACATATGATACACAGTTGTGAAGTTATTATATGCATGAAGTTTGAGGGCTAAACTGCAAAACTGCTGTCTCTGGAATAATTAGGAAATTCGTCCAGAGCAGAAAAAAAAATAGAACGGGCCGAATCTGAAGCAGTCCACTGGGCGGCTGGCTGCTCGCCTAGCTGGGCTCTGGCCCAGATCGGTGGAGAGGTAGCAGGCCGATGGAGAGGGAGGCCAGAAGGGCGCTGGCCCTGGCGCTGCGCGGCTTGCGGCTGGCGACGTCAGTCCGTGCGAGCGAAGCAGGGGAGACCGACGGGGCGCTGGGCCTGGGCGCGGTCAACGGCCACGGGCGAGGACTTGCGCTGTTCGGCGCGAAGCAGCTGAGGCAGCAGGCGCGAGGCAATTTGCTGGCGTCGGGGCCTCGACGGAGACGCAACAATCGAAGGCGGAGAGGGTCGGGAACGGGTGTGGTGGCACCGATCTCCCTTGGTCTGGTGCGCCATGGCTCAAACAAGCCTCACCGCGAAGATCCCTGGCGAAGCAGGGGAGGCAGCAGGCACGGTGTCAGGATCCCGTCCTGACCGAGCGGCGGCAGAAGAAAGCAGAGGCCGACGCGGGACTTGGCGACTCCATGGCCATGGTGGAGCCCCTGCGGGTGCCGTTCCAAGAGAGAAAAGCAGGTCAGGGGAGAGGAGAAACGAGAAGAAGAGGAGGACAGGAGAAGGAGCGGGTGTCCTGGCCTGGAGGACGAGGTGGCCGGCGGCTTCCAGGGCTCGGGGACGAACTCGCCTCGATATGCATCGGGGACGACTGCGTCTGTGGTTGGGCAGGTGCGCAAAGCAAGGGAAACTGGTCGGGAAGGATTTGGATCGGGGAAGATCCCGAGGGAGATGGTGGCGGTGGCGGACAAGGAATTGATGGGACATATCTCCTAAAAACTATGGTTTGGACTGATATATATATATATATAGTAGGTGGGCTAGAGTAGGGGTAGTTGGACCCTCCGACCGTAATCGGGCGGTCGAGAACAAATAGGTGGGGAGTCCAAATAAGAAAACGGAGATATTTTAGGGATGTCTGGGGATGAACCGGATCCAACGGTCACGAGAGACCGGTTCGGGTCCGGGGAAGTTTCGGGTGTGCAGTCGAGGGGGTAAAACTGGGCTGTGTAGAATGTGAGGCTGAGAAGAGAGAGAGAGAGAGAGATGGCAGCCCGGCAACAGGTCTTAGAGCACTGAAACGTCCGACGTTTATCTGGCTATAGTGCCGCTATATGTTTAATGGTTGGGCTATCAAACAGACTCCGAATGCGATGAAATTTGATAGGCGGTCTACCTATGTTATAATAAGACCGCACGCCAAGTTGCAACCCATTCCGAGAACATTTTCCGACCACTTATAAAATAAATATTCGGAGGTGCCGCGGGCGCGTGCGAGTGTGTCTGGACTCAGAACGGACAACGGAGAGAACTGGGGGAACCCGCACGAATGCAAGTTTTGAAAACATGTTGATGAAATTCACATGATGACAAGGCAAAGTGCAACACGCAAGCAAATGACATGGCAACGATGACGAATAACTGGCTGACACCTGGCGCATCGGTCTCGGGGCGTCACAACTCTCCCACACTAACAGAGGATCTCGACCCGAGATCCTTGAGATGGCACCGGATAAAACGGAAAAAGGAAGAGGTAAAACAAAGTTGCTTCTTTGACAAACGAGTGAAACCAATGAACCTTGAGAGGTTGAACAATCTTGAAGGAAAGAATACAACGGAGATGAACGAAGTTAATAGCACTCCGGTAAAATGAGGAACAAGGAACATTACAAGAACCTTTTAGGTTGAAAGACATTAAACAAGAGCTCACGGATCATGGAAGAATTTAAACCACTCCGGTTGAGTAAGGCTAGAGAAGGAATAAGAACGAAAGAATTTGGACAGCATTCCGACTGGAAATGGAAGGAATTGAACATGAACTTGAGGAGATGGGAAGATACTTGATGAAATCAACAACACACTGCCTCCGAAACAATTGAAAGGATGGCACAAGAGGTAAGAAAGATTTCAGACAACACTCCAGTTGAAAAGAGAGGAAAAACTTTGATAAGATGAGAAAAATTGAATGGAGAATACAATACTCCAGTTAAATAGATAAACAAGGAAAAGAACGTGATCTTGACAAAACGAGATTATGGGACAAAGAGGGCAATATCACAATGCCTCCGGAATGAAAGAATATATGCAAGATCGTTGGAAAGAAAAGAACAGAGAAGAAAAAGACAACTTCTCTGGCAAATGAATATGAAAATCATCCTTACGAAGAAGGGTTGAACGGAGTTGTTGAAAATAATCAACAACAAAAGAATAAGTTTGTTGTGGCCTTATGGAAAACATCTCAAAGTTATGAGGTGACAACCAGCCACTAATGGAAATCAATTGATTGGAATGACATCAACGACAAGATGAAAACTTGTTTCTGCAGGAGGATAAATGAAGAAACTGGGTCATTTATAAGCACCATAAATAGCAACAATCCTTAGGGAAAGCTTTTAGGCGAGATACGACCCAAGATAACTCCAACAAACAAAATGGGAGGTTGAAAGGATCTCCTGAGAAATAAGGATGATGGGTTTAAATATTTCATTCTTGATAACTTGTGAATCATGAAACATGAAGGAAAATTCTCAAGAATGACATAGCACCATCTTAAACGAAACAGGGAGTACGAATTGCACTTCGAAATGCAAGAAGAAGAATGCTTGAGCTCCAACAAGAATCTTGATGAAGACTTCGAGGATGAATTAAATCTTGATGAACCACCATGAAAACTCCGGTAATGAAAGCATGAGAAGTGAAAGATGAAAAGAATAATATTCAAGGCCTGCGATTAATTAGATGGAGGTTTGGAATGGTATAATTGAAATAACTTTGAGCTCCGGAAAACAAGATGAACAACTTATAACCGAGAATATGATATGATGAACAAGCTCCAGACAAAAGAATTAAATCACCTTGAAGGAATAAGAATAAGAATTATGTCATGCATCTCCTTCACCAATTTAAATTGATGACAACCAAAGGATTTGGCATACTACTTATTCTCGTTGGAAAGAATTGAAGAGAGATCTCGCACAAACTTGAGAAAGTATTCAACGAATCACCGGTAGGATTTCAGAAAGAACGAATTAATTGATATGATGACAAGGGAAATGAATGTTGAACGAACCACCGCAAAAAAATCGAAACCGAGTGATGATAGAGAACAAACCACCATGAAGAATTAGAAAATGAACGAAGATACATGAGGCAATCTTAGATACAAAAGAACGAATGGATCACGAGCAGAATAAAGAATACTTGAATGATGCACCGGAAGAATATGGAGACGAACGGAGAGGCATCGATGAAGAATATTTGGAGGACGAAGTTGCAACTGAGAACGAAGAAATCTTCTGAAATGATGTCCTTCAGAGGATCACAATGGAAAGAATTCATGAAATGTTCTGGAATAATAAAAGAGGAAGGTTGACCTGAAGTTGAAAGGAATTTGAAAGCGGTCTTGGAGAAGGCATGTGACTGATGGAAATCATTCTTACGTCACACTATGAAAAGAATTCTCCAGAAAAAGACGAGTCAGGTAAGATCCTGGGAAAAGATCTATGGGTTAGGGCCCACTCAAAAGAAATCACCGTTGAAAGGATTGCTTAAGAGATATTGCACCGGTTGAATTAAATGGCTTGAATGAGATAACAATCTCAAAATAGCTTGAACAAATTAAGAATGGAAATGTGAATTTTCTAAGATACCTTGTACACACCGGATATGGATAGGAGAGTTGAATGAATAAGAGCCTTCGGATAAGAAATTCCCACATTGGAAAACATGTGAAACAAGAGGCACAGATATGATCAATACGGAAGCTTGGATTTAGTCCACTGGAGAAGAATATTCGAATTAAGAATGATGAACTTGAAACTCTTGAGCATCTTCACGATAAATCACCGGATAAGAACATTGAAGGAAAAGAATGAAGAAACCTCACATGAATAAAGTGGATATTTATTTGAGAATTTCTGGCTCCGAGAAGAAGAAGGATGGGAGGGTGGGGAAAACAAGGACAACTTGGGATGAATGAAACATACAAATCGTCAGATTTCTCAACGGCGTCCGTATGGAATAACTTGAAGAGAAGGCACACCGGTTGAAAAGGATTACCATGAAAATCTCGATGGTCAAGAAGAATTAGCACTCCCATAGAAATATGAGAACACCGATTAGGAAGGTATGGAATCAACATTTGACCTCGAAGCAACTCGAATACCAGAATCAAAACAAAGGATAGATATGTTGCAACATAATCTTCACAATATCATTCGAACAGAGAATTGAACGAATGAATTCCGAGGTACATCAACTTGTCGAGAAGCCACTTGGGAGAACAAAAGGTAAATAAAAGCAACAAGGAGCAGATAGAACAAATACAAGATAGAAGATTCGTTCGACATCTTCGTGCAAAAAGCTCATGGAACGTGTTACAAAAGGGTTTTGCAATCCCCGGATCAGCATAGCCAAGGACCCTTTAAGATGCAACTCCTGATCAGAACAACGCTCATAAAACCACTTCACTCAATGTAGAACCCCGAACTACATATCATGCATTCATTGGAAGAATGCCTACGAGCTACTAGATGAACCCACCTATTAATTTCCGAAAGTTTCCAGTTATGCAATCAGGTGTTGGGGATACAGGGGAAGCACCGCGCACTCAACTCTAATCCTACATCCAGCTGTATCCATCCTTCAACACATAACCAGTTATTTCCGGAAACCGTTTACCTCGGACCTTCGAAACGCATCTACTATACAAGCTATGGCAATACTCCCGAACTACCTCCCCGGTACTGGGTGATGTCGGGGTTATCTTGCCACTAACTGCATAGGAGAGTTTTCGATGTCGGCCGTCTTAAGTATTCCAGAACTGCTGCGATATATTTGTGACGACAACACCTCGGAGCTCAACTCCCCGGGACACTGCCACAACCCCTAAATGATAGGAGGCATCGAGAACAATGTTCTCGTCACAAAGACATCGGAACAATCCAAACAATACTCGCGTGATCCTAAAAAAAATTGGTGAATTTTTGAGAGTAGAAGAGATAAGCAATCGTCAGAGTCCTCACCAGAGTGAAAAGGGATGAGGAGTAAAAAGAAATCCTACTCTCCGATATATAGGACTCAAAACATTTTCAAGTGTGTGCCTAGACTCAACCGTCAACGATTCGATCATTCAGTGGGGGCTTCTAGGTCGGAGAAGGCTCTGATACCAACTTGTAATGCCCAGGATGGGACTATACCTCCTACATGTCGAGGCACGACTTAAAGGTATAAGCCCATTCTGGAATGATCTCAAGTTTGGTATCTTTGCACGACTCATGTAAAAAATAGGGATGAAATTGCAAAAGGATAGTTGGCTTAAACTCGCCACGTCACACAATACATTACATAAGCAAAACATCATCCAAAACATCACAACTCGACTACGGGCGAAGATCCAAAAGCAAGATACCAAATACATAAAGCCACAGGTCCGAATTGCCCCTAGTAGAAACCACTACTAATCGTCGAAACACGTCACATACATACGGCCACTCTCTTCATCGAGCTCTCGGAGAAGTTCTTGAACCAGCTCCTGCATCATTCTCGGCTGAACCTGCATCTGGTGTTATAGTATATGTGAGCCACGAGGACTCAGCAATCCCATAACCATGGGTATCAAGACTAGCAAAGCTTTATGGGTAGGAGGAGGTAAAGTGGTGAGGTTGCAGCAGCGGCTAAGCATAATATGGTGGCTAGCTTAAGAGTACAAGAATAAGGTGAGCATCCACGCAAACGGTCGCAAACTAGTAGTGATCGCTAAAGATCCTGAACTACCTATGAGTCAAACATAACCCCACCGTGTTCTCTTCTCAAAGTGAAAAGAGACAGTCACGGTTACTCACACAGTTGTGTGTTTTAACTCGGATCCTCTGCCAAGTTTTCTACAACCGGACATTAACAAATTCCAATCTGCCACATAACCGCGGGCACGGCTTTTGAAAGATCATAACCCTGCAGGGGTGTCCCAACTTAGCCCATCACAAGCTCTCACGATCAGCTGAAGTGATAAATATAACATCATCACCCCTTATCTTAGGAAAATCCGATCAGGCTCGGCATCCCGGTGCACAAGACATTTCGACAATGGTAAAACAAGTCCAACAAGACCTCCCGGCGTGCCGACACCCTGATAGTAGCCGCGCGTATCTCGTCTCAGGCCACAACCGGATAGGTGATCCTACGAGTAAAACCTGCACTCGGGTTTCCCCAAGGTGGCCCCGCATTCTCCCTGTTCGGGACCAACAACATCAGCACTGACCCCCCTGCTATGTAGAAAAGAATCACCGAGGGCGCGACCCCCTATGCAAATTTAATTATTTAATTAAGGTGTTATTATGAGGCAAATTAAAACCAATGTTGGGCCTTGCTGGAGGAGTTTTATTCAAAGACGAAGTGTCAAGGGGTCCCCATATACCCAACCGTGTAAGGAACGCAAAATCAAGGAACATAATGCCGGTTTATCGGCGCCTAAGGTGGCATGAGTGGAACAAAACACCGAGCAAAAGGCCAAGCCTTCCACCCATGCCCAGTATATAGGTGTGTTAATAATAATAATAGATATTGTGATATTCCAACAACAAGTTCCCTCCTGGAACGATCTTCATCTTCACCTGCAACTAACAACGCTATAAGAGGGGCTGAGCAAGCGGGTAACATAGCCAAACAATGGTTTTGCTAGGAAGGTGTCAAAGGTTAGAGGTTTCATGGCAACAAGGAGAGGCTGGCATAAATGATGGGTAGCGCGACATATAACAATATCATCGAGACAACTAAGCATGGCAATGGTAGTAAAGGTATCCAAGGGTATGATCATCTTGCCTGGGATTCCGCAAGGGAGAAGAACGGATCCATGAAGAAGACGAAGAAGAAGCCTTGAAGAAGAACCACGGGTAGACGAACGAATCCTCACGAACGCAACGGAACAAGCGCTAACGAGAAGAAGCAAGCAACACGGTAAACACACCACACAAGACATGACAATATGCTCAAACAAGTATGATGCAAGACAGTTCTATATAGGATGTACTACAAGTCTATACAGGAAGCACAACATGACGAGGTAGGAAGCACGGTAAAACAACACAAGTCTATATATGATGCAATACATGGCAAGGTATGATGCATGACAAGTCTATATAGGAAGCAATGCATGACAAGGTAGGAAGCACAGAAAAACAACACAAGAAACATGACAATATGCTCAAGCAAGTATGATGCAAGACAAGTCTATATATGATGCAAGGGGTGAAGCAAAAGTAAACTAACTATTTAGACAAGTTTAAATGAGGCCGGAACAACAAACAACAATTCCGGAAAATCCTCATGTTCATATTATGAATTTGGTACTGTTCTGCCTATTACATCATTTTAATGTTGTTAAACAGCAAAACAAAGTGCAACATGTTATTCTACACATTTTCCACCCCATTTACATATAAAGATTATTAAATTTGGAGCTACGGTTATTTAGTTATGAATTAAACCATTTCAACATGTTATTTGTACAAATTAAAGCAAACAGCAATTTAAACATTTTAAACAGGGATGAAAGTGACATATTATGAATCTACACAAAATTCTAAGCATTTTTCATATATAAAGTTTTTACATATGATACATAGTTGTGAAGTTATTATATGCATGAAGTTTGAGGGCTAAACTGCAAAACTGCTGTCTCTGGAATAATTAGGAAATTCGTCCAGAGCAGAAAAAAAAATAGAACGGGCCGAATCTGAAGCAGTCCACTGGGCGGCTGGCTGCTCACCTAGCTGGGCTCCGGCCCAGATCGGTGGAGAGGTAGCAGGCCGATAGAGAGGGAGGCCAGAAGGGCGCTGGGCCTGGCGCTGCGCGGCTTGCGGCTGCCGACGCCGGTCCGTGCGAGCGAAGCAGGGGAGACCGACGGGGCGCTGGGCCTGGGCACGGTCAACGGCCACGAGCGAGGAGGACTTGCGCTGTTCGGCGCGAAGCAGGTGAGGCAGCAGGTGCGAGGCAAGTTGCTGGCGTCGGGGCCTCGACGGAGACGCAGCAATCGAAGGCGGAGAGGGTCGGGAACGGGTGCGGTGGCGCCGATCTCACTTGGTATGGCGCGCCATGGCTCAAACAAGCCTCACCGCGAAGATCCCTGGCGAAGCAGGGGAGGCAGCAGGCACGGTGTCAGGATCCTGTCCCGACCGAGCGGCGGCAGAAGAAAGCAGAGGCCGACGTGGGACTTGGCGACTCCATGGCCATGGTGGAGCCCCTGCGGGTGCCGTTCCAAGAGAGAAAAGGAGGTCAGGGGAGAGGAGAAACGAGAAGAAGAGGAGGACAAGAGAAGGAGCGGGTGGCCTGGCCTGGAGGACGAGGTGGCCGGCGACTTATAGGGCTCGGGGACGAACTCGCCTCAATATGCATCGGGGACGACTGCGTTTGTGGTTGGGTAGGTGCGCAAAGCAAGGGAAGCTGGTCGGGAAGGATTTGGATCGGGGAAGATCCCGAGGGAGATGGTTGCGGCGGCGGACAAGGAATTGATGGGACATATCTCCTAAAAACTAGGGTTTGGACTGATATATATATAGTAGGTGGGCTAGAGTAGGGGTAGTTGGACCCTCCGACCGTAATCGGGCGGTCGAGAACAAATAGGTGGGGAGTCCAAATAAGAAAACGAAGATATTTTAGGGATGTTTGGGGATGAACCGGATACAACGGTCACGAGAGACCGGTTCGGGTCCGGGGAAGTTTCGGGTGTGCAGTCGAGGGGGTAAAACTGGGCTGTGTAGAATGTGAGGCTGAGAAGAGAGAGAGATGGCAGCCCGGCAACAGGTCTCAGAGCACTGAAACGTCCGACGTTTATCTGGCTATAGTGCCGCTATATGTTTAACGGTTGGGCTATCAAACAGACTCCGAATGCGAAGAAATTTGATAGGCGGTCTACCTATGCTATAATAAGACCGCACGCCAAGTTGCAACCCATTCCGAGAACATTTTCCGGCCACTTATAAAATAAATATTCGGAGGTGCCGCGGGCGCGTGCGAGTGTGTCTGGACTCAGAACGGACAACGGAGAGAACTGGGGGAACCCGAACGAATGCAAGTTTTGAAAACATGTTGATGAAATGCACATGATGACAAGGCAAAGTGCAACACGCAAGCAAATGACATGGCAACGATGACGAATAACTGGCTGACACCTGGCGCATCGGTCTCGGGGAGTCACAACTGTCACCATCGGAACAACCCTCCGATCGACTGTCCTGCAGCAGATACAAAGATTTTGTCTCTCCGGAAGACGATTCATCGTCGGAATAGACAGCAGTCTCGCCGCCAGAGTCCGATCCGTCCTCGGTTTGCACTCCATGCACTGCTCCAACAAAGACGTGCTTCACGGCTGGCTGAATCCGGGCTGGTCTCGCACGCTGAGCCGGCTCGATGATGTTGGGGAAGATGTCCGGCTCAGGGCCCGGTTCGCCGATCTTGCCAATGAAGATGTGGATGCCGCCAAAGGGGACCCGGTATCCGTATTCGATTGAATCGGCCTCGGGGCCCCAACCTGAATCGTCGATGTAGATCTTACCGCGATGACTCTTATTCATCCGGCCCACTGCGTAGCCCTTGAGTCCTTCAAAGCTGCCCTTCAAGAACTCGAAACCATCATGCGATGGCCCCACGGTGGGCGCCAACTGTCGTGGATTTAGCACGGCAGATGTCCTAGCAAAAGGACTTAGTCGTGAGGCCATCGCTATGGGTTAGCTTAAAGGGGTTAAAGCGGACAAGGACACAGGGATTTTATACTAGTTCGGCCCCTTCGATGAAGGTAAAAGCCTAGGTCTAGTTTGGTGTGTATTGCTGGAGTTTCAATGACCAGGGAGCGAATCCGCTTTGCCTATGTCTCGATCTGTTGTTCTCTGTCCTGAACCGTCGCCGGGTCGTCCCTTTATATAAGAGGTGACGCCCGGTCCGGTTTACGGAGTCCCGAGGCCGGCTCAAAAACATGTCTGCCTCGGTCTCTGCTCTTTCTATCTTACATCCCAAGTTACATAATATGACGGTTTACAAATCATGGGCCCTAACACTTGGGCTCTAAACCTCTTGGGCTGAAATCTCCTACTTCATGCTCTGCTGGGCCTTTGATAAGATAAAATTGATAACGTAAACTGGCCCCTCCTGGGCGGTTTATACCTAGTAGTAATATCCCTGACACTTACCATACCATGGGATCGCTTGATCCCTCTCGGTACATCTTCTATGCTTTGTATGTTGATCAACTTAAAACACTCTCTATATTTAGTCTTGATCAACCTTGAATCTTTCCAACTCTCTTCATTTGGATGATGTCTTGAACGTAAACATGAATGATAACACACTCTTCTTCTTCAAGACATGCTTGCAATAAGCTCAACACTCACAAGACCAATCTTTGGATAATTCCTTAATAGCACCTTGGTCATCAAAAACTCTCCTTGAAACCAACACATGGACTCCAAGAAAAGCCTATGGACAAACCCTTCAAATATAACTCAAGACAACTATTAGTCCATAGAGATTGTCATCAATTACCAAAACCAAACATGGGGGCTCCGCATGTTCTTTCAATCTCCCCCATTTTCGTAATTGATGACAATCACTTTCAAGAAAGTTTATATAAGGAATTATGCATCACCATACCATGCAACAATAATGTATGCGCATGAGATGCAAAAGCTTAGGAACAAAACCAAAGCAAGAGGACATGACTAGATGACTCTCTAAACTTCTCCACAAAACTCTCTGAAACTTCTCCCCCATTGGCATCGATTGCCAAAATGGGCGAAAGGCTTAGAAGTCCAATATAACTTGTGTTCCTCCATAAATTGTGTATTTCTCAACAAGAGAGTGGAATGCCATACACATATCCAATGGTAAATACTTGGAGGAAGACAAACTATATTGAGGCCCAAAGATTGCCAAAAGAATGATATGCCACAAAGGCATAACAAAGAGAGAAACAAGCACTCAAGCAATCAAACGATACCAATTGAAGCAAGCTATCAAAAGGTACCAGTTGAACCAACTAGACTAATGATCCTACGTGCCACATGAATAAAAGATATTATGATATGAGCAATGGAGTGTTCTAGAGAAACTAGAGAAGCTTCCCTTGTTTTGTGCACAATTTAGTTTTGCAATATACAACGCACACAAAATAGGATCGTCACTCCCCCAAGATCAATAGAACTTCACGACAAGTGCAAGAGAACAACGGAGCGTTCTAAAATACACTAGTGAAGCTCCCCATGATTTGTGCACTCCTTAGAATATTTGCATTAGGATACCAAGTGCACAAAATAGGATCATCACTCCCCCAAAATCAATAGAAACTCACAACGAGTGCAAGTGAGCAAGTAGGAAACAAAGTCTAGCACTTGCAACAAACAAATGGTTGAGCAACATATAAAAGATGCAACTTGGAAATAGGCTCAACCAAAAAGATGTGTGTGAGTCATGGCAAAGCACTTGATAAGACTAATATAAGGATGAGCATTAAGCATCAACATAGTCTTTAATAGTTGAGATACAAGGTGCATGACATGTCCTTCCCACACACGCAACTTAACAAATGGATTCACAGGCTCACTAAAAAGAAATGACAACCAAGCTTGTGACAACCCATAGTGAAGAAAAAAAGGCCTCAACAAAATGAGGGATACTAATTAGATGGCAAAGCATTGTCAAGACAAGCATGAGGGAAATGATCTTAACCACAAAAGAGTGCATCAAGATGCAACAATATAAGATCCGCACTCAAGAAACGCACCTTCACGGAGCCATCAAAGAAATAATGCAAGAAAGAAAAGGTGGTCGTGCAAGAAGGGGATATCAATTAGATATGCAACTTCTCTCAAGTGTATAAGATTCTAGGTAGATGAAGATCATCATGATATCGATCCACAAAGAAGGATGTACACACGAAATTGTTGCAAAAAGGAAATAATAAGATATCCACAAGGAAGTCATAAATATACCAATAATATATGCTTGACGGCATAGCACATGGCTAGATATGGTCTTATTGTATATAAATGAGTTCCAACCACACGAGCATCAAAGACATCACAACTAGCAACAAGAGATCATTGTTGGGATTCTTTGAGAAAGGAAACAAGTATCACAAGAAAGAATGAATTACATGCCATGATACAACCTACACAAGGTTGATGCAAGAAATGTGTTCATGAAGTAAATAATGATACTTGTTACCGCGATACAATTGGAAGGATGTAGTAGATATTAATTGAAGGTAGATAGTAGTTCATCGATCATCCTAGCTTGACTCCAATAAGCACATGATCACACCACCTTCCTTGTGAGTGAGCCGAGCATCCAATGCATATACAATTGTTCCTAGAACAACCACACAAACCAAATGGTACCCAAACTCATTGGGACCAAAGAGTTAGAAACACCAATACATAGGACAAACTCCACATACATATGTGCATGTATATATGAAAATTAATTTCATGCACATCTCATCCAAATTGAGACTAGGTGAAGTTTACACTATATATTGGGTCAAAGAAAGAAAGCATGCCAAAGAAACTACATGAAGTAAATATGCATGCTCAAGACTTTAAAGAAACGATACCAAATGAAAAAGAAATACCAAGTGAAGATAGGATACCAAATATAGAAATCATCACTTGGAAGATATCATTAAAAGATACATCAAGGAATGAGATATCCATTGACACTCTCAAAAAGAAAGATATCGAACTCCCAAAAGAGAGTATGGTTCCAAACAAAACCAAGCCCTCTACAAAGTTTCATGATGGCATAAGTACCAAAAAGAAACGGCTTGCCTTCCACCAACACACACTTGAAATGGATCACAAGATGAGTGTTTCATAGAAAATAGGATAGCTCCCCCAAGAGTTGTGCATCTGTAATGCCCAGGATGGGACTATACCTCCTACGTGTCGAGGCACGACTTAAAGGTATAAGCCCATCCTAGAATGATCTCAAGTTTGGTATCTTTGCACGACTCATGTAAAAGAGGGATTAAATTGCAAAAGAGAGATAGTTGGCTTACACTCGCCACTTCACACAATACATTACATAAGCAAAACATCGATCAAAACATCACAACCCGACTATGGGCGAAGATCCAAAAGAAAGATACCAAAACAACATAAAGCCACAGGTCAGGATCGAATCCTAGTAGAAGAACCACTACTGATCGTCGAGACGTCACAAGCATACGGCCAAACTCTTCATCGAGCTCCCTGTGAAGAACTGATCCAACTCCTGCATCAAACTCGGCTGAACCTGCATCTGGTGTGGTGAAGTAACTGTGAGCCACAGAGGACTCAGCAATCCCGTTCCCGGGTAACAAGACTATTTAAGCCTTGGGAGAGGATAAGGCTGAAGAAAAGAGTAGTGTCTGCAGCAGCAACTAGCAACTAGCTTACGTGATAGAGAGCGAGAAGAGAAAGCCTCGGTCGAGAGATGATCACGAAGTGATCCTAACTAAAGCCGGTCAAACATAACCCCACCGTGTTCAACTCCCGAATCCCTATTCGGAAATTGACAGTCACGGTACACACGCTGGTAGTGTATTGGAAACATTGTGTCAAGTTATCTACAATCGGATATTAACAAGCTCCCATCTGCCACATAACCGCGGGCACGGCTTTCGAAAGTTCATAACCCTGCAGGGGTGTTCCAACTTGACCCATTACAAGCCCACGATCCGCGGAGTCGCAACTCCAAGGTGGGAAGACCCGAGTATTCTCGGAATCCCGTGCTCAAGTTAAACCGAACTAAGGTAAGGCTAATCCAGCAAATCCTCCCGGCATGTCGACACCCTGATAGTAGCCGCGCGTATCTAAGTCTCAGGACACGACCGGATGGGCGATTCTACAGGTTTATATCAATCCTCGAGTTTCCTCGTGGTGACCCCGCAGACTCCCCGTTTGGGACCAACACCATCAGCACTGGCCCCCCCTGCTATGTAGAATTAAGAATCCTCGGGGACATGACCCCCTATGCAATTAATTAATTATTTAAGTTGTTATTATGAGGCAAATAGTACCAATGTTGGGATTTGCTGGAAAAGACTTAGCACTTAGCGGTTTATCGAGGGGGTCCCATACACCCCAACCGTGTTAGGAACGCATAATCAAGGAACATAACACCGGTTTATACGGTTCCTAACGGTATGAGTGGAACAAATCACCAAGCAAAAGGCTTAGCCTTCCACCCTTGCCAGTATATAGATGATTTCATTTTAAGCATTTATATAGTGTGATATAACCCAACCAAACTTCAACATGAAGCAAGCATCTTCAATCTTCACCTGCAACTAACAATGCTATAAGAGGGGCTGAGCGAAGCGTACTTAGCCATTCAACGGTTTGCATAGGTAGGTTGGTTAAACATGGCAATTGGTTACAAGTAGGAGGCTGACAAGAAGATCATGGGCATCGAGGCAAAACTATAGAGCGGATCTACTAGCAATAGGCAAAGATAGTAATGTTATCGGGGTTTGGTCATCTTGCCTGGGATTCCACAAGGGAGAAGAACGGGTCCATGAAGTAGACGGAGCAACAGTCGAGAGAATCCTCACAACTCCGGAACGAAACCGAAGCTAACAAGAGAAGCAACCGGAAAGAAAGAACAACACGGTAAACACACAAGCATAAACAGGGCATACGATGCACAAACAAATATGATGCATGTCCGGTTTAAATATGCATGGCATGGCAAGTGCACAAACAAATACTACAAGTTAAGTGGAGCTCAATATGCAACGAGTTGCATATTGACAAAACACCACATTTAATTATTTAGTTGACTCTCATTTAATTACAAGACAAGATTAAATGTTTTTAACATGGCAAGAGGTGAAGCATAATAAAACTACACTATTAAGACATTTTAAATGGGGCCGGAAAATAACAACAACAATTCCGGAAAATCCCCATGAGCATGTTTAGTAATTATTAAAGCAACAACAATTAACACATATAATGTTGTTAACATGATGCGGATGACATGATCAAGTTTTATGCAATTTTTTATTAAAAGTTGACAAGAAGAAGATATGAAGTAGTGTCACCGTGGTGGAAGGAAAGGGTGCCACGGCAACAATCCGAAAGTGATGCAACGGCATCATATCGGTTCCGGTAACTCGTTGAGAGACCGGTGCAAAAGGAAAGATGGCGGAGTGATCGAGTCAAACGAGATGAAAGGTGGGGCGATCCCGTTGCCGGGTTCCCACGAGTCGGTGACGAGGCAACCGAGGAACATGACAAAAGATGGAACGGGCACGATGCACACACGGGAAACATTTCATACAACCACAACAAGCATCCACGGGTCACGTCTCGGGGTTATACCTTCGGGACAACCGTTCTCGGAGGGGTTCGAGTTCGTAGTGGAAGTAGACGATCTCGTAGATGTACATGTCGACGGTAGTGGTACTTGTCGGGATCGTCGTCGATGTAGGGGTACACGTTCGTTTCGGAGAGGGACTTGATGAACCCAACATCTTCGGGGCGACGGTAGTGGAACTTGGCGACGGTAGTCGTTCTCGCGACGAGTTCGTAGATGTACTTGGCGCATCCATCTTTTCCGGGCGACGGTAGTGGAACTCGTTCCGTAGTTGTTCATGTCATCGATGTCGGGGTACTTGGTCGGGTCGCCGTGTACTCGTTCATGTAGTCGTTCACGAAAATGGTCATGTAGCTGCTCGGGTCCGGACCTAGCGGTTCTTGGCGCTCCTGGTACTTGAGATAAACCAAAACAGCCACAAAACAAAACAAAACAAAAAGGAAAAAAAAGGCTGCGGGGAAAGGAGCAGAGCAGGGGACGGTCAGGGCGCTGCGGCGCTGGATTCGCGCGGAGGAAGGCGAGGCCGCGGCCTTGCTGGAGGGCGCGTCCAAGGCGGTCGTCGGGCGCTGCAGGAGGACGGCTGGACGCGTGGGAAGTGACCGAAAGGGGGCGCTCGGGGCCATGGCAGCGGCACGGCGTGCTGCGTCGCTGGGACTCGGGGAGGAAGGGAGGCCGGCTGTCGAGGAGGGTGGCCCGGTGGCGTCCATGGCGAGCTGGAGGTCGGGGCGCGTGCGCAGCGGCGGGCCAGGCGAGGAAGGCCATGGCGAGGCTCTCGGGGCGGAGCGGTGCAGCCCCGCGGCGCTGGAGAGGAGGGCGCCTCCGTGCCAGGAGGGAGGCCATGGGCGCTGGAGGACGGGCGGCTCCTGGCCGGCCCTGGCGAGAAGAGGCGGGAGGACGAGGGCACGCACAAGGGAGATGGCGGCCGCCGGCGCGGCTCCGCGCGGGGAGGGAGCAGGCTGCGGAGACGGAAGGGAGGAGCGCTGGGCTTCGGCCTTGGCGACTCGGGCGAGGAGATCGACGCGAGGGGAAGGCTGCGCGAGCAAGAGAGGCAGAGGGGCTCGAGGGAGGAGAGAGATCGGGCAAAACGCCTGGCGGCAGGGGTTACGGGAGAGGGAGGAGCGAGGCTGGAGAGCTAGGGTTAGGAAAAACGGGCCAGGAGAAAGGTGCGCCGTGCTGGGCCTGAGAAGTTGGGCCGGGGCGGTTGGGATGAGGCCACTGGGCCTGGGAAGGGAAGGCAGGGAGGAAAAAGGCCTAGGAGGAGAGGGAGACTGCTGGGCTCCTTCTTTATTAGAAAAAAAAACAAAGAAGAGAAAGAAAGTAAAAGAGGTTAGGGATGGATTTAGGACAAAGGTTAATTTTTCTCGGGCTCGTAAAAATGAGCACGACCGGAGAAAAATATAAAAGGCCAGATCGGAAAATAATTCAAACATATTTGAATTTAATTCAAATAGTTTTGAACTAAGACTTGATTATTGAAGTCTCCAAAAATGTTCGAATTTTCGGAGGAACCTCGATAAATAGGAAAAGAATTATAGGGAGGGTTTTGACGGTGAAACTTGAATCAAAAGATGTCTGGAGAAAAAATGCAAGTGTGTTGGGTTATTCCGAAGAAAATGTAATATTTTAATATAGCTCCCTAAAATATTGAGAGACTTTTATATGTTATAAAGAGAAGTCACCTTCCCTCGATTTAAATGTACCGAAGGTCCACACAATTTATTTAGGTTGAGATGCAAAAATTAAAATGACATGATGGCATGATGACATGATGCAATGCAAAAATAAATAACACAAGCAAAATAAAACACACGGGAGAACCCGGAACATCTGGAATCTTCGGGAATCTTCTGGGACGTCGGTCTTCGGGCGTCACACTCTCCCACACTAACAGAGGATCTCGAGCCGAGATCCTAGAGATAGCACCGGGTAAAAATGAAAAAGAAGAGGTAAAACAAAGTTGCTTCTTTGACAGACGAGTGAAACCAAAGAACCTTGAGAGTTGAACAAGTTGAAAGAAAGAATGCAACGGAGATGAACGAAGTTAAGAGCACTCCGGTAAGCTGGAGGAACAAGGGACATTATGAGAACCTTGTAGGTTGAAAGATATGGAAGAAGAGCTTACGAACCAAAAGAATAAGAAACCGCAATGGCATAGCCAAGGAATAAGAATGACATAATTTGGACAGCACTCCGTCTGAAAATGGAAGGAATTAACAAGAACTTGAGGAGATGGAATGATACTTGATGAAATCAGCAACACATTGCCTCCGAAGCAATTAAAAGAATGGCACAAGGGGTAAGAAAGATTTCAGATAGCACTCCGGTTAAAAAGATAGGCAAAACTTGATAACATGACGGAACTTGAATGAAGAATACAACACTCCGGTTAAATGATAAGCAAGGGAAAGAACATGATCTCGATAAAACGAGATGATGGTTCGAAGAGAGCAACATCACAATGCCTCCGGAATGAAAGAATAGAGTATAACTCATTGAAAGAATTGAACGGAGAGAAAAAATGACAACTTCTCCGATAAATGAATATGAAAATCATCCTTACGAAGAAGGGTTGAATAGAGTTGTTTGAAATTCAACAGCGAAAGAATAAGCTTGATGTGGGCTTATGGAAAACATCTCAAAATTAAGAGGTGATAACCAGCCACTGAGGAGAACATTTGATTGGATTGAGATCAACAAGGAGACGATAAACTTATTTCGTCTGAATGATAAATGAAGAACTTGGGTCATTTATAAGCACCATAATTGCAACAATCCTTAGGGAAAGCTTTTAGATGAAAATACGACCCAAGATAACTCCAAGAAATAGAAATGAGGGGGTTGAAAGGATCTCCTAAAGAGAAAGAATTGATGGTTTTAAATATCTCATTCTTGATAACTCGTGAATCATGAAACATGAAGGAATTGTCAATAATGACATAACACCATCTCAAAGATAAGATAGAAAGGATTGCAATTCAAATGCATGAAGAAGAATGCTTGAGCTCCAACAAGAATCTTGATGAAAACTTCGAGGATGAATTAAAACATGATGATGAACCACCATGAGAACTCCGGTAATGAAAGCATGAGAAGTGAAAGATGAAAGAATAAGATTCAAGTCCTGCGCTGAATAAGATGGAGCTTTGAAATGATATAATTGAAATAACTTGAAGCTCCGGAAAACAAGATGAATAACTTAGAACCGAGAATATGATATGATGAACAAGCTCCGAAGGAAGGGATTAACCTCTTGGAATAAACTAGAATAAGATTTATGTTATGCATATCCTTCACCAATTTAAATTGATGACAACCAAAGGATTTGGCATCCTACTTATTCTCGTTGGAAAAGAATTAAAGAGAGATCTAGCACAAGCTTGGGTAAATCTTCAACGAAGCACCGGTAGGATTGTGAAAAGAACAAATGAATTAAAACGATAACAACGGAAGAGTAACTTGAAAGAACCACCGTAAGAATATGGAGACGAACGAAGAGACATCAATGAAGAATATTTGGAGGACGAGGTTGAAAACTGAGAACGTAGAAATATTCTGAAATGATGGCCTTCGGAGGATCACAATAGGAAGAATTCATGAATGCTTCGGATGGGTGTGAAAATAATTCCTCACAATCTGAACAATAATGAGGATGGCATGAAGCTAGAACCACGAATCTTGAGAACGGGTCAAAATTTAAGAGAAACTCTTCTCTGTCTCCAAATGTTGAGAATGAAGACGAGAAATGCCATAAGAATTGTTGAGCACTCCGGAATGAAGAATTAAAAAGGTTGAACCAACGATGAAAAGAATTTGAAAGCGATCTTGGAGAAGTCATGTGACTGATGGGAATCATTCTTATGTCACACTTTGGAAAGAATTTGAGTATAACTCCAGAAAAATAGAAGAGTCAGGTAAGATCCTGGAAAAAGACATGTGGGTTAGGGCCCACTCAAAAGAAATCACCGTTGGGAAAGATTGCTTAAGAGATATTGCACCGGTTGAATTAAATGGCTTGAATAAGAAGACAATGCTCAAAATAATTTGAACGGATTAAGAATGGAATTATGAATCTTCAGCACTCCGGATATGAATAGCAAGAGGAGAATGATTAATTGGTGCACCGGAATAAGAAAGCATTGTGAAATGAGGAAAAAGGATAAGATCAACACTGAAATCTTGAATTACATCCACCGGCAGAATATTAGAATTAAGAATGATGAACTTGAAGCTCTTGAGCATCTTCATGATAAATCGCCGGATAAGAACATTGAAGGAAATGAATGAAGAAATATCACATGAATAAAATGGATATTTCATTGAGAATTGCTGGCTCCAAGAAGAAGAAGGGTGGGAGGGCGGGGAAAACAAAGACAACTTGAGATGAATGAAACAGACAAATCGTCAGATTTCTCAACGGTGTCCGTATGGAATAATTTGAAGAGAAGGCACACCGGTTGAAAGGATTAACATGAAGATCTTGATGGTCAAGAAGAATTAGCACTCCCATAGAAATATGAGAACACTGCTTAGAAAAGGTATGGAATCAACATTTGACATCGAAGCAACTCGAATACCGGAATCAAAACAAGAACAAAGGATAGATATGCAACATGAACTTCACAATATCATCCGAACAGAGAATTGAACGGATGAATTCCGTAGGTACATCAACTAGTCGAGAAGCCACTTGGAGAACAAAAGGTAAATAAAAAGGAACAAGGAACAGATAGAACAAATACAAGATAGAAGCTTCGTTCGACATCTTCGTGCTGAAAGCTCATGGAACGTGTTACAAAAGGGTTTTGCAATCCCCGGATCAGCATAGCCAAGGACCCTTTAAGATGCAACTCCCGATCAGAACAAGTCCATAAAACCACTTCACTCAATGTAGAACCCCAAACTTCATATCGTGCATCCGTTGGAAGAATGCCTAGAACTACTAGATGAACCCACCTATAGATTTCCGAAAGTTTCCAGTTATGCAATCAGGTGTTGGGGATACACGGGAAGCACCGCGCAATCAACTCTAAACCTACATCCAGGTGTATCCATCCTTCAACACATAACCAGTCTTTCTCGGAAACTGTTTACCTCGGACCTTCGAAACGCATCCACTATACAAGCTATGGCAATACTCCCGAACTACCTCCCCAGTACTGGGTGATGTCGGGGTTATCTTGCCACTAACCGCATAGGAGAGTTTTCGATGTCGGCCATCTTAAGTATTCTAGTACTGCCACGATGGATTTGTGACGACAACACCTCGGAGCTCAACTCCCCGGGACACTGCCACAACCCCTAATGACAGGAGGCATCGAGAACAATGTTCTCGTCACAAAGACATCGAAACAATACTCGCGAGATCCTAAAAAAATTTGGTGCAATTTTTGAGAGTAGAAGAGACAAGAGTAATCGTCACGGGTCCTCACCAGAGTGAAAAGAGAAGAGGAGCAAAAGAAATCCTACTCTCCGATATATATATAGGACTCAAAACATTTTCAAGTGTGTGCCTAGACTCAACCGTCAACGATTCGATCAATCAGTGGGGGCTTCTAGGTCGGAGAAGGCTCTGAATACCAACTTGTAATGCCCAGGATGGGACTATACCTCCTACGTGTCGAGGCACGACTTAAAGGTATAAGCCCATCCTAGAATGATCTCAAGTTTGGTATCTTTGCATGACTCATGTAAAAGAGGGATTAAATTGCAAAAGAGAGATAGTTGGCTTACACTCGCCACTTCACACAATACATTACATAAGCAAAACATCGATCAAAACATCACAACCCGACTACGGGCGAAGATCCAAAAGAAAGATACCAAAACAACATAAAGCCACAGGTCGGGATCGAATCCTAGTAGAAGAACCACTACTAATCGTCGAGACGTCACAAGCATACGGCCAAACTCTTCATCGAGCTCCCTGTGAAGAACTGATCCAACTCCTGCATCAAACTCGGCTGAACCTGCATCTGGTGTGGTGAAGTAACTGTGAGCCACAGAGGACTCAGCAATCCCGTTCCCGGGTAACAAGACTATTTAAGCCTTGGGAGAGGATAAGGCTGAAGAAAAGAGTAGTGTCTGCAGCAGCAACTAGCAACTAGCTTACGTGATAGAGAGCGAGAAGAGAAAGCCTCGGTCGAGAGATGATCACGAAGTGATCCTAACTAAAGCCGGTCAAACATAACCCCACCGTGTTCAACTCCCGAATCCCTATTCGGAAATTGACAGTCACGGTACACACGCTGGTAGTGTATTGGAAACATTGTGTCAAGTTATCTACAACCGGATATTAACAAGCTCCCATCTGCCACATAACCGCGGGCACGGCTTTCGAAAGTTCATAACCCTGCAGGTGTGTTCCAACTTGACCCATTACAAGCCCACGATCCGCGGAGTCGCAACTCCAAGGTGGGAAGACCCGAGTATTCTCGGAATCCCGTGCTCAAGTTAAACCGAACTAAGGTAAGGCTAATCCAGCAAATCCTCCCGGCGTGTCGACACCCTGATAGTAGTCGCGCGTATCTAAGTCTCAGGACACGACCGGATGGGCGATTCTACAGGTTTATATCAATCCTCGAGTTTCCTCGTGGTGACCCCGCAGACTCCCCGTTTGGGACCAACACCATCAGCACTGGCCCCCCCTGCTATGTAGAATTAAGAATCCTCGGGGACATGGCCCCCTATGCAATTAATTAATTATTTAAGTTGTTATTATGAGGCAAATAGTACCAATGTTGGGATTTGCTGGAAAAGACTTAGCACTTAGCGGTTTATCGAGGGGGTCCCATACACCCCAACCGTGTTAGGAACGCATAATCAAGGAACATCACACCGGTTTATACGGTTCCTAACGGCATGAGTGGAACAAATCACCAAGCAAAAGGCTTAGCCTTCCACCCTTGCCAGTATATAGATGATTTCATTTTAAGCATTTATATAGTGTGATATAACCCAACCAAACTTCAACATGAAGCAAGCATCTTCAATCTTCACCTGCAACTAACAATGCTATAAGAGGGGCTGAGCGAAGCGTACTTAGCCATTCAACGGTTTGCATAGGTAGGTTGGTTAAACATGGCAATTGGTTACAAGTAGGAGGCTGACAAGAAGATCATGGGCATCGAGGCAAAACTATAGAGCGGATCTACTAGCAATAGGCAAAGATAGTAATGTTATCGGGGTTCGGTCATCTTGCCTGGGATTCCACAAGGGAGAAGAACGGGTCCATGAAGTAGACGGAGCAACAGTCGAGAGAATCCTCACAACTCCGGAACGAAACCGAAGCTAACAAGAGAAGCAACCGGAAAGAAAGAACAACACGGTAAACACACAAGCATAAACAGGGCATACGATGCACAAACAAATATGATGCATGTCCGGTTTAAATATGCATGGCATGACAAGTGCACAAACAAATACTACAAGTTAAGTGGAGCTCAATATGCAACGAGTTGCATATTGACAAAACACCACATTTAATTATTTAGTTGACTCTCATTTAATTACAAGACAAGATTAAATGTTTTTAACATGGCAAGAGGTGAAGCATAATAAAACTACACTATTAAGACATTTTAAATGGGGCCGGAAAATAACAACAACAATTCCGGAAAATCCCCATGAGCATGTTTAGTAATTATTAAAGTAACAACAATTAACACATATAATGTTGTTAACATGATGCGGATGACATGATCAAGTTTTATGCAATTTTTTATTAAAAGTTGACAAGAAGAAGATATGAAGTAGTGTCACCGTGGTGGAAGGAAAGGGTGCCACGGCAACAATCCGAAAGTGATGCAACGGCATCATATCGGTTCCGGTAACTCGTTGAGAGTCCGGTGCAAAAGGAAAGATGGCGGAGTGATCGAGTCAAACGAGATGAAAGGTGGGGCGATCCCGTTGCCGGGTTCCCACGAGTCGGTGACGAGGCAACCGAGGAACATGACAAAAGATGGAACGGGCACGATGCACACACGGGAAACATTTCATACAACCACAACAAGCATCCACGGGTCACGTCTCGGGGTTATACCTTCGGGACAACCGTTCTCGGAGGGGTTCGAGTTCGTAGTGGAAGTAGACGATCTCGTAGATGTACATGTCGACGGTAGTGGTACTTGTCGGGATCGTCGTCGACGTAGGGGTACACGTTCGTTTCGGAGAGGGACTTGATGAACCCAACATCTTCGGGGCGACGGTAGTGGAACTTGGCGAAGGTAGTCGTTCTCGCGACGAGTTCGTAGATGTACTTGGCGCATCCATCTTTTCCGGGCGACGGTAGTGGAACTCGTTCCGTAGTTGTTCATGTCATCGATGTCGGGGTACTTGGTCGGGTCGTCGTGTACTCGTTCATGTAGTCGTTCACGAAAATGGTCATGTAGCTGCTCGGGTCCGGACCTAGCGGTTCTTGGCGCTCCTGGTACTTGAGATAAACCAAAACAGCCACAAAACAAAACAAAACAAAAAGGAAAAAAAAGGCTGCGGGGAAAGGAGCAGAGCAGGGGACGGTCAGGGCGCTGCGGCGCTGGATTCGCGCGGAGGAAGGCGAGGCTGCGGCCTTGCTGGAGGGCGCGTCCAAGGCGGTCGTCGGGCGCTGCAGGAGGACGGCTGGACGCGTGGGAGGTGACCGGAAGGGGGCGCTCGGGGCCATGGCAGCGGCACGGCGTGCTGCGTCGCTGGGACTCGGGGAGGAAGGGAGGCCGGCTGTCGAGGAGGGTGGCCCGGTGGCGTCCATGGTGAGCTGGAGGTCGGGGCGCGTGCGCAGCGGCAGGCCAGGCGAGGAAGGCCATGGCGAGGCTCTCGGGGCGGAGCGGTGCAGCCCCGCGGCGCTGGAGAGGAGGGCGCCTCCGCGCCAGGAGGGAGGCCACGGGCGCTGGAGGACGGGCGGCTCCTGGCCGGCCCTGGCGAGAAGAGGCGGGAGGACGAGGGCGCGCACAAGGGAGATGGCGGCCGCCGGCGCGGCTCCGCGCGGGGAGGGAGCAGGCTGCGGAGACGGAAGGGAGGAGCGCTGGGCTTCGGCCTTGGCGACTCGGGCGAGGAGATCGACGCGAGGGGAAGGCTGCGCAAGCGAGAGAGGCAGAGGGGCTCGAGGGAGGAGAGAGATCGGGCAAAACGCCTGGCGGCGGGGGTTACGGGATAGGGAGGAGCGAGGCTGGAGAGCTAGGGTTAGGAAAAACGGGCCAGGAGAAAGGTGCGCCGCGCTGGGCCTGAGAAGTTGGGCCGGGGCGGTTGGGATGAGG
Source organism: Secale cereale (assembly GCA_902687465.1). Lineage (NCBI taxonomy): Eukaryota > Viridiplantae > Streptophyta > Magnoliopsida > Poales > Poaceae > Secale > Secale cereale. The sequence continues at coordinate 528,840,857 of LR738713.1, forward strand.
CCACTGGGCCTGGGAAGGGAAGGCAGGGAGGAAAAAGGCCTAGGAGGAGAGGGAGACTGCTGGGCTCCTTCTTTATTAGAAAAAAAAAACAAAGAAGAGAAAGAAAGTAAAAGAGGTTAGGGATGGATTTAGGACAAAGGTTAATTTTTCTCGGGCTCGTAAAAATGAGCACGACCGGAGAAAAATATAAAAGGCCAGATCGGAAAATAATTCAAACATATTTGAATTTAATTCAAATAGTTTTGAACTAAGACTTGATTATTGAAGTCTCCAAAAATGTTCGAATTTTCGGAGGAACCTCGATAAATTGGAAAAGAATTATAGGGAGGGTTTTGACGGTGAAACTTGAATCAAAAGATGTCTGGAGAAAAAATGCAAGTGTGTTGGGTTATTCCGAAGAAAATGGAATATTTTAATATAGCTCCCTAAAATATTGAGAGACTTTTATATGTTATAAAGAGAAGTCACCTTCCCTCGATTTAAATGTACCGAAGGTCCACACAATTTATTTAGGTTGAGATGCAAAAATTAAAATGACATGATGGCATGATGACATGATGCAATGCAAAAATAAATAACACAAGCAAAATAAAACACACGGGAGAACCCGGAACATCTGGAATCTTCGGGAATCTTCTGGGACGTCGGTCTTCGGGCGTCACAGCATCATAGAGAATTTGCATTTGAATACAAAATGCACAAGATGGGATCACCACTTTCACTATATCTCGAAAACACTAGACACGATCAAAAAAACAACAATGTCCACAAGTGGCACTGAAGGCAATGGGAGTTGACACAGTCTTGGAAAGAAATAAGACAAATGAAAGCAAAAACCAAGGTAAAGATGATCAATAATTTCTACCACATAAATGATTACCCATTGTCAAGAGACAAGATGTATTTGGGAATAAATCCCGATGGTAGATTGCAAAGGTATCCAACATCATCTTCACACCAAACACACAAACACATTTGCAACTTGTAGAGCTAACATGTCACTTAGGAACAACATAATTTATAATATCAACACTAGGTGACAATATCTCAAATTTACACATTTTCTAGGCTTGTAATATACACATAGCATATTACTCCCCCATAATGTGATACCAATGAAAGACTTAACAAGATGCAAAAGAGAACCAACAAGAGATAATTAATGGAACATTTAGAATTTGAATTTCTCATGAGAAGACATACCACATAGAGACTAAATAATCTTGTAATATCAAAACTAGATGATATTCCTCATGTCCACACATTTATAGGATTGTGAGGTGCACAAAGCACGTCACTCCCCCAAAATGGGATGTTCCATTAATCTCTCACAACATCCAACTAAGATACAAACAAGATAAACAAAGGCTCAAATCACTACACACACATACATGATGTCCAAACCAACATACACATACTTGATTTCTCAAGATATGCAAATTGGGAGCACAACATATACACACACATGCAAGGAACAAAACCATAACTTGCTAAGGGGCAAGTAACTTTCAATGTAAACAATTTAAGCACGAGTTACCGCAAGGAGGAACATTGGATATAATATAGAAACTTGATAATCCGAATGACTTGACTTGAGACAATATGAATGATGAAGACCCCTTAATTCTTGTAATGTAGCCAAGTCTCCAATGCCCTCCAAAACACCTATTGATCAAGTTTGAGCTAGTTGGTCCCCAACCAAGTTGGGTCCTAAGAGGTTAGTCACAATAGGCTTGGCTACCCAAATGGTTCTTTTCTTGACACCACTTTGAGTCCCAACAAACATGGCAAACACATTGCCAACCTTATCCTTCCCAAGAGAATAGATATCATCAATAATAATTGGGTTGGATAAGTTACCACTAGTGCATGAAGAAGCAAGGTGACCCTTCTCACGGCATAAGTAGCAACATCTACTCTTGACTTTCTTCTCATTTGATTTCTCAAAATGAGAAGCATTACCATGAGTCTTCTTGGGAAGCGGCCTTTCCTCAACTTGCGGTTGAGCACGAGATTGAACATGTGGCCTCTTCCCTTGTTGCTTGTCACTAATGGTCTTCTTCTTCAAAGGGCAAGATCTAACATGGTGCCCTTAAATTTTGCACTTGAAGCAAATAATCTTGGCCAAATTCTTGACTTGTTCTTGGCCCTTCTTCTTCTTATGAATTTTGGACTTCTTCTTCTTGTTGGAGATGAATCCAAGTCCACCTTTGTCATTTGGGGATTTTTGCACACTCAAGATATTGTTGAGTGTGGACTTCCCTTCGTGACACTTTTCCAAGTCTTTCTTCAAAGAAGTGACTTGGGCCTTGAGCTATTTGATTTCCTCTACATGGTTAGTATCAACACAAGAACTAGAGGAGGTATAAGCTTCATTGTTGGAGCAACAAGGCAAGGAAATTTCATCACAAGATGTACCAAAGTTATGAGTAGATGAATTACAAGGACTAACACATGGCAATATAGCATTTTGACTTGAAGTAGTGCTAGTAGCCACATGAGTCTTACTAGATGTTACCTTGATACTCATAGCCTCATGAGCTATCTTTAGCACATTATGGGATACTAGAAGATCATCATGAGAGCTTGTGAGCTTTACATGACTTTCTTCCAATTTCCCATAATTGCTAGATAGCAACTCAAGTCGAGCCCTTAGCTCAACATTCTCCTTCAAAATGGATGCTTCACTAGAAATAGAGTTAGTAGCACAAGCATCATCAATAATAGCAAGAGGAGAAGGCAACTTGGCAAGCTCCTTAGAATATGAAGCTTTAAGTTGAGCATGAGACTCGGTGAGTTTTATGAGCTCACCCTTAATGACCCTTGAGCCATTTTCGAGGTGCTCAAAATCCTCAAGGAGTTTAGCATGTGCAACTTCAAGCTTCTCATTTTTAGTTTCAAAATCATTAGCCACCTCGAGAGCTCTATCACGGGATTCCTTTATTCTAGATAGTTCTAGAGCAAAAGTCTCCTCAAGAGATTCCTTGGTGGTTTGTTCAAGTTCAAGAGCTTGCGAGAGGTCGGCGATCTCATTACCGTAATCACGCTCATGACCTTCCATTTTCTCAATGGTGACCTCATGATCCTCTAGATGGGATTCCAACTCCTCTATATATTTCTTGCCCTCAATGGCAATAGACATGATTTCCATGAAGTTGGAACGAGCCATTTTATTCTTATGAAGAGCTTTAAAAATCATTTCCCCCTTAATTTTTAAGGAGGCAACATTATCATTCTCTTCATCATTATCAACATCATCATCATTGTCATCATCACTATCATCACAAGATATATTGGGATTCAAAGTGGGAGATACCTTTGAAGCCTTAGCCATAAGGCAAAACGCAATAGATGATGATGTAGGATCCCTTGAAGCACCATTCATGACTACATCTTGTTCTGTGGGTGTTGGGTTTCCTCTACATTGTTAGCATAACAATTCGAGGAAATGGATGCATTTTTATCATGGCCATAAGATATAGCAAGCATATCATCATGAGTTTTAGTCAAGCAATTTCTACATGATATGCAAGGACTATCAACACAAGCATGTGAAATATGTAGGGTGCTCGAAGTGTTAAAGTCCAAAGAAGATGCATTGCAATAAGATAGTGATGAAGGATCATCCACAATAAGCATACTATCATCATTGCAATGACCAACACTACTCACCATATCAATACCTTGTGGCAAACCACATCTATGTGAAGTAGAAGAAGTTGAGAAGACAACACGGCCGAAGGTGGAGGGAGAACAATCATTCCCACAATTCTTGGACACACCATATTTATCTTGAAGCTTTGTCCACAACTCATGAGCATCCCGGAACGGCATTAGTTGAAATATAACTACATTGCTCAAAGCATCAAAAAGCACATTAGAAGCTTGACATTGAGATAAGAGTTTTTCTCATCCTCTAAAGATAATCTTTGTGGATCCTTTGGAGGAGAAAACCCATATCTACAATTCTCTCTAAATTTGGGTCCATGACCCTAAAGAGATTAAGCATGTGAATTACCCAAACATCAAAATTTGTGCCATCGAAACTAAGAGTGTCAGAGAAACCTAAACCCCTAGTCGACATCCTTACTCTCTAGGCGGTTAAGCCCTATAAAGAGAGACGAGGATCTGATACCAATTGAAAGATCGTGGATGTCGCCTAGAGGGGGGGTGAATAGGCGCTTTAAAATAATTACGGTTTAGGCTTGAACAAATGCGGAATAAACCTAGCGGTTAATTTGTCAAGTACAAAACCTACAACAACTAGGCTCACCTATGTGCACCAACAACTTATGCTAAGCAAGATAAACAACTAGGTGATAGCAAGATATATGACAAGAAACAATATATCTATCTCAAAGTATAGTGCATAAGTAAAGGGCTTGGGTAAGAGATAACCGAGGCACGCTGAGACGACGATGTATCCCGAAGTTCACACCTTTGCGGATGCTAATCTACGTTTGGAGCAGTGTGGGGCACAATGCTCCCCAAGAAGCCACTAGGGCCACCGTAATCTCCTCACGCCCTCGCACAATGCAAGATGTCGTGATTCCACTAAGGGACCCTTGAGGGCGATCACCGAACCCGCACAAATGGCAACCCTTGGGGGCGGTCACCGAACCCGTACAAATTGCTTGGGGCAATCTCCACAACCTAATTGGAGACCCCGACGCTTGCCCGGAGCTTTACACTACAATGATTGTGCTCCGAACACCACCAAGGTTGGGGCTACCTCCACAACTTAATTGGAGGCTCCCAACAACACCACGAAGCTTCACCACAATGGAATATGGCTCCGCGGTGACCTCAACCGTCTAGGGCACCCAAGCACCCAAGAGGAACAAGCTCAAGGGTACCAAGCACCCAAGAGTAATAAGCTTCTCAACTTGTGACTTCCACGTATCACCGTGGAGAACTCAAACCGATGCACCAAATGCAATGGCAAGGGCGCACGGAGTGCCCAAGTCCCCCTCTCCCAAATCCCACTAAAGCAACTAATGCTAGGGAGGGAAATGAGTGGAAGAACAAGAAGGAGAACACCAAGAACTCTAAGATCTACTCCCTCCGTTCGGAATTACTTGTCGCAGAAATGTATGTATCTAGATGTATTCTAGTTCTAGATACATCCATTTCCGAGACAAGTAATTCTGAACGGAGGGAGTAGATCCAAGGGGTTCCCCTCACCTAGAGGAGAAAGTGATTGGTGGAAATGTGGATCTAGATCTCCTCTCTCTTTTCCCCCCAAAACTAGCAAGAATCCGTGGAGGGATTGAGAGATAGCAAGCTCGAAGAAGGTCAACAATGGGGGAAGAACACGAGCTCAAGAGGTAAGGTTCATTGGGAAAGAAGACCCCCTTTTATAGGTGGGGAAAAATCCAACTGTTATGCTCACAGCCCGCACCGAGCAGTACTACCGCTCTAAGGAGCGGTACTACCGCTAGGGTGGTAGTAGCCCTTTGAAACACAACACCGAGGAGGCAAAAAGACCAGAAGAACCGTCAGAGTGGTAGTACCGCTTGACCTCACGGTACTACCGCTAGGGGTAGCGGTACTACTGCTAAGGGGTAGCGGTACTACTGCTTGAGAGCGGTACTAAAAAATTACATCCGTGCCTACCACTAGTGGACTTGTGACGAGTTTTTGGTCCGGAGCGGAAGTAGCCACGGAAGTAAAAAATTACATCCCCTCCAAGCGGTAGTACCGCTCCAATTTGCGGTAGTAACACTACAGCCCTTCCGGGGACACCAAAACTGACATAACTTTTGCAAACGGACTCCGAATTCAACGAAACCAAGTTTGTTGGAAAGCTAACGACATGGCCTAACACAATCTTGATAGAAATAACAATAAGAAGCAAATGAGAAAAGGCCCATAAGAAAATGGTGAGAACCCTTCCTCGAAAGAGACCGGTAAAACCTCCAACACCGAAAACGCAATAGAAGAAGCATGTGAACTCCGTTTTCGATGAACTCAAGCTTGTCAAGAAGATGACAATAAGCTCAAGAATAAAACCAAACAAGAACCAAGAAATATGATGCAAGCATGCAATGGTTTGAGCTCTCTATGAATGATATGATCAAGCTACTCACTTGAGAGCCCCCCTTGATAGTACGGGAATCGATCCTATAACCCGGTCTCCAAACTACCACCATGAGACCGGTAAAATAGAGACCAAAGCAAACCAATAATTCTAAGAGACTTGCAAGGATATTATGAGCACACATAAAAAGTTCAGAGAAGAACCAAATATCTTTCATAGATAACCTTGATCATAAACTCACAATTCATCGGATCTCGACAAACACACCGCAAAAAGAGATTACATCGAATAGATCTCCTCAAAGACCGAGGAGAACTTTGTATTGAGATCCAGAGAGAGAGAAGAAGCCATCTAGATACTAGCTATGGACCCGAAGGTCTGTGGTAAACTACTCACAACTCATGGTGAGGGCGATGATGATGATGATGATGAACTCCGTGATGGATCCCCCTCCGGTGGAGCTCCGGAACAGGCTCCAAGATGGGATCTTCACAGGAACAGAAGGTACGGCGATGGAATTAGGGTTTTCTCTCTATCCACGAAGTTTCTGGGGTACGTAGACTAATATAGGAAGAAGGAGGGCACCGTGGGACGCTCGAGGGGGCCACGAGGCAGGGGCGCGCCCTGGGAAGGGGGGCGCGCCCCCCACCCTCGTGGGCCAGCCGTCGATCCCCTGACGTGGTTCTCAAGCTCCGTGTGCGTGATTTTCTCCAAAAATATCTCTCGCGAAGGTTTCATTTCGTTTGGACTCCGTTTGATATTCTTTTTCTGCAAAACCCTGAAACCGGCAAAAAACACCAATCTGGACTGGGCCTTTGGGTTAGTAGGTTAGTCCCAAAAATGATATAAAATTGAATGATAAAGCCCACTAAACATCCAAGACTTCATAAATAATAGCATGGAACAATCAAAAATTATAGATACGTTGGAGACGTATCAGATACTAGCTATGGACCCGAAGGTCTGTGGTAAACTACTCACAACTCATGGTGAGGGCGATGATGATGATGATGTAGAAGCACTCCGTGATGGATCCCCCCTCCGGCGGAGCTCTGGAATAGGCTCCAAGATGGGATCTCACGGGAACAGAAGGTTACAGCGGTGGAATTAGGGTTTTCTCTCTGTTGCTGATGGTTTTGAGGTACGTAGGCTTAAATAGGAGGAAGGAGGACACCGTGGGACTCACGAGGGACCCACGAGGCAGGGGGGCGCGCCCTTGGAAGGGAGGCGCGCCCCCCACCCTCGTGGGCACCTCGTGGCCCCTACTCCATGGTTCTCAAGTCTCCCGTGCGTGATTTTATCCAAAAATATCTCTCCCAAAGGTTTCATTCCGTTTGGACTCCGTTTGATATTCCTTTTCTGCAAAACCCTGAAATAGGCAAGAAACAGCAATCTGGACTGGGCCTTTGGGTTAGTAGGTTAGTCCCAAAAATGATATAAAAGTGTATGACAAAGCCCATTAAACATCCAAGACATCATAAATAATAGCATGGAACAATAAAAAAATATAGATACGTTGGAGACATATCAAGCATCCCCAAGCTTAATTCCTGCTCGTCCTCGAGTAGGTAAATGATAAAAACAGAAATTTTGATGTGGAATGCTAACCAACATAGTTTTTCAATGTAATTCTCTTAATTGTGGCATGAATGTTCAGGTCTGAAAGATTCAAGATAAAAGTCTATATTGACATAAGAAATAATAATACTTCAAGCATACTAACAAAGCAATCATGTCTTCTCAAAATACTATGGCTAAAGAAAGTTATCCCTACAAAATCATATAGTCTGGCTATGCTCCCTCTTCATCACACAAAATATTCATATCATGCACAACCCCGATTTCAGCCAAGCACTTGTTTTCATACTCTATTCTTTCAAACCTTTCAACTTTCACGCAATACATGAGCGTGAACCATGGACATAGCACTATGGGTGGAATAGAGAGGTGGTTGTGGAGAAGAAAAAAAGGAGGGAGACAGTCTCACATCAACAAGGCGTATCAACGGGCTATGGAGATGCCCATCAATAGATATCAATGTGAGTGAGTAGGGATTGCCATGCAACGGATGCACTAGAGCTAAATATGTATGAAAGCTCAACAAAAGAAACTAGTGGGTGTGCATCCAACTTGCTTGCTCACGAAGACCTAGGTCATTTGAGGAAGCCCATCGTTGGAATATACAAGCCAAGTTCTATAACAAAAAATTCCCACTAGTATATAAAGTGACTAAGCATGAGACTCTCTACAATGAAGAACATGGTGCTACTTTGAAGCACAAGTGTGGAAAAAAGATAGTAGCAATTGTCCCTTTTTCTTTTCTTTATCTTTTTTTGGGCCTTTTTTTCTTTGGCCTTTCTTTTCCTTTTTTCCTTTTGTGGAGGGGCTTTATTGATTTAGCCTTTCCTCCCATGGGACAATGCTCTAATAATGATAATCATCACACTTTGATTACAACTCGGTATTACAACTCGATACTACAACAAAGTATGACTCTATATGAATGCCTCCAGAAGTGTACCGGGATGTGCAATGAAACAAGAGTGACATGTATGAAAAGTTATGCATGGTGGCCTTGCCACAAATACGATGTCAACTACATGATCATGCATGGCAATATGACAATATGATGCGTGTCATATGAACGGAACGGTGGAAAGTTGCATGGCAATATATCTCGGAATGGCTATGGAAATGCCATGATGGGTAGGTATGGTTGCTGTTTTGAGGAATAATATGGTGGCTGTTTTGAGGAAGGATATATAGTGGGTGTATGGTACCGGCGAAAGTTGCGTGGTACAAGAGAGGCTAGCAATGGTGGAAGGGTGAGAGTGTGTATAATCCATGGACTCAACATTAGTCATAAGAACTCATATACTTATTGCAAAAATCTACGAGTCATCAAAACAAAGCAATCAACGCACGCTCCTAGGGGGGAGGTTGGTAGGAGTTAACCATCGCGCGCCCCCGACCTCCACACAAAGGTTGGCACTTTACAAATACTTCATGCTCTAACTTCGTCACATAGCGGTTCACCATACATGCATGCTACAGGAATCACTACCCTTAACACAAGTATTTCTCAATTTCATAATAACTCCACTAGCATGACTCTAATATCACCATCCTCATATCTCAAAACAATTATCAAGCATCCAACATCTCATCATATTCAATGCACTTAGTGTGAAAGTTTTTACTACATTGATATTGGATGTCTATCATGTGAAGACTAGTTTTATAGCCTAAACACATTACCATGCTGTTTTAATAGACTCTCAAAAGGATATAAGTGAAGCATGAGAGTTCAACAACTTCTTCAAAATATTATCACCACCGTGCTCTAAAAGACATAAGTGAAGCACTAGAGCAAAAACTATTCAACTCAAAAGATATAAGTGAAGCACATAGAATGTTCTAACAATTCCTAGGCCATATTTAAATCTATCAAATAGGTGTTTCAAGCAAGAATAATTGTGGCAAGCTAACAAGCAAAGAATCAAATTATACAAGACGCTCCAAGCAAAACACATATCATGTGGTGAATAAAAATATAGTTACAAGTATAGTTACCGGTGGATGAAGACGAAAGAGGGGATGCCTTCCCGGGGCATCCCCAAGCTTAGGCTTTTGATTGTCCTTGAATTTTACTTGGGGTGCCATGGGCATATCCAAGCTTAGGCTCTTGCTACTCTTTGTTCCATAGTCCATCAAAGCAATACTCAAAACTTGAAAACTTCACAACACAAAACTTAGACAAAAATCTCGTGAGCTCCGCTAGTATAAGAAAACAAATCACTACTCAAAGGTACTGCAATGAATTCATTCTTTGTTTATATTGGTGTTAAACCTACTGTATTCCAAATTTTATATGGTTCATACCTCCCAATATTACTCATAGATGCATTGAAATAAGCAAACAACACACGAAAAACAGAATCTGTCAAAAACAGAACAGTCTGTAGTAATCTGCAGGTTTCACATACTTCTGTAACTCTTAAAAATTCAAACTAAATTGGTAAACGTGAGGAATTTGTCTATTCATCATCTACAAAAGAATCAACTAAATAGCACGCTCCAGTAAAATCTGATGGCCATTCTAGCTAGCGCTAACGATTCTATTTTTCACAGCAAGATCACATAAACTTCACACAAGTCTTCCAAAAGGTTCTACTTGGCACAAACACTAAACAAAACATGAAACCACGTCTAAACAGAAGCTAGATGCAATATTTATTCCCTAACGGCAGCAAAAACAAAAAATATAAAATTGGGTTGCCTCCCAACAAGCGCTATCGCTTTACGCCCCTAGCTAGGCACGATACAAAATAGATCTAGGTATTGCCATCTTTGGAAGGCAATCCATAAGTGGCTCTCATAATAGATTCATATGGTAATTTGATTTTCTTTCTAGGAAAGTGTTCCATGCCTTTCCTTAACGGAAATTGGAATCTAATATTTCCTTCCTTCATATCAATAATTGCACCAATCGTTTTAAGGAAAGGTCTACCAAGAATAATAGGACATGAAGGATTGCAATCTATATCAAGAACAATGAAATCTACGGGCACGCCTATTGGCAACAATAAGAACATCATTAATTCTTCCCATAGGTTTCTTAATAGTGGAATCCGCAAGATGCAAATTTGAAGAACAACAATCAAGCTCATGGAACCCTAGCAAATCACACAAAGTTTTTGGGATAGTGGAGGCACTTGCACCCAAATCACACAAAGCATAGCATTCATGATCTTTTATTTTTATTTTAATAGTAGGTTCCCACTCATCATAAAGCTTTCTAGGGATAGAAACTTCTAACCCAAGTTTTTCTTCGTAAGATTGCATCAAAGCATCAACTATGTATTTGGTGAAAGCTTTATTTTGACTATACGCATGCGGAGAATTTAGTACGGATTGCAACAAGGAAATACAATCAATCAAAGAGCAATTATCATAATTGAATCCCTTGAAATCCAAAGTACTGGGTTCATTACTATGCAAAGTTTTAATCTATTCACTCCCACTTTTAACAATTTTAGCATCAAGATCTAAAAACTCCGAATCATTGGGACACCTTAAAGCAGAATCATCTCCAATCCTATCTTCATCAAGATTTATACTAGAAAACAAGGATCTAATGGGAGACACATCAATAACTTTCAGATCTTCATCTTTATTTTCATGATAACTAGAAGAACACGCTTTAATATAATTCTCCCTTTTAGCACGCATCCTAGCGGTTCTTTCTTTGCATTCATCAATGGAAATTATCATGGCTTTGAGAGACTCATTGATATCATGCTTAGGTGGGATAGATCTAAGTTTCAAAGAATCAATATCAAGAGTAATTCTATCCACACTTCTAGCCAATTCATCAATCTTAAGCAATTTCTCTTCAAGCATAGCATTTAAATTCTTTTGCGAGATCATAAACTCCTTAACATTAGTTTCAAATTCAAAAGGCAACTTTCCATAAGAGTTGTTGTAGGAATTACCATAATTATTAGAGGAATTACTAGTAAAAGGCCTAGGATTAAAATTCCCTCTATAAGCATTGTTACCAAAATTATTCCTACCAACAAAATTCACATCCAATGATTCATTGTTATTTTCAATCAAAGTGGACAAAGGCATATCGTTAGGATCAGAAGAAGCACTCTTAGCAGCAAATAATTTCATAAGTTCGTCCATCTTTCCACTCAAAACACTAATTTCTTCAATAGCATGCACTTTTTTACTAGTAGATCTTTTGGTGTGCCATTGAGAATAATTAACCATAATATTATCTAGGAGTCTGGTAGCTTCTCCTAAGGTAGTTTCCATGAAAGTGCCTCCCGCGGCCGAATCTAAAAGATTTCTAGAAGCAAAATTCAAACCAGCATAAAAGTTCGGAATAATCATCCATAGATTCAAACCATGTGTAGGGCAATTACGTATCATTAGTTTCATTCTCTCCCAAGCTTGTGCAACATGCTCATGATCTAGTTGCTTAAAGTTCATAATATCGTTTCTAAGAGAGATGATCTTAGCATGAGGGAAATACTTAGAGATAAAAGCATCTTTGCACTTATTCCACGAATCAATACTATTTCTAGGCAAAGAGGAAAACCAAGTTTTAGCACGATCCCTAAGTGAAAACAGAAATAACTTCAATTTAACAATATCGTTATCCGTATCCCTTTTCTTTTGCATATCACACAAATCTACAAAGTTGTTCAGATGAGTAGCGGCATCTTCACTAGGAAGGTCGGAGAATTGATCTTTCATGACAAGATTCAACAAAGTAGCATTGATCTCACAAGATTCGGCATCGGTAATAGGAGCAATCGGAGTGCTAATAAAATCATTAATGTTGGTATTGGAGAAGTCACACAATTTGGTATTGTTCTGAGTTATAGTGACAAGCAAGCAATCCAACACACACAAGCAAACAAGAAGCAAGCGAATGATAAACGCACGGCAGAAGAAGGGCAAATAAAATGGCAAGGGTGAAGTGGGGGAGAGGAAAACGAGAGGCAAAAATGTAATGCGAAGAATAAGGGTTTGTGATAGGTACTTGGTATATGACTTTTGCGTAAGCCTCCCTGGCAACGGCGCCAGAAATTCTTCTTGCTACTTCTTGAGCTTGCGTTGTATTCCCTCGAAGAGGAAAGGGAGATGCAGCACAGTAGCGTAAGTATTTCCCTTAGTTTTTGAGAACCAAGGTATCAATCCAGTAGGAGACCACGCGCGAGTCCCTCGCACCTGCACAAACAAATAAGAACTTCGCAGCCAACGCGATAAGGGGTTGCCAATCCCTTTACGACCACTTACAAAAGTGAGATCTGATAGAGATGATAGTTTCTATTTTTGGTATTTTTGTTTATAAGAACAGAAAGTAAAAGCGGACAAAGTAAAGTAGATGTAGATTGATATGTTGAGAATAGACCCGGGGGCCATAGTGTTTTCTAGTGGCTTCTCTCATGATAGCGATATTCTACGGCGGGTAAACAAATTACTGTCGAGCAATTGATAGAAAAGCGAATAATTATGAGACTATCTAGGCATGATCATTGTATATAGGCATCACGTCTGAGACAAGTAGACCGACTCCTGCATGCATCTACTACTATTACTCCACACATCGACCGCTATCCAGCATGCATCTAGTGTATTGAGTTCATTAGAACATAATAACGCCTTAAGCAAGATGACATGATGTAGAGGGATAAACTCAAGCAATATGATATAAACCCCATCTTTTTATCCTCGATGGCAACAATACAATACGTGCCTTGCTACCCCTACTGTCACTGGGAAAGGACACCGCAAGATTGAACCCAAAGCCAAGCACTTCTCCCATTGCAAGAACTATAGATCTAGTAGGCCAAACCAAACCAATAATTCGAAGAGACTTGCAAGGATATTATGAGCACACATAAAGAGTTCAGAAAAGAACCAAATATTTCTCATAGATAATCTTGATCATAAACTCACAATTCATCGGATCTCAACAAACACACCGCAAAAAGAGATTACATCGAATAGATCTCCTCGAAGACCGAGGAGAACTTTGTATTGAGATCCAAAGAGAGATAAGAAAACATCTAGATACTAGCTATGGACCCGAAGGTCTGTGGTAAACTACTCACAACTCATGGTGAGGGCGATGATGATGATGTAGAAGCACTCCGTGATGGATCCCCCCTCCGACGGAGCTCCAGAACAGGCTCCAAGATGGGATCTCACGGGAACAGAAGGTTACGGCGGTGGAATTAGGGTTTTCTCTCTGTTGCTGTTGGTTTCGGGGTATGTAGGCTTATATAGGAGGAAGGAGGACACCGGGGGACTCACGAGGGACCCACAAGGCAGGGGGCGCACCCCCACCCTTGTGGGCACCTCGTGGCCCCTACTCCATGGTTCTCGAGTCTCCCGTGCGTGATTTTCTCCAAAAATATCTCCCCGAAGGTTTCATTCCGTTTGGACTCCGTTTGATATTCCTTTTCCACAAAACCCTGAAATAGGCAAAAAACATCAATCTGGACTGGGCCTTTGGGTTAGTAGGTTAGTCCCAAAAATGATATAAAAGTGTATGACAAAGCCCATTAAACATCCAAGACATCATAAATAATAGCATGGAACAATAAAAAATTATAGATACGTTGGAGACGTATCAGGGCCATCAAGGATGATGGCCTCTTACTCCTAGGTCTTTGGATACTTAGGCATGGGCGAACTGAGAGGCTCACTAAAGCCCATGCCATGCTTGACGGTAGCTAGACCGCAGAAGATGATGGTCTACATATGAGAGTAGTTCTTGATGGGAGTGTTGAGAAACTCAACATCCTTGGGGTGGTCCTAAGCAAGAAGCACGTCACTATTAGTTGTGATTAGCATTGCCAGGGAAGCAAAATAAGTGAAACATAAGTGGTATGTTAGCTAGTCGTGATGTAGCCTTGGTGCTGCTCTGCCTTCGACAGGATCATGAAGGTCTCTTGATCCCATTGTGCACCATTGAGGTCATCTTGGACACATGGATCCACCTGGCTATCCACTTCATGAGGTGGTTGTAGACTTGGGGTTAAGGTCACCTTTGTGCCACAGAACTCAAAGACCTTCTTGCCAACAACATTGAGATGCACCTCTTTGAAGCCCTTGTCAGTCCTCGCCCTATTGGCGATGATCTCACACATCTTGTTGAGCATGAACATGGACACGAAAGGCTGCCATTTCATTATGTCCCCCTTTGCAACCCTAATAATCGATGCCTTTCCAACCTTAATGGTCGCCTTAGTAGCCGCCGCAAGCATCACCACCACTAAAGGTGGTTGCACAATAGCCCCCTTGAACAAATCCGTATCAAGAGGCATCTTCTCGAATATCGGTTGGGAGTCCTCACATAGGAGGGACAAAACAGGTTCTCGGAGAAAACAATGGCCTGACTAAGGTCTTCGGTGGTTGTCGTCATGTCCTCCAATGGTTAGCATCATGACTACCAAACAAGGACAATGCATACTAGGCTTGGACCCATCTTCAAGCTCAACACACTAGCATATCTATTGAACTAGCATTGATTGATCATGAAGTTCAACACAGTACCATGTCTATCTATCTACCATACTACACATGCTCTGATCATCAAGCATGCTACTAGAACAACATAACCTACCATACCACCTGCATATCTACTCATACCACATGCTCACAAATCTTGGATTGAATGAATAGGGGGTGAATGAACTTACAATTATCAAAGCGACAAGGTGGAGGCGTGGAACAATTCAGAGAAGAGGAGGAAGAATGATCACCACCGCGACCACCATCGACCGGAGAAGATGCACCGCTTGCGTGCTTTTTGACGAAGAAGCGACTCGGGGCGGAGAGATGGGGGGGCTGGCTGTAACGCCCGGGTAATCATGCTACATTAATTCTCTGCTAATGATGCCACGTCATCTTGTTACTGTTGATAACATCACGTTAATCGACCCCCCCCCTTTCGAAATAAGAACCCGAAAAAGAAATAAACAATATAAGTTTTCAAAATTTTAAATAAAAATGTTCGGGCGGTGCTAAATATTGCAAGATCAATTATGGTGTAGTTATTACAATTTCTAAAATTACCTAAGTATTTTAAATAAAATAAAACAGAAAAGGAATAATTAAATAAAAGAAAAGGGAAACCAAACAACAAAAAAATAAAATAAAATCTAACCTACCCTAACCTACTGGGCCTCGGCCCGCTACCCCGGCCTATAACTCCCCTCCTTCACTCCCAAAATATCCCACCCCACCGACAGAATCCCCCCCTCCCCATCTGGATCGAGCAGCTGCTCGACCCGACGCCGCGACGCCTGCGTCGTCCTCCTCGGCGGTCGCCGCCGCCTGGAGCTGCCTCGCCTCGCCGGACTGCCGCCTCACCACCGTACTGCCCCGGCCCCTCTCTTCAACACTGTGAGCAGGCCTCGTCCTCCTCCTCTCCTCTGCCTAGCTCCGCCCCCGATCGAGCCCGACCACGCCCGCGGACGCCG
>LR738713.1:528865607-528877536 GCA_902687465.1 Secale cereale
CCCCGGGCGAATGACAGGGGGGCCCCGCACCCCAGAAAAAAAAGATTAAAAAAACAATAATAAAAATAAATAAATAAATATTTTAATTAATTAATTAATTAAAAAATTAATTAAGTTAATTAATCACATTTAGATTAATCTGATCAGTAATTAACCTAATCTATAATTAACTAAAACATAATTAATCTAACTAAACTGTTAGTTAGTTTACTGCCAATGACAGGTGGGACCCGCTGGTCAGTTTGACCAGTCAACCATGATGACGTCAGCATGATGTCATGCTGATGTCATAAATTCTTTTTCGAATTAATTTAATTAATATTAAATTCCAGAAATTAATAAAACCTTTAGAAAATCATATCTTTTAATCCGTAACTCGGATGAAAATACTTTATATATGAAAGTTGCTCAGAATTTCGAGACGCATCCGAATACGCAGACCGTTCGTCCACCGCACATCCCTAGCATACCGAACCCGCAACTTTCCCCCTCCGTTTCATCCGCCCGAAAACGCGAAACACCGGGAATACTTTCCCGGATGTTTCCCCCCTTCGTCAGTATCACCCGATACTGCGTTAGGGCACACCTAGCACCGTTACATGTCATGTCATGCATCGTCATGCATCTGTTTGCATTGTATTCACTGTTTCTTCCCCCTCTTCTCTCCGGTAGACTACGAGACCGACGCTGCTGCTGCCCCGATCGACTACGGTGTTGACGAGCCCACTTTGGCTGCCGAGCTTCCAGGCAAGCCCCCCCCTTTGATCACCAGATATCGCCTACTCTTCTCTCTACTGCTTGCATTAGAGTAGTGTAGCATGTTACTGCTTTCGATAATCCTATTCTGCAGCATAGCCTGTCATTGTTGCTATCACTGTTGATACTTTACCTGCAATCCTAAATGCTTAGTATAGGATGCTAGTATTCCATCAGTGGCCCTACACCCTTGTCTGTCTGCCCTGCTATTCTATCGGGCCGTGGTCACTTGGGGGTGATCACGGGTATATTCTACATACACTTATACATGATACTTGATGTGACTAAAGTCGGGTCGGCTCGTTGAGTACCCACGGTTGATTCACGGATTGGGGGCTGAAAGGACATACTTTCCCGACGGCCCTCTATGTGGATCTTTGTGGCGGAGCGACAGGGCAGGTTGAGACACCCAGTGGAGAGGTGGCCTGGCCCTGGTCGTTGTCCGCGGTTATTTTATAATAACACGCTTAACGAGTTTGGATATTTGATCTGAGTCTGGCCATTTGGTCTATACGCACTAACCAGCTGCGTGGGAACAGTTATGGGCACTCGACGTCGTTGTATCAGCCGAAGCCTTTTTGACGTCAGCGACTTAGCGGCGCGCGCCGGATTGGACTGGAAAGCCTACTCTGGTATTAGGAGAGGCTAGGTCTGCTTACCGGCCGCCCTCGCAACGCGCAGGTGTGCATTGGGCGATGGGCCCAGACCCCCGTGCGCTTAGGGTTTAGACCGGCGTGCTGACCTCTCTGCTGTGCTTAGGTAGGGCTGCGACGTGTTGATCTTCCGAGGCCGGGCATGACCCTGGAAAGTGTGTCCGGCTAAATGGGATCAAGCGTGCTGGGTTATGTGGTGCACCCCTGTAGGGAAGTTAATCTATTCGAATAGCCGTGTCCCTCGGTAAAAGGACGACCCGGAGTTGTATTCCGACCTCATGATAACTAGAACCGGACACTTGATAAAACACACCCAGATGAGTTCCAGATATAACTCGGTGGTTGCTCTCTCACAGGGTGATGTGCAGGAGGATCGCCGAGTAGGATTATGCTATTCGATGTTACTTGGTGAACTTACCATCTGTTCTCTTCTACTGCTGCAAGATGGAGGCTGCCAGAAGCGTAGTCTTCGTTTGGATTAGCTACCCCCCTCTTATTCCCGCTTGCTGCAGTTCAGTCCACCGATATTACCCATATCATTGTTACCATTGCATATGTAGTATAGATCCTTGCTTGCGAGTACTTTGGATGAGTACTCACGGTTGCTTTGCTCCCCCTTTTCCCCCTTCTGTTCCTTCTTCTCGGATGATGCAACCAGATGATGGAGCCCAGGAGCCAGACGCCACCTACGACGACTCCTACGACACCGGAGGCGCCTACTACTACGTGCAGTCTGCCGACGACGACCAGGAGTAGTTTAGGAGGATCCCAGGCAGGAGGCCTGCTCCTCTTTCGATCTGTATCCCAGTTTGTGCTAGCCATCTTATGGCACCTTGTTTAACTTCATGTCCGTACTCAGATATTTGTTGCTTCCGCTGACTTGTCTATGATCGAGCACTTGTATTCGAGCCCTCGAGGCCCCTGGCTTGTAATATAAAGCTTGTATGACTTATTTTACTTTTAGAGTTGTGTTGTGATATCTACCAGTGAGTCTCTGATCTTGGATGTACACATTTGCGTGCATGATTAGTGTACGGACAAACCGGGGGCGTCACATTGGCGGTGAGATCGAGGGGGCTTAATAGGGCGACTGAACCGATGGGAGGTGATCCAATTGCTCGCGTCGTTTTTCCTGAAACGCGTGAGTTCGACGCCGTGTTCCCCTTCCATGCACGCCAAGAGCCTAGCTGAGAGGAAACATCCGATTCAACCATTCTAAGCGGGCTTGGTTGGGAGTTGCTTTAGGTTTCATGCGGGCCGAGATTTTGGTGCAGGTTAGCAACCGAACGAGTCAAAGTCGCATTCTCAAGGCCTGACTGAGGAGTATGTAGGCAACCAAACACATCCTTAACGATGCTAGCACCACCTCATCATTCACCACCATATATATCAGCGAATTGATCTACTCCCACCTCTGCAACTCCATAAGCCTTAAACCCGTTGTCATCAGCTAATACAAAAGTCGTTTTCATTTCAATCTAAGACTAAGTTTGACTTTTTTACAAGAGTACACAAATTTGGCATTAAATGTCCAAAATTTGCAACCATTCTAAAGAAGCTATATTTAATTTTCTAAAACCAATTCAAGAACAACACATAAAACATAGTGTGAACATGCGAAACGCAACCTTAAAAAACAATATACATTTGACCTATCATGCAACAATATGCAAGTGATCACAACTCGAAGGCTCTGTCGCGAGTTGGGGTGCCAGCCGTCATGCCGGATGCCAACCCTAGGAACAAACTAAAACATATATATCCTGAGCTCCATGGTCATGCCAAGTTTTTTCATACTTGGAGCTATCTTTGCCATTGACGCGTGTGGGCATGTTGTTACGATTTTCGTCCTTTTTCTCTAAATTAATAACCTGTCAATCCTATTAGATTGAATCCATTAGGCCATGGTTTAAAAAACAAAAAATTCTTGTTAAATATTACTCCCCCGTCTTAAAATAAGTGTCTCAACTGCTTATTTTATCTTTTCTCTAGAAAAAAACTACTTATTTTATCTTGAGAAATTCTAATCTGCTTTGGCATGAAACTGGGAAAACCATACGATTTCCATGTGTGGCGTGGCCGTATCTTATGTACAGGTGTGCTCCACGAAGCCTCGTCGCGGCTCTGGATTCTGGACCACCCACCGAACCGCCTGCCGGCGATTGCAGCCGCCGCCAATGGCCGCCGTCTCGACGGCCCAAACCCTCCCATTCCTCACCGCCCCCACTTTCCAGTCCTCGCTTCTCTTCCTGCCCACAGCACGTCGGGCCCCAACCTCGCCGGCCTACGCCGACCGCCCTGCACTCGCGGTCGCGTCCTGTCCCCGCCCCGGTGGAACCCACAGGACTCAGGCTGCCCGGCCCGTTCTCCCTGCCTATGCGGCCGCTTCGTACTCCGCGGCGAGCGCGGCAGAAGGTACTCTGCCTAATCAAATTGGGGTTGTGCTGCTGGCTTCAGCTGTTGTAATTGTTACAATTGTATGCTTTTGAAGGGGATGAAGGCATGTCTGACCCGGAGCTGAGGCTGGTGCTGGAGCTTGCTACCGATGAGGAGCTGCTGGAACTGGAGGAGATCCTCTATGGCACCAGGTCTGGTGCTCGAGCTTGCTGATTGTTTCAATGCTGTTTAGCACTGAGATAATTATTGTTTGGTTTAGATCATAGTGATGGGTAATTGGGTATCACGAGACAGAGTTGGATTCGTTTGTTTCGAGTTTGGTTAATAGCGTGCATATATAATCTGCTGCGATGTGCTACCTCTGTTCCTAAATATAAGACGTTTTGGCACTTCAAGTTAAACTGCCAAAACATCTTATATTTAGGGCTTGTTTGGGACTGCTCCGCTTCACCAAAATCAGCTTCACTCCATCAAATCCACTTTGGAGCAGTTTCATACAGAAGTTGTAACACTACTGAAGGGAATATTTGGCGGACTTGCAGCTCCAGCTTCAAGAATCGAAAATTTGGTGGAAAGGATCTATTTGATTGGTTGAGGTGAGGAGAAACGAAGGGGTATCCACTTACTGGTGGCAGTGGTGGGTAATTTCCACCCAACTCCAGCTTCTAGAGTTTTTTGGAGCACCCCCTGAAGAGCTTCATAAAAATCTGGGAGTTGTACCCCGGATTCTAATTTTTTTGTGGAGCAGCAGATCATGGAGTTACCCCGTTTGGCTTGTGTTTTCTGGAGCGGAGCTGAATTTTAAGGAGTAGAGCAGTCCCAAACAGGCTCTTAGGAACAAAGGGTGTAATTGTTTTGGACCTTTTGGCTACCTCTTTTGCTTAAGCTCAATGTAATGCTTTGCTGCACAATTAGTCAACCATATCTACTCCCTCCATTCCTAAATATTTGTCTTTCTAGAGATTAGACAAATATTTAGGAACGGAGGGAGTACTTAGTTGCTTGTAAATATAGTGCATGATCACAAAGTAGTTGCATTTAAATTATGGCCAAAGAGGATCAGATCTGTGAATTTATACAGGATAGAGGGAACTAGATCATATTTATTTGGAAATAATTAACATTTCATCTCCTATGTTTCCTTTTCCATCTACTGATATTTTAAACCATCATGGTTTTTCTCTTGAGTATTCTTTATTATTGTGCTGACTGATACGGTTAGACCTAATCACTTTCCTGTGTTTGCATAATGGGACTGCTACAAAAAGCTGTTGCGCAATATCTACCTGTCATAATATTCCAATGTTTCACAATGTGAGCATAAGCTTTGGTTCTGTGTCCCCTTATTCTGCAGCTATTTCAGCCCACTGCTAAAATCAATTGCGAAAAGGCCGAACACCGTTTCTATTGTTGCTTTGGATGATATTGAGGAGAGAGATCATTTCATCTCAAAATTGGAGTCGAGGTTCTTGTATCTTGCTGCAGATGCACGCTCAGTTATAAGGTCAGTCAATTAGGCTTTTATCCCTGTCACATCTGAAAATGTATACCTGATTATATTAGTTACCTGTAGAAGTCGACCTGATATGGTTTGCCACCTCTTTGAACTGTACTTGTACAATCGTTCTTCATAGGGGCTGGAGGCCATCATACAGGAATGTTTTGCTTCAAGTAAGAAGAGAACTTGGTGTTCAATGCTCCAGTAAATTATGTAGTGCGGACCTGGAGGCAGAAATATTTCTGCACCTCCTGGATGAATATTCGAGGTATATACATATTTTTTGGGAAGTGTAAGGATACCCGAACACAAATTTCCTTCCTTTCTATTTGAAAACTTCTAAGACATATACTCCCTCTTTGCCATACTAGTGGTCTTGAATACTAAATTGTTTCTGCATTTAGCCGTCAGAAAGGATCATTTTCATTTCCATGGGATAAACAGAAATCTCCAAAAGAAAACCCTAGCCTTGAAGTAAACAACTGGAAGGTGCTTACTGATGCTGCTTGGAGGATTGGAGCAAAGGGACTAGAAAGTACATTCTTGAAGGTTATTTGCGGTTATTTATTTTTCTTTAATTTGTGATCCTTCACTTGTTTGGCTAATTTCAACTTTTCTTTGATATGGAAGGGTGGCAGTGCATTGACTGTGAAAACAATCTCTGAATCGGTAGGAAATACACTTTATTTGTTGACAGATCGAATTCTGCTACTTCTCAGTTCTCACAGCACCGTTCTTTATTAATGTTACTTACCATTATGGTAGTTAGCCAAGAGACTATCTGGAAAGCTGCTGATGGAGACAGCTAATTATGAGATAAAGAAAGAACTTGTTAAGCAGGTATACCTATTTTAATTGATTCTTTTCATTTAGTGCTCCTGAATTTTTATTTTTTATGTGGCCATCGCTAGCGCAATAGATATAGCTTCATATCTGTGTTTGCCTAGTATAAGCTATTATTCTGTTTCCCCATCTGGAAATTGCATTAGCAAAGCTTGTCATTTAGACGAACTGTGTTATCATGTTGCAACTGATATTCACTACTGTCTTAATAGAATATCCTCCAGAAGTAATGTCTTTACCATTTCCAGGGTGGTCGATTAGCTGCTGTTAACCTTGAATCTAGAGCTGGCTTGCTTGCAGCTAGGCAGGTAATACCATCTTTTTTATCTTCATTCTCTTCCGTGGTGAGCTAGTATGCCCAAAGCCGACAGTGTGTAGGAGGCAGCTACTTTTGTACATCAATATCAGTATTGTAAGATGGTACATATAGATGTCAAGTTTGAACAATCCTCTTAAATTTATGCAGGGTTTGGCTC
Source organism: Secale cereale (assembly GCA_902687465.1). NCBI lineage: Eukaryota > Viridiplantae > Streptophyta > Magnoliopsida > Poales > Poaceae > Secale > Secale cereale. The sequence goes on from LR738713.1 coordinate 528,872,231, forward strand.
GTGCAGCATCTAGATACGTCGGCCTTAGGAGTTTCATGAGCTTACTTGGACCAATGTATGTTTATTCTAATATCCTGTAGTATATTTTCATAAACATTTCCTGGCTGTCATTATCTATTTTATCAAATAAAATTCCCCTTTGCACATGGAATATTTTGCCTGTAAGCCGGCTACTAACTGTTCTGCGCTTACACTTAACTGTCACACAGAATGTGGGGCACACTCTTGGCTGATATTGTGATCCAAATGCTCGGGACAGATTACGCTAGGATCGTGCAGGCAATCTACGCTTTTGCTCAGGTGAGGTTGACTTCATCTCCTTGTTTGGTCTCAGTAGCTGCATTGATTCATATGTCGCCTTTCTTACAGATTCGGCTCACTCGGTCGTGTTACCTAGAATCTCATGAGGAATGACAAGAGCAGAGTCATTACTGGACAAGCCTAACTGGGTACTCTGACCTTGTCCACCATTACAGCTCCATAGTGTACATTCTGATCGCGCAGATCATTTCTGGCCGCCGCACTCCAAGATAAGCTCTGCGGCTCTTGGTAGTGCATAGATAACAGAGCAATTGGCAGATGGCTGGTAGCAAGGACAGAGAAGAACAGCGAGAGTTCACCCCTTCGAATTTCAGATGCGAGAATTTGATGTAAAGCTTAGGAAAAATAGCATAGTGTCAGGATTGAAACTGTGTATTAGTAGTACTTGACAAATAGCTCACGATAGCCATTTGGGTCACCTACTCTGTGAAGGCGGTAGTTGTGGATGAATATACATCGGCTTCACACTTCCACGGGGTGCCGAAGTTGTAGAACATGCATTCCATTCTGCCCTAGTTAAACAATGTAAAATAACGGTTCCCCTCAGCTTAAACTACTGCGCCCTACCTTTCAGTTAGCCAAGGCGTACTTCGTTGGCATTACTTCATGCTTATACCAGCCATCCATATATCTTAGACACATGATATGGTTGCGTTGCATTTGCGTATAGCACCCTGCGCTGATCATCGATGCTTTTTTCCCCCTTGCAACGTTCATCGGAGCAGCATCTATCTACTCATTGCTGGTTTAGATGCTGGTTTTTGCTTAGGACATAAGAGATACCTGCAATATTTGCCTCACCATCAACAACTGCACTGGTGATTTTGGCAACCTGACTGAAAATGGTGGTGCAAAGTTTTTCCTAAACTTTTTGCATGTGAGAACGCGAGGTGCTGTGTGCATAGTTTTGATAGGACAGGAGACGAGCCATGCTGTGAATGAGCGCCATGTCTAGTGGTGGTCTAGAAGGATGCAGGGTCCATTGTTTATAGAGCTCGGCTCTCACCAGACCGCCGAAGCTTTCTAAATCCCGGGCACTTACCGCGTGAGATGGAGCCGAAGGAACCGCTGCATGATCGGCACCATAAAGTGCGGCGCGGTCCAGTCCACGCCAACACCTGTCTTCTCTAGGGGCCGGGTCGGGGGCGACGACATGGCTGCTAAGATGGTGATCAGCCTGGGGGGCTCGCGGCGGCGGAAGCGCGGCGAGGTGCTGTTCCGGTTCGACTCCTTCTGCCAGCCCGGCTACCCGGCGCAGCTCGCCGGCGCGTTCCGGGACAACGTCAGGACCCTCCTCGGGCTGGCGCACCTGGAGGCCGGCGTCCAGGGGGAGACCAGGTGCTGGTCGTTCCAGCTCGAGCTGCACCGCCACCCGCCGACCGTCGTCAGGCTCTTCGTCGTCGAGGAGGAGGTCGCCGCCTCGCCGCACCGCCAGTGCCACCTCTGCCGTGTCATCGGTACATACATACGTACAGTCTTTGAGTAACCATCGCACGCGCCCGATCAGTCTGTCACGGGGAGATGATCGATCGCGTATGTGTCGTGCCGTGTCGCAGGTTGGGGTCGGCACCTGATATGCAGCAAGAGGTTTCACTTCGTGCTGCCCAAGAGGGAATCCTCCGTGGAGACCGATGGGCTGTGCTACGGGGTCGGCCACGGCGGCGGCGGCGGCGCCGAGAAGGCGTCGAAAGGGACGGCGACCTCCAGGGGCCACCTGCTGCACGGCATCGTGCACCTCAACGGCTACGGCCACCTCGTCGGCCTCCACGGCTTCGATGGCGGCTCCGACTTCGTCTCCGGCCACCAGATCATGGACCTCTGGGACCGCATATGCTCAGCCTTACACGTAAGGTACGTCCGTATGTGACGCTGCAACGTACGTACGTGGTATATATCGATCGCAAAAGTATGTATCCATGCTGCATGAGCAAGCGATGAGTTCTCACGTGCACTCACTCAACCTTCGTTGTGTGTTGCAAGGAAGGTGAGCCTCGTGGACACGGCGAGGAAAGGGCACATGGTGCTCAGGCTGCTGCACGGCGTCGCGTACGGCGACACATGGTTCGGGCGGTGGGGCTACAGGTACGGCCGCCCGAGCTACGGCGTCGCGCTGCAGTCGTACCAGCAGTCCCTCCACGCGCTCCAGTCCATACCGCTCTGCGTCCTCGTGCCGCACCTCTCCTGCTTCAGCCAGGAGCTCCCCATGGTGGTCACCAAGTACCAGGCCATCAGCGGGCACAAGCTGCTCAACCTCGGCGACCTCCTCCGCTTCATGCTCGAGCTCCGGGCCCGCCTGCCGGCCACCTCCGTCACGGCCATGGACTACCGTGGCATCATGTCCGACGCGTCGTGCCGGTGGTCGGCCAAGCGCGTGGACATGGCGGCCCGCGCCGTCGTGGACGCGCTCCGCCGGTCCGAGGCGCCGGCCGCGCGGTGGGTCACGCGGCAAGAGGTGCGCGACGCGGCGCGCACCTACATCGGCGACACGGGCCTCCTCGACTTCGTGCTCAAGTCCCTCGGCAACCACATCGTTGGCAACTACGTGGTGCGGCGCGCCATGAACCCGGTGACCAAGGTGCTCGAGTACTGCCTGGAGGACGTGTCCAGCGTGCTCCCGGCGGCGGTCGGAGCCGGCGCCGGCGTGCCGCCGGGCCACGGCAAGATGAGGGTGCGGTTCCATCTCACCAGGGCACAGCTCATGAGAGACCTTGTGCACCTGTACAGGCACGTGCTCAAGGAGCCGAGCCAGGCGCTCACCACCGGCGCGTTCGGCGCCATCCCAGTGGCGGTAAGAATGATCTTGGACATCAAACACTTCGTCAAGGACTACCACGAGGGGATGACCGCTACCAACAGCGGCGTAGTCGGGCATGTCTACATCAGCCTTTGCTGCACCTTGATCGTGAGGAACGGGAGCCCGGAGCTGGTTCCGCCGTACGAGACGGTGACCGTGCCGGCGCATGCCACCGTGGGCGAACTCAAGTGGGAGGTGCAGAGGCTGTTCAGGGATATGTACCTCGGCCTGAGGACCTTCACGGCCGAGTGCGTCGTGGGGATCGGCGCCGGCCTGGAGGCCAGCCCGGCGCTCGGACTGATCGGCGTGGGGAGCACCGTCGTGGTCGAAGGGGTGGTCGGAGAGCAGCAGGAACCGGCCGAGGAGGGCGACCAGAGGAAGAAAGCGGCTGCCGTGTGCGAGGGGGGCGGCGACGTCGGAGAGAGGGTCGTAGACTGCGTATGTGGCGCGGACGACGACGACGGCGAGCGCATGGCGTGCTGCGACATCTGCGAGGCATGGCAGCACACGCGGTGCGCCGGGGTCGCGGACACGGAGGACGTCCCGCACGTCTTCCTCTGCAGCCGGTGCGACAACGACGTGGCTTCGTTCCCGGCCTTAAACTGCTAGAAGCTGCTCCATGCTCGATACGGCATAAACGTTGCTACAATCGCTGCCAGTCTATCTATACATGTATAACCGTAAGACTTCAACTGTTTATATTGTCTTCTTTTTCTTGAAAATCCATTTCTGCACCCGAGCTCATTTGCACCCGCCCTGACGAAACAATTCAAAACAAATACTAGAATTATTAAAAAAAAAATCTAATTTTTTTTTTTTGCGGTAGACAATTTGATGCGTGAGGCCTGCTCCAATTTTCAAATCATTTGAACATATGATGAGCTCTCAGCAAAAATGATAAATTGAAGGTCTGTAAAAATATTTACTGTTCACGTACTGTTTTTGCCCGATTTGTCTTTTTTGCTGAGAGCTGCTAAGATGTCCAAATAACTTGAAATTTAGAGCGGGCCTCATGCATCAAATTGTCTACGGCACACAAAAGAATTGGAATATTTTTAATTTGTTTCGAATTGTTTACGATTTTTTTTTCTAACTGGGTGCAGATGAGCCTGGGCACCGAAACGCCATTCTCTCCTTTTCTCCCGTCTTGGGAAATCTCATTCATGTCTTGATCGGTGTTATATTCGTGAGATCTTACGTTAAAATCCGTGCATTTTTTTCTTCATTTTTCCATTTTTTCTTACATATTATGTCATTTGGTTAAGACTTAGCCATACCTTTTTTTGTTGGCGAGACCAAATTACAAAATTGGGATGAGTTTTATCGCACCGACTCATGTAGGCACCGATGGTGATGCCAACGTCGCCTTCGATGGGGAAACACCGGGTTAAGTTGGTAGACAAAATAAGAGCCTCCGTTGCTTTTCATTGAACAACATTGCTAGTGAGTCATATTTCACATAAGTGAAGATCAAACTCCTCCCGGTTGGGTTTATAGGGCCGGAAGCATATCATTGGATTCTATTTTGAATGAAGTTTCTAAACATATAATTTTGATAGAAAATAACACATATTTTGTTAGTCAAATTGAGAACTTAGGAACACACATGCCTTATAACACCTGACCAGAGGGAGTAGACAAAATTCACAATCCCATCATGATCAAAGGCGGTGAGATCTTCATCTCCTCTCTCGCATGTGTCGCCCTCGTCTCTCCACTTTTCTTTACATTGTACGGCCATGTCTCAAAGTAAGAATTTCAATTTTGTCTTTTTAGTGATGGATGTCAGCTCACCGAAGAGGAGTCTAATGGGTCCTAGGACGAGGACCGTCGATGTCTGAAAGATGTAAACACCCCCACGTAAGTATAAGTATTTCGCAGAAGCATCTGCATGTGGGAAACTCTCAGTTTCAGACACCTTCTCAGTTAAATCTATGTGTGTGCACTTGATTAATATTTGTCCAATTCCCGGGTCTATGTATATCTGGAAAACAAAGGTCCCTTTAAAAGTCAATAATTTTACATGGTTCATGTGTAAGGGAGTAATTTTAACAAAGGAAAATTTGACAAAACCATAGGTGGGAGGGGTGTATACGGCGTTGCTTTTGTGATCACGATCAAACGATTCAACACTTGTTTCTCACTTGCTGAAAGGACCGATATGGTTGACTAGAGGGGGGGGGGGGGGAAT
>LR738713.1:528885303-528919144 GCA_902687465.1 Secale cereale
CAATCATATGACTCAACTTGGTTGCCAAGTTGATGAGAATAGTGTTATTGATAGAATTCTTCAATCACTGCCACCAAGCTATAATGGCTTCGTGATGAACTATAATATGCAAGGGATGCAAAAGACAATTCCTGAGCTCTTCGCTATGCTCACAGCTGCGGAGGTAGAAATCAAAAAGGAGCATCAAGTGTTGATGGTTAATAATACCACTAGTTTCAAGAAAAAGGGCAAGGAAGGGATTTTCAAAGAGAATAGCAAGATTGTTGCTGCTCTCGCAGAAAAACTCATGTTTGGAACCAAGCCTGAAACTGAGTGCTTCTACTGCAAGGGGACTGGACACTGGAAGCGGAACTGCCCCAAGTATTTGGCGGATAAGAAGGATGGCAAGGTGAACAAAGGTATATGTGATATACATGTTATTGATGTGTACCTTACTAATGCTCGTAGTAGTACCTGGGTATTTGATACCGGTTCGGTTGCTAATATTTGTAACTCAAAACAGGGACTATGGATTAAACGAAGATTAGCTAAGGACGAGGTGACGATGCGCGTGGGAAACGGTTCCAAAGTCGATGTGATCGCCGTCGGCACGCTACCTCTACATCTACCTTCGGTATTAGTTTTAGACCTAAATAATTGTTATTTGGTGCCAGCGTTGAGCATGAACATTATATCTGGATCTTGTTTGTTGCGAGACGGTTATTCATTTAAATCAGAGAATAATGGTTGTTCTATTTTAATGAATAATATCTTTTATGGTCATGCACCCTTAAAGAGTGGTCTATTCTTATTGGATCTCGATTGTAGTGATACACATATTCATAATATTGAAACCAAAAAAATACAAGGTTAATAATGATAGTGCAACTTATTTGTGGCACTGCCGTTTAGGTCATATTGGTGTAAAACGCATGAAGAAACTCCATAATGATGGACTTTTGGAATCACTTGATTATGAATCACTTGGTGCTTGCGAACCATGCCTCATGGGCAAGATGACTAAAACTCCGTTCTCCGGAACTATGGAGCGAGCAACAGATTTGTTGGAAATCATACATACTGATGTATGTGGACCAATGAGTGTTGAAGCACGCGGCGGGTATCGTTATTTTCTGACCTTCACTGATGATTTGAGCAGATATGGGTATATCTACTTAATGAAGCACAAGTCTGAAACATTTGAAAAGTTCAAAGAATTTCAGAGTGAAGTAGAGAATCATCGTAACAAGAAAATAAAGTTTCTACGATCTGATCGTGGAGGAGAATATTTGAGTTACGATTTTGGTCTTCATTTGAAACAATGTGGAATAGTTTCACAACTCACGCCACCCGGAACACCACAGCGTAATGGTGTGTCTGAACGTCGTAACCGTACTTTATTAGATATGGTACGATCTATGATGTCTCTTACCGATTTACCACTATCGTTTTGGGGTTATGCTTTAGAGACAGCTGCATTCACGTTAAATAGGGCATCATCTAAATCCGTTGATACGACACCTTATGAACTATGGTTTAGCAAGAAACCAAAGTTGTCGTTTCTTAAAGTTTGGGGCTGCGATGCTTATGTGAAAAAGCTTCAACCTGATAAGCTCGAACCCAAGTCGGAGAAATGTGTCTTCATAGGATACCCAAAAGAAACTGTTGGGTACACCTTCTATCACAGATCCGAAGGCAAGATATTCGTTGCTAAGAATGGATCCTTTCTAGAGAAAGAGTTTCTTTCGAAAGAAGTGAGTGGGAGGAAAGTAGAACTTGATGAGGTAATTGTACCTTCTCCCGGATTGGAAAGTAGTACATCACAGAAAATTGTTCCTGTGATTCCTACACCAATCAGTGAGGAAGTTAATGATAATGATCATGAAACTTCGGATCAAGTTTCTGCTGAACGTCGTAGATCAACCAGAGTACGTTCCGCACCAGAGTGGTACGGCAACCCAGTTCTGGAAATCATGTTACTAGACCATGATGAACCTACGAACTATGAGGAAGCGATGATGAGCCCAGATTCCGCAAAATGGCTTGAAGCCATGAAATCTGAGATGGGATCCATGTATGAGAACAAAGTATGGACTTTAGTTGACTTGCCCGATGATCGGCAGGCCATCGAAAATAAATGGATCTTCAAGAGGAAGACCGACGCAGACGGTAATATTACTGTTTACAAAGCTCGACTTGTTGCGAAAGGTTTTCGACAAGTTCAAGGAGTTGACTACGATGAGACTTTCTCACCTGTAGCGATGCTTAAGTCTGTCCGAATCATGTTAGCAATTGCCGCATTTTATGATTATGAAATCTGGCAAATGGATGTCAAAACTGCATTCCTGAATGGATATCTCAAAGAAGAGTTGTATATGATGCAACCAGAAGGTTTTGTCGATCCAAAAGGTGCTAACAAAGTATGCAAGCTCCAGCGATCCATCTATGGACTGGTGCAAGCATCTCGAAGTTGGAATATACGCTTTGATGAGGTGATCAAAGCATATGGTTTTATACAGACTTTTGGAGAAGCCTATATTTACAAGAAAGTGAGTGGGAGCTCTGTAGCATTTCTAATATTATATGTGGATGACATATTGTTGATTGGAAATGATATAGAATTTCTGGATAGCATAAAAGGATACTTGAATAAGAGTTTTTCAATGAAAGACCTCGGTGAAGCTGCTTATATATTAGGCATCAAGATCTATAGAGATAGATCAAGACGCTTAATTGGACTTTCACAAAGCACATACCTTGATAAGATTTTGAAGAAGTTCAAAATGGATCGGTCAAAGAAAGGGTTCTTGCCTGTATTACAAGGTGTGAAGTTGAGTAAGACTCAATGCCCGACCACTGCAGAAGATAGAGAGAAAATGAAAGTCATTCCCTATACCTCAGCCATAGGATCTATCATGTATGCAATGCTGTGTACCAGACCTGATGTGTGCCTTGCTATAAGTCTAGCAGGGAGGTACCAAAGTAATCCAGGAGTGGATCACTGGACAGCGGTCAAAAACATCCTAAAGTATCTGAAAAGAACAAAGGATATGTTTCTCGTTTATGGAGGTGACAAAGAGCTCGTCGTAAACGGTTACGTCGATTCTAGCTTTGACACTAATCCGGATGACTCAAAGTCACAAACCGGATATGTATTTTTATTGAACGGTGGAGCTGTCAGTTGGTGCAGTTCCAAGCAGAGCGTCGTGGCGGGATCTACGTGTGAAGCGGAATACATAGCTGCTTCGGAAGCAGCAAATGAAGGATTCTGGATGAAGGAGTTCATATCCGATCTAGGTGTTATACCTAGTGCATCGGGTCCAATGAAAATCTTTTGTGACAACACTGGAGCCATAGCCTTGGCGAAGGAATCCAGGTTTCACAAGAGAACAAAGCACATCAAAAGACGCTTCAATTCCATCCGCGATCTAGTCAAGGAGGGAGACATAGAGATTTGCAAAATACATACGGATCTGAATGTTGCAGACCCGTTGACTAAGCCTCTTCCACGGGCAAAACATGATCAGCACCAAGACTCCATGGGTGTGAGGATCATCACTTTGTAATCTAGATTATTGACTCTAGTTCAAGTGGGAGACTGAAGGAAATATGCCCTAGAGGCAATAATAAAGATGTTATTTGTATTTCCTTATATCATGATAAATGTCTTTTATTCATGCTAGAATTGTATTAACCGGAAACTTAGTACATGTGTGGATACATAGACAAAACAGTATGTCCCTAGTATGCCTCTACTAGACTAGCTCATTGATCAAAGATGGTTATGTTTCCTAGCCATAGACATGAGTTGTCATTTGATCAACGGGATCACATCATTAGGAGAATGATGTGATGGACAAGACCCATCCGTTAGCATAGCACTATGATCGTTTAGTTTTTCTGCTATTGCTTTCTTCATGACTTATACATGTTCCTATGACTATGAGATTATGCAACTCCCTAATACCGTAGGAACACCTTGTGTGCTATCAAACGTCACAACGTAACTGGGTGATCATAAAGATGCTCTACAGGTGTCTCCGAAAGTATTCGTGGTGTTGGCATAGATCAAGATTAGGATTTGTCACTCCGAGTGTCGGAGAGGTATCTCTGGGCCCTCTCGGTAACACACATCACAATAAGCCTTGCAAGCAAAAGACTAATGAGTTAGTCACGAGATGATGTGTTACGGAACGAGTAAAGAGACTTGCCGGTAACGAGATTGAACTAGGTATAGAGATACCGACGATCGAATCTCGGGCAAGTAACATACCGTTGACAAAAGGAACAACGTATGTTGTTATGCGGTTCTGACCGATAAAAGATCTTCGTAGAATATGTAGGAGCCAATATGAACATCCAGGTTCCGCTATTGGTTATTGACCAGAGATGAGTCTCGGTCATGTCTACATAGTTCTCGAACCCGTAGGGTCCGCACGCTTAACGTTTGATGACGATCGGTATTATGAGTTTATGAGTTTTGATGTACCGAAGGTAGTTCGGAGTCCCGGATGAGATCACGGACATGACGAGGAGTCTCGGAATGTCCGAGACATAAATATTGATATATTGGACGACTATATTCGGACACCGGAAGTATACCGGAAAAGTTTCGGATTTAACGGGATTGCCGGAGGGGGTTACCGGAACCCCCTACGAAGGGGGATGGTCCATAGTGGGCCTTATGGAAAAGAGAGAGGCAGCCCATAGGGCTGCCGGCGCCCCACCTAGGGTTCCTAGTTGGACTAGGAGTTGGGGGGCGCCACCTCTTCTTCTTTTCCTATTCCCTCTCTTCCTTCTTTGGTGGTTCCTACTAGGAATAGGATTGCAATCCTATTCCTAGTAGGATTGCACCCTAGCCGCACCAAACAAGGGCCGGCCGGCCTCCCCCTTGCTCCTTTATATACGAGGGCAGGGGGGCACCCAAAGACACACAAGTTGAATTGTTCCAGCTGTGTGCGGTGCCCCCCTCCACAGAAACACACCTCGGTCATACCGTCGCGGTGCTTAGGCGAAGCCCTGCGCCGGTGAATACATCATATCCATCACCACGCCGTCGTGCTGACGAAACTCTCCCGTGAAGCTCAACTGGATCAAGAGCTCGTGGGACGTCATCAAGCTGAACGCGGAGGTGCCGTACGTTCGGTGCTTGATCGGTTGAATCGTGAAGAAGTTCGACTACATCAACCGCGTCACTTGACGCTTCCGCTTCCGGTCTACGAGGGTACGTAGACACACTCTTCCCTCTCGTTGCTATGCATCTGGTAGATAGATCTTGCGTGATCGTAGGAAAATTTTAAAATACTACGTTCCCCAACACTTTGCTTTTTGGAAGACCAACTAACAAGAGAGCAACCAAGAAATTGGCACCCTCCAGAAGTGGACTTCCTATCCACTTTGTCTCCCGCCCAATCTGAATCAGAGAAACCTATAAGGTTGAAGTTTGCTCCTCTTGGGTACCATAAGCCAAAGTTTGGGGTATGAGCCAAATATCGAAAGATTCGCTTGACAGCCACAAAGTGACTTTCCTTAGGTGAGGCTTGAAACCGTGCACAGATTCCCACACTCAACATAATATCCGGTCTAGATGCACAAAGGTAAAGCAAGGAACCGATCATAGAGCAATATACCTTTTGATCCACCGCTTTACCATTGGGATCAATGTCAAGTTGGCACTTGGTTGGCATTGGAGTAGTAGCCGGCTTGACATCACTTAGATTGAACCTCTTGAGCATGTCTTGAGTATACTTGGATTGTTTGATGAAGATCCCTTCTCTTCTTTGCTTGATCTCAAACCCAAGGAAGTACTTCAACTCTCCCATCACGGACATCTCAAAATGTGTGGTCATGAGTGCGGCGAACTCATCATTGAAAGCTTTGTTAGGAGAACCAAAGATAATATCATCAACATATAGTTGACAGACAAACAACTCCCCTTTGACCTTCTTAGTAAACAGAGTGGGGTCGATTTTCCCAATTTCAAACCCACGATCTTGTAACAACTCGGTAAGATGCTCATACCACGCACACGGGGCTTGTTTTAGGCCATAGAGTGCCTTATCGAGTTGGTACACGTGATTGGGGAGCTTAGGATCCTCAAACCCTGGGGGTTGTTTAACATACACCAACTCATTAATAGGACCATTAAGAAATGCACTTTTCACATCCATTTGTTGCAATTTAAAGTTATGATGGGAAGCATATGCAAGCAACAAACGAATGGATTCAAGGCGAGCAACGGGGGCAAAGGTTTCACCGTAGTCGATACCCTCGACTTGGGAGTAGCCTTGAGCCACCATACGCGCCTTGTTGCGGATGACAATGCCATGAGCATCTTGCTTGTTCTTAAAGATCCACTTGGTTCCAATGACATTATGGTTCTCCTTTGGCCTTGGCACCAGACACCACACTTTGTTGCGCTCGAAGTTATGGAGTTCTTCATGCATGGCATTAAGCCAATCAGGGTCTTCGAGCGCCTCATATACCTTCTGAGGTTCAACACAGGAGACAAAAGCTTGATGAGCACAATAGTTTGCTAATTGTCTACGACTGCTTACCCCCCTTTTGATGCTTCCTAGAATATTCTCCATGTGATGTTCTCTGGAAGCAAGCCGGGAGGCAACTTTTGCAGCACGACGCTCCAATTGCTCTTCAAGAGATAACTGAGGAGCACTGAGTTGATCATCTTGAGCGACGTCAGGAGCTAGATCTTGATCTTGAGCTTCCTCTTGACCTTGATCTTGCCCGGAGGACAGAACTTGGCCTTGTGCATCATTTGGTGGCTCCCCACCATCTTGTGATTGATCTTGCACTTGGCCTTGTTCGTCCGGTTGAGGGCCTTAACTTTGTTCTTCGGAAGCGTGTGGGTCTTGGGTTGGTGATGGTTCCACTTGAGTAGAACATTGTCCTTCTCCATCGGCCACAAGGGGTTCCTCGATGGGTAGGATATATCCAATGCCCATTCTTCTTATGGCTTGAGGAGGAATTTCATCACCTACATCACAAGTACCACTTTGCTCCACTTGGGAGCCGTTATTCTCATCAAACTCTACGTTACTCGTCTCCTCAATGAGTCCATTGGACTTGTTGAGGACACGGTAAGCATGAGAGTTTGTAGCATAACCAACAAATATGCCCTCATGAGCTCTAGATTCAAATTTAGACAAACGAACACCTTTCTTGAGAATGAAACACTTACACCCGAACACCCGGAAGTACTTGAGATTGGGCTTGTTATCAGTAAGAATATCATATGGAGTTTTGTTCAAGCCTTTGCAGAGATAGAGCCGATTTGATGCATGGCAAGCGGTGTTGATGGCTTCGGCCCAAAAGTTGTATGGAGATTTGAATTCCGCCATCATGGTCCTTGCCGCATCCATCAGAGTCCGGTTCTTTCTCTCCGCTACACCGTTTTGTTGAGGGGTATAGGGAGCTGCATATTGATGTTTGATCCCCTCATCACTAAGAAACTCATCCAAGGTGTAGTTCTTGAACTCGGTGCCATTGTCACTTCTGATCATCAAAATCTTTGCTTCATGTTGTCGTTGAGCTTCATTTGCAAAGTTTATGACGGTTTGTTGGGTCTCACTCTTCTTCTTGAAGAAGTATACCCAGGTGTATCTTGAGTAATCATCCACAATCACCAAGCACTACTTTCTACCCCCAAGACTATCAAAAGATGGAGGCCCAAAGAGGTCCATGTGAAGGAGCTCTAGGGGTCTTTTTGAGTAGATGATAGTCGTGGGAGGGTGAGCCGTCTCATGTAACTTTCCTTCAATGCAAGCCCTGCAAGCACGATCTTTGGCAAAGCTAACATTTGTTAGTCCACGGACATGGTCCCCCTTGAGAAGACTTTGCAAAGATCTCATATTGACATGGGCCAAACGGCAATGCCAAAGCCATCCCGCATCAACTTTAGCCATTAGGCATGTCGCAATCTTAGTGGGTTGCTTCGAGAAGTTAACCACATAAAGACCGTTCTCGACATGCCCAACATAGGCTACTTTAAGAGTCTTGCTCCACAAGAGGGCCACGGTATCAATATCAAAGAATGTAGCAAAGCCCATGAGTGCAAGTTGGCGAACAGAAAGTAAATTGTATGCAAGGGACTCAACAAGCATGACTTTCTCGATCGTGAGATCATGAGAGACAACAACCTTGCCAAGCCCCAATACCTTAGAAGATGAAGCATCACCCCATTCGACGTTGGTGGCCATAGATGAACCTAGATGCACGTCCACCACCAAGTCTTTGCTTCCGGTCATATGATTTGTGGCTCCACTATCGAGCAACCATGACCCCCCACCAGAAGCAAACTCCTACAAGAGATCAATGCTTGGATTTAGGTACCTATTTGGTGATGGGTCCTTTGAGGTTAGTAACAAGGGTCTTAGGAACCCAAATGGACCATTCAAAGTACTCATAAGAAGAACCAACAAATTTAGCAAACACATGACCATCACTAGCACGACATAAAACATATGAAGGATTAAAGTCGCCGGCCATGTTTGATGGTATGATGGAGTTTTTGTTGACACCACCACCTTTCACTGTTTTCTTCTTATTTGATGCGCCCTATCCTTCTTTCACAAAAGTTTGTCGGAGAGGGGGTGGTAGCTTGGTCTTGTCATTCTTCTTCTTCTTGGGCTCAGGAACAAACCCAATTCCTTCCTTTGCCATGACCTCCTTTTGATTGCTCAAAAGATTGTTGAGGTTCTTCTCACCTTGTATGCATGACACAAGGCCTTTCTCAAGTTGCTTCTTCAACTTGGCATTTTCTTCAACAAGATGCACATGCTCGCAACATGGGTTAGTAGCATTTGAATTATCAATTAATACCATGCAAGGAAAGATAGCCTTTTCCTTGGTTAGCGAAACTTGGAGTTGATCATGAGACTCCTTGAGAGAAGCATGCATACCTTTCAAGGCCTTGTGAGCCTTGTCGAGTATGACAAACTCTTCCTTGAGTTTAGCATGGTCAACCTCAAGTTTTGCCTTCTCGGAATTAAGCACACGAGAGACAACTAAAGCATGATCAAGATCTTTCTTTAATTTAGCATGATCATCGTTGTGTGACTCCTGAAGACCCAAACGAAGACCATGCTCTTCCTCTAGGGAATTAGAGAGATCCGATATCTCATCGGCATAGTCTCGGAAGCTGTCCACGGGCAGTGCTGCTGGATCCACTCTTCCTCCTTGGTTACCCGTTCCTCAGAGCCACTCACCACAGTTGCACCTAGCTGACACATGAGCTCCTTGTGACGTCCCCTAGCCTTTTTCTCTGCCACATGATTCATGTACTGACCATGAGACTCCTTGCAAAACAGCTTCTTCATCTTCCGCTTGAGCTTCTTTGCCCACGAGGGCTCTGCACCAGATGGCTCATAGTCATCATCATCATCTGCTTCAGCCTCAGCCTCCTCAGTCTCCATAGTAGCAGCGGAGGATGAACCTCCAGACTTGGGAGCATGAGTTCCCCAGTTGTCCTTCCTCCTCAGACGCTTGATCTCATGAGACACCAACTCTCCAGTTTCCAGCAACACGTTGGGATAGACATGATCCCAAGCCTTCTCAATCAGCAGCATGATGAAAGGTCCATAGATCAGGCACTTGCGTTCAGAAATACCAGACAAGAGCTCAGACCACATCACATGTGAAATATCCAGGGTCTCACCAGTGTTCCTCTCTAACTGATGTTGGCAAAAGAGAAGCATGTCCACAAGATAGGAGTGAACCATATCATGATTCCCAACCCGAGGGAATAGAGTTTCACGGAAGATGCGGTGAAGGATATCCAGATAGGTAGACAACTCATAGGTTACCTTCTTAGTCTCAGGGTGGACCTTCACAGTGCAGTAGGGCCAGAGAGCTTGCTTGTGAGTGGAGGTAGTGTTCTGATGAGGACGAAAGCCAACCGGAGTCTCAAGCCCCTGGTCTTCCACCCCAAGTAGCTCCATGAAAGCCTTCCACTTGACAGACAACAATTTGCCATTGGTCATCCATGTCAGAGTTCTGTCCTCATCCGTCCCTAGATGGACAGTGGCATAGAATTGAGCCACAAGATCTGCATCAAAGTCCTTGTTGAACTGAATGATTTGAAGAATGTTAAGTTGAGTGCACATCTGAAGAGCATTGCCAAAATGCACAGGATCCTTCTCCAGGTATTCTGTGTCGATGGAGCGAACACTGACAAAGAGATTCTTCTTAGCCTTGAGCACATCAAAGTAGACGGCAAACTAAAAGCGGTTCCAGAACGGACGATTGACCAAATTGGGTTCTTGATAAACCTCATAGGGATTGCGGCGACGCCTTGCCCAGAACTCCTTGCCACTCATTTGGGTCACAGTTTTGCCCTTTGGTTTTGCCATGGACTTCTTCTTCTCTTGAGGTGGAGGTGGAGCACTCGAGGAACCTCCAGCAGACTCTGATGTGCGGTAGCGCTTTGAGGTTGCACGATTGGGGTTGATACGGCGAGCCTGATGCTCAGGTTGTTCATCACCTGGAACCAAACACAAAAACAGACGAACCAACCAAAAGGAACGAGCATAAGCCAACGAACACAACAAAAGAAGATCAAAGAATGAAGAAATATGCGTGAACTTGGCAAGCCACGGTAGTACCGTGATCTGTTAGGCGGTAGTACCGCCCAAGTGGTAGTACCGTTCCAAGGGAGCGGTAGTACCGCTCGAGGCGGGGAAACAGCAGTTTCCTACTACCGTGATCAGATCCGGCACTACCGACCTGTCAAATTCAAAAATATTTCTACCATACTCTAAACTAGATAGTCCAGTTGCTTTCTCCATCCTACTCAAGCCTAGATTTAGCCAAAAATCTAAAGATGCAAACACTATTGCCCCTAAAACACAAGATCTGATAAAGAGACAAGAGGAGAAGAGGAACGGGGGCAATACCGGCATCCATGGCAAGAGGACTAGGTGGGGATCGACTCCACCGAAGGAAAAGGAGAGGAACACCCCAGAGGAGGAGATCCGCCGGAGCCCTCCCGCGGCGACGAACTGCTGGAGAGAGAGGAACGAGGGGGCGAGTGAATGGGTATGGGGAGAGAAACCTCCCCCTGCCCCGATATAGTACCGCTTATAAGCGGTAGTACCGCGCACCACCAGCGGTAGTACCGCTCAGCAAGCCACGGCAACTAAAGTTCAAGGCTTAGCTCAAAAAGAAACACACAAGCAGGGAAAAAACAAAACACCACACACACACAAACTAGCAAGAGACAAGAAACCCCTCTACAAGAGAGGGCGGTGACCGAAGTCACCTATGTTTGAGTCTAGAGGTATGGCGCCGCGAAGATTTTAACCTTGGGCCCATGACCAAAACTCGTCCTTGAAGCACAAGTACCATCAAAGATGGTTGATGAAAGACTTGATCAATTTACGCATAATGGGGGGAGAGAGAGTTCATTGAGAGAACAATGCTCCCCCTATGTCCATGCCTACATCTAGATTAGACACTATGAACAGTATGGTGGGGGTGTGCACGTGCTCAAGCCACATTGCTCAAATCAATGATATTTAGCTCATGCCTTAACTCGCGAAATCTTGCTTCATCCAATGGCTTTGTGAATATATCTGCAAGGTTATCATGAGTGTTGACATAGTGAAGCTCGATCTCTCCTTGCCGTATATGATCCCGGATGAAGTGATACCGAATCTCTATATGCTTCGTCTTGAAGTGTTGCACCGGGTTGAGAGAAATCTTGATGGCACTTTCATTGTCACACCAAAGAGGCACTTTGTCACAAGTGACACCGTAATCCTTTAAAGTTTGCCTCATCCATAAGAGTTGAGCACAACAACTTCCAACAGCCACATACTCGGCTTCAGTGGACGAGAGAGACACACAACTGTGCTTTTTGGAAGACCAACTAACAAGAGAGCAACCAAGAAATTGGCACCCTCTAGAAGTGGACTTCCTATCCACTTTGTCTCCCGCCCAATCCGAATCAGAGAAACCTATAAGGTTGAAGTTTGCTCCTCTTGGGTACCATAAGCCAAAGTTTGGGGTATGAGCCAAATATCGAAAGATTCGCTTGACAGCCACAAAGTGACTTTCCTTAGGTGAGGCTTGAAACCGTGCACAGATTCCCACACTCAACATAATATCCGGTCTAGATGCACAAAGGTAAAGCAAGGAACCGATCATAGAGCAATATACCTTTTGATCCACCGCTTTACCATTGGGATCAATGTCAAGTTGGCACTTGGTTGGCATTGGAGTAGTAGTCGGCTTGACATCACTTAGATTGAACCTCTTGAGCATGTATTGAGTATACTTGGATTGTTTGATGAAGATCCCTTCTCTTATTTGCTTGATCTCAAACCCAAGGAAGTACTTCAACTCTCCCATCATGGACATCTCAAAATGTGTGGTCATGAGTGCGGCGAACTCATCATTGAAAGCTTTGTTAGGAGAACCAAAGATAATATCATCAACATATAGTTGACAGACAAACAACTCCCCTTTGACCTTCTTAGTAAACAGAGTGGGGTTGATTTTCCCAATTTCAAACCCACGATCTTGTAACAACTCGGTAAGATGCTCATACCACGCACATGAGGCTTGTTTTAGGCCATAGAGCGCCTTATCGAGTTGGTACACGTGATTGGGGAGCTTAGGATCCTCAAACCCCGGGGGTTGTTTAACATACACCAACTCATTAATAGGACCATTAAGAAATGCACTTTTCACATCCATTTGTTGCAATTTAAAGTAATGATGGGAAGCATAGGCAAGCAACAAACGAATGGATTCAAGGCGAGCAACGGGGGCAAAGGTTTCACCGTAGTCGATACCCTCGACTTGGGAGTAGCCTTGAGCCACCAGACGCGCCTTGTTGCGGATGACAATGCCATGAGCATCTTGCTTGTTCTTAAAGACCCACTTGGTTCCAATGACATTATGGTTCTCCTTTGGCCTTGGCACCAGACGCCACACTTTGTTGCGCTCGAAGTTATGGAGTTCTTCATGCATGGCATTAAGCCAATCAGGGTCTTCGAGCGCCTCATATACCTTCTGAGGTTTAACACAGGAGACAAAAGCTTGATGAGCACAATAGTTTGCTAATTGTCTACGAGTGCTTACCCCCCTTTTGATGCTTCCTAGAATATTCTCCATGTGATGTTCTCTGGAAGCAAGCCGGGAGGCAACTTTTGCAGCACGACGCTCCAATTGCTCTTCAAGAGATAACTGAGGAGCACTGAGTTGATCATCTTGAGCGACGTCAGGAGCTAGATCTTGATCTTGAGCTTCCTCTTGACCTTGATCTTGCTCGGAGGACAGAACTTGGCCTTGTGCATCATTTGGTGGCTCCCCACCATCTTGTGATTGATCTTGCACTTGGCCTTGTTCGTCCGGTTGAGGGCCTTCACTTTGTTCTTCGGAAGCGTGTGGGTCTTGGGTTGGTGATGGTTCCACTTGAGTAGAACATTGTCCTTCTCCGTCGGCCACAAGGGGTTCCTCGATGGGTAGGATATATCCAACGCCCATTCTTCTTATGGCTTGAGGAGGAATTTCATCACCTACATCACAAGTACCACTTTGCTCCACTTGGGAGCCGTTATTCTCATCAAACTCTACGTTACTCGTCTCCTCAATGAGTCCATTGGACTTGTTGAGGACACGGTAAGCATGAGAGTTTGTAGCATAACCAACAAATATGCCCTCATGAGCTCTAGATTCAAATTTAGACAAACGAACACCTTTCCTGAGGATGAAACACTTAGACCCGAACACCCGGAAGTACTTGAGATTGGGCTTGTTATCAGTAAGAATCTCATATGGAGTTTTGTTCAAGCCTTTGTGGAGATAGAGCCGATTTGATGCATGGCAAGCGGTGTTGATGGCTTCGGCCCAAAAGTTGTATGGAGATTTGAATTCCGCCATCATGGTCCTTGCCGCATCCATCAGAGTCCGGTTCTTTCTCTCCGCTACACCGTTTTGTTGAGGGGTATAGGGAGTGATGACCCACAACCGTAAGGGATCTATTGCAGCGTTTTCGATAAGTAAGAGTGTCGAACCCAACGAGGAGCAGAAGGTATTGATAAGCGATTCTGAGCAAGGAATTACTGCAAGCACTGAAAGATAACTTTTTAGGGCTTTTCTTGATATAAGCAACAGGAAAGTAAAAGCAAGCAAAGTAAAAGGCACTGAGAGTAACCAGTGGCCCAATCCTTTCTGAACAAAGGAGAGGCCTAGCAACTGAACTTATAAAGGCTAAAGTGTTCTCGAGGACACACGGGAGAGGTAGTGATGTGCTTTCGCCATATTCCGTATCGGTACTATGTTATGTGTTGATAAGTGTTGAGTGGGTGGATCTATGCTAGTACACTCTCTAGACTAAGATGAGTGCACTCTTATGATTAAACACCTTGCAAGCATCCGCAAATGCAAGATAGAATTTAAGGCAAAAGCCTAACCATAGCAATATGATCGATGATCCATTGTTCCCTTGTGCAAAAGCGTGCGAACTGGGGTTCAGGTTTCTGTCACTCCGGCAACCCACCATAAGCATTCTTTGTACACAATGTATTCCACTAGGTCCTTAATAAGGTGAAGTGTTGAGTGTTCGACTCACACAACACCACTAGTAGAATGACAACACAACTTAAGTATCAAACAACACATATTACTTCAATAGCATATGACTACTAACAACAAGACTTTTCCCATGTCCTCAAGAACTAAGGTAACTACTCACAAGACATAAAAGAGATCATGATCAGTGGAGATAAATGGATGATAAACAATCTGGACATAATGATATTTCTCCAACAAAACTCAATAGCATTCGCCACAAAGTAGTAATCAACACCGATGGAGTAGAGAGGATAGATAGTACGGGTTACAACACAAGTTGCAATTGTGAGATGAGATTTGGATGAAGATTGAGATGGTGCTGATGTTGGGGATGATGTTGATGATGATCTCGATGATGCCCGTGACGATGGTGATGACGATGGTGATGATCTCCCCTTCCGGGAGGTGATCTCCTGGACGAAATCTGCCCGCCGAAGATGGCTTTTTCTTCTCTGTAGGTTTCCGCCACGGAGCGGCGGCGGAACTCCGTCAAAACTCTTCTTTTTAGGGTTTTTGGGTAACGAAGAGTATATAGGTAAAAGGGGGCAGTCGGAGGTGGGCCAGGGGCTCCAGGCGCCCCCCGGCGCGGCTGGGGGGAGGGGGGGGGCGCCCCCAGGGCGCCTGGACACCCTGTGGGCCCCCTCTGGTTGCCCTTTTGCGTGCCTTCGTGATCCGTCTGGAAAATACTCTCCGTCGATTTTCAGGTAATTTGGAGGTATTCTTCTTCAGCAACTCAGCGTCCACTTTTTACTGCTGAATCCTGCGTCTGCTGCTTCGGCACCGGAAAGTTGCAAACTGTGTAAAATAGGCCAAAACAACATAAGAACATCATCGTAACGTGAAATATATCAATGAATAAGGATAAATTATGATATAAAATAGTGATGCATTTTGGACGTATCAACACCCCCAAGCTTAGACCTCGCTTGTCCCCAAGCGAATACTGAGCTCGGTAAACCTGTCCACAAGTTTAGAGAGTGAAGTGTCGATAAATAGAATACGGACAAGAAGCATCACAGTTTCTTCACCAAACTCAAATATCCTCAACAGCAATCTTCAACTCATAAGGCCCTTATAAAAGAGTGGTAACACTTATATTTGGAAGTAGGGCTAAGGAAACTCATCAAATCATGGCAAACATGTCCTTTGGTCAAAGAACAACAAATAGCTTTAACTTTTGCTCTTTCTCTTTATGTTTTGATGCGATTAATTGAAGCTTTTGAAAGAACATGTTATTAGGCAAGAAGTGAAAGTGTTAACACAAAGGAAGATGTTTGCCTTAGCTGGGCTTGACAAACAACTTACTTATCAAATGATAATGTCAACAAGGATATGATATGACAAATCTTAATGCAACTTTATATGAATGAATCCTTGTCAACATCAAATGTCTGCTCTCTATAAGAATAGAAGGAAGTAGGAATAACTGACTCAACCTAAAATTAAAAGATAGGCCCCGCTCTAGGGAAGTAGGGAAAACTCATGTGCTATCCTTAAATCAAACAGAATGAAAACAAGTTTTGAGAGGTGCATGATTTGTCAACGAATGCTAATAGATAACTCAATTACTTCTCAAACTGGACAAGTTTCGAGGAACGGCTCCCGCACGGGGACGATCACATCCCCTTAATCTCCTTTGTTAATCACTGCCAAAGTTTTCTGATTTCTCATGAACAAAGCGTGAAGGAGGGTTTGTTTGTTGTATTATCTTTTATGAGCTGGGCGCACTCATGCCAGTTCCTCCGCGTATTAGGGGTTTGCAGATTAGACATGCAATCCCGGGGTAAAACTTGTCCAACTTAAAAAGATCATGAATTAACTACTACTTCCTCATGAGCTAAAGCAGGGGCACAAATTAGAAGATTTTGAACATTTAAGGATAACACATAAATTCTATACTTTAGGAGGTGGTAGTAGAATACCACGAATAGGAAGGTATGGTGGACTCATATGGAAGGTATTGGTTTAAGGGTATGGATGCACAAGCAGAATTCCGCTTAGTACAGAGTTAGGCTAGCAAAGGTTTCGAGAGAACAGACAATTGATGATGACTAAGATGCAAAGCAATATAAAGCATAAACATTGAAATAATCATAACACATCAAGTTGTCTTCCTTGTCAGCACAACACTTCAAGCATAATAACATAAAGGTTTTGGCTATGTCGATACTTTAAGAAAATCATGCTTGTTGTTATGACCAAAGCTATGTTTGCCAAGATTAAATAAAGTTTTCACAGCCATACCTGGTATAAGGTCAATACTTCCCATAAGAATCATCATATAAGGTCGATTGCATGAAGAGAATACCGAGTGCAGCAAAGGAACCAATAGACTTCTCATTAATATTCCATCATAGACGACTCCACACTCACGGATACAATCTCTCCACCGAAGGAGTGATAGACCTCAATGCACACATCTATTTCATATAATAATCTCCCTAAACATGATATGACTCTACTTGACTCTAAAAGACAAAAGATAAAGATAAAGATACCGGGCACTCCCCCAAGCTTGGAACAAGCCAAGGGAATGCCGTTACCAAAGGAGATTTCACTCCTCATTCTTGTTGGCGTTGATCACGTAGTCCTCGGCGAAACGCTTCCATGGAAGGGGTTCTCCCGTCTCATATGAGAAGTTTGTCTCCTGAATCCTGCATGCAGCACCCATACCCATGCGCATAAACCTTAGTTCATACTCACAGTTTTGGTGATGTAGATCATAAATTTGCCCTTGGAGCTCTTTAATTCTTTCTTCAGATGCGGTGATGCTTTCCCACATCTCCTTCATCTCCTTCGGAAGTAGGTCTTCAGCTCGTTGATGATGTCAAAGTTAGCTTCAACACCACGCTCGATCATCTTCTTGTACTTGAAGACTTCTTGCTCCACTTCTTCCAGCCTGGCCTGGAAGCTCCCCTCCTTGATAGGTCCCTTCAGATCTTCTTGATGAAGGACACCGTCCTCCATCCGAACAACCCGAGGGTGCTTCTTCACCTCAGCGAGGTAAGGGTTGATGACGTTGACGACAAACTTGTCCTTGGGGGAACTTGGAGAAGCCATGGCACCTAGATTCAGCTGAAAGATTCCCTGGCAGAAACAGATCGAAAAGAAAACACACGAAATCGCAAGATACATTGCCGGAACAATACGGGCAAATATATAGCAAAAATTTATGCATAGAAAGGAAGGTAACAGGCTAAAGCGGGGTCGGAGACGGACTCCCGGGTGTCCAGGCGGCCTCCCGGCGCGGCCAGGAGGTAGGGCGCGCCAGGGGGGCGCCTGGACCCCCTGGAGCTCGTCTCCGGCTCCACTTAGGCTTAGAATTTTACTAATTTTGCAAAAACTCATAATATAGAACTTTTATGGCGGTTCGCGATGTTTCCTTACCGTAATATATACCTTTTCTTTATTCTGCTTCTGCTGGCGTCTGAAACAGGGCTGCAACATGTTCTTCGTGAGTTGTTGTGTATATCATATTCACATCAACATTGACAGGATCTCCTGCTATGTAATGCTTAAGTCTTTGCCCATTCACAACTTGAGGTTTGGTGCCTTCAAAATTGTTAATCTTAATTGCACCAGACCGATAGACTTCAATATGAAATGGCCCTTCCCACCTGGAAAGTAATTTGCTTGGAGAAAACCTGAAACGGGATCTAAACAACAAAACTTTATCACCAACATTAAATTCACGTTTCAGAATCCTCCTATCATGCCACTTCTTTACCTTTTCCTTGAACATTTTAGCGCTCTCGTAAGCTTCACTTCTCCATTCATCTAGAGAAGTCAAGTTCATGAGACGCTTCTCACCAGCTAATTTTGGGTCAGCATTATGCTCTCTAACAGCCCAGAAAGCTTTGTGCTCTAACTCTAATGGCAAATGGCAAGCCTTGCCATACACCATCTTATAGGGGGACATGCCCATGGGGTTTTTGTAAGCACTTTTATACGCCCACAAAGCATCTCCTAACTTATTTGACCAGTCCTTTCTATTTCTGTTTACTGTCTTCTGTAAGATCAACTTAATCTCTCTATTGGTGAGCTCAACTTGCCCACTAGTTTGAGGATGATATGGTGAAACAATTCTATGATTGACATCGTATTTGGCTAAAGCTTTTCTAAAAGCTCCATGCGTGAAGTGTGATCCTCCATCAGTCATGAGATACCTAGGTACACCAAACCTAGGAAAAATTACATCTTTGAGCATTTTCAAAGATGTCTTGTGATCAGCACTTTCAGTGGGGATTGCTTCAACCCACTTGGTCACATAATCAACATCTACTAAAATGTGAGTGTACTTGTGCGAAGAAGGAAAAAGACCCATAAAATCAAAACCCCAGCAATCAAAAGGCTCAATCACTAGTGAGTAGTTCATAGGCATCTCATTCCTTCTACTAATGTTACCAACTCTCTGACATTTATCACAGGCTAAAACATAATTTCTAGCATCCTTAAAGAGAGTAGGCCAATAAAAACCTGATTGAAGAACCTTATGTGCAGTCCTCTCACCGGCATGATGTCCTCCATAGGGACTATCATGACACTGTTTGAGAATGTCCTTCTGCTCATGTTCCGGTATGCATCTTCTCACGATCCCGTCGGGGCCTTCTTTGAAAAGATGTGGGTCATCCCAAAAGTAATGCCTCAAATCATGAAAGAACTTCTTCCTTTGCTGAAATGTTAAACCTGGAGGCAAATACTTTGCAACAATAAAATTAGCATAATCTGCAAACCAAGGATCGGAAAGAGATTGTACTTTTACAACGGCAAGTTGATCGTCTGGAAAACTGTCGTTGACTGGGATGGGATCATGCGGTATATCTTCCATCCTTGAAAGATTATCCGCCACCGGATTGTCTTCTCCTTTCCTATCAACAATCTGCAAATCAAATTCTTGAAGAAGGAGTACCCATCTGATAAGCCTTGGCTTGGCATCCTTCTTTGTCATAAGGTACTTAATGGCAGCATGATCAGTATGAATAATAACTTTGGAATCAACAATATATTGTCTAAACTTATCACAAGCAAATACTACAGCTAAGAATTCCTTCTCAGTAGTAGCATAATTCCTTTGAGCACTATCAAGGGTTTTACTAGCATAATGTATAACATTCAATTTCTTATCAACTCTTTGTCCTAAAACAGCTCCAACAGCAAAATCACTAGCATCACACATAATCTCAAAAGGTAAATTCCAGTCAGGTGGTTGTACTATAGGAGCGGTTATTAAGGCTTTCTTAAGAACTTCAAAAGCTTCCTTACAATCCTCATCAAATACAAAAGGAACGTCCTTCTGGAGAAGATTAGTGAGGGGCCTCGAAGTCTTAGAAAAGTTTTTAATAAATCTTCTATAGAAACCATCATGACCAAGAAAACCGCGAATACCTTTTATGTCCCTTGGATAGGGCATCCTCTCAATTGCTTCGATCTTGGCCTTGTCCACTTCAATTCCCCTTTCAGAAATCTTGTCACCAAGAACAATTCCTTCGTTAACCATGAAGTGGCACTTCTCCCAGTTGAGTACCAAATTTGTCTCCTCACATCTCTGCAAAACTTTATTAAGGTTGTGGAGACAATGGTCAAAGGAAGTTCCATAGACAGAGACATCGTCCATGAAGACTTCCATAATATCCCCACAGAAACCATGAAAGATAGCAGACATACACCTTTGAAAAGTAGCAGGGGCATTACATAAACCAAAAGGCATACGCCTGTAAGCATAAGTACCAAAGGGACAAGTAAAAGTGGTCTTCTCTTGATCAGCAGTGTTAACATGAATTTGAGAGAAACCAGAATAACCATCGAGATAACAAAAGTGGGTATTTTTGGATAACCTTTCAAGCATTTGGTTGATGAACGGCAACGGGTAGTGATCCTTCCTGGTTGCCTTGTTCAGCTTCCTGTAATCAATACACATTCTATATCAAATAATAATTCTCTGAGGTATTAGTTCATTCTTATCATTAGGAACCACAGTTGTACCTCCTTTCTTAGGAACACAATGTACCGGGCTTACCCACTTACTATCAGCTATAGGGTAGATAATACCTGCGGCTAGAAGCTTGAGAATCTCAGTTCTTACAACATCCATCATCTTCGGGTTCAACCGTCGTTGATGATCAACAACTGGTTTAGCATCAGGCTCAAGGTTGATAGTATGTTGACAGATAGATGGACTAATCCCCTTAAGGTCATCAAGGGTATAGCCAATTGCGCCTCGGTGTTTACGAAGTACTTCCAATAGTCGCTCTTCTTCATATCCTGAAAGGTTAGAGTTGATAATAACATGATATACTTTCTTTTCATCTGAATAAGCATACTTAAGCGTATCGGGAAGAGGTTTAAGATCGAACACCGGGTCTTCTTTTGGTTTTGATAAAATTCCCAAAGGTTCAACCGAAAGGTTGTGCTTCAGGATAGCAGGTTGCCTCAAGAATATTTCATCTAGTTTATTTCTTTCCTGCATATGCAAATCATTCTCGTGGTCCTCCATATATTGCTGCAAAGGATCATTAGGGGGAATAGCAATAGAAGCAATACTTTCAATAATTTTATCATCACTAGGTAAATCGGTACCACGAGGCTGCTTAGAGAACTTAGAAAAATTAAATTCATATGGCTCACCATTGAATTCAACAGAAACTTTACCTTTCTTGCAATCTATTATAGCTCCACAAGTTCTAAGAAAAGGTCTACCAAAAATAATAGGACAAAAATTGTCCCTCTCTGAACCAAGTACTAGAAAGTCGGTAGGGTATTTTACCTTTCCACATAGGACTTCAACGTCCCTCACAATTCCGATAGGAGAGATAGTTGTTCTGTTTGCAAGATGAATGGTAACATCAACTTCTTCAAGTTCACAAGGGGAAATCTCACCGATGATCTCTTCATAAAGTGAATAGGGGATAGCACTTGCACTCGATCCCAAATCGCATAGCCCATAATAATTGTGATCTCCTATTTTAACAGATACCACTGGAGTACCTGAAATTGGGCCTTTATTCTTGGCTGTGACAAGGTTACTGGAAACAGCACAAAAATTCACATTGGAATCCAAAACATCATTAGTAACAAGGTCTTTAATCAATGCAACTTGAGGATCGACCTTGATCTGGTCCTCAGGCTCATCAATTCTTCTCTCACTTTTATTTATTATGCCTGTCACAAGAGAGTGCTCCCTTATCCTTACGGGAAAAGGAGGATTTTCATATATAGCTACAGGCAAAATAGGGTCAGCAACATGAATATCAACAGGTAGCTCTTTGAAAGGTTCATGATGCTGGTCTTTTTTTTTAAAGAATCAACGTGAGAGGCAAAATCCTTACAGAAATCAATCATTAGATGGGAATCAAGACCAATCTTAGAGCAAAAAGTATTGAAGTAATCAGTTTTCACATAGCTCTCAATATAATCAGGTTCATAAGTTATAGCGGGTTCAATACCTTTATCGATTTCCCAATCTTCGGTATTCCTCTGGATCCTTTCAATGAGATCCCACCTTTCTTCAACACTCTTCGTCTGAAATACCCCACTAGAGGAGGCATCCAGCATCTCCTTATCCTGACGAGAAAGCCTGGCATAAAAATTTGTAAGTATAATTTCCTTGGGGAGCTCATGAATAGGACATTTGAGCATTAGGGACTTCAATATCCCCCAAGCTTGAGCAATGTTTTCTCTGTCACGAGACCAAAAGTTATAGATATAGTTCCTGTCTCGATGAATTTCATGAAGAGGATAAAACTTAGTATAAAAGAGAGACATAAGCTCTTGCCAATCAAGCAAGTGCAAGTTATCGAGAAGCTTATACCAATCTGAAGCTTTATCTATAAGTGATACGGCAAACAATTTCCTCATGACAAACTCCATTGATACACCTGCAAGCTTAAATAATGAACATAGTTGTGACAGATATAGCAAGTGTTCACCGGGATGTCTGTCTCCTGCATAACGATTAGCCAAAACATAATCGATATTACCAGCTGGTATTTTATAGGGCACAATTTCAGTAGGAGGAGGAGCAACCACCACAGGTGTGGGGCGTCTTCCCACAAGCAACGATCCAATAGCAAGGTTGTCCATAAGGACAAAGAGCAGCAACAGCAAAAATAAAAACAGAATTATAAAAACTTCCTTACCAGTTTCACTTTACCAATAGCGCTACGCTCCCCGGCAACGGCGCCAGAAAACGGTACTTGATGACCCACAACCGTAAGGGATCTATTGCAGCGTTTTCGATAAGTAAGAGTGTCGAACCCAACGAGGAGAAGAAGGTATTGATAAGCGATTCTGAGCAAGGAATTACTGCAAGCACTGAAAGATAACTTTTTAGGGGTTTTCTTGATATAAGCAACAGGAAAGTAAAAGCAAGCAAAGTAAAAGGCACTGAGAGTAACAAGTGGCCCAATCCTTTCTGAACAAAGGAGAGGCCTAGCAACTGAACTTATAAAGGCTAAAGTGTTCTCGAGGACACACGGGAGAGGTAGTCATGTGCTTTCGCCATATTCCGTATCGGTACTATGTTATGTGTTGATAAGTGTTGAGTGGGTGGATCTATGCTAGTACACTCTCTAGACTAAGATGAGTGCACTCTTATGATTAAACACCTTGCAAGCATCCGCAAATACAAGATACAATTTAAGGCAAAAGCCTAACCATAGCAATACGATCGATGATCCATTGTTCCCTTGTGCAAAAGCGTGCGAACTGGGGTTCAGGTTTCTGTCACTCCGGCAACCCACCGTAAGCATTCTTTGTACACAATGTATTCCCCTAGGTCCTTAATAAGGCGAAGTGTTGAGTGTTCGACTCACACAACACCACTAGTAGAATGACAACACAACTTAAGTATCAAACAACACATATTACTTCAACAGCATATGACTACTAACAACAAGACTTTTCCCATGTCCTCAAGAACTAAGGTAACTACTCACAAGACATAAAAGAGATCATGATCAGTGGAGATAAATGGATGATAAACAATCTGGACATAATGATATTTCTCCAACAAAACTCAATAGCATTCACCACAAAGTAGTAATCAACACCGATGGAGTAGAGAGGATAGATAGTACGGGTTACAACACAAGTTGCAATTGTGAGATGAGATTTGGATGAAGATGGAGATGGTGCTGATGTTGGGGATGATGTTGATGATGATCTCGATGATGCCCGTGACGATGGTGATGACGATGGTGATGATCTCCCCTTCCGGGAGGTGATCTCCCCGGCGAAATCTGCCCGCCGGAGATGGCTTTTTCTTCCCTGTAGGTTTCCGCCACGGAGCGGCGGCGGAACTCCGTCAAAACTCTTCTTTTTAGGGTTTTTGGGTAACGAAGAGTATATAGGTAAAAGGGGGCAGCCGGAGGTGGGCCAGGGGCTCCAGGCACCCCCCCCCCCCGGCGTGGCCAGGGGGGCGCCCCCAGGGCGCCTGGACACCCTGTGGCCCCCCTCTGGTTGCCCTTTTGCGTGCCTTCGTGATCCGTCTGGAAAATACTCTCCGTCGATTTTCAGGTAATTTGGAGGTATTCTTCTTCAGCAACTCAGCGTCCACTTTTTACTGCTGAATCCTGCGTCTGCTGCTTCGGCACCGGAAAGTTGTAAACTGTGTAAAATAGGCCAAAACAACATAAGAACATCATCGTAACGTGAAATATATCAATGAATAAGGATAAATTACGATATAAAATAGTGATGCATTTTGGACGTATCAGGGAGCTGCATATTGATGTTTGATCCCCTCATCACTAAGAAACTCATCCAAGGTGTAGTTCTTGAACTCGGTGCCGTTGTCACTTCTGATCATCAAAATCTTTGCTTCATGTTGTCATTGAGCTTCATTTGCAAAGTTTATGACGGTTTGTTGGGTCTCACTCTTCTTCTTGAAGAAGTATACCCAGGTGTATCTTGAGTAATCATCCACAATCACCAAGCAGTACTTTCTACCCCCAAGACTATCAAAAGATGGAGGCCCAAAGAGGTCCATGTGAAGGAGCTCTAGGGGTCTTTTTGAGTAGATGATAGTCGTGGGAGGGTGAGCCGTCTCATGTAACTTTCCTTCAATGCAAGCCCTGCAAGCACGATCTTTGGCAAAGCTAACATTTGTTAGTCCACGGACATGGCCCCCCTTGAGAAGACTTTGCAAAGATCTCATATTGACATGGGCCAAACGGCGATGCCAAAGCCACCCCGCATCAACTTTAGCCATTAGGCATGTCGCAATCTTAGTGGGTTGCTTCGAGAAGTTAACCACATAAAGACCGTTCTCGACATGCCCAACATAGGCTACTTTAAGAGTCTTGCTCCACAAGAGGGCCACAGTATCAATATCAAAGAATGTAGCAAAGCCCATGAGTGCAAGTTGGCGAACAGAAAGTAAATTGTATGCAAGGGACTCAACAAGCATGACTTTCTCGATCGTGAGATCATGAGAGACAACAACCTTGCCAAGCCCCAATACCTTAGAAGATGAAGCATCACCCCATTCGACGTTGGTGGCCATAGATGAACCTAGATGCACGTCCACCACCAAGTCTTTGCTTCCGGTCATATGATTTGTGGCTCCACTATCGAGCAACCATGATCCTGTGACGCCCGAAGACCGACGTCCCAGAAGATTCCAGAAGATTCCAGATGTTCCGGGTTCTCCCGTGTGTTTCTTTTGTGCTTGTGTTATTTATTTTTTGCATTGCATCATGTCATCATGCCATCATGCCATATT
Source organism: Secale cereale (assembly GCA_902687465.1). Taxonomy (NCBI): domain Eukaryota; kingdom Viridiplantae; phylum Streptophyta; class Magnoliopsida; order Poales; family Poaceae; genus Secale; species Secale cereale. The sequence goes on from LR738713.1 coordinate 528,910,598, forward strand.
TTCTTTGCATCTCAACTTAAATAAATCGTGTGGACCTTCGGTCCATTTAAATCGAGGGAAGTGTGACTTCTCTTTATAACATATCCTCCTGGTATTATGGAGCTATTATAAATAAATATTCCATTGTTTGGAATTAACCCAAACACACTTGCAATTATTCTCCAGACCTCTGTTGCTTCAAGTTTCACCCCTTTCCTTGTCTATAATTCTTTTTCCCATTTATCGAGGTTCCTCCAAAAATTCGAACATTTTTGGACACTTCAAAAATCAAGTCTTAGTTCAAACCCATTTGAATTAAATTCAAATATGTTTGAATTATATCTCGATCTTGTCTTTTCTATTTTTCTCGGACAGCGCTTATTGTTATGAGCCCGAGAAAAATAACCCCTTGTCCAAATTCTTTTGCAACCCTTCCTTCTTTTCTTTTTCTCTTCTTTGTTTTTGTTTATTAGTTGAGAGAAGAGAGAGAGGCAGGAGGGCCCAGCCGCCAGGCCCAATCCCAGCGCTGCGCGCCCCAAGCCCGAGGCCCAGCCTTCCCTCTCCCCCCAGCCGGCCTGCTAGGCCCGCCGCGTTCCTCCGTAACCCTAGCCCGACATCCGCTCGTCTCCATCTCTCCCCTCGTCCTCCCGATGCGCCGCCAGGGTCGTTCGAGCCCGTTTCCCATCGATCTCCTTTCACTCCCGCAGCGCCCCCGATCCCATCTCCCTCGCTCCTCGCTCTCCTCCCTCAGCCGCCAGGCCTGCTCCCACCAACCGCTCGACCCCGCACTCCATTCCCTCGATCTCCCTCTGCCACTTCCTCCCTCAACCAGAGCGCTGCCCCGCCATGGAGCCCTCGCCTCCAGCGCCGGCAGCCCGGCCTCGAGCAGCCCGGCGGCCAGCAGCCGCGCCGTCCGGCGTGCCAAGGCCGACGCCTCCTCCTCACCTCGCCCCCGAACGGTTCCCTCCGTGCCAGGAGTCCCAAGGCCGCCCCGCCTCCTCGCCATGGTCGCCCCGTCTCGATCTCCAGCGCCGCCCTGCGCGCCTCCCGCGCCATGGAGCTCCGCCGTCCCGCGGCCCGGCCAGGAGCTGCGCCAAGGCCAGCGCCCCTGCCTCCTCGGTGGCCTCGATCCGCCAGGCCCCTGCGCCACCTCGCGAGGGGAGGAGCCCCCTCGTGCAGCCCCTGCGACCCGCGCCCTGCCTCCCCATCGACCAGCCGGAGCTGCCCCGCGAGCCGCCCTGCCGCCTTCTGCTCCTTCTCCGACAGCCTCGTGCCCGCCATGGACGTCCTTGCTGCTGCTTTGCTTTGAACCGTCAAGACCGGCAAGTCCAACTAGCACCGATGCCTCAAGGGCCCTGAGTACGACTACACGGTGACCCGACAAGTACCACGACCAAGTACCCCGACGACCGCGGTTTTCGGAATCGCCAAGTACCACGACATGACGGCATGAACATCTACAAAACGTGTACCACGATGACCCGCGAGTACCACTACATCAACGTGTTTCGCTACCATCGCCGAAGACCGTCAAGTGAACAACTACCGTCGCCGGAAACACCAAGTACCCCTTCGAACGTTTTGAAGCGCCAAGTACCGCGACGCCCGAAGCACTCGAAACCGTCAAGTACATCTACGAATGAGAACAACTACTTCCTCTCCGAACGAGAACGCCTACTTCCTCTACGAATCACGAGAACGACACGATAACGAGAACAACTACTTCCTCTACGACCCGTGTACCACTACTTCCACTACGATCTCGAACCGCCCCGAAACAAATGTTCCGAAGGTATAACCCCGAGATGATGACCCGTGGACGAATGCTTGATGTGTTGTATGAAATGTTTCCCTTGTGTGCACCGTGCCCATTTCGTCCTTTTGTCATGCTCCTCGGTTGCCTCGTGATACGTCCAAAACATATCTATAATTTCTGCTTGCTCCATGCCTCTTTTGTGTGATATTGCTATGATATTTATGCACTTCCATACACTTTTGATCATATTTGGACTAACCTATTAACTCAGTGCACCCTAGTGCCAGTTTCTGTTTTCTGCTGTTTTTGTATTTCAGGTTTTCCCATTACGTAAACTGCCAGAAAAATTCCGGGAAAAATATATAAAAAATCAGCATTCCGGAAGCTTCCATGCGGCCAAAGTAGGGCCGGAGGGGGGCCACCAGGGCTCCAGGCGCCCTGGGGGCGCGGCCCCCCTCCTGGACATGCCGGGGGGGCGCCTGGGCCCCCCAGGTCTCCGTTGATGCCCCCCTTTGGCATATATTTACACCGCGTCCCGAAACCCTCGAGGACGGAACCCTTTTTTGCGATCTCATCTCTGTTCCGCCGCCGCCGCGCTTCCAAGATCGGGAGCACCAGGAGAACTCTTCCCGGCACCCTGCCGGAGGGGAGGATCACCACCGAGAGCTTCTCCACCACCATGGACGCCTCCCGGATGAGTTGTGAGTAGTCTCCCTTGGACCATGGGTCCATGACCAGTAGCTATGTGATGTTCTCCTCCCCTTTTTGTTCTTCACCGATTAGACCTCGTGAGCTGCCCTACATGATCGAGGCACATATGTAATCCTTATGCTGTTGCTATGATGAGTTTGCTGGGATCCGATGGATTATGAGATTATGTTCAGATTGTGTGTGAGTAATATATTTGATTTACCTCTTTTATATTTATGTTCTTGAGTAATTCTTGCATGTTCTCCGTTGCTGTTTATTGCTTTGGCCAAGTAGTAGATAGTAACTCCAAGAGGGAACGTTATGCTTGATTGTGGATTCATGCCCCTCGATGACTAGCTTGAGTGACAGAAACATGAGTCTAGGGGATGTGCTGTTGCCACAAGGGGGAAAACAATGGTGCTTGTACTCGCGGGTGCAAGGATTGTTTACTTTACGCAAAGTTCTTTTAATGTAGTTGTCTGTTGCTTTGAGTTTACACTATGGGTGGGACTCGCAACTTAATACCAGCGAGATGTTCTGGATAGATATCTCAAGGTGGATGATTAGTAGTAGATGCAGATGGATTTCGGTCTACTTGCCTTGGCGTACCGCCCATACTTTTGAACCTCTACCTTGCTTTGTAGCATAGTTACCATTGGTTTGCGCACATAATCCTGTCAATTGCCCAGCTGTAATTTGTTTACCTCGCTTAGCTGTTTTATCGTCTTTTGGGAGAGAGACATCACTAGTGAACATCATGGGACCACGGTCCATATTACCATCACTGATCACATCCGCAATTTCCTTTCAATTCTTACTTACTAGTTGCAGTTATACCTATCACTATTATCTCTTGTGTTTGATCCTTTGTAAACGACAAGGCCAGAGGGATTGACAACCTCTCTGTACTCGTTGGGAGCAAAGTTATTTGTATCTGTGTGCAGGTCCGGTTGATCGCTAGTTACGCCGCTAGCAGTTGACACCTTCTTGTTGAACCTTGGAGTCTCAGGGGAATTCGATCCTTGGTATCTTTGCCAAGGGAAAACTACCGCTACACTGCATCTCAAACCTTCCACTTGGGGTAACCAACGAGGGGCGAGAAGCCATCAAGCAAAGTTTTCTGGCGCCGTTGCCGGGGACTCCACTCTTCAAGATAGGGGAGTTGCATGCTATCTTTTACCTTTGCTTTTTAGTCTTGTTAGTTTACCTTTCAGTTTTTGCTTTAGTATCTTTTATCCAAAAATTACAAAAATAGTTGTCTTGCTTGCTTGCTGCTATGGGTTCCACCGAGAACACCAAGTTGTGTGACTTCACTAGTCATAACAACGATGACTTTATCTGCATGCCTATCACTACACCTGCCACTTCAGCACCTTCTTATGAAATTAAACCTGCTTTATTGAACCTAGTTATGAAAGATCAATTCTCCGGTGCTGGAAATGATGCTGCTTTAAACTTAAACAATTTTGTTGAACTCTGTGATATGCAAAAATACCAAGAAATAGATGGTAATATTGTTAAGCTTAAGCTTTTTCCTTTCTCCTTGAGAGGAGGAGCTAAAAATTTGGTTTCAATCCTTGCCTAGAAATAGCATAGATTTTTGGGACAAGTGCAAGGATGCCTTTATTGGGAAGTACTATCCACCTGCTAAAATTATCCAACTAAGGAGTAACATAATGAATTTCAAATAATTGGATAATGAACACGTTGCCCAAGCTTGGGAACGCATGAAATCTCTTGTCAAGAACTGCCCTACTCATGGTTTGACTACTTGGATGGTTATCCAAACTTTTTATGCAGGCTTGAACTTTACCTCGCGGAACTTGTTAGATTCGGCCGCGGGAGGAACCTTTATGTCAACTACACTTGGTGCTGCCACGAAGCTTCTCGATGAGATGATGACCAACTATTCCCAATGGCACACCGAACGCGCTCCAACAGGTAGGAAGGTAAACTCTGTCGAGGAGATTTCCTCCCTAAATGAAAAAGTTGACTTGATCATGTCTCTACTTTCCAAGCAATCTTCTATTGATCCTCGTGATGTTCCTTTAAATTCTTTGATTGCTCAAGAACAAGTAGATGTGAACTTTATCTCTAGAAACAATTTTAATAATAATGCTTATAGGAGTAATTTTGGTAGCAATCCTAGACCGTTCCCCTCTAATTCCTATGGGAACAACAATGCTTATCCTAGCACCAAGAACTCCACTTCTGAACTAGAGAGTATGCTTAAAGATTTCATCACTACCCAAAAAGCCTTCAATAAGAGTGTAGAAGAAAAATAAACAAACTAGATAATCTCTCTTCGAAGGTAGACAATTTAGCCCATGAGGTAGAGTTGCTTAAAATTAGAACTTCCCCTCTTGAGGAGAGGAAGACCACTCCTATGAATGCTATTCAAGTGCAAATTAATGAAAACATTAGGATGTTGGCTAAACTTAAAGAGAGATGGGCTAGAGAAAAGGAGGAAGAAGATAGAATTAAGAACCTTCCTACCCACCACACTGTTGCTACTATCCAAGTTGTTGAGGATATCCAAACTCTTAGCACCCAATGCACTCCTGGTCCCGTTGGACCTATTAATGGTGATGCTATGACCATAGAAACTACCAAACAAGTGAGCCTAAAGGACACCACTACCACTTTACTTGATAGTAGTGACCTTGATTTTGATAATTGCACCCTTACCGAAGTTATTGATTTCCTTCACAAGATGTCTAGAGATCCCCGCACTAGCACACTTAACCTTGCCTTCACAGAGCATATCACTAATGCTCTTATCAAAGCTAGGGAGGAGAGACTTAGGGTAGAAGCCTCCATACCTAGAAAGCTAGAAGATGGTTGGGATCCTATGATTAAAATTAAGTTGAATAACTTCTCTTGCTATGCATTATGTGATGTTGGAGCTAGTACCTCCGTTATGCCCAAAAGAATATATGATATGCTTAAATTGAAACCTTTTGATTCTTGTTCTTTTGGTGTTCGTCTTGTTGATTCTTCCATAAAGAAACCCTTGGGGAGGATCAACGATGTTCTTATCATTGTCAATGACAACTATGTTCCCGTTGATTTTACTATTATGGATATTGAATGTGAACCTTCTTGTCCAATTATTTTGGGACGTCCTTTTCTTCGCACCGTTGGTGCCATCATTGACATGAAAGAGGGGAATATTAAATTCCAATTTCCTCTCAAGAAAGGGATGGAACACTTCCCTAGAAAGAAGATTAAGTTACTTTTTGAGTCCGTTGTACGGGCTAGCTATTCTTTTACTCTTGATAAAACTTGATCTCTTTGCATTATGCCTAGCTTAAAGGCATAAAAGAAAGCGCTTTTGGGAGGCAGCCCACAATGAATAAAATTTTATTTTGCTTTTGTTGTGTCTTGATGTTGTTACTACAGTAGCATCATCATTGTATCTTTACTTTTCAGCTTTGTGCCAAGTGTAGCCTCTGATTGCAAGAAAGTTCAAAAGTTGTGACGTGCTGTCCAGGAAACAGATTCTGTCCTTGGACAGAAAAATTCGTATAAAATCACCAGATCATCTTTTTGGTCTGAATTTTTTCGACAGCGTGCTCTATACAATTGTCTTTCGGGTGTCTGTTCTGAGTTTTTTGATTTGAGTTGCAGAAGTGCCCCGAAAAAATTATTTACTACCTGCTGGTCTGTTTTTCACAGATTCTGTCCTGTTTTGCCTTTTCTTCGTTTTGCAAACCTTGAGCTTGCTTTTTCTTTGCAAAAACCTTTTGGCAATCTTGAGAAACAGTAGACCTTCAAGAATATCTTTATTTCCAGCAAGGAAAAATTATTTTATTAAGGGTACTAACCTCGCTAATCAGATTATGATGAGTTATGTATGAAGGGAGCTTTCAAGTGTGCGAGGGAAGATGATAAAAAGATTCAGGAGTGTCAAATGCTCAAGCTTGGGGATGCCCCCATGCACCCCCAAGAAATATTCAAGAAGACTCAAGTGTCTAAGCTTGGGGATGCCCCCGTGCATCCCCTTCTCCATCAACAATTATCAGTTCGTCTTTCGTTCCACTATATTTTTATCACTTCATGTGTTATGTGCTATGCTTGGAGCGTCTTGCTTTTAGTTTCCTTTTTAGTTTTCTTTAGCTTTGCTTGCTGTCCATAACGAGTTGGAACTCAGCTTTCTTTGTGTGGGAGAGAAACACGCTCCACTTCAACCTAGAACATAACATAGAATTTTCATGTCTATCTTTGTTGTGTGTGTTCTTTGTCTTTCAATAGCTACTGTCATGCTTAGCTCTTAGTTTTCATGCTTATCTTTTTAAGAGCTTTTGTTTAGTTGGTTGCTGGAACTCTCTTTAGTTATCATGCTTATCTTGTTAAGAGAGTTGGCTTCTGTTGCACTGGTTGATATGTCTATGATAAAAATGCTATGTGCATAATGGTGCTTAGTAGTTCATGTTTTCTTATGGTTAGTCTCAAATAGCTGGGGGGTTCTCAATGTGTTATTGGAGTACCAACATGATTTGTTTGCCTATGATGTGGTATGGTCTAGTGATATCTTCCTTCAAGAATTTATTTTGATTGACTTGGCATATGCTCGCGCATATTTAAGACTGTAAAGAAAGTCTATCAAGCCTTGATGATCTTTAATTTCTGAGTAGCGATATAACTTCCATGCCCGATTCAATGTTGCTTTGTCGCTCTGCATGATTATGACCGTCATTGCTCTTTTAGTTGGTCGCTCCCAGTCTTTCGCTAACCTTCACCTGTACTAAGCGGTCTGACTGCTTGTGCATCCAAATCCTTTAAACCAGTTATGCCATATGAGTCCACCATACCTTCCTATACATGGTATTTACCTGCCATTCCTAACGAAGACTTTCATGTACCATCTCGAAATTAATCAAAAAAACATTTCTCTTTTGTGCCTCTGTTTTAGTTCATGAGGAAGTAGTAGTTAATTCATGATCTTTTTAAGTTGGACAAGCTTCACCCCGGGATTGCATGTCTAGTGTGCAAACCCATAATACGAGAAGGAACTGGCATAGAGTGCGCCCGACTCATTAAAAATTATACAACAAACAAACCCTCCTTCACGCTTTGTTCATGAGAAATCAGAAAACTTTGGCAGTGATAAACAAAGGAGATTAAGAGGATGTGATCGTCCTCATTCGGGAGCCGTTCCTCGAAACTTGTCCAGCTCAAGAAGTAATTGAGTTATCTGCTAGCATTCGTTGACGAAACATGCATATTCTAAAAAATAATTGTGACCTCTGTTTTTAAAACCAGGAGCTCTGGTACATGTTTAGTTTTTGTTTCCGACCACGGGTTTTCAACCTTGCCAACAAAAGCCACCGTTCGAGAGTCTCCACCTTCTTTAAAGCACCAACTATTAAGAGCATGATTGTCATTCTGAGTGTAATGTGCATTGTCCCAAAGTACCATTGTCTTTTGCATGATTATGATATCGTTTATTCTGAAATCATTGTATCTAGTCGTCACTTAAACTTTGGAGGTGCCCCTGCATTTATGTTTTGCTTCACTAAAGGGGGCAAGCGAGATACCACTTTATCATATTTGCACACCATGCTCATTACAAATCTATTGAGTGTTTCAGTATCATATTGTAAAACTTTCAGTTCTTTGTGATTTTCTCATGAGGCAACTTAATTACTACAGATTCATTGTCTCAGTAAGCACTTGTCATGTGACTATAAAAAGTCCTTATATGGTTAGTAGCATGTCACCACAGAAATTATGCTTGTTATCATTTACCTACTCGAGGACGAGCAGGAATTAAGCTTGGGGATGTTGATACGTCCAACACGTATCTATAATTTATGCTTGCTTCATGCCTCTTTTGTGTGATATTGCTATGATATTTATGCACTTCCATACACTTTTGATCATATTTGGACTAACCTATTAACTCAGTGCACCCCAGTGCCAGTTTCTGTTTTCTGCTGTTTTTGTATTTCAGGTTTTCCCATTACGTAAACTGCCAGAAAAATTCCGGGAAAAATATATAAAAAATTAGTGTTCCGAAAGCTTCCATGCGGCCAAAGTAGGGCCGGAGGGGGGCCACCAGGGCTCCAGGCGCCCTGGGGGAGCGGCCCCCCTCCTGGCCACGCCGGGGGGGGGGGGGG